>BSBK01001882.1:0-685981 GCA_027943335.1 Chamaecyparis obtusa | reverse complement strand
ATATTTTATAAATTTAAATTTAATATAATAATATAATAAAATTGCTATTATCATTTCAAGTGTGTACTCCTAAAAAAATATCTCCAACTTAAAAAAACCTACATAATTAGCATCAAAATTAATTATAAATAAAACTAATTTACAATTAAAAAAAATTACAATTTATATTTTATAATTGTTTACAAAACTAAAAAAAATTATTATTATAATTATAATTATAAAAATAAATTATAATAATTGTATATTATCTATAATTAAAAATCACTTTGCATATAAATTAAAATTAATTATAAAACTAAAGACCAGTGGCACTTGTTTATTATTCCATGCCTACTCTTACTCCCATGCTTATACTATCCACTATGATCTAGGTCCTAAAATTATTTTATAGTTATATACTATTCTTATTCAAATTTGATCAACTTTCCTTCTTTACCTTTCTTTTGTAATGCTCTCCAAAACTAAGGAGGTTATCATATAGGTGACTAACATGATTATTAAAGATATATACTTGTATAAACTATAGATCTTCACTTAGTGATGAATGTGGATAATAGTAATATTCAATTAAATTGTATTCAAAAGATGGAGTAATAATTTCTATATTTTGATGATGGACATGTGTACAAAGAATGTGACCAAATGTGATCATAATATTTTTTAGATAAAAAAGTTATACATTTTAAAAAGTGTTATTTAAACATGTTATGTTAAAATTTATATTTCATTAATACTGATCCTAAGTACATTTTATTTGTAATCTAGATAAAAGGGAAAAAAATCAAAGGAAACTATTATAGTTATTTTCCCATTAAGCTATTTAATGAGAAAATTTCTAGTATATTTGAAATAATTTTTTATATAATAATTTTTTTATGACTTGCAAGTAGTAATATTATTGAATTGTTTAATTTACAATATTTATTTGTATTGATTTTTGGCTCCTTATGTTTAGTCAATCCAAACATGGCACCTATAAACACTCATAAATGTAATGAAATGTTGATCAATAAGGACTAGTAGCATTAATCACCAAGGACTGACATTACAACTATATGAAACATATTTTGCAATTAAATGATTATCATCAAAGACTAGTAGCATTCATATATATCTCATGTACTAACATATGGAAAATATGCATACATGCAAGATAGGTCGTATGTTACTTCAAGAAAGTAACAAGAAGATTCTTGAAGGGCATTTTTAATTGGAGCTAGTTAAACAAAAAATAAACAAAATTATATAGCTATCCATTTTAGAAAAAAAGTATATATTTTGGTTAAGTTGAATACAAGTGTGACTATAAAGACAAATATATTGATTCATTCTTCTTCTATGTAAATTTTGAAAATCTTTAGACAATAATGTATACATATATATTCTAATTCATATTTTTTTAAAGCATTATCTCTATTAAGACATTTAGAATTATGTTCACTTTTTTATCCTCCAATTTTTTTTCATTTTCAAATAAGAACCTCATTTTCATTACATTTTCAAATTGAGCATATTCTACATTACATAAATGAGGTTGTTGTTTGAAAATGAAAAAAATTAGAGGATAAAAAAGTAAACATAATTGTTAGAATATATATGTATACATTATTGTCTAAAGATTTTTAAAATTATTATAATTTATTATTATAATTATAATTATAATAATACTTTTTTTTAGTTTTGTAAATAATTATAAAATATAAATTGTAATTATTTTTAATTGTAAATTAGTTTTATTTATAATTAATTTTAATGTTAATTATGTAGGTTTTTTTAAGTTGGAGATATTTATTTAGGAGTACACACTTGAAATGATAATAACAATTTTATTATATTATTATATTAAATTTTAAATTATAAAATATATATTAAAAATAACAGAAATAGCTAATATCATCTTATTTGATATAATGTGACACAAATTAGACATTAGACTTTTTCTTTAAAAAGATGTAAAAAAATGAAAAAATAATTAAAATTCAAAAAACTTTTAAACATTCAATAGTTAAATAACAATAATAAATCATATTTTATTTATATGAAATAATTATTAAATTTTTGTTTCACCCAATTAAAAGCTTAAAAAATAGAAATTTCAGATTAATTAAAATTTAATTATATATTATACCAATAAATAAATAAATTATATAAAATAATAATAAAAATCATACATTATAGTTATTAAAAATTAAACATATATAATCTAACAATTAAAAAATCCAAATAATTTTAAAAAATTTATAAAGTTCTAAAAAATAAAATGATATTTTTATAGAAATAAGTGACCAGAATAATACATTGAGACTATAAAAATGTTAATAAAATTGATAAATTTTACAAAAGTAATTCTTATTAATATTAATTTTAATTAAAAATAATTACAATAAAACACTATGTATAATAATAACAAAGACTAACAATAAATATAACAAACATAAAATTTCCATTGTTGACAATATCAAAACATTATTCTACCATCATGACCCATCATATTATGTATGGTAAAGACTTAACGAAAAAATCCGTTGATATATTTTCCAAAGCAATGGACAGCTAAGTAGGAAAAGTAGAATTATTTGCCCAAAAGCTAAAATTTTGGTGTGGAAAGAGTTAAGATAAATGTAATTTTAACTTATCCACATAAAGTGGACGGACACGTACGGTTCCTAATTACTCTAAATTTTGACCTGCTCCCTTGCACGCACTTTAAAAATAGCATACCATCCAAACAAATTGTATGTACAGTCTCTACAAAATACAGGAACTGTCGGCAGTACATTTTATTAGGAGGGAAGCTAACGGCACTGGCTAGCCGGTGCAAGTGCCCATCACACAATATTGCTTGTAAAAACAATAAATATTAATAATGTAGTAGGTACTAGATCCATATCAGATATGAAAATCTAGCTCCGTGGCAACATTTTACTTTTTCTTTGTCCCCTTGAAAGGTACAGTTTAACGTATTAACCACGGGTACACGGGCTCTTTTTTTATTTTGAACCCGTGGGAACTTCACAACGTATGGTCCTTTGGTTTTTGCTCTACTTTAATATTCCTTGCGGCACCATGTTTGTATTCCAATAACCAGACAGCTTGAGAAGGGAAAAAGCGAAGAAGAAATGGAGATTTTGCATTACACGAAAAGGTAAATCTATATGATTTTGTAAGCTGGATTTAGTCATCCACCCCCACCATTCATAGGTGTATTTCTCAATTTTGGCTTGTGCGGAAAGAATTATTTCAATGTTGCTCATCCGCCTAAAGTTTTCTTTTGGATTTTGATATATGTTGCTCATTATGTTCGAACAGGATATCGAAGTTGAGCTTGAGCTCGACAGTGGATGGCTTGACCATGTTTCTTTTATTTTTCCTCCTCCCTACCTCGCTTATTGCTCAAGCCCAAACAAATTTTATCTTCAACCATTTCAATGTGTCGACCCTCCAACTGTTTGGGAACGCTTCAGTGCGGTCCAATGCCATCTCCCTTAATCAACCAACTCAATTTACTATTGGCCGGGCTTTCTATCGACATCCTGTGCGCATGAAAGATCTTGGCTCTCTGAATTCTACTTTCTCTTTCAGTACAACTTTTGTGTTTTCCATTGTTCCTTCTTCAGCTTCACAAACAGGGAACGGATTGGCGTTTATTATGACGCCCTACAGATCTCCAGAGGGATTTATACCAGGTCCCTACCTTGCGCTCATTAGCAATTTATCAGTTATTGGAGAGGCCTCTAACCATCTGTTTGCAGTCGAGTTTGACACATTAAAGAACTTGGAATTTGCTGATATCGACGGCAATCACGTTGGTGTGGATCTCAACAACCTTATATCTGTAGACTCTAAGGCTGCGGGCCACTGGATCAACAGCAGTCAGTTCCAGGAATTGAATCTCAAAAGCGGACAGAATATTCAAGCTTGGATTGATTATGATAATCTTCTAAACGAGCTCAAAATCACCATTGCGGAGGCTGGTCTTGATCGTCCACAGAAACCCCTGTTATATATGAAGAATTTATCCCTGTCCAACATTTTTGAAGAAGAAATCTACGTTGGTTTCTCAGCAGCTACGGCAAGCATTTATGAAGAGAATTACATCCTGGCCTGGAGCTTTGCCACAAACGGGATTGCCCCGCCCCTGGATACATCTAATCTTCCATCCTTTTTACACAGAAAATCCAAGAGCTCAAACTCCAAAATGATAGCTGGTGTTAGCACTGCTTGCGTCGTCGTGATTCTCCTGGTGGTGGCAGCATCACTTGTGTGGTTGAAGAGAAACCAATACAGAGAAACTATCGAAGAATGGGAGGTGGAGTTTTGGCCTCACAGATTTAACTACAAAGACCTACATATTGCAACCAAAGGTTTCCAAGAGGGCGAACTTTTGGGATCCGGAGGCTTCGGTCGAGTATACAAAGGAGTACTTCCCACAAATGGACTCCAAGTAGCGGTGAAATGTATCCATCGAGAAACCGATGATGGAGTGAAAGAATTCATTGCAGAAATATCCAGTCTTGGTCGGCTTCAACATCGAAACCTTGTGCAGATCAAAGGCTATTGCAGGCGGGGCAAGCAACTATTCATAGTATATGACTATATGCCAAATGGTAGCCTGGACAAGATGATATTTGGAAAACCAGGGAAGGTGCTGGACTGGGATCAGAGGTACAGAGTCGTCAGAGATGTTGCTGCGGGGCTTCTGTATCTTCATGAAGAGTGGGAGCAGTGCGTAGTGCACAGAGACATCAAGTCTAGCAACGTTTTGCTGGACTCGGAGCTGAATGGAAAGTTAGGGGATTTTGGGCTTGCCCGTCTGTACGAGCATAACGAAAACTCACACACTACTCGTGTGGTTGGAACACTGGGGTACATTGCACCAGAGTTAGTAGAGAGAGGAAAGGCTAGCCCAGCCACAGATGTGTTCAGTTTTGGTATTTTTATGTTGGAGGTTGCATGCGGAAAGAGACCTCTGGATTTCTCCCTCCAATCTGATAACATAGTTCTGTTGGACTGGGTAAGAGAATTACATGGCACAGGCAGTCTGATGGATGCAGCCGACCCAAATCTTGATGGGCAATATGTTGAAGGTGAGATGGAGAGAGTACTGAAACTGGGATTGATCTGTTCGAATCCTCAGCCAGAAGGCAGGCTCGGCATGAGACAAATCCTCCAGATACTTGAAGAAGAAGCTCGACTACCAGGTTTTGACTAGGTATAGCTTTAACATTAGCATTCATTTAGTTAGAATTCTGTGGTTTATTTTCAAGGTCTCAACAGTCCATTTCCAATTTGACGAGTTAAAATCGTTAACTTGACTTGACTTTTGATGTAACTATTAAAATCTCTTCCTCCCCACACGTTAAACTCCTCTCCTTATCAGATTCCACCTAATCCCATATACTTTAAAGTTCACATACTGCCAAAAAATATCTTGCCGACTTAGATCTTCGACTTCATGTGATGGCTGAACAGCATTAACAATACAACTAAAGACAGCCTGGACTTGAAAAGACTTGTCATGTTGATTTGTACAATACAATAATTAAGAGTCTTTAAATATTATTGTCATTCTTGGAATCTTGCTCGTCCTTCCCACATTGCTCACTGTGCAGGTCTACCCAACATTTATGTTGAACTAATTCATCCGACCTGCAATAATAAATTATTTAGCCAGGGGCATATTTGGAACTCTTATTTTAACATATGTTGAGTCAAAGTCCTTTTTAGTGGCACTTTAAGTCGGTGACAAAAATTGACAGTTGAGAGATGAAATGGGTGATGTTTCATCATCTTGTTTCACCTTCTAGTGTTGGTTGAGATTGGTATTGGGTGGATAGCTACCTCCCACGATTCATGCATTTGAGTCACCATTTGAGTCACCATTTGAGTCACCAATGGAAGTTTCTTGAAAGGAAGAATATCTCAATTTCAATGACTCATTAAGAAAATAAGAATCCTTAGATTTATGACAAAATGTGAAAGTGACAAGTGTAACCTTCACACATTAGAAGATTTTATGGGCTTTCTTCTATTTCTTTTTCTACTGTAGGTATGGAAAGGGGTTCTTCCATTTTTTATTCCAATTTCATTTTTCCCTTTCCATCTTCTTTATTTAGTAGATGCTACTTTTGATTTGAAAATATTCATTTAATGGACAAAAGACAAAAATTTGATGGATTTGAAGAGGGAAGAAGCAATGTTAAGTCAAGTGAATTTTTAATATGAAAAATAGAGGATGCTCTCCCCTAAAATTAATGTAGAAAGATTAGTCTCACTAACACTTGTTAGTTTTACAAATTCTTGAATACTCTTGAATTTTAGGTTACCTTACAACTTATATAAAAAAATTACTCTTACATTATATTATAACCTCAATATCTTTTATCCACTAATTTTTATTAAAGAATATATTTAATATTTATTAATATGTGAAAAAATAATTTACAACTTTATGAAAAAATAGGAATGTTGTTATTTTTTCTCACAGCTCTCTTGATACGAATGTTGATTTGTATAACAAGACTTGCATATGTAATAATGTCATGATGCAGATTCAGGTTTAAGCAAATAAAGTGGCTCTAGAGGTGGCTCACCTGCAAGAGCTGCTCAATCATTGGGGTAATGCCCCCTGTACTGTTGCCAGGGTTCCTCTTGACGCCATCTCTGTTGATGCTACTCCTCCCAGAGGTTGCCGTCGTGGGCACAACTCCTCTGTGCGCCACTCTCGTACCCCGCGATCATAGGCTCCCTGCCACCACTCTCCTAGAAGTGGCGATGATGGTTGGCGGCGCCGCTTAGCTTCTCCGCCTCGCCGTACCTCTGGGTGGTCTCCAACTCCGGCTCAGTCTGCCCCTCCTAATGCTCCTGGCTCCCACCGTGGCTTTGGTTGGCACCCTGCCACCTCCTTCAAGTTTCCTCGCCTGGCGTTGGCCATTTCTCCGCCCAGGGCGGAAGAGAAAGAGAAGAATGAAGCTGAAGATGATGGGTGGTCGCTTCCCGACCCTCCTGTCAACCCCAATAATGTGTAGGGTTTTGATGATAAAGATCCTCCTCCTTCTGGCACCGCTCTTGCTGCTTAAAGGTTTTATGCCTTTTTTTTTATGAATAGTTGTTAGCTATTTCCGGCTTTGTCGTGTGAACTTTGCGGGGTGATTTCTATGTCCCCCGGCCCCTTTTTTGTGAATATGTAATTTTAATATTTTATTAATAAAAAAGACACTATTCATCAAAATATTTATTGATTTAATAGTTTAAAAAATAATTCCAAAGTACGTACTCAACTTAATGTCAAAATCTAGATGGTTGAAACCTCATCTTTTCACGGAAAGTTTGCCTTTCAACTTATTGTACAAGGGCTCAGGTTTACCTTGGAACGCGTGGGAGACTTTCAAAAATACATTACCCTTTCGTTTTTCTTGCTTTACTTGCCTTTCAACTTATTGTACAAGGGCTCAGGTTTACCTTGGAACGCGTGGGAGACTTTCAAAAATACATTACCCTTTAGTTTTTCTTGCTTTACCAGAGAATTTATTTTATATTATGCTAGAGGCTTAAGAAGAGACAACACGCAGAAGCAATGGAAGCTCTCCTATTCCGTAAAAGGTAAATCTGCGCCATTTTGTATGCTTCGTTTACTCAAATTTATATTGCAACTCTTGAGTGCATTTATCTTTCAATTTTGGCTCCTCCGGAAAACCACTATTTCAACCTGTTGGCCATCTGCCATGAAATTTTCTTTTGGATTTTGATATATTGTTGTTCATTACGTTCTGACAGGATATCGAAGTCGACCTGGAGCTCGACAGTGGAACGCTTGGGCGTGGTTCTACTTTTCCTCCTCCCCACCTCGCTTATTGCCCAAGCCCACACGAATTTCATTTTCAACCAATTCAATGCGTCGACTCTTGAATTGTATGGGAATGCTTCAGTGCAGTCCAAGGCCATCTCCCTTAACGGTCGACTCCAGTTCAGTATGGGCCGAGCTTTCTATCCACATCCTGTGCGCATGAAAGATGCCGGCTCTCTCAATTCCACTTTCTCTTTCAGCACAACTTTTGTGTTTAGCATTGTTCCTGCTTCGCCTTCACAACCTGGGTTTGGATTGGCGTTTATGATGACGCCCCAAAGATCTCTTGAGGGATTTTTCCCAAGTCCGTACCTTGGCTTGATTAGAAATTTATCACTTATGGGAGATTCCTCTAATCATCTGTTTGCAGTCGAGTTCGACACATTGAAGAACTTGGAATTTCACGACATCAACAACAATCACGTTGGCGTGGATCTCAACAACCTCTGGTCTGTAAACTCTACGCCTGCAGGATACTGGATTAACAGCAGCCGGTTCCAGGATTTAGATCTCGAAAGTGGACAGAATATTCAAGCTTGGATTGATTATGACAATCTCCAGAAGGAGCTCAAAGTCACCATTGCGGAGGCTGGTCTAGATCGCCCACAAAAACCTCTGTTATATATAAAGAATATGTCCCTCTCCAACATTCTAGAAGAAGAGATGTACGTTGGTTTCTCAGCAGCTACGGCAATCGTTTATGAAGAGAATTACATCCTGTCCTGGAGTTTTACTACAAACGGAAGCGCTCTGCCCCTGAATACATCTAATCTTCCATCCTTCGCACACAGAAAGTCGAAGAGCTCAAACTCCAAATTGATAGCGGGTGTTAGCACAGCTTGCGTCGTCCTGGTGGTGGTAGTGGCAGCATCCCTTGTGCAATTGAAGAGAAACCAGTACAGAGAAGTTATCGAAGAATGGGAAATGGAGTATTGGCCTCACAGGTTTAAGTACAAAGACCTACATACTGCAACTAAGGGCTTCCGGGAGGATGAACTTTTGGGATCGGGAGGGTTCGGTCGGGTATACAGAGGAGTCCTTCCCACAAATGGCCTCCAAGTAGCGGTGAAATGTATTCTTCGAGAAACGGATGAGGGGGTGAAGGAATTCATAGCAGAAATCTCCAGTCTTGGTCGCCTTCAACACCGAAACATTGTGCAGATCAGAGGCTTCAGCAGGCGGGGCAAACAGCTATTCATAGTTTATGACTACATGCCAAATGGTAGCCTGGAGAAGATGATATTTGGAAACCCAAAAAACGTGCTTGACTGGGACCACAGGTACAGAGTCGTCAGAGATGTGGCTGCAGGTTTGCTCTATCTTCACGAAGAGTGGGAGCAATGCGTAGTGCACAGAGACATCAAGTCCAGCAATGTTTTGCTAGACTCCGAGCTGAATGGGAAGTTAGGGGATTTTGGGCTGGCTCGTCTGTTCGAGCACAACCAAAACTCACACACTACTCGTGTGGTTGGAACACTGGGGTACATCGCACCGGAGCTGGTACACACAGGAAGGGCAAGCCCGGCCACAGATGTGTTCAGTTTTGGTATATTTATGTTGGAGGTTGCATGCGGAAGGAGACCTGTCGATCCCTCTCTCGAACCTGCTCAGATAATCATGGTGGAGTGGGTGAGAGAGCTCCATGCGAAGAGCAGTCTGATTGAAGCAGCAGATCCGAATCTTGGTGGGCAATATGTTGAAGGTGAGATGGAGAGAGTACTGAAACTGGGGCTGCTCTGTTCTAGCCGTCAGCCAGAAGGTAGGCTTGGGATGAGACAAGTTGTGCAAATACTTGAAGAAGAAGTCCCAATTCCAGATTTTGAAGCCCGTTTTTATTTGGAGTTGAGCCCATCAAGCAGTGCTACAAAGTCTGTTCCAGATTACAGTCACAGCACTATCAGTACTGACATTTCCATTTCCAAATCTCTGGACGCTCGCTAGACTCTGAGAAATCAGGTCAAGATCGTTTCTTTATGGTGTCAATGTCAATGTGTATAAGATGGAAGTGGGGATAATGTGTGTATAAGAAGGCAGGCTTGGCATTAGACAGGTGCTCCACCAGGTATTGACTCTCCATTTTATTTGTATATAAATTCACCCAGTAGTACTTAGAACTCTCTTCCGTATTCCAGTCGCAGCACAGATGCTTCCATTTCTAAGTCAAACTCTGTTTCTGGCGGCGTCACTGAATAAGATCGATCTCCGAGTGGTTTCTTGTTGGTATTGTAACCTTCTTGTTAGTCTGGAATATTTACAGATCCAAGCAATTTGCACAAAATTCACGTTTATTGCTTTTTAACGTTGCCATTTACTTAGAATTCTTTGGTTTTATGGGTATTATCATTATTAATTCTTGTCCCGTAGGAATATCAATGTATTCAACTTTGTGGAGATACGAATACGAGGATCTTTAACATTAAGATCGTAATATACATTAAGGTACTTTTTTCCAGCCATGTAATATCACTAATGCTATATAATAGACATTTAAGGTACTTTTTTCCAGCCTGCCTCGTGAAGAGCTTATTGTATTGGATAAATACCAAGTGCCCTTGGGAACCTGACTAACCTTAAATTTTTTTAAGACCATACTTAACTTTTCCATATGTGTCATTAAGAGATAATTTGGGTTTAGGAAATATAGACAGAAATATGAAGGTTTACAGGTAATATTTGTTTTTAACAGGGGATTTAATTTAAATAATTTCACAGGCCCAATTCTCTCAAACTCTGGGTAACCAGTTGACCAATCTAGAATGGCTTGATCTTGCATAAAAGAACTTCCCGGTACTCTTACTGTCTCAAATTCTATTCAATCTGAATAAGAGAAACTTGTAAATGTACATCATTTGTAAGCAAGAAGATACAACAATTTTTTTTAATATGTGTTCAGATGTCATAGGAATGAAATATATATATATATATTTTTTCAGATTGTTTATTTTTTTTGTTTAGATTGTTTAGATTGAAATGACTGCACAAAGTAAGAAGATACGACAATTTTTTTTAGTATGTGTTTGGATGTCATAGGAATGAAATATTTAATATTTAATAGTTTAGTTTTTGCAGTCATTTCAATTTAAACAATCTCTGTGGCACCATTCCACCTAAACTCTTTAGCAAGAATCTGAATGTGTTTCAGGTGAAATACATTATTCCTCATATGTCATGACATTCTCATTATTATTTTGCATTTGACGAATGTATTTTGGAATCTAAAGCCTCAAGAGTAGCATTATGTTGCATTGAAGAAGTGTAATAATCAAATGGAAACTTCTCGCTAATAGTTCTTTTATTTATGACATTTTGTAGTGGATTGTAATGTATGCTATATTCAAATTAAGGATTAGTTAAATATGTAAGTGAATTATCATTTAGCAATGTATATTTTGGAAATTGTTGTATGTAAGTGTGCAGTGTTTTTCAAATTGTTTGTCTAAATTTCAATGAGATGTTTAAATTGACTGTTTAAGATAAATTATTTAAATCGATTCTCAATTTTTTTGAGATAAATGATTCAAAATGTCTGTTTAAATTTATTGGGAAGAATGATATTAAAGTGCTTGGTTAAATTTCATTGAGATGGATTATTCAAAATGCTTGTTTAAATATCATTGATATTAATGATTCTGAATGTGTCTTTAAATTTCATTGATTTTATATGTCTATTAAAATTTCTTTGAGATGAATGATATTAAATGCACGATCAAATTTCTTTGAGATAGATGATTTTAATTGCCTAATGTTGTTCTTTGTAAAATAATTTATTTTCAGAAGGCTTTTTCATGATTCAACTCGGATCGAGCACATAAGAAATTGGATTGTGGTGGGTTCTTTGCAATTTCAAATTTCTCACCAATAAAATGTCTCATCTAATACGCTTAGTTTAACAACCAAGGGCAATGTAGTTTTTGTGTATATTTTTTTTCATGTTGTATCTTCCATCATAGCATTTGACTATTAGCCAACACTTTTACACATGTGATGACCATGGATGAATGGGCATTTATGGTGAAATGAATTTGTTCCTCCTATTCTGTCATGCAATATACATAAAATTTATTTTAAAGTTGTGTTTCAGACTGTAGATTTAGTGAGATTGAACTCATTAACCTCACACTCTTTGATTGCACATGGCACTTAGCTTGAGCCTTGTCAAGCCCGACCTCCTGACATTGCAATGCCTTAAATAATGCATTTCGAGACCACAATTAGTGGTCATCAACACATCGTGGATAGTCCCCATCATGAACCGCCCTCTGAAAATTGCAGACAACCCTTTGCATACCGATCACACCCAAGACATAGAGCCCGATTCTCTACATACTAAAACATCAAAAGGTGCAATAACAGAGCATACTGGTAATGTTTCTTCAGTTAATTTGCCACACACACAATCTGAAGCTCCTCAATTAAGGAGGTCTTCTAGATAGAGGAAACTTCCTTCCAAATTCTCTGATTATGAGTTGTTATTTGCTAAAGAGGTAGAGACCAAATTGTTAATCTCTGAGCAAGTTGAATCGACCTATTATAAAGCTACTTGTCAGAATAGCCATAAGGATAAATGGATGGTCGCTATGGAAGAAGAAATGAGTTCACTCCAAGCCAATCAATCTTGGGATTCAAGGTCACTCTTTTACCAAATCAAAGACCACTTAAGAACAAGTGGGTGTATCGACTGAAAGATGAAGATAGAGGTAGTAAATGCTACAAGGCCAAACTAGTAGTGAAAGGGTATGATCAGAAAAAGGGGATTGATTTCTCAATGAAATCTTCTCACCAGTCGTCAAGATGACAACAATTCAAACCGTTTTGGGACTGTCAGCTGTATGAGATCTTGAGTTGGAGCAGCTTGACATGAAGATAGCATTTTTACATGGTGATGTAGACGAGGAGCTATATATGGAGCAACCTCAAGGATTTGTCAAGAAGGGATAAGAGCATCTTTATTGTAGACCAACGCAAAGTTTTTATGGGCTCAAACAAGCCTCGAGACAATGGTATTTGAAATTTGATTAATTCATGATTGCTCACCGCTTCATTAGATGTGAATTAGATCCATGCATTTATTATAAGAAACTTCCTAATGGTGAGTTCATCATTATTCTTCTCTACGTTGATGACATGTTGGTAGCCGATACTAGTTCAAAGATTGTTGGTGAGTTGAAACGTCACTTGGAAAGCAAGTTTTCTATGAAGGGCTTAGGGGCAACCAAGAAGATTCTTGGTATGACAATCACCTGAGATAGAAGAAAGCAGGAGATCATTTTATCACAAAAAGACTACATTGATAAAGTAGTTGACAGATTTGGTATGGCTGATACAAATGTTGTTTCGACTCCCCTTGCCTCCCACTTTCATTTATCTTCTAACTTGTGTCCACAAACACAAGAGGACAAGGACTTTATGGAAGGAGTTCCATACAAATCCGTAGTTGGTAGCATTATGTATGCTATGGTTTCTACATGTCCTGACATTTCTCATGCGGTGGAAGTTGTGAGTAGATTCATGAGAAATTATGGGAAGATTGATTGGGAAGCCGTTAAATAGATATTGAAATATCTAAAAGGCACTTTTGATTGTTGTCTATGTTTTGGTGGTAATAATGTACAATTGTAAGGATTTAGTGATTTTGATCTTGCTGACAATTTGGATAAATGAAGGTCTGCTACTGGTTATACCTTCATGTTTGCTAGGGCTTCCATTAGTTGGGCCTCAAGGTTGCAACATTCGATTGCTTTCTTCCACCAAAGCTAAATATTTGGCACTTTTCGAAGGTGCTAAAAAAGTGCCTAGGGAGATGATTTCATTACAACATTTTTTTAGTGATTTGAAATATCAACAAAGTGATTATGTTCTTTTTATGACAGTCGTAGTGCCATTTTTATGGCTCTTAATCACTCATCTCAACATCGTTTGAAACATGTTAATATTCATGCTCATTTTGTGTGACATATGGTTGAAGAGGGCATGTTAAAAGTTGTTGAAATTGACACAAAGGTCAATCTGACAGACATCTTGACCAAAGGTTGTTCCCAAAGAGAAGTTCGAATGTGCGAGGACTTCTCTTGGGCTTGGGAAAAAGGAGTAGATCATCACTTAGAGAAGCGGAATGTTTGATCAGCTATGATATTCGTTGACTTCCGATAGAGTTTGTTGAGTTTTGGAAGGCCAACAGACATCTTTGTCATTTATCGCCCTTTGGTGACCCTTCAGTTGATTGCCTTTTCATTATATATACTACTGTATATATCTTTGTAAGATTGATTCAATTATTAGATTAATAGTGAATTCCTCTGCTCAGTGTGGATGTAGCCAATTTGGTGAACCACGATAAATACTTGTGTTCTTTGTATACTTGTATTCTGATTATTGTTACTTTGTTTTATTTTGTTTCTCCATAACTTAACAACATGTGGTTTGAGTCTCTTGCTCACTTTTCCTTGGGTTGTTATATGTCTCTAGTATTTGGGTGTAATTATCGACTCTCTTGCCTATGCTTCATGTCTTTTACAATCTATTTCTTTGGGCCCAACTTTTAGATTTCTCTAGCATTCTTTGTGGATGGTCAATGAGCATGTCTTTTGTCTACTCCTTTGTCTTAGGAGTTTTTTCTCACATTGTGTGGTAGTTTGCAAAGGAAACATCCTTTGATGCTGGTCTCTCCCTATAGATTTGACATGTAGATTGGGTCTTCATTCACTCGGCTCTTGAATCGTCTTTCATGCTGTGATTGCTGTAGTCTTTTGACTTCCTTCAATCTTTATGGTTGTTCATCACAACATGATTCTCTTTCCTTTATCTTTGTCTTAGACATCATTATGTTACCTTGTATAATAGTCTAACACATTCACCAGGTCTAACAACATTGGGTTTTATCCTACCAAATTTGCACAAGAAATAACTATCTTTATTATGAATCGACAATTTTACATGGAGCTGAAGCTCACTTAGCTTAAGTCACCCCTCCTTGCTCAAATTTTACACTTTTGAGTCTTTATAAGGAAACATTTAACAACAGATAATTCTAGGATGTACAATTCATTCATTTGGATGAGACCAAGCTCGAGAAAACAATGTTGAGATTCAACAATCATTGGGTATTAAGGCGACAACCAAATCATTGTAAAGACTACACCTACATTTAAGGGAAAATACTCTTGATTAATTTGGTAAGATAAATACCTTAATCAATCATCCAAAAGAGACAGTTGAGTTTTGACCATTGTTAGGACTGGGTTGATTCCTTTGACACTTAGATGTAATCTTGATTGGGCATCTTTTTTTTTTGAATTCTTTTGTTCGGATTGAAATAAAAATCAAATCTTTCAAGATGAAATGAAGTTTGAGTTGGGAAATGAGAATCATGTTGTTCTCCTATGTTTTTGGTTTATGATGGTTCTTTTTGCCAATGGCTTCCCACGAGGCACCAAGCCCAACCCCAAAATCTTCACCATTATTTATATGGTCACAGTAATCATATTACAATTTTTTATATGGGTCTGAATTGTCTGCATGTCAACTGGCTATCATACTGAAATCATGACCAACGATTGCAAATAAATTTTAGAAAATACTAGAATCAGCTATTACCATTATTTTCCTCAGGCAATGCAAAACCTCTTTTGTTGTTATTTGGCACTATTATAAGATTTGAAGAAGCCATATTGTTATAGAGGATGGACTAGTCAAACTTGGATTCCTAAGTAACCAAGAAGGGAGAATTATGGTCAAGCTTATTAAACTTATGTTTTCTAATATGTTAGAGGATGACATGTGTTTGATAAAAAACTATTACTCGATTTCTTTTAAAATTTTAGAGTACTTTAAGATAAGGCAAAAATCTTTAAGTGAGCTATGAAGAAAATTCTATAAAAATGTTTCAAATGAGTTGATTTGTGATTATCACTAGTTATTGCATGTTAACATTAAGATATAGCTATATTAATTCATTCCTCAAAGACCCATGAGTTTTACTATAGATATGCGGGTATGTGCAAGATCATGAGGGGCCAAACTATGCCCTTAAGTGGCAATGAAAAACAACAAATCAAGGTTAGTCAACTTGACGTGAAAATTTGAACTAGCTATCAACCTAATACCAAAAAGTTGTAATAATAGAATCTGTAGGAAATTGAATGTAGTTTCTAAACTACTAAGCCTTTTCTAAAAAAAAATAATATAATTGGAGAAAAGTATAGATTTCAATGCAGCAGTACAAAAATTTCAGAAAAAAAATAAGTAGGTGTATGTTTGACCACCTTAATCATGATCAAATGATAATATTTTTTTATAAGATTTTATATATAAGTAGTAGACTCATGCCCGGATGTGACGCATATTTTTTTGTAATTTTATTCCAAAAAAATAATTAATTATGAATTTTCTGCTACAACATTTTCAGAATAAAAAAACTCTCGTGTCTGACCACCTTAACTCATTCAAAACTTTACAAAATTCAATTTTATTTTATTTTTCCTTATAGTAGGCGAAGCATAGAATGTGACACATTTTTCAGATTTCAAAAATGTTATACCATTTGAAAGTTATAGTTGTTTTTCAATCAGTATATAAATCAACACTTTAGAGGTAACTCAATTAGAAAATAACTAATAATTACTTACTGAATTCAAAATTTGACAGTAATTATATCGATAGAAAGCTGATAATCTCCTCAAAATACCCTTTTCATTTCATCAAATTCGGGTGAAAAAAAAATTGTCAGCTACATGGTCGAAGTCTGGAACTCAGAGAAACATGGGAAAAACATATTTTTGTGACATTTGAAGAGTTGACCAAGTGGGTTTGGTGCACAAAGCAATACCGAGCCTAATCAGGTACCCGATTTTTTCGGGTACCCAAAAACCTCGGCAGAATTTTGAATTTTAAATTTTCTCTCCCCTTTCTCCCTCTTAATTTATTTCCAACCCCCTTCTCCCTCCAATTTCTCCAAACTTCAATATATTATATATCAAAAATTATATATTAGATTATATATTATATATATTAAATATTACATAATATCTATTATATATTAAATATTATATAATATACATTTTACATTAAATATTATATAATATATATTAATATTAAATGTTACATTATCCATCATATATTATATATTATTTTATATGTATTATTATATATTAATATGTATTTTACAATATATCACATGATATCTTCATATTTAAATTGTATGTAATATATATATATATATATATATATATATATATATATATATATGTATTATATATTATATATAAAATATTATTGTATATATAATAAAATTAAGTATAGTATATATATATATAATATAATATATATATTATATAGGACATATTAATACATAGGTTAATTACACCACTATAAGGGATCCAAAAGGTTTCCAAAGGGGTCATAGAGGGTTCTTAAGAGTCCTAATGCTTGAGAAAGTGTACTAGGACCCCTTAGGTCCCTGTGTAACCCTTGACAACACATTAGAGCACTCAATTGTGTCCCAAGGGGTTGTACGACCCCTTGGAACACACTTTAGTGTTGAAATGTGTCAAAAGGGGTCATGGGGACTTCCTAGGGGTCCTAGTATGCCTTATCACGCGTTAGGACCCCTAGGAAGTCCCCATGACCCCTTTTGACACATTTCAACACTTAAGTCTATCCCAAGGGGCCGTACCACCCCTTAGAACACACTTGAGTGTTCTGATGTGTCGAAAGAGGTCAGCGGGACTTCCTATGGGTCCTAGTACACTATATCATGCATTAGGATCCCTAGGAAGTTCCAATGACTCCTTTTGACACATTTCAACACTCAAGTGTGTTCCAAGGGATTGTATGACCCCTTATGACACACTTGAGAGTTCTAATATGTCAAATGGGGTCATGGGGACTTCCTAGGGGTCCTAATACAAGATATGGCATACTAGGACCCCTAGGAAGTCTCCATGACCCATTTTGACACATTTCAACACCCAAGTGTGTCCCAAGGGGTCATATGACCCCTTAGGACACACTTGAGTGTTCTAATGTGTCAAAAAGGGGCACGGGCACTTCCTAGGGGTCCTAGTACATCTTATAACATGTTATAACCTCTAGGAAGTCCTGATGACCCCTTTTGACACATTTCAACACTCAAGTGTGTCCCAAGGGGTTGTATGACACCTTAGGACACACTTGAGAGTTCTATTGTGTTGAAAGGGGTCATGGGGACTTCCTAGGGGTCCTAATACGTTAGGACCCCTAGGAAGTTCCCATGACCCCTTTTGAAATATTTCAACACTCAAGTGTGTCCCAAGGGGTCGTATGACCCCTTAGAACACACTTGAGTGTTCTTATGTGTAAAAGGGGTCATGGGGACTTCCTAGAGGTCCTAGTACGCCTTATCACATGTTAGGACCCCTACGAAGTCTCCATGACCCCTTTCAACACATTTCAACACTCAAGTGTGTCTCAAGGGGTCATATGACCCCTTAGGACACACTTGAGTGTTTTCATGTGTCAAAAGAGGTCATGTGGACTTCCTAAGGGTCCTAATATGCCTTATCACACGTTAGGACCCCTAAGAAGTATCGATGACCCCTTTTGACACATTTCAACACTCAAGTGTGTTCCAAGGGGTCGTATGACCCCTTAGAACACACTTGAGAGTTCTAATGTGTCGAATGGGGTCATGGGGACTTCCTAGGGGTCATAGTATGCCTTATCACATGTTAGGACCCCTAAAAAGTCTTCACGACCCCTTTTGACACATTTCAACACTCAAGTGCGTCCTAAGGAGTCGTATGACCCCTTATGACACACTTGAGAGTCCTAATATGTCAAAAGGGGTCATGGGACTTCCTAGGGGTCCTAACATATGATAAGGCATCCTAGGACCCCTAAGAAGTCCCCATGACCCCTTTTGACACATTTCAACACTCAAGTGTGTTCCAAGGGGTTATATGACCTCTTAGGACATGCTTAAGTGTTCTAATATGTCAAAAGGCGTCATGGCAACTTCCTAGGGGTCCTAGTACACTTTATCACATGTTAGGATCCCCAGGAAGTCTCGATGACCCCTTTTGACATATTTCAACACTCAAGTGTGTCCCAAGGGGTTCTATGACCCATTAGAACACACTTGAGAGTTCTAATGTGTCGAAAGGGGTCATGAGGACTTCCTAGGGGTCTTAAAATGTAAAAAGCATACTAGGACCCCTAGGAAGTCCCCATGACCTCTTTTGACACATTTTAACACTCAAGTGTGTCCTAAGAGGTCGTATAACCCCTTAGGACACACTTGAGTGTTCTCATGTGTCAAAAGGGGTTATGGGGACTTCTTAGGGGTCCTAGTATGCCTTATCATGTGTTAGAACCCCTAGAAAGTACCAATGACCCCTAGAAAGTACTAATGACCCCTTTTGACATATTTCAACACTCAAGTGTGTCCCAAGGGGTCGTATGACCCCTTTAGACACACTTGAGAGTTCAAATGTGTCAAAAGGGTCATGGGGACTTCATAGGGGTCTTAGTATGCCTTATCACGTGTTAGGACCCCTAGGAAGTCCCCATGACCCATTTTGACACATTAGAACCCTCAAGTGTGTCCTAAGGGGTCCTACGACCCCTTCGGACACACTTGAGGGTTCACATGTGTCAAAAGGGGTCATGGAGACTTCATAGGGGTCCTAGTATGCCTTATCATGCGTTAGGACCCCTAGGAAGTCCCCACGACCCCTTTTGACATATTGGAATTCTTGAGTGCTACCACCCATTCGGACACACTCGAGCATTCCAATGTGTCAAAAGGGGTCATGGGGACTTCCTAGGGGTCCTAACACGTGATAAGGCATACTAGGACCCCTAGGAAGTCCCCATGAATCATTTTAAAATATTTGAACCCTCAAGTGTGTCTGAAGGGGTCCTACGACCCCTTAAGACACTTTTGAGGGTTCTAATGTGTCAAAAAGAGTCATGGGGACCTCCTAGGTGTCCTAATGCGTGATAAGACATACTAGGACCCGTACGAAGTTCCCGTGACCCCTTTTGACACATCTCAACACTCAAGTGTGTCCCAAGGGGTCATATGACCCCTTATGACACACTTAAGTGTTCTCATGTGTCAAAAGGGGTCATGGAGACTTCCTAGGGGTCCTAGTATGCCTTATCACATGTTAGGACCCTGTAGACACCGAAAAATCCTTCAGAAAATAAATTATTTTTGTTTTCTGAAAATCCTTGATGACATCATCATTTATTAATTAATTATTTATTTAATTAATTAATTTATTTTTATGGCATTAAATCCCTTTCTCTTAATTAAAAATCTTTAATTAAAGAATCTAGCCTAAAAATGTCATTTGGACATTATCCCTAATTTATTAATTATTTTAATTAATAAATTGCCCAAAAAACTTCAAAAAGTAAATTAATTTATTTTTTATCCCAAACTTGGCCAATTTCCTTAAGACCACTAACCTCTTCCAAAATGTTCTAATCCCTTCTTAATTTCGATTAAAAGGCTAATCCCATCTTTTCTAACCCTAATCCCAAGGTTAAATATTTAATTAAGGTTAAATATTTAATTTTCATATTTATTGAAAATATTTTAATAAATATTCCTAAAACTTAAGCTTTTGGAATGAATAACTTTTATTCCATGAAACTAAGGAGAAATCTAGACTCTTCTAGAATCTTCTCAAATCCACCCTCTTCACCCATCCTAATCCTTTTTTTGGTCCTAATCTAATCCTAATCCTACCCTTAAACCTTTGTGCAATCCTAACCAAGCTTAAGACTTTTCTAAACCAAAGCAAAGTCTTTCCTTCCAAATATCTCAACCACAAAGCATTTATTGCTTCCCCAAAGTCTTCAAAGCCTCTTAAAGCCCATTCATTACTCTTACAAGCATTTATTTGGAGAGTTATGAGCTTGGAGCCCCCTTTGTTGACTCCTCTTTGCCCTTCCCTTCATCCACTCACCTTGTGACATGTGTCACCTCCTGATTGGCTGAGAACTAGCACAATCCATGTGCTTCCCTTTGAGTGAATCTTGGCCTCTCTTAAGGATTTCAATGCTGGCCATTCATTCCTCCTACCCAAGCCTTTAGAAATCTTATAAATACCCTCACTCCCTAATGCAACTCATCTTTCAACTCTCAAACTCAATAGCAAAGTTATAATGCCATTTTCATTCTAGCATTAGCATAAACTTATCATTTTAGATCATTTTCAAGCTTAAATCACATCTAAATTAGCTTAAATGGGATTAACATAGATTCATTTCTTGTTTAATCAATCTTAGTTCATCATTTAGCTTTGCATATTTGTGTGTTCTTGAGGCCTTTGAGGCAAAATAGGTTCCTCATACCTATTTTGTGTCATTTTGGGTCTTCTTGATCCTCAAATCATCCTATTTTGCATGCTCCAAGTGCTTGAGTTTGCACACCCACATCCATCTATATCCAAGCATATCAAACGGTGCATGGGCGCATCCGTTTTAGGCTTAAACTGAGGTGGCTTTGATTTTAGTTTGTTTGCCATTAAATTTGATTTGATTATATGCTATGACGTTTGTTTGTCTTTGGCCTTCAAAACAGGTTTAGGTGCACGCTCAAATCTTAGTCTACATTCTGGCACGCCCGGTGGGACACAAACCACAATCATTTTGATGAAATTATACTTTATATGCTTGTATTTTGCAGGAAATAAAAGAAATATCGCCTTCATGAAAAGAAATGACGCCTACAGCAATTAAATGTCGCCTTCAAAAAAAGAAATGTCACCTTCATGAAAAGAAATGACGCCTACAACAATTAAATGTCGCCTTCAAACAAAGAAATGTCGCCTTCAACAAAAGAAATGTCGCCTACAAAGAATCCAGTCACGCCTTCATGCAATTAAATCACGCCTTTGAGGAAAGAAATGACGCCTATGAGCTCTGTTTTCACGCCTGCATAACTGAGATTTTCCTGTGATCGATAACTTCTGTTACGTCCCAGAATTCTTCTTCTGTCGCCTGCATATAAAGAAATCACGCCTGTAACGAAAGAAATCACGCCTGTGGCGAAAGAAATCACACCTGTGGTTTTTTATCTGTCGCCTTTTGAGGTACAGAATGTCGCCTGTAAGAATTAAATGTCACCTCTGAACTTTTCAGCGTCGCTTATAAGCTGGACAGTGTCGCTTTTTGTTTTTGCTTGGGACTGGTTTTTTCTTTTCTTTTACAGCAAAGGTCAAAAAACAAAATCTTGAATGACATTAAGGAAATGAACTTAGGTCCTAGAATGTCATTGTCATTTTGAAAAGCTAACTCAATCTCGAATGCACTAAAGGAATGAATAACTTTGTTCCCTATCTCATTTCGAATTCCAAAGCAAGCAAACAAATTCAATCTTGAGTGATCTAAGGGATAAAACAAAGCTTTTTCAAAGTTCTTAAATCAACTCGCTAATCAAATCTTGAATGCACAAAAGGAAAGAACTTGCAAACGTTCAATTCATTTACATTTTGAGGAAAAGAACAAATCAAAATCTAATCATGAGTGTCTTCATTTCAAAGTTCAAACATCACTTAATCAAATTTGGGAAAATGAACAAAATCTGCTTGATGTGCATGTAGGAGTTTTTTTAATTCTTGCATATTCCTTGTTAGAGTAAGCAATGTGGAACATTTGAACTTGGACAAGTTCACCTGTTCTGCTTTTAGCGAGGCCTGTCCAAGGAGAAGCGCTTCCTCCTTGGAGAACAACCTCAAACCGGTATCCCCTCCGGCCGGTATATAAATAAGCGAATACCAAAAGAATCGCTTACATCTCCTAATCACCGGGCGTTCATGCCAAACACGTGTCTGGGGATGGTAAACATTCCTCTCCCCCAGCATAATTGGCAAGGCTCTTAAGTGAGTCACGGATGATCAGCATAACCGGGTATGGAGACACCACGGAACTATTAAAAACCTGATAAAATAGAGGCTACCCTATCTACATCCGAAAGTATCAAAATCCTTGTGCAAGGACCGATTCCAAGGGGTTTACCGGGTCACCTCAAGATTACTCACCATTTGTATTCCTTTCTGGGGGATACCAAGCTGTGGGCAAGCGATTTTGATACTCACCTTCCTTAGGTAGATTTGTTTGAAGTGCTTGACAGTCAAAGACTCCATGAAAATACTTGTTGAAACATACACTTTCAAAGCTTTGTCAGAGTCAGTTGCCTTTGTTTGTATCCCGCAGGGTTGCTTTGTCCCTTGCGGAGATTGCTTTGACTTTAACTTTTGCCATTGGAAACCCTTGCCTCAAAATCAGAAGCCTCTTTTCCAAAAGATGCCCAGCAAGAACAAACATCCTAAAGCAAAGTTGCCCAAATCCCAAGCCTATCAAGAGCAAAAAGTTATCAAGAAGAACACCAAGACCTATCAATCCATTATCCAAGCAACCCAAGCAGAGGAGAAGTCCCAAACCAGACTTGAGAACATTGCCCATAACGCCCGCATCAAACAGTTCGCCTTCCGTTTCTGAATTAACCATCACTTTGTCAACCTTGAGCCAGAAGATTAGCCAAAATCCTTGTTCATGTCTTGTTCCATCTTCAGATCTTGAAATCTTGTCTCCAACAGCCTTGCATCTTAGTTTCATCCTAGTTTCACCCTTTGCATCAGCATCAAAACCTTAGTTGCATTTCAAAACATCATAAAAGTTGCATTTGCATTCATCTTCCTACCAGCATTCTAGAATCAATCCTTGTCATCTGCATTGTCCCTTTAGATAGAGCATTTGTCCCTTCACCCTTCAATACCTTTTCCACCAGCATCCCCCCATCAGCTTTCCATATCTTTCCAGCAGATCCATCATCTTTTGCTCCAAATCCAGAGACCCACCAACACTTAGTGTTCTACCTTTTTGAGTTGTTCCTATCCCATATCCAAGATCAGAGACCATCATCCTCTTTTTGACACAACGTGTTGTCATAAAGAAATCAAACCTTGTCCTTGCATAGCCATCATCTCGAGCAAGAGATTCGAGTGTATTGATAAGAAACTAGTTGACCGAAGATCATCAGTCTATCTTAGGTTGACCCCATCATATCTCTGATCCTCCATTTGGGAAAAACAGCAGCTCATCTGTTGACCACTCAGTAATCTTTTACCAACTTTCCACCAGCAACCTATCTTTCCTCCACCGTCTTGATCCATATCAGTTCCATCCAGCTTCCATCATCGCCATCTTGATCCATCTTTGCATTTGCATCTTAGAAGTCATCATCTTTAGAAGTTCATCAACTTTGCATCCATCAACATCTTTTAGCCAAACATCTTGCATCCATTTAGCACTTGCATCTCCATGCCTGTTGAGACCAGATCTCGGAAAAGAAGAAGCACGAATCCTTATCCACCAACAACCTCATCCGATCCCAACCTTTTCACCAACGCCATGATGACCTACAATCCCCAGATCTAAGCCAGTAACCAATGTGAAGATCCAAACATCCCTTCATCCCCCTTGGCAAACAAAGCATTTGTAAATCCTCCAGAAAGCCCACCAGCAACCAATGCCCTTGTACCACAACATCAGCAAAGCACGTTTGTTCACTACCTGCCAGAAAGTACCTCCATCCCACCATCTCTCTATCCACGCATCCCCATCAAAACTATCCAAGTTCCAGCACAAGCATATTCTCCATTTGTCCAATCGTTCCCCGATCCTATCATGCAAACACCCCAAGAGCTTTCCACCATTCCCCTTTTCTTGCAAGGAAGCCTCGCCAGTCCTACAACACAAGTTGCAGCGCCATCCGCTCCATCTCATACCTATTTTGCTTCATCATCTGCTATGGCTGCCCAAGCCCAAAACCAACACTTAAACCAAAGTCAGCTTCCACCTCTCACGCGAGCTTTTACACCAAAAGCTTCGCCACCATCCGCAAGTCAAGCAACGCCTTTTACCATTAAAGGAGCACCGTCACCCTTCACCCCCCAAGCACCCGTACCTTCTTCTTTGGGGTTAGCGCAATCGCTCCCCATTCCAACCTCATCTTTCTCTTGGGTGTTTCCTTCATTTTCCTCCTCACAAGCATCCACTCAACCACAACCTCAACAAGCTCCTTTCTCTCAACCATCATTCGTGTCCCAAGCTCCCGTTGCTCCTACCATTCCATCATCCGCTGCAGTGCACCCTAACACAAGCTCTCAGTGGGGCCTTACACAAGAACAAATGAAGGCATGGGGGATCCCATCTCAGTCCCCTACATCTATGGTTGCAAGTCAACAAACTGCCTTCGCCCAAGCAGCACAGCAGCAACTACCCCAACCACTGCTGGCTTCAAGCTATTCATCTTAAATCCCAAATACCTTCCAGCAAGTGACACCACCTCAACAGCCAACTTTCCCCAGCTATCTTACCCCATCACCCTTTACTTCTAGCTTCCCCACATCTGTTTCACCTCTAAGTAATGCAGGCATGCACCCAGCTTATATCAGCCAAACGCAAAGCCAACCTCAGCAACTACCACCATCATACCCGCAAGCAGCATCATTCCAACAGCCTCCCCCACAGCAACCACATGTCCCCTTTCAGCAAACACCCATCATTCCTCCACAACAACAAGTCCCTTGCTATCAGCCTCAGCAACAAAACCCTATCATCCCCCAGCAACAACAAGTTCCCACCCATCAGTTACAACAACAAGTTCCAAATGTCCAATATCAGCAAGCAGTCCCACAACAATCGCCAGTTCGACAACAGCAAGCAGCCCAACAACATCAAGCGGTCCCATATCAATATCCCCCTATGCCACACCAGCAATATCCCCAGCAACCATTGCCCCAAAATCAGTTCCAACCCATTTATCCACAGCAAGCGCCATATCTAGTTTCACAGCTTCCATCACAAGTAGAAGTGCCAGTTCCCTCACCACTCAATGCTGAGTGGGAAGCAATGAAAAATGCTCTAAAGGAGCTACAAAGTGGACCAGAGAATAAAACATACAAGTTCAAAGAGGTGTGCTCATATCCCTTCGATCGGTCCATAGCAACTATCCCTTTCCCCAAGCACTTTGAGATGCCCAAGTTCGACAAGTATCGGGGGAAAGGAGATCCAGTAAACCATATCAAAGAGTTTTACATGGCGTGCCAAGAAGTGGCTTACAGTGATAACTATCTCCTGCGCCTGTTTCCCAAAAGCTTGGGAGGAACTGCTGTTGAGTGGTTTTACAAAATACCACATGGGACAATAAAAACCTTTGCTGAACTCTCTGAGAAGTTCATCACACACTATGCCCATAATGTGGAGAATGAGTTGTCCTTGCTAGACCTATGCAACTCAAAGCAGAAAGACGGAGAAAGCCTTGCAGAATACTTGCAGAGATGGCAGAATCTTACAACCAGGTTATCATATCAGCCGCCAGAGAAGCATCTAACAAAGATCTTCATTGATAACCTGCATCCAAAGCTATCCCATCACATGCGAATGAACTGTCTCCAGACATACCAAGACATCAAGAGCAAAGGCATAGGCATCGAGAAAGCTCTCCTAGACGAAGGCACTATTCGTCACTTCAAGGATGATTCCAAGAACAAACCCAACAATGATAAAACCCGTTACTGGAATCGTAACAAGAATGTTGTTATAGATGGAGCCACTGACACTAAAAATGTACAATTCATTGTGGCTAGTCCTACACGAGCTCAAACATACCAACCGCCACAAGCACCCATCTATCAGCAACCCCCAGCTCCCGCATATCAAGCACCTATTTATCAGCAGCCTCCTCAAGCTCATCAACCACCTGTGCAACAGTATCAGCAGCAATACCAACAGCAGCAGCCAGCACGTCAAGACAATCCTGTTAATGCAGTTAACGTTGCCCCAAGGCAGAACAAACCCAACAATCAGAACAATCCAAAGAGGACTTTCACACCTTTGGGTGAGCCTCTGGATCAGATCTTTTATCAGCTAGCCAAGGCAAATATGATCACATATCTGCCCATCCCACAGAAGGATGACAACGCACCAAAGTCTGATTGGTATAAAGAAAATGAATACTGTGATTACCATCGTGTGAAGGGGCACACAACATTGAAGTGCATGCGGCTTAAGAACTACATCCAGGATCTCATTGATCGCAAGGAGATCCAGGTCGATGCACCAGCTCAAGCTTCACCCAACGCCGGTTTGCAAATATATCAAAATGTGTTCCCTCAACATGATACCGGGAAGAATCAAGCCAATACCAATCAGCCCCAAAATCGTGGCAAAGGCAAGCAAGAAGATCACACAGCGGCCTACATCAACTATGACAAGTATGTCGGATGCATAACTCAAGTTGAGCCCATCCAAGATGAGCCCACCATCAATACCATCCACGTCAGAGGGCCGGATCGACAATGTGCTGCAACTACCCACAGTGGTAGGATAACTGTTGCCGGTGCTCCTCCGAGATCAGCTGCTTCTCCAAGGCCAACATCTACTGCATCCACAGCACAGTCTAACACCAGGCCAGCATCAAATGCACGCGCAACACAGCATAATGCACCAAGAGCACAATACAATATCATAGAGCATCTTGGGAACATGCCAGCCCAAATATCTATCTTGGATTTGCTCCGCACATCACCCATCCATCAGGAGATCCTGGACAAAGCTCTAAAAGAAGGTCATGTCCCCACGAACATTAACACAACTCAGTTTGAAACTCTTGTGGGACACCTATCAGCAGCATGTGCCTTATCCTTCAAAGAATCTGATATACCAGATGTCGCTCTTGACCATACTCTCCCTCTCCGCATTGCTGTCATGGTCAGAGATTTCACCATCAAACGAGTTCTAGTGGATAATGGCTCAGCCCTCAACTTGTGCACATTAAAATTCATCAAGAAGATCGGGTTCACGGAGGCCGACATACAACATGAGCAAATCACTATCAAAGCATATGATAATTTGGAGCGTACCTCTGAAGGTACTATAACTTTGCCTATCCAGCTAGGCCCAGCAACGCAAGATACTGTCTGCCACGTTGTTGATCTTGACCTAACATTCAATATCCTCCTCGGTCGTCCATGGATCCATTCCATTAAGGCCGTACCATCTACTTACCATCAGTGCATCAAGTTTCCACATCAAGGCACTGAGGTTACCATCCACGCTGATCCTAACCCCTTCGCATACTGCCTTGCGATGGAAGCATCTTTCCCTCATTCTACTCATTGTCGTGGAACCGATATTGGTACTTCTATTGCTAGCTCATCCTGATCCCATCGCGATCCAGAGACCATCCTCTCTTCCACCTTATCATCCATCAAGATCAACAACCAGGGTTGTGGCGAATACAGCCTCAGTGATGCATTTGCTGTAGGAGCTCTTCCACGTGATCCACATACTCAAGGGCGCCCAAGTTGTCAAAACAAGCCTGTTGAAGAACATTATAAGCTCAAGTAAATCGGAAACATGACTTTTGAGTCTCATGGAAACATCAACAGCAAATAAATGGATCCAGATATTAACAAATGGTTATACAAAGATCCCCCATCACGTGACACACAACTTCTTGAGTACTTCAAAGAGAAATACCCAATCCCCTACAAAAATGTCACAGAACACTATAACTATCAAGGTGGTGGTCTAGGACCACAAGGGGATGGAAATTTGTTTCCTATCATACCATCCCAAAATCCAGAACAGCAAGGACTTGGCTTTAATACCCCTCGCCTGCTTGAACAAGAGCCCAATACCACAACTGCGGGCACTAACATGACCAACGTGAACTTTTCGAATAGCCAGGATGACCTTGTGGAAATCGAAGACATCCCCGAAGAGAAAGACATCCGATCCTATGACGATATCTTTGTCGACGACACCCTTCTGGGGACTTCTGTCCTCCAACAACTCTCCATTAACCTCATAGATCTTCCCCTCACAAACCCCGACCTCATAGATTGGGACCAACCAAGCATCGCACACATCGATGAGTTCCAAAGCGCACAAGCACTCCTAGAATTCATGGGGGCATCAGGTCCAGCAAGCAATCAGGATCCAACATCAACCTCTGTCTATCAGCTTCACCCAAAAGGATATTTTGGGGAAGAGGCAAGCTTTAGTCACAAAAATGATAAAACAAAAGAACATCATGAGTCTTTATGTGAAAACCCCCTTGGGGCACATTCTGATTCCAAAATAGTAAAAATAAAGGGCGTATCTTCTAGTGAAAACCTGGCAATTCAGGTGCTAGAAGATGAAGCCTTGCCTCTTCCTCCTATCCAAGATTATAGACCAGAGCAGTCACCGATCATCATAGAGGAAACCAAGCCAATCAACTTGGGAACAGAAGAATGTCCAAAGATCACCTACATTGCAGTCAACCTAACAGAAGGAGAAGAAATGGCTCTCAGCACCTTGCTCAAGGAATCAGTTATCAACTTTGCATGGTCATATGCCCACATGCCTGGGCTTGATCCAAACCTTGTTGTTCATCATCTATCAGTAGATCCAAACGTCAAGCCAGTGAAGCAGAAACTAAGGAAAATGCATCCAAAAGTAGCATTGCTCGTCAAAGCAGAGCTTGAGAAGCTCCTCCAAGCTAAGATCATCAGAGCAATAGATTATTTAGAGTGGATCTCTAACATGGTGCCAGTCACAAAGCCTTCTGGCGATATCAGAATCTGTACTGATTTTAGGGACTTGAACAAAGCATGCCCTAAGGATGACTTCCCATTGCCAAACATAGACATGCTTGTAGACCTCACAGCGGGTCATGAGATGTTATCATTAATGGATGGCTTTTCAGGCTACAACCAAATTCATATAGCAGAAGCAGATCAACATAAAACCGCATTCACAACCCCATGGGGTACCTTCTGCTACAACATGATGCCATTTGGGCTAAAGAATGCAGGAGCAACATATCAGTGAGCAATGACAGCCATTTTTCATGACATGATCCACAAGATCCTTGAAGACTATGTGGATGATATCCTTGCAAAATCCAAAACAAGGGATGAACACCTCAACATCCTAGAACGTGTGTTTGATCGTCTGAATCATTATGGCTTAAAGCTTAATCCTAAGAAATGTGTCTTTGGTGTTACATCTGGCAAGCTTCTAGGCTTCATCGTCTCTAGACGAGGCATAGAGATCGATCCTAAAAAGGTAAAAGCAATAACGGAGATGCCTCCACCGAAAAATCTCAAATAGCTCAGAAGCCTACAGGGCAAGCTTCAATCAGTTCGGCGGTTCATCTCGCAACTAGCAGACAAGTGTCAACCATTCTCACATCTCTTATGCAAAGACACCAACTTCAAGTGGGATCCCATATGTCAAAGAAGCTTTGATAAGCTCAAAGAGTATCTAGCTAATGCTCCGATCCTTGTACCACCAGTTCCAGGATGCCCACTCATCCTTTACATCTCAACAACAGCTACAGCACTAGGGGCACTCCTAGCACAGCATGATGATGAAAATAGAGAACGAGCTATCTACTACATCAGTCGCACTCTTGTGGGCTATGAGCTTAACTATTCACCCATGGAGAAAGCATGCTTAGCAGTGGTCTTTGCCACTCAAAAACTTAGACATTACATGCTTAGCCACACAATCAAGCTCATATCAAAGGTGGACCCTCTTAAGTATCTGTTATCAAGGACAACCCTCACAGGCCGTATGGCAAAATGGGTCATGTTACTCAGCGAATTTGACATTCAGTATGTAGATCGCAAAGCAATCAAAGGGCAAGTCATTGCCGATCAACTAGCAGAAGCACCACTGGTGGATGCCTATCCACTAATCATGGAATTCCCTGATGAACACTTATGCATGATTAAAGAGCAGCCCATGTGGAAACTATACTTTGATGGTTCCAACACATCCCATAGCTCTGGAGCAGGAATCCTATTCGTCACACCTCAAGGTGACTATATTCCAAAATCATTCAAGTTGGGATTCCCCTGTACCAACAACATTGCAGAATATGAGGCACTCATCTTAGGTCTCAAAACAGCTATCCAATGGAACATCACAGAACTACAAGTTTTTGGAGATTCACGGCTGATTATCAAACAAGTCCTAGATGAATATCAGACAAAGGATGACAAATTGCTACCCTACAAGCAACTGGTGGATAAACTGAAAGAGCATTTCCTACATCTACAATTCAATCAGATCCCAAGGCTTCAGAACAAAGCAGCAGATGCAATGGCAACCATCGGATCCTTATTGGAAATACCACGAGACGCATCACAGTATGAATTTCTAGTCGAGCAGCTACATTCACCCGCTTATGAGAACGCCGATGCAGACATGGTGTGTGTCTTGGTTGGTCCCCAATCCCCATGGTACCACGACATCCATGCATATCTAAAAAATGGTATCATATCTCCCCATCTCACCAATAACCAACGCCAAAACCTTATTCGCAGAGCTTCCCGCTACACTCTTGTAGCCAACACCCTATATCGTCGCGGGTATCATAATGTCCTATCTAGATGTTTAGACTCAAACGAGGCCGTCCTGGCCTTACAAGAAGTTCACGCTGGAATTTGCGGTGCCCACACGAGTGGCATGGTTCTAGCAAAGTAGCTGCTTAGAGTTGGATATTATTGGCCAACAATGGAACATGATGCGTGTGAATTTGTCAAGAAATGTCTCCCATGTCAACAGCATGCCAATTTGATACATGCACCAGCACAGGATCTACAGCCTATTGCACCACCGTGGCCTTTTTCATGTTGGGGCCTCGACCTCGTTGGCTTGATCACCCCCCTCTCTTCGGATGGACATAAGTATATCATAACAGCCACAGAATACTTTACCAAATGGGTTGAAGTGATTCCGCTAACCCTTACTACTGGCATCCAAATATCCAAGTTCATCCTTTATCATATCATTTGTCGCTTCGGCATACCATCTACCATTTTCACAGACCATGGCACACCTTTTGAAAACCAGCATGTGGATGATCTATGTGCCAGACTCCACATCCATCACCATTTCTCCAGTCCATATTTCCCTCAAGGAAATGGCCAAGCTGAGGCAACCAACAAAACTATCTTGAAAATCCTCAAGAAGGTTGTCAATGATTCTGGTCGTGACTGGCACCTCCAAATCAATCCTGCCCTTTGGGCCTATCGCACTTCTTATCGCACTCCCACAGGCACCACCCCATACTCCCTTATATATGGTGCCGAAGCTGTTCTACCGATCGAAGTTGAGCTCCCATCCTTGCGCGTCTCCATGAAGAACTATACAACTGATGAAGACTATCGTGTGGCCCGGCTCACATAGCTAGATCTGCTAGATGAAAAGAGACAGCAAGCTTATGATCATTTGGTGGCATACCAAAATCAACTCAAAAGGAGTTATAACAAAAAGGTCCATCCTAGACAATTCCAGGTCGGTGACATGGTCCTTAAAGAAAATCAGAAGGTCCTAGCAAATAGAGAAAAGAAAGGCAAGTTTGAGCCTACTTGGTTGGGCCCCTATGTTGTCACCGCATCCTTTGGCTCAGGAGCCTATCAGTTATCAACACCAGAGGGCGAGCCCTTGAATGATCCTATCAACATCATCCATCTGAAGAGGTTCTATGCCTGAACCTGATCCTGCATATATCAGAAAAAAGCAAAAACATTCAAAAAAGTAAAAAAGCAAAAAAGCAAAAAAGTAAAAAAAGAAAAGAGAAAGAGAAAATAATCGTCCAACGGTGAAAACTTGGCAATTCAAGCGCCTTGGACAAGTATGTTGGTGAAAACCTGGCAAACAGGCGTCAACATAGTAACCTGAGCTATTTATCTATTCAGTTGTCCTTTCAGCTACCGTCCTCTTCCTCCATCCATAACAGATCTCCCAGCAGTTCCATCTCCCCTATCCTCCAAGCATTCAGCTTCCATCTTCCTCCAACCCATCTGCAATCCATATCCTGTTCCAAAGCTTTGTACCATATCTTGTACCATATCCTTATCCCTTTCCTGTACAGCGCAATCCTTTCTGTGAATATCCTTCTTGTCTCCATCCTAGTGAGAGTCCCGCCGAGTGTGATCTTCCTATCCCCAATCCTGAGCTTCTGTACATATCCCTTGTGCATATCGTTCCTCCTTGTTGTACATAACCTTTGTCCGTCCTGCCGCAGCATTTGATCAAATATCTTGTCCCATCCCCAGCCTCAGAAAATCTTTTAGTCCCACTCAGGCCTTGTGCTTCAGCAACATCAATTGTCGACTTATCCTTGCTCATCCTGATTATTCCTTGAACTTCAGCTTTTGCCAGCGAACAACTACACTTATTCTCTCACCAACCCATGGGTCCTTGAGGATATATCGTTCCTCCTGTCTGACCTAATCTTCCATCCTGGTCTTTGAGGATATATCGTTCCTCCTGTCCGACCAATCTTCCCACCATCAATCAAACCTAATCTCTCTCCTTGGCAAAGGATGTCTTTTTGGAGTTATCATTTTGATCTTGGATTTTTGTCCTTTGGGTCTTGTTAATCTTTTTGGCTTCTCATTATCCCACCAGGGTCACCACGATTCATTATATCACGGTGTGCTGCGTGTGCGGATAATCTGGGGCAAGGTCTTTTGATCTTTCGCTTCTGCCTGTGAGTCAGTTGTGTGTTTGTGGTTCCTTCAGCATCGGTTCCGCCATGTCACCTCTGCGCTTCATGTGTGATGTTGGGGCAACCCTGTGTGTTTGTTTAGCGTCAGTCCGCGTCAGTCCTCTGCGACATTGTTGACAGGCCTCGTGATCCCAGTATCCTTGGCAGGTCTCTAACATAGCTATATTAAATCTAGGCTGTGCACTCCCGTTTACACTTGGAGCTATCTGGTCCCTTGCATTTATCATATAGATTAATCTTGCATCTTTGCATATCGCTGCATCTTGCATCTTGCATTTCCATCTCATCTTGCATATCATCCATATTTGCTCTTAGAAGTGAGGTTATTTATCTCCCCTTTCTTCCTAGGCCTTTCCTTCCTCGTCCCGCCGTGCACACTCTGTCCCAGGGCGTAATCCCTCTTTCTCCTTGCCCCGCTGGGTGCATCTTCCATGATTTTGTCCCACCGGGGCATGTATCTCTCTTTCTCCTAGTCCACTCAGGCGTCATACCCTCTTCTTCTGATTCTAGCCTCGGCATCTTGTTTTCTTGTCTTTGACGCCATGCCACTTGCGGCATCGCATCAAAGAGGGGCAAAATGTAGACACCGAAAAATCTTTCAAAAAATAAATTATTTTTATTTTCTGAAAATCCTTGATGACATCATCATTTATTAATTAATTAATTATTTAATTAATTAATTTATTTTTATGGCATTAAATCCCTTTCTCTTAATTAAAAATCTTTAATTAAGGAATCTAGCCTAAAAATGTCATTTGGACATTATCCCTAATTTATTAATTATTTTAATTAATAAATTGCCCAAAAAACTTCAAAAAGTAAATTAATTTATTTTTTATCCCAAACTTGGCCAATTTCCTTAAGACCACTAACCTCTTCCAAAATGTTCTAATCCCTTCTTAATTTCGATTAAAAGGCTAATCCCATCTTTTCTAACCCTAATCCCAAGGTTAAATATTTAATTAAGGTTAAATATTTAATTTTCATATTTATTGAAAATATTTTAATAAATATTCCTAAAACTTAAGCTTTTGGAATGAATAACTTTTATTCCATGAAACTAAGGAGAAATCTAGACTCTTCTAGAATCTTCTCAAATCCACCCTCTTCACCCATCCTAATCCTTTTTTTGGTCCTAATCTAATCCTAATCCTACCCTTAAACCTTTGTGCAATCCTAACCAAGCTTAAGACTTTCCTAAACCAAAGCAAAGTCTTTCCTTCCAAATATCTCAACCACAAAGCATTTATTGCTTCCCCAAAGTCTTCAAAGCCTCTTAAAGCCCATTCATTACTCTTACAAGCATTTATTTGGAGAGTTATGAGCTTGGAGCCCCCTTTGTTGACTCCTCTTTGCCCTTCCCTTCATCCACTCACCTTGTGACATGTGTCACCTCCTGATTGGCTGAGAACTAGCACAATCCATGTGCTTCCCTTTGAGTGAATCTTGGCCTCTCTTAAGGATTTCAATGCTGGCCATTCATTCCTCCTACCCAAGCCTTTAGAAATCTTATAAATACCCTCACTCCCTAATGCAACTCATCTTTCAACTCTCAAACTCAATAGCAAAGTTATAATGCCATTTTCATTCTAGCATTAGCATAAACTCATCATTTTAGATCATTTTCAAGCTTAAATCACATCTAAATTAGCTTAAATGGGATTAACATAGATTCATTTCTTGTTTAATCAATCTTAGTTCATCATTTAGCTTTGCATATTTGTGTGTTCTTGAGGCCTTTGAGGCAAAATAGGTTCCTCATACCTATTTTGTGTCATTTTGGGTCTTCTTGATCCTCAAATCATCCTATTTTGCATGCTCCAAGTGCTTGAGTTTGCACACCCACATCCATCTATATCCAAGCATATCAAACGGTGCATGGGCGCATCCGTTTTAGGCTTAAACTGAGGTGGCTTTGATTTTAGTTTGTTTGCCATTAAATTTGATTTGATTATATGCTATGACGTTTGTTTGTCTTTGGCCTTCAAAACAAGTTTAGGTGCACGCTCAAATCCTAGTCTACAGACCCTTAGGAAGTCTCCATGACCTCTATTGACACATTGGAATGCTCAAGTGTGTTCTAAGGGGTTCTATGACACCTTCAGACACATTTGAGAATTCAAATATTTCAAAAGGGGTCATGGGGATTTCTTAGGGGTACTAGTATGCCTTATCACATGTTAGGACCCCTAGGAAGTCCCCATGACCCCTATTGACATATTGGAATGCTCAAGTGTGTCCTAAGGAGTCTTATGACCCCTTGGGACATAGTTGTGCATTCAAATGTTTCAAAAGGGTCCATGAGGACTTCCTAAGGGTCCTAGTATGCCTTATCACGTGCTAGGACCCCTAGGAAGTACCAATGACCCCTTTTGACACATTAGAACCCTCAAGTGTGTCTTATGGGATCCTACGACCCCTTTGGACATATTTGAGGGTTCAAATGTGTCAAAAGGGGTCATGGGGGCTTCCTAGGGGTCCACCCCTTAGGACATACTTGAGGGTTCTAATGTGTCAAAAAGATTCATGGGGACTTCCTAGGGGTCCTAGTATGCCTTATCATGCGTTAGGACCCCTAGGAAGTCCCTATGACTCCTTTTGACACATTAGAATCTTCAAGTGTGTTCCAAGGGGTCATAGGACCCCTTTAGACACACTTGAGGGTTCAAATGTGTCAAAAGGGGTCATGGGGACTTTTTAGGGGTCCACCCCTTAGGACACACTTGAGGATTCTAATGTGTCAAAAGGGGTCTTGGGGACTTCTTAGGGGTCCTAGTACATCTTATCACGCGTTAGGACCCCTAGAAAGCCCCCATGACCCCTTTTGACACATTTGAACCCTCAAGTGTGTCTGAAGGGGTCCTACGACCCCTTCAAACACACTTGAGGGTTCAAATGTATCAAAAGGGGTCATGGAGACTTTCTAGGGGTCCTAGTATGTTTTATCACATGTTAGGACCCTTAGGATGTCCCCATGACCCTTTTTGACACATTTGAACCCTCAAGTGTGTCCAAAGGGGTCGTAGGACCCCTTTAGACACACTTGAGGGTTCAAATGTGTCCAAAGGGGTCGTAGGACCCCTTTAGACACACTTGAGGGTTCAAATGTGTCAAAAGGGGTCATGGGGACTTCTTATGGGTCCTAGTATGCCTTATCACACGTTAGGACCCTTAGGAAGTCCCCATGACCCCTTTTGACACATTGGAATGCTCGAGTGCTACCGCCCCTTTAAACACACTCGAGCATTCTAATGTGTCGAAAGGGGTCATGGGGACTTCGTAGGGGTCCTAACGCGTGATAAGGCGTACTAGGACCCCTAGGAAGTCCCCATAAACTATTTTTACATATTTAAACCCTCAAGTGTGTCCTACAACCCCTTAGGACACATTTGAGGGTTCTAATGTGTCAAAAAGAGTCATGGAGACTTCCTAGGGGTCCTAACATGTGATAAGACATACTAGGACCCCTACGAAGTCCCCATGACCCTTTTTGACATATTTGAACCCTCAAGTGTGTCCGAAGGGGTCCTACAACCCCTTCGAACACACTTGAGGGTTCAAATGTGTCAAAAGGGGTCATGGGGGCTTTCTAGTGGTCTTAGTATGTCTTATCACACGTTAGGACCCCTAGGAAGTCCCCATGACCCCTTTTGACACATTGGACTGCTCGAGTGTGTCCATAGCAACCCCTTTAGACACACTCGAGCATTCTAATGTGACAAAAGGGGTCATGGGGACTTCCTAGGGCTCCTAACGCGTGATAAGGCGTACTAGGACACCTAGAAAGTCTCGGTAACCCCTTTCGACATGCAATTTAAATATTATGATCTGTAAAGTTTATATCTATATATATATATATAAGATATTATTATATAAAATATATATTAATATATAATTATATCTATAATACATATTAAAAAATATATAAAATATTTACATAATACCCCTTAAATGATATATATATATATATATATATATATATATATATATATATATATATATATATATATATATATATATATATATATGACCCCACAATAGTGGGTTACACTTTTTTAGACAGTGTGATTTTTGCTGAAATGACACATTTTTAATAAAATATGATTATATAAGCCTTGAGAGGTTCAATTTGAAGGAATTAATTAGAAATGGTTAGCTCAAAGCCTCTTAGATAAAAAAATCATTGATATAACATATATACTCCTCATTCATACCTACAATGGAGTCTCCTTCGCACCTATTAAAATGCTGATAAAAAATCATTTTGACTTTATCTTTTGGCAGATTAAATGAATCCATTCGAAAAACCTATCTATGTAGTAAGGTACTACTTAGAAAACTCTTTTCGATTATTATAATGTTAATATATATTAAGTTTATTATGACTTTGTATTTTTAGTTTTACTAAACATAGATATTTCACTATATCTCCACCTCTATGTTCGATGCATATGGAAAAATAGTAAATGAGAGAAAAAAAATTCTAAAAAATATATATGCCCTAGGTATTGAAGTTATCTTTCTATCAAAAAAAATGAAAATAAAATTGGACAAATACACAAAAAGTTATAAGCTATGTAGTCAAGGTATGTTGAAATTATAGCTTAGTCAACTTCAAACATTGATAAAATATAAAATAATCATGATAATCTCATAGAACCAATTGCGTGCCCTCCATATGGATGTTAAAAAACTAAATTTGAAAGAATCACATTGATATCTATTTTAGAAAAAATTTATGCTCTATGAAAACAATGTAACTCTTTGAAAATGATGTTTTTAGCAACATACCAATTTTTGTGGGAGAAAGAAAAAGCCAATCAAATCAATTCAAAAATTCAAATATATATATATATTTAGAATCTAGATAGAAAATCCTAAAAGACTCTAATTTACTTCATCTTCTGATTCTTAACAGTTTAATGACAATATGCATTCAAATCTAAAAGTTTTATTCAAAATTTAGAGTACAGTGTCCATTCAGGCAGAAAAGTGTAACCCACTATTGTGGGTTCACCCATTATATATATATATATATATATATATATATATATATATATATATATATATATATATATATATATATATATATATATATATATATATATATAAAATTTGTACATATAAATATAATATAAGTTTGTTAAAAATATTTATATACAATACATACAATACATATTAATATAAAAATATATATTAATATAAACTATATATTAATATATAATTATATATATAATATATATTAAAAAATATATTAAAATATTTACATAATACCCCTTAATACCCCTTATATATATATATATATATATATATATATATATATATATATATATATATATATATATATATATATATATATATATATATATATATAAACATTAAATATAATTATATACAATACATATTAATATATAAAAAATATATTAATTTATAAAATATTATAATATAAAATATATAATTATATATATAGTACATATTTAAACATTATATATAAAAGTTCAATTTTTTCATTTACTCCCGCCATTTTTTCATACTCGGAAAAATCGGGTACCTGATTAGGATTGTGCTTTGGTGTCAGGTTTGCCTAGGTGTACCGACACCTAGGCCTACTAAAAAGTCAACATACATTTTCATGCGCTTTTGGATGATTGAAAAGTGAATTTTTTAACATTGCCACTTTTTGGCCCCTCATGATCTTGCACATACCCATGCATGCTCCCATATAGTTCCTCATTCAGGAAACCTTGAGATATAGGTGTTCTTATTCCATTCCCTAATAGATACAAAGATATAAAAGAAATGGTAGTTAAGATTATATAAGAATTGGAAAGAGCTCTTCTAGACCTTATAATTCTGACAAGTATGGTATGAGACTAGCCTAAGAGATAGTTAGATACTTTTTCTTTTGTGAACTAATGTATACATGTTGTTCTTAATCTTAAAAGAAATTACATAGGGATTGGAAACAAAGCAAACTCAGTTCTATGAGATCTCACTACAGTTGATACCATGGAAGTGTAGAGGGAATATACATTAATCATAATGACCATAACTTTATCTACATGTATATAAGAGTAGGAAAAGTGGTCATGTACATTGTGAAATTGAGATGTTTTAGGTTGAGAATAAGAGTTTATTAAGGAGATGTTTTATTTTTCTCAATCTTATCATATATTTCTAGATAAATATAGACCTTATAATGTACATTGCATGCATTAAGAGTTCTTGACTTCATTAAGAAAAAATGTGATTACATTACAGTGTTCTCTTATTTCAATTATCACCACTATATTTTCCATATGTTCGAGATGGAATTGGATTCTATGATATGGTATCAAATAATAATAAATTGTTTCTTATGTTACTTTAATATGCATCTTGTATACACAATATGTTATGAGATGAATTCATGATATGATTTCCTCTTGGGATTCTTTTGATTGAGAGGGATATCAATTTTATGAAATGATGTCACTATATTGGGTTTGAGAGTCTAGATATACTGTACTACACCAATTCCATTACTTATGTTAGTTTTTGGCTCCTATGGAAAGAGATATTTCAACCTTTTGGCCATGTGCTTTGAATTTTTCATTTACATTTTGATATATTGCTAGTCATTATGTTCAAATAGGTTAATGAAGTAGAGCTAGAGCTCGACAGTTAAAGGCTTGAACATGTCTTCTACTTTTCCTCCCCCCCAACTTTCTCATTGTCCAAGCCCACACAATATTTATCTTCAATCAATTCAATATGTTGAACCTCCAATTCTATGGGAATGGTTTAGTGCAGTCCAATGCCATCTCATTTCACTAGTACATTTTGCACCATTTTTCGACGCACTATTGATCAAATTTTCTACCCAACTCAATTGAATGGTCGACCAACTGGTTCTTTTCTATTATTGGCATCGAAATATCAACCCATTACTGAAGCCGTCGAATGATCGACTCCACTATGGGTCGAAAACGAGGGCAATCTAGGCCGAAGATAACATTGGCAAGTGTTTGTGTATTGGTCGATCTTTCGACCAATATAAATTAATATTGGTCGAAAACTTTGGTCGCTCCGACCAGGATGCCAAACTCACGACGGTCATATTTCGACCACATTTGGTCAAAATATTTAACGGCTTCGACTAGGATACCAAACCTGCAATGCCACATTTTGACACAAAATGGTCGATTTTAGACCAAACTTTCAATGAAAGTGGGTCAAAATTTTGATGAAACGTGGAGTTTTAAAAAAAATTGAAGATAAATATCCAAACTAATCACCAACGACATCCTGATCGGTGATTAGTCTAGATATTTATCTTTAGGTGTCCACACTCATTCTGCTGCTTGTTGCTAGCAGGTCCCTACTCGTTTTGTTTTCCAGATTGCTTTGGGCTCTAGTAATCCATCTGCTCTGCTCTACATGAAACTGTGGGTTTTTTCATTTTATTTGAACTATTTGAGAGATAGGCTCTAATTGGTGATCCGTGAATTGGTAGAGCTTCCTCTTAGTTCCCAAAACTCTTCAAATCTATTGGTGTGAAGCCCCCAAAGGGTATTCTACTCTATGGGTCTCCTAGTTCTGGGGGAAAACCTTAATTGCTAGGGCAGTGGAAAATGAAACCAGTGCCTTCTTTTTCTATGTCAATGGACCTGAGATCATGTCAAAGTTGGTTGGAGAAAGTGAAAGCAATCTTTAGAAGGATTTTGAGGAGGCTGAGAAGAATGCCCAGTCCATTATATTTATTGATGAAATTGATTCTATAGCTCCCAAGAGGGAAAAAACCCACGGTGAAGTTGAGAGGATAATTGTTTCTCAACTTCTTATGCTTATGGATGGACTTAAATCATGTGCCCATGTTATTGTTATGGGAGAAACTAACCGACCAAATAGTATTGATCCAACACTAAGAATGTTTGGAAGGTTCGACAGGGAGATTGATATTGGGGTTCTGGATGAAGTGGGTAGGTTGGAAGTGCTTCACATCCATACAAAGAATATGAAGCTCTTTGATGATGTACATATATTGGGGCCTTATTTTTTGTACTTCTATATCTAATGTTAAATAGTTCTTGGATTTTGAAAGCATTTATTAATCTTTATGTTTCTTGATGGAGTATCTATTTATCTTTAGTTTTCTTGTTACAGGTTGATCTTGAAAAGATTGCTAAGGATACCCATGGATATGTTGGAGCAAATCTTGTTGCTTTGTGTATTGAGGTTTCACTTCAGTGCATTAGGGAAAAGATGGATGTTATAGACTTAGAAGATGAGACAATAGATGCTGAGATTCTAAACTCCATGGCTGTTAGTAATGAGCACTTCCAGACTGCTTTGGGCTCTAGCAATCCATCTACTAAAGCCATTGCTAACAAATGTCAGGCCAATTTCATTAGTGTGAAGGGCCCTAAATTGTTAACAATGTGGTTTGGAGAGAGCGAGGCTAATGTGAGGGAAATTTTTGATAAAGCTAGAGGATTAGCTCCTTGCGTCCCATTTTTTGACGAGCTTGATTATATTTCTACACAAGTGTGTTGATTTTTTATGAGTGAAGTTCAAGTTGAGGACGGTGAATATATTTGAGTAGGAATTTTGTTTGAACTATTTGAGATAGGCTCTCTGACTAGTGATGCATAACTGGTTTGCATGTTTGTAGTGTGGAAGCAATGTTGGGGATGTTGGTCGTGCCACAGATAGAGTCCTTAACTAGTTGTTGATGGAGATGGATGGTATGACAACCAAGAAAATAGTTTTCATTATTGGTGCTACAAATAGACTCGATATCAAATTCATCATTTCATCATATAAGAATAAATGCCAATATCAATATATTATCTCCCAATATATATTACATACAAATTTTAAAATTATAAATATACAAATCTATAAAATATACATATATAACATAAAAGGAAGTGTTGATGCATATTGACAAATAAAATAAGGAAAGCTTCTGCTCTCTTGATTTGTAAAATTTTCTCTGCCTCTGCTTTTTCTTGTGTTGCCACCCTCATTCTTGTAGCTGATATAAAACAATGAAATGAATGATGGTGAAATTGAGAGAAATTTTGGGTAAATAAACTAAACAGATATAGAACAAAAATATGAACAACGTTGAGGATAATGAGTTGGGTTTACTTAAATAAATGAATACCATCAACCCATTTACAAAATACAAAAGTATATGCTAGCAATCTCCAACAATATCATGGTAAAAATGACATTTAGTATTGGATGTAAAAGTCTTGCCTGCATTTATTTCATTCATTGCTTTCTTGACATGCACATCAGCCTCTATATCAACAATAAGTGTTTGAACTATCTCATATTCATAGTTTGACATAGCCTGTAAGCATAGAAATGAACGATTGAATCATACTACATTCAAATTTCATCTTGTTTGATATTTAAGAGATATTTTACAGTAATCAATTGACAATACACATCAATAAATAAATGAAACTAATATGAATATATCAACCTTTTCAAGTTCTTCAACAACTTTAGCAACCTCATTCTTTTGCTCAAAGATATCGTCCAGATTCATCTTTGGAACACTAGAACAAATAACTGTAAATCATACATGGAAACAAGGTAGTTTATAAGAGTAGAGATATTATATGATAATACAAATCACATTAATCTAAAAGACTACTACACCATTTCAAAGATCATATCAATCAAATTAATTTGAATCCTCACAAGGCAAACATCACATTTAGGCATCCAAAAATAATGGATGCAAATTCACAAACTAATTTTCTAAAATCAGCATTTCATCATATAAGAGGAACTGCCAATATTAATATATTATCTCACAAATAGATGCAAATTCACAAATTAATTTTCTAGATTCAGCGTTTCATCATATAAAAAGAACTGCCATAGACCTTTTGTGAGGGTATCAAGCACGTCGTTTGACTCCAAATATTTCCTAAAAGCTTCCTTCTTGGATTCATTTGCTTGCCATATAAGGATGACAAGCATTATCATAGAGCCTAAATGTTTAGTTCTTGTCATTGAATTCATGCATACAATCATCTACAATTGCAGCACTAAAACAACTAATTTTTTAGCAAATAAGGACTATTTGCTTAAGTAAATCCTAAGGGGACAGCAAGTAAATTTATTCACGTAGGTGTATTAGGCTATTAGCTATAGAATATCTATGCTACTTATAGATCCAACTAATATCTGATTTAACACTTCACCTACTCAAAAACACAAACCAATGAAATAATCCACATTAGACCAAGAGAGGTTGACGCATTCAATATGAGAATACTTACACAAAATGAAGTTGAATCATGCCAGACAATGACAATGAGAAGTTGACTATTGACCCTTCTAGTTTTTTATTTGATAGTTGCCTGACAATGACACATTCAAAATACACTTATGAGCAAAGACTTAGAATGAATGAAATTGATTAAATAATGAAGGTGTGTTAGTTTGAGCTTCATTTCATTTCAAGAATACTTTAATATTCTCTACTTAACAAGGCCAACCACGTGAAGGTGGAAGCTCATTTTGCCTCACCCCCCCTCCCCCTAACATCAATCTAAATTACCCATTAACATCTAATTACACACTTCATTCATCCATTTATGAACTATAACATTCAATCAATACAATCACATAACATTCATTCATTCATTAATACATAACACTAATCAAGAATTCATTAACACATAACAATATTCATTAACATGACATATAATTCAATATTAATACACAACATTCATAGATAATTACTTAAAACAATGTTCTTTCACTATCCAAAAAATTTAATCAATGTTCTTTCATTACCAGCCTCTGTAATTCTCTGTATAAGATTATGTCAAAGATCCTTACTTCTAGAATTCTATAGATTCTCCCTTGTCTCATCTCACATCAACAGAATGGCTTTGTCTCGAGGAGACAAATCCTAGATTCCATCATGGTGGTTCACAAAAATATACACTCTTTGGAGAAATCTGGGAAACAGGGCTTCCTGATGAAGCTTGATTTATCCAAAGCCTATGATAGAGTGGATTGGGAGCTGCTCTCCAAAATTCTTCAGGTGTTTGGATTTGATAATGGAGTGATTAAGCTGATCATGCAATTGGTAACAACAATGTCTTCTTTTGTGATTGTGAATTGTGGTTCTTCTCCCTTCTTTAGACCTTCAAGGGGATTGAGACAAGGAGATCTCATCTCTCCAATCCTCTTCACTATTATGGCTGAAAGTCTTGGGAGATACATTAAAAACCAAGTTAATGAAGGGCTGATCTCTAGGTTGCAACCTTCTTTTGCGGAGATTAAATGTTCTCATGAACAATTTGTTGACGATACGATTCTCATGGGGGAATCTACAGTTAAAGAGGCGAGGAATATCAAAAAAGCTCTAAATGTTTATTCTAACACCACAGGCCAACTCATAAACTGGGAAAAAAGCTTTCTGTATTTCTTTAACACACCCGAAGCTAGAATGAATAAAATCTCTTCCATTCTTGGTTGTAAGATAGGAAGGCTTCCTGTCCCCTATTTAGGATTGTCACTATGCTCTAAACTGGAGGCTAACTTCTGGAATGAAATCCTTGATAGATTCCACAATAAGCTGGCGGGTTGGAAAGGAGCGATTCTTAGCCAAGTTGGAAAAGTTCAATTGTTGAAGGCCACTCTTCAAAATCTCCTGGTTTATGCTCTAAGTCTTTTCAAAATTCCTCTGAAGTATATTGACCTTATTGAAAAAATTCAAATTTTTTTTCTTTGGATTGGTGTGGAAGAGAAGAAGAGACTTAGCTTGGTGGCTTGGGAGAAGGTTTGTAAGCCAAAGAAGCTGGGGGGTCTGGGCATCAAAAATATCTCTAATACCAATAAGGCTCTTTTAGCTAAACAATGCTGGAGGATATTTGAAGAAGAAAAAGAATGGAACACAATAATCAAAAGTAAATACCATCTCACTTCTTTAGAAGGCACCCTCCATTCTTTTAATGATATCCAGGGTTCCTTTATTTGGAACAGTATAAGTAAGGGTAGGAACCTTATCAGTAAAGGGGCTAGATGGAAGCTGGGAAATGGTAGGAAAATCCTTTTCTGGGATGATAAATGGATCTCAGAAAAACCTCTCATAGAGATTGAGGAGTGGAACTTTGTGATTTAAGAATGCAAATAATCCATTGGGGTTCTTGTGAGTGACTACTAGATTAATGAAGAATGGATTGATTTGGGGTTGAGGGACATCAAACTAATAGAGGTTAATAAACAGTTGAACAACTAGTTTATTAGAGAAAATGAGTGTGATGAATTGATTTGGGGGCCTACTATCTCTAGAAAATTCTCAATTGCTTCTGCTTCAGCTCTTCTCATCCCCTCTGGAGATCAGCCTTTCTATGCTCAGGCATGGAATAAAGATCTTACCCCTAAAATTAACATGTTTTTTTGGCTACTTGTATAGAATAAAATCCTCACTATGGATAACCTTATGAAAAGAGGCTTCCAAATGCCTAATAGATGTATCATGTATTGTGAGGATGCTAAGTCATGTAACCACTTGATGATACACTACCCCTTTGCTAGAGAAGTTTGGGACTCTATTATTCTATCTCTGAATTTGAAGTGGGTCAAACCTCAAATTGTCTAGGACTTTTTCCAGCAATGGTAGAGCTCTTTTTATGATAAAAATGCTAAGAATCTCTAGAAACTTGTCTTTCCTCACTTTACATGGCAGATATGGAAGGAGAGGAACAATAGAATTTTCATAGATAAAAAAGTTACCCCCCTCCTAGTAGCTAACTCTATCACCAAAAGTATAATGGACAACTATAGAAGTAGTGGTAGAAAGGATTGCAACTCTTGGAATCCTAACCCTAAAAAGGACATCTCCATTTCTTGGGAGAATTTGAAGAGCAGAAATGACCCGAATCCTAGAGATACAGTTATGTGGTCCACTCCTCCCTGGGGTTGGTCAAAAGGGAACTTTGATGGTTCTGCTAGAGGAAACCCTGGAAGAGCTAGAGGGGGAGGCCTCATAAGAGACTGGGCTGGAAATTTCCTTGGTGCTATAGTGGTTCCACTGGGGACTCAAACTAAACACATGGTGGAGGCCGAGGTAGTGCTTTATGTGGTTATTTTGGCCAAAGATATGGGTTGCTCAAAAATTTGGCTTGAGGGTGATTCTCTCAACATTTTCAACTGTATTAAAGGGAATGTAGAGTGTTCCTAGATTATAACCCATATAATAAAAAAAATCAAAATGTTTCTCATCACCTTTGAAGAGTGCCACATCACCCATATTTACTGTGAAGGTAATAAGCCGGCGAACATGCTAGCTAATGAAGGTACCCAAAGTGACATCATCAAATCATGGAGAGGGGAAGGAAATCTAAACTTTGAGATCATGAGTCTAATCACTTGTGATAAAATTAATCAAAATGAAGGGAATGTCACTTAAATTTATGATGACAAGGATGAAATAATTTTTGAGGAAGGCTGCATGTAATGCGAAGTGTGGGATAATTATTCTGGTATTAATGATATATGAAGCTTGGGTTAATTCAAGTAATCATGAAAACATAAGAAAGCATTGCAGTAAGAAGAAAATTAGTTGTAAGGAGCTAAGCTAGGATAGTAGTAGAAAGCACAAAATGGGAGGCGGTCTGAGAAGAGAGGAGCCGACTGATTGTGACAAATGGAGGCAAGATAGGAAAATCTGGAAGAAGCTGAAAAAGGGAGGGGTCTCTCAATACCTCGAGAAGCTCCATGGCTATGACAAATAGGTGACTTCCTTGTTCGCTGACGGCTAGGTTAGAGGTAAAGTTAATTTATGGGGTAAATATTTCCCCCTTACTCTTACTCTTATGGCTGAGATAACGTGCTTACCTCTGGAGGGAACCCATTTCCATAGAGGCAACCATAGGCTTGGTTTTGAAGCTTTTAATCTGTTTCCTAAAACTACTGATGAAAAGGCCCTCATGACAAAAGGGAAGGGGGATTATGTAGATATCACCAAAATTAAGGATTTCTGGGCTAAAATGTTGAAGGTAATGATTGAGTATTTTACACTTGATGGATGCTATTCCAAAATTTACAACCTGTATTTCATCCTAGCTAACCACTTCAGGCATAACAAGAGGATTTCCTTCCCATATTTTCTTCTGAGCTCCCTGAGTAGTAGCATTACTGAGCATAGGAAGAAGCAGAATAACCCTGTGTTGCATGAGGGGTTGATCCTCCTTATTTCTGACTACGCCAGAGATATTATCCTGAACCCAATTCCTAAAAGGGTCAAAGGTAAAACTTCAGAGACTATTGAGGGGGATAGAAAGGTTGAATCTAGCAAAAAGAGGAAGAAAAAAAAGGGAAAAGTCTCTGATTGTAGTGAAGAAGAAGGAAAAAAGAGGAAGAAAAATAAAGAAAAAAGCTCCGATAGCAGTGAAGAAGAAACTAAGGAAAAAAGCCCTATTTCTCTGGAAATAGGAAATGTTGAGGAAGAAAATGTGGAGATGGATTCTAGAAGTGAGGAAAAGAATAATGATAACACTGAGCAGGAAGAGGACATGATTGTCATAATAGAGGACGAGAAGGAGGAAGATGAAGAAGGGAAAGATGGGGACTACCATGATGATGAAAAAGATGAGGAAGGGGCTAAGGAGGAGGAGGAGGAAGAGGCCCAGGTCTCCCCTACCGAGGTTGATAAGAATGAAGCTCCATATTTCCCTATTGAAGAAGAAAAAACTGACATGCACTTGGATAATGAGGAAGGTTTGGACTTGGCTAGTAAAGAAGATGGAGAAACCCAAAAGGAGGACTCTTTGGACCTCCCAGAGGGGCAGGATGAAGAGGAAATAAAAACTGGTCAAAACTCCCTTGTCATTGATGAAAAAGAGGAGGAACAAAAAGAAACAGATGCTAGTATTGATCAGAATGCCATTGAGGAGGAAAAAATTAAAAAGGAAGATACATTCACTCCCTTGGTGGATGCTATGAATCTAGACAAGGTTAACAATGATGAAGGTCAGAGTATTCCTCAGAACTAGATCAAGCAGGACATGTAGGAGATTAAGCTTCACCTTCATTCTCTGGAGAAAACTATGAAAACCCTGAATACGAAGCTGGAGAAGCTGGAGAACAAGATTCTGGATAAGGTAAACAATAAAAATTGGAAAGAGGAGATAATTGTCGAAATCAACAAAATCGTTGACAACAAGATTAAAGATATTAAGGTCAAAGTTAGCAACAATGGGAAAATGATTAATGAAGTCCTGAGCCATAGCAATGAAGGACTCAATGTGACTGTCATCAACCTAAACATGCTTCACAACTACCTAGAGAAAAACTAGCTGGAAAACACGACCATAACTATTGAAGACAATGCTGGGAATGTTGGTCCAGGTACTAGAGCCAGAGGGCATACTCAGAGGAAGATCCCTGAGAAGCTGAAGGACCTAAAAAAAGTAATCTAGAAGATGGATGAGCTGAAGATGAAGGAGGACAAAATGATAAGCAATTAGTTTTATCTTGTTCGTTGCTGGGTGTTGCTGGTAGTGTTGCTAGATCTATTTTTCTTTTCTTTTGTTGTTGGTGCTAGTGTCTTTTTGGGTCCTGCTCTGTTCTTTTCAGCAGGCGTCTCATTTTGGAAAACTTTAATGCTATATCTTTTTGCTATGATGTAAATGGTTTTGGGTTCCATTCAAAACCTATTTTTACCTTATTCAAAAACAAAGTTAATCAAACAAGTTTTATCAAAGAGCATATTTAAGAAATCATTTCTTTTTTAGGTTTTTCTTAGATTTCTTATTTAGGTAAAGGCTGACAGGAGCATCAATATTATCTTCCTCCTCTTGTGGTTGTGATTTCAAATTATGATGCTTCCTCATGTCTCGAGGAGGACAACGCTGGTGCACTAAAGGGGGGTCTGTTGCAATAACAAGTAAATAGGTTAAATTCTCATACTTTTTTTTACTGTTACATGTATTTCATTAACCAGTAGAACATAACATGCATTTTTCTTTACCTAACAATGTGACATCATCATGTACAATAACATTTTGATCTTCCACCACCTCAACATGCTCAACATGCTCTAAAATATTAAAAAAAGGTTACACGACCAATTACAATTAAAGATGTTAAATTCTATTAATAATTACGTAATTTATTTCCAATAGCAAATTAATACCTCCAACATTGTGATGCACATCATGGCCTTCATCACACCCAGGTTCTGTCGTAGGATTTGAAGGCTGTAGTGAAATGTCATGCACATTGTTATCATGAAATAGTCAATTTATGTTTGAAATTAACTATTCAATTTGATTTACTTTTCATTTGACCAATTTACCTGTCTCATCTGGTGCAGTAGATTCTTTGTTATGGCTTTGGGATTCTTGGCGTAGGCATGCAGCCACGACTACATAGCCTTCCTTCAAGGCTATTCTCTTGTCTTCATCTGTGGGCTCTACATTGAATTTTGTGCCCTCTATTTTTTGTTTAATATCATCACTTTTACATGTATGATTTGATTAAACAAAATTTTTTGCAACCTTATATATAAAAATTTGATATGAAATTCCAATGCTACTACTTACAAGTTGAGAGTGAAGTTTCATATAGCCACCAGAGCCAAGTTTGTGTTGGCCAACCTTTGTTAATCTCACTTGCGTGGCTTTTGATGTGTCTTGCAGTCTATGAAAAGTTTGAAACATGTTAGATTATATATTTACAAAGATCACTAATTAGTGAATGATTACATTCTACTTAATACTATCATGACATACCTTCTTTTTCCATCTTCTCACTACTACATTTGGGGCCAAATTTTGACAGAAGTTTCTGACGGGTAACTTTTTCTTACGAATTTGGTGTTTTTTTTTGTAATAGACCCTGATGATGTTGGTATTCTGATGGGTGTTTAATTGACCATCGGAATTCTGACAATTTCAGGGTATACATTAAAAAAAAAATGAAACAGCCTCATCATTTTTATTGCGATTGGAGAGCGGGAGAAAAGGAGCGACAGCTGAGCGCGGGAGAAGGTATGTGGCTTCTTCATCTTTCAAGCCTCTGGCATCATATTCCAATGCATTTCATTTTATTGTCGAGGGAGTTTCTCTCTAAAATGATCGCATTCTACTGGTGTCGTGCCCTAGCCAGTGCTTTATCTCTATTATTTGATGTTATTGGTGCTTGTGCTCAAGGATATCGATTCACTGTATTCAAATGTTTGGATTCACGTTTGTTGATATTACTGGCATATGTGTTTGATGACACCATTGTATATTGTTGTCACTAAAATGACCACATTCTACTAGTGTCGTGCCCTAGCCCGTGCTTTAACTCCATTATTTGATGTTATTGGTGCTTGTGCTCAAGGATATCCATTTTTTTTGAAATTTTGACTGTGGTTATCAAATGGACAGCCCGTGAGCTTCTAGCTAGGCGCCATTTTTATTAATAGCTTAGGGAAACAAATGTATTGTATCATTGATAGTTGAGACTTTGTTAAAAAGAAATAAGACAAAGAACGATTTTTATTTAATTTCTCTATTTTGATCCCTAAGTGGCTTACAACCCTAGAGAAGTATATGCAGATTTACGAATCTAGTTGCAGGATACATAGCAGCCGATAATTCACAAGAAATCAATGCATCCAATTTGAATAGAAATTAATATAAAGAACTAGGGTCCTCCAATGGCCCAATCATTCGGACCTTGACTGTCCCCTCAACTAGTGACCCTTCAAAACTGGGTTATCATGCAATCAGTGAGTGATCCTTCAATCTCCTGGTCTGACTTGCATCCAAACATATTGGAAATACACAATACAATGATAAAAAGTCTTTCACAATCCCCCTTCCCCCAAGGAACACTATCAACCATCCCTTCCACATAGCATTTCACTGTTTTATGAGTGGATTATGCAGGAATAATTAACATTAAACAAGGAGCAAACTCCTCAACACATCTTGGAAACCATTGAATTCAATAATAAATGAAACCTAACACCAACACTATTCCTCTCAACTTCCCCGACCACTCCTAATCGGTTAGAGGGATATTTCTAGAATCTCCACTATTCCTATCCTTACCAACAATTTTTAAACATACTTTATTTGATATGATAATAACATGGTAAACTGAACCAATGGCATGTTCTTTGTGTGGTACAAGGAAGATTTGGCTATCAAATCTTCCTTCATGCAAGTTGAGCGCGAGAGAAGGTATGTGATTTCTTCATCTCTGATTGGTATCTTTGACAGGCAATGTCTTTCGAGCCTCTGGCATCATATTCGACTGCAAATTTCAAATGCATTGCATTTTATTTGATCATGAATGCTCACTAAAATGACCGCATTCTACTGGTGTCGTGCCCTAGCCTGTGCTTTATCTCCATTATTTGATGTTATTGGTGCTTGTGCTCAAGGATATCGATTCACTATTTTCAAATGTTTGGATTCATGTTTGTTGATATTACAATTTATCATATCAGATAAAGTATGTTTAAGAAGTTTTAGTGTCTAAACACTCAACTGATCCCTCTAACTGATTAGGAGTGGTTGGGGAAGTTGAGAGGATAGTTTTCAAACATTCATATTCACTTATTGAATGCTTTGGAGACTACTGGTTTGACTTTCCATGTGTTAATGTTTAGAAGAGATCAATGAAGTATTTAAAGACATTCTTACATGTTTGGAGAGGTTTAAGAGGCACTTATCATGACTGTACCCTCACAAAAAATGGCATAGACTGGTTTTACTAAGTTTCCTTTCTCTATTTTGAGGTTTCCTTTCTCTGCTACAAGGGTATAGTCAGAGGGTTCATTGACAAAATGATTCTTTGAATGGTTACTATGAATATGAATGATTTGATATAGCATATTGCTCATTTTACTTGAAGTTTGGAATAGCTTGTGCAAGGGTGAAAGTAGTTTTGGTCATGACTGTTCCTCTACACAGTCAAAAAATGTAATTTTCTAATGATTATATGTAATGTTGAATGGATTAAATGCTTTATTCTTGGTAGAAGTGAATGGAAGGAATAGTGTTGGTGTTAGGTTTCATTATTGTTGAATTCAATGGTTTCCAAGATGTGTTGAGGAGTTTGCTCCTTGTTTAATGTTAACTGTTCCTGCACAATCCACTCATACAACAGTGGAATGCTATGTGATTGACAATTTCATACAACTAGTCCTTTGGTGCATATTAAATACAATCCAGTCACTTATTGAATGCTTTGCAGACTACTGGTTTGACTGTCCATGTGTTACCAGTGTCTGAGATTCATTAAAGGATACAAACCCTTCATTTTGGGGTTATTGTGTGTGGATTCAAATGTAGGTTTGATTTGGTTAATGTTTAGAAGAGATCAATAAAGTATTTAAAGACAATCTTACATGTTTGGAGAGGTTTGAGAGGTACTTATCATGACTGTACCCTCACAAACAATGACATAGACTGATTTTACTAAGTTTCCTTTCTCTATTTTGAGGTTTCCTTTCTCTGTCACATGGGTACAGTCAGAGGGTTCATTGACAAAATGATCCTTTGAATGGTTACTATGAATATGAATGATTTGATATAGCATATTTCTCATTTTACTTGAAGTTTGGAATAGCTTGTACTTGAAGTTTGGAATAGCTTGTGCTTGTGCTGGAATTCTTGGTAGAAGTGAATGGAAGGAATAGTGTTGGTGTTAGGTTTCATTTATTATTGAATTCAATGGTTTCCAAGATGTGTTGAGGAGTTTGCTCCTTGTTTAATGTTAACTGTTCCTGCACAATCCACTCATACAATAGTGATATGCTATGTGATTGACACAAATTTACTCACAAAATTTGTGTATTAAAACTATTCATAGGTTAATAATATTAGGTAATCAAATTCTTAAATCAATGTATTCAAGTTGTGGGAATTCACGGGGCTATTCTATATCTAACACACATGCACCCATAAGCTCACTAAAATAGTAGGCAAAGAAAGAATAATTTAAAAAGTTTGAATCAATAGTAACTTTATTATTTTAAGATTAAATATAAATCCACTAGTTAAGTCTTAAAATGTCAAAGACACTAGTTAAGTCTTATAATGTCAAGTAGGTAAAGCAATAATAAGAATATTGCATAAACATAGGTAACGATGTCCAAATAGTAATACATGTAACGTACTTGTCATCATATCTTTGAAACATGTCATTATTATCTAGGAGCATTCTGATACCGCCATTACTATCTTACATGTGTGGGACAACTCATTACATTTGTGCCATTTGAGAAAGACTGGCCTACTCCAAAAGTGGCGGGAAGGCACTGTCATTCTATACCTTACGTGCCAAAGATGGAAGCCAGGCATTAATTATGGCCATGCCTATCACAGTCAGGAGCAGATCAATTCCCAAGATCTTTTACTTCTCTGATAAACTAAGTCTGAAACTCTGGTTTCACTTCTATCAAACATTCCCTCTCTGTGTTTCTGCATCAACAATGAAGTAATAGCTTCTGATGCTTAACTCAACTATATTTATTTTTCATTCATGTATTCTATTTGGTATACAACTCAAATAGAATACATGAATGAAAAATAAATATAGTCGAGTTAAGCACCATAAGTTATTACTTCATTGTTGATGCAGAAACACAGAGAGGGAATGTTTGATAGAAGTGAAACCAAAGTTTCAGACTTGGTTTATCGGAGAAGTAAAAGATCTTGGGAATTGATTTACTCCTGACTGTGACAGGCATGGCCATAATTAATGCTCGGCTACCATCTTCGGCACGTAAGGTACAGAATGATGGTGCTTTCTCGCCACTTTTGGAGTAGGCCAGTCTTTCTCAAATGGCACAAATGTAATGAGCTATCCCACACATGTAAGATAGTAATGGCGGTATCAGAATGCTCCTCGATAATAATGACACGTTTCAAAGATATGATGACAAGTACGTTACATGTATTATTATTTGGACATCGTTACCTATGTTTATGCAATATTCTTATTATTGCTTTACCTACTTGACATTATAAGACTTAACTAGTGTCTTTGACATTGAAGACTTAACTAGTGGATTTATATTTAATCTTAAAATAATACAATTACTATTGATTCAAACTTTTTAAATTATTCTTTCTTTTCCTACTATTTCGGTGAACTTACGGGTGCATGTGTGTTAGATACAGAATAGCCCCATGAATTCCCACAACTTGAATACATTGATTTAAGCATTTGATTACCTAATATTATTAAGTTGTGAATAGTTTTAATACACAAATGTTTATGGCTCAGGTGAGCCCCAATCTGCTATCAATCACATGATTTAATGTATAGTGTTTTCTTGGTTGTTCCATTTGTTCCTTGACCTTGACTATGGATTGACTATCATTTTCAAGCTTAAGCATGGCTTCATACCATGCACCATCCGTAGATTTGTACACAACACTGATTTACAAACGTAAATAATGCATTGAATGTAATCTACGAATGTGCATGGTATGAAGTCTTGCTGAAGTTTGAGCGTCCTTCCTTTATTCTAGTGAGGGATTGGAATGAGTTCATTTTGGATGCAAAGGAGAAAGGGGATACTCAAAGAGGAATTACACCAGCAAATGGGAGAAGGTATAAACAATTTAATAGACTCCCCCCTTTCTCCATTTGTTCCTTGACCTTGACTATGGATTGACAATATTACATGTTTGGAGAGGTTTGAGAGGCACTTATCATGACTGTACCCTCACAAACAATGGCATAGACTAGTTTTACTAAGTTTCCTTTCTCTATTTTGAGGTTTCCTTTCTCTGTCGCAGGGGTACAGTCATAGGGTTCATTGACAAAATGATCCTTTGAATGGTTACTATGAATATGAATGATTTGATATAGCATATTTTTCATTTTACTTGAAGTTTGGAATAGCTTGTACTTGAAGTTTGGAATAGCTTGTGCTTGTGTTGGAATTCTTGGTAGAAGTGAATGGAAGGAATAGTGTTGGTGTTAGGTTTCATTTATTATTGAATTCAATGGTTTCCAAGATGTGTTGAGGAGTTTGCTCCTTGTTTAATGTTAACTATTCCTGCACAATCCACTCATACAACAGTGAAATGCTATGTGATTGACAATTTCATACAACTGGTCCTTTGGTGTGTATTAAACAAAATAGAATTTTTAGCATATTATTATAATTCTATTTCTTTGTTGTAAACATGCCATTGGTTCAGTTTTGTAAAAAAAAAATTGTGTACAATTTTTTTTTTCTATTTTTTTCCATTTGATAACCACAGTCAACATTTCAAAATAGTGAATAACATCAAATAATGGAGATAAAGCATGGGCTAGGGCATGACACCAGTATATTAAAACTGAACCAATGACATGTTTACAACAAAGAAATAGAATGATAATAATATGCTGAAAATTCTATTCTGTTTAACACACGCCAAAGGACTAGTTGTATGAAATTGTCAATCACATAGCATTTCACTGTTGTATGAGTGGATTGTGCAGGAATAGTTAACATTAAACATAGCTAGTGTTCTCTTTACTTTCTCAAATCTCTGCAAGTCAAGAACATTAGAGTTGTATAATACATTGTTAGTATCATTTTTCCATGGGTCCTAGGTCTTTGGGTCCATGGAAAGGAAATAGATTACAAAATACACTTCAAAACAAAGGAAAAACTTAGCAAATTTAGTCTAACTCACTGTAGATGAAGGAACAGTCATGCTAATAGTTCCTCTAAGTCTTCCAAAACATTTATTGAACTCCCCTAAAGTCCTATTGGATCCCTAAATTGCTTAATCCAATCAACTTACATCAGGATCATGAGAAACTTCAAAGGATTAAAAACATTACTTGGAATAGTCAAATCATTATGCTTTCAAATCAATTACCTATTGACATATCCCTTGCGAGGGAGAGAAGCCAAACATGTAAAAGCACAATCAGGTGTCACCTTTTATGCTAACTTATCAGCACATCTGAATTTTAGTATTTCTAACTAAAACTTAATTTTGGTCAAACATATGGTCTAGCTAGATTCATTCTAGCTAAGTTAGATAAGTGCTTTAAGTTTTCCAATTGGAAATATCTATTAAATGCATGTTTTATACCACTTTGGGTCTAATTACCATAAAAATAAAATAATTTCAAAAAAGTGGTGTTTCAACAACTCTTAATCTTTTTAATGATATTTTTTTAAAAATAAAAAATACCCTTTTGTAGATATTAGAGTCAATAATATCCTCATATAGATTTTATAGCGTTTCAATTAGACATAGTTTATTGTAATTAAAAAATATTGCAAGTAGGTATTTTAACAATCAAGGAGATGTTGATTCGGAGAAAGAAAAAAATAGTAAATCATATTTAATAAATTTAAAAAACCTATGTTGCACTAGAGGAGAGAGTCATCTTCAAGAATATATATTTCTTTTTTTGATTGGGATAGATTTCTTATGAAAAATATGTTGCAAGATGAAAACTATCGATTTCAGTGAGTTGGAATTTGAATTGTTATAAAAGAGAAAATATACATCACAAACTAATTTTCATTTCTTCATGCAAAAGCTATCTATGTCACCTATAACATATTTTGAAATTAGGGGAAAAAATATTTATTTACATTTAATTTTTTGTTGAGAACTAAATCCCTAATTTTTAGCATTTTTTAGCAACTGAAAAATTTTCTTTAAAATTTTAAAAAAATATCAATTCTTATTAAAAAAATTATTAAAAATATTAATCATAAACTTCATCCATTTTATCACATTTAATTAGTATACATCATCTTCAAATTCTAAACATAAATGTCATTTTTATACTATTGAAGTTGAACAACTTTGATTTTGTTAGCCTTTGCCTTTGTAAAAGGGTGACAACTTACTGTGCTTTTACCCAAACACATAAAGAACATGCACATAAACACGACAGCTGAAAAATTTAAATGGAATACACCAAGAAGTACCAAATGATGAATGCTCAATTGTTGTAATGGCAAAGCATCAGAACCGTCCATTTCTAGAACTTGATTTTATAGTCTAAATGATTTTTCTATAGTTGTAATGATTTTTCTAGAACTTGATTTTGTAGTCTTAATGATTTTTCTATAGTCCTAATGATTTTTTTAGAACTTGATTTTCTTGTCTTAATGATTTTTCTATAGTCCTAATGATTTTTCTATACTCTTAATGATTTTTATTTCATCCTAATGTTTGTTGCTCTTGATAAATTAGGCCTTGAATTTGAATTATTGTTCACTATTTTATTTCAACTTGATATTTCATTCATTTTTCATATACACAGAGACTACACATGCTGATAAAAAAATGAGCTATTTGATTAAGGTTAACTATTCATGATTGTAAATAGTCAGTATTTCTAATGGTACTTGTTGGTGTATTTCATTTTAAAATAATCATGTTTCTATGGCTATGATAAATGTCCCTTTGTGTTGAGAAAATTAGAGTTGAAAAAATGGTTGCAAACAAATCATCCTTCTTCCACCAACATTCTAGTCAATGTACAAGTAACGAGTCATTCCATTCAAGAAAGACTATGTCTGACAATATCAACATAGAACAAAATAAGGAGTATGCAGAATTTAGTGATTGTATCTTCCATTAGAGCCACTTCATATGCACAAGTGATGCACATGCATATTTGCTTGAGCGCTATTGGGAGCTTACCCAGCAACACATGTACTATTGTGAAAATCACCACAAATCTATTTGCTGCTGGGTCTAGCTTATACCTTCTATGATCAACTCTTATATGCATAGGTGATGAACATTCAAATTTTCCTAAGCAGTACTTTGAGTAGACCTCCTACACATGTACTATTGTGAAAATCATCACAAGTCCATTTGTTGGAGGGCTACTCAAAGTACACATGTTTGGAGGTCTGAAGGAAACAAGAGAATTTGAAGAGTCATGAGTCTTAAGATTGTACTTAATATAGCCAAGCTTCATTCAATGGTACATTCAAACATGAAACAAACCACTCTTAAACTAGATTAAACTAGTAAACCAAAGGACATACTAATTATAAGTAAACTAGTAAACCAAAGGACATGCTTTTACTACTAAGTCTCTATTTTTTCGGCATACTAATTATAAGTACTTGACACATATCACAAATGTTTCTAATTAAGGTTGGCGGGATGATTACGCCTATCCTAAAAAAAGACTATCAAATCATTATGCTTTCAAATCAATTACCTATCGACGCATCCCTTGTGAGGGAGAGAAGCCAAACATATAAAGAACATGCACATAAACATGACAACTAAAAAACTTAAATGGAATACACCAAGAAGTACCAAATGATGAATGCTCAATTATTGTAATGGCAAAGCAATATCAGAACCGTCCATTTATAGAACTTGATTTTTCTATAGTCCTAATGATTTTTCTTATTTCTTGTCTGTGCTTGGTGACAAGATTTTGAACATTGTTGACATACTTAAATGGAATACAAAATACCAGATGATGAATTCTCAATTGTTGTAATGGCAAAGCATCAGAACCGTCCATTTCTAAAATTTGATTTTGTATAGTCTTAATTATTTTTCTATAGTCCTAATGATTTTGAAAATTGTTGACAAAGAGTGTTTCTTTTTTTGCTTGTAGTATAAATGATTTTTCTATAGTCGTAATGATTTTTCTTATTTCTTGTCTTTTGTCCCTTTTTGATTTCCTATGTCTGTGCTTCGTGATAGGATTTTGTCACCTTCTTTTGATGGTATATTTCATTCAGTGTATGTGGAATACTATTTTGTTCACTATTTTATTTCAGCTTCGTATTTCTTTCATTTTTCATATACACAGAGACTACACATGTTGATAAAAACATGAGCTATTTGATTTAGGTTTACTTTTCATTATTGTAAATGGTTAATATTTTTGATGGTACTCCTTGGTGTATTTCATATAAAAATAATCATATAAAAATAACAAATGTAGTAACGATGGTGCGGTGCATTATTGATGTATAGGCTCGATGACTCTTGTCAATGTGCCAAACTATCGATGTGGTGGTGGGCAATGTGTTTTGAAGACTTCACGGACACCGAACAACCTTGGACGACAATTTTGGTGCTGCCCAAATAGAAAAAAGGTTGCTGATGTGTATATATTTAATGTTTCTAATGTAAATACTATTCATTATAATATAAGAACTAATGTAGACTGGGCATCACATGGAAATAATGGCTATGGATACTTTAGTTGGGTCAATGACAACTCATTTGCATCTATCCGCCCATCTCCACTTATCTGCAATGAAGGATTTGAGTGCAAAACATGTCATGCTAGGGAAAATTCTAAAATTATATTTTTCCGATGCCTTCTCTATATTGTAATCACATATCTTTGTTGCGACCATATGTAGAGATGAACTCAGGAATTAGTTAGTTTAGTATTTTCATATTGTAACTAATATTGTAATATGGATATGACGTAACTTCTCTTTGCCTCAAGTGCGCATATATATGGTTTACATCTTTTTTTAGAATAATTCTCCATGTTTATGGCTTAGGTGAGCCCCAATCTACTATCACTCACATGATTTAACGTATCCTACTAATGAGAAACATAAATGTAGATATCACAACAGTTGACAGATATAAATGTAGGCATCAGTCACAATTTTTTGGAGACACAACATAATTGAATGGTATACCCAGACGATGCAACACAACTATCACTCCTTTGGTTCCAAGTTTATACTGTAGTAAACAAAACCCATATATAGAATAAGAATAAATTTAGAGAGCGGAGGAGGGCAGTAATGACCAAAATAATACAGGGTCCCTATATTATTTCAGTTGTTATCGCTCTCCTCTTGTGCTCTTTAAATTTATTCTTATCTATGAGTTTTGTTTACTGCAATGTAGACTTAGAACTGGAGGACTAGTTGCATTGCATCGTCTGGATATACCACTCAATTATGTTGTGTTTCCAAAAAATTGTGACCATGATACCTACATTTATGTTTCTCAACTGTTGTGTCCCAAGACCGCTTATGACCCTTTACGACCTTTTTACGATACCTAAGAATACATCTTAGAGGTCTTAAAATGTCATAAAGGGTCATAAGAGGCTCCTAGGAGGGGCCATATGAGGTTCCACCTTCGCGTGGTTGGCCCTGTTAAGTAGAGAATGTTTAACTATTCTTGAAACAAAGAGAAGCTCAATAATTTAAGGTCTCAGTCCATCAAGATGCTGAAAAAATGACAGGAATCAACGATGGAGAGTTTTTAGATTCTGAGAAGACGTATATGGAGTGGAGGCCAGATTGAGTACCAATGCAGAGTGTTAATAATTATAGCCTTTCAGCCAAGATCAAACTAATCAAATAAATACCCTTGTGCAATTTATAATAATAAGGAGATTATTATTTCATCTATATATATGTGTTGGTTGAATTAGTTAAGGGCCCAAGGTCAACCTCTTGGCTTTAACATTAAATATATTTAATAAGACCAGGTCGGCCCTCTTGAAGATAATTCAATTCATATATATATTGTGTTGGATTCTAGGGAGAGAAGCACCAAAAACATAACGTGCTTCCCTCCCCCAAAACCTTGATTCTCTGCCTTAAGAAAACTTAGAGGAAGTAGCAAATTTAAGAGCAATGTATGGAGGCAGTGGCGAATTCATAGAGGAAGCAACAAATATGAAGTCAGTTGTGAATTCATGGAGATAACAGTGAATTCAACAAGGAGAAATATTCAGTGATTTTTATTGGTGCGAACTGCAATCACAGATCAACATATATTGGTGTGAAAGATAAGCAGCTTCAGCTAATAGATAAGAACAAGACTGAGCATGAATAAAGATCAGATTATGATCTGATCCATACAACCAACAATTATTGGCAATGTTAATTGCGAGTTGATTAGGGTTGGAAGCCTCTGTTAGGAGTGGACTCTTCCTCAATACACTAACACTAAGGTACTAATCAGGTTCTCCTCAGCACCTTTGTTAGTACAGTTTGGAGGCATATAGACTAGAGTATACTTGGTTGATATCCGAGTATCTTCTATCCCTTCTTGTTTACTTTATTCTATGTTTAGTTGTGTTAGATCTCTATAGTTTGTTCATTTCGGAGTAGAATCTAAAATATATCAACAAGAGATGATGATTTAGTAACCTACATCTAGAAAACCTTCACAATTATCCCTTCTTTGGCCTCCACTTTTTCTTCTTCTAAAAAATGGTTATCTAGAAACTTTGGATATTGTTTCTCATCCATGCATGAAATGTGCTAGTGATCGTATAAAATTACTTTAGGCCTCCAGTATTGATGAGATGTACAAGTGTAAAATGTTTTTGCGAGACTGGGATCAATTTGTGCAGTGTACATAAATGTAAGGTCATGATTATTCTCGACGATCGACAGGTATAAGTCTTCCAGGCCTTACCTAGTAGCTAGGACTAAAGATGACATAGCTCAAGAGACCATCATAGGTTGTCTCTTTCTTCAGTCTATATTATTGATAGAATTTTTTACCTTAGCTCATCAAATCTAGGGATTTGAAATAATTTAATAGAATATTTTCATGACAACGTATATTATTTAAGTTGACATTGCACGAATTTATCTACTTTGCGCACTTGTAGACTATTAGGACGGCGATAAAGAAGCATTTGATGTTAAGTTCCAACATAAAGTGAGTAAATTTGTTTTAAGTAAGAAAATAATGATAACATGAATGCGTATGAAATTGAAATGCAACCAGTCGATTCTTGTCAAGACTTGAGAATCAAAACAATCAAAAGTTTCTTCAAGACCATGAATGATCAACAACATTCCATCAAAAAACAAAACACTAATCTATGTTATCATTAATCCATAAAATATGTCTATGTTATGATTATGATGATGTTGATGTTGATGTCTATAATTTATTTCACTTACTGATGCTTGCCTAGATTGAATTTTGAATTGCCAGGTTGGAGAACGCTTTCAAAGTTTAGGGTTTGTTCCACATGATACTCTTAGTTACAGCTCAAATGCAACTCAACATATTTTTGATGCTGGGAAACCCACTACAAAAACTCATCTGCAGGTGAAATTTAATGTTGTGAATCTTGGCATTGTTAATGTTATTACTTTTCCTCATGTTTCATATTTGTGAAAATGTTTCTTGGCACTATCTTCTTTTTCAATTCCTATATTTGTAGCTTTTTAGATCATTAACTTAAGCATTACATTTCTTTGTTCAAAGTTTATTCTAACACTATATTATATCTTATTCTTATTACAATGTTATTTTTTGTGGGGCAGGAGGTCAATCTTCATTGTCTTCATTGTGGGGGACAGTGAAGATTTCTCTGACAAATAGTAGGTCTTCTTTAGTATCTTATAATAACATGCTAAATTGATAAAAGTGTTATGGGCATTTAATCTGCAATTACTAATAGATTAATCATATTATTACTATGCTTAATGTTCCATTTAAATGCATTTAACACAAAAAACAAATTTACAAAATTGAACCAATGGCATGTTTACAACAAAGATGTGTTGAGGAGTTTTCTCTTTGTTTAATGTTAACTGTTCCTGCACAATCCACTCATAAAATAGTGAAATGCTATGTGGAAGGGATGGTTGATAGTGTCCCTTGAGGGAAGGGGGATTGTGAAAGACTTGTTATCATTGTATTGTGTATTTCCAATATGTTTGGATGCAGGCAAGACCAAGAGAATGAAGGATCACTCATTGATTGCTATTCAAATTAGATGCATGGATTTCTTGTGAATTATCAGATGCTATGTATCCTGCAACTGCATTTGTAAATCTACATATACTTCTCTAGGGTTGTAAGCCACTTAGAGATAAAAATAGAGAAACTAAATTAGAATCATTCTTTGTCCTATTTCCTTTTAACAAAGTCTCAACTATCAATGATACAATACATTTGATGCCCTAAGCTATCAATACAAATGACGCCTAGCTAGAAGCTCACGGGCTGTCCATTTGATAACCACAGTCAACATTTCAAAAAAATGGATATCCTTGAGCACAAGCACCAATAACATCAAATAATGGAGTTAAAGCATGGGCTAGGGCACGACACCAATAGAATGCGGTCATTTCAGTGACAGCAACATACAATGGCGTCATTAAACATATATGATAGTAATATCAACAAACGTGAATCCAAACATTTGAAAACCAATGACATGTTTACAACAAAGGTCTAATAGAACTCCCAACAATTCTTAAACATACTTTATCTGATATGATGAATTCTTAAACAATTAAGGTTTTTGTTGACATAGTTATCACATATTTTTTTTGTGTGGTACAAGGAAAATTTGGCTAGGTCAAATCTTCCTTCGTGCTAGCAGTCTACAGAATTAGACCTTTATTAACAATTTATCATATCAGATAACTAGTATGTTTAAGAATTTTTGGGACTGGTCCTTTGGCGTGTATTAAATAGAATATATAGAATTTTCAGCATATTATTATCATTCTATTTCTTTGTTGTAAACATGCCATTGGTTCATTTTTGTAACTTCACTGTTGTATGAGTGGATTGTGCATGAACAGTTAACATTAAACAAGGAGAAAACTCCTCAACACATCTTGGAAACTCCATTCACTTCTACCAAGAATAAAGCATTTAATCCATTCAACATTACATATAATCATTAGACAGTTACATTTTTTGACTATGTAGAGGAACAGTCATGATGAAAATGATCAAAACTACTTTCACCCTTGCACAAGCTATTCCAAACTTCAAGTAAAATGAGAAATATGCTATATCAAATCATTCATATTCATAGTAACCATTCAAAGGATCATTTTGTCAATGAATCCTTTGACTGTACCCCTGTGGCATAGAAAGGAAACCTCAAAATAGAGAAAGGAAACTTAGTAAAACTAGTATATGTTGTTGTTTGTGAGGGTACAGTCATTATAAGTGCCTCTCAAACCTCTCCAAACATGTAAGATTGTCTTTAAATACTTTATTGATCTCTTCTAAACATTAACCAAATCAAACCTACATTTGAATCCACACACAATAACCCCAAAATGAAGGGTTTTATATCCTTTAATGAATCTCAGTCACTTGTAACGCATGGACAGTCAAACTAGTAGTCTCGAAAGCATTCAATAAATGACTGGATTGTATTTAATACACACCAAAGGACCAATTGTATGAAATTGTCAATCACATAGCATTTCACTACTGTATGACGGGATTGTGCAGGAACAGTTAACATTAAACAAGGAGCAAACTCCTCAACACATCTTGAAAACCATTGAATTCAATAATAAATGAAACCTAACACCAACACTATTCCTTCCATTCACTTCTACCAAGAATAAAGCATATAATCCATTCAACATTACATATAATCATTAGATAGCTACATTTCCTGACTATGTACTAGAGGAACAGTCACGACCAAAATGATCCAAACATTTGAAAATAGTGAATCGATATCCTTGAGCACAAGCACCAATAACATCAAATAATGGAGATAAAGCACAGGCTAGGGCACGACACCAGTAGAATGCGGTCATTTCAGAGAGCATTCATGATCAAATAAAATGCAATGCATTTGAAATTTGCGGTCGAATATGATGCTAGAGGCTCGAAAGATGAAGAAATCACATACAAAGAACATGCCATTGGTTTAGTTTTGTAAATTTGTTTTTTGTGTAATTAGTAATTGGAAGATTAAATGTAGATAACACCTTTATTAGTTTAATTAGCATGTTATTATCATATCAAATAAAGTATGTTTAAGAATTGTTGGGACTAGTCCTTTTGCGTGTATTAAACATAATAGAATTTTCAGCATATTATTATGAATCTATTTCTTTGTTCTAAACATGCCATTGGTTCAGTTTTGTAGATTTATTTTCTGTGTTAAATGCATTTTTCGTGAGGAGGGGTCTTGTTTTGAGGAGATTGGTGAAGATTGTGCACCTCAAAAACCAATTCATAAGGTACCAATCCATGTTTTCTATTCACTTATATTTTTGGTTTGGTAAATCTCCTTATAAGTTTCATGTCCTTTCTTTTGATTACTATGGATGAGATATATATCTTACATTTAACATTCAACTTCTTTACATTTTAGAACATGTAGTGTGTTTTTTGAGGATTTTACCAAATCAACTTTTAACATAAACTGAAAACACCAAACTGATATCTTGCCCTTGCAATGTGACAAAATATTTGCATTTGACCAATAACTGTAAGCAATTGAACGATAAATCCACATACCTGTATCTTTGTAAAATACCTGGAACATCAAAAAGATGGCTAAGTGGCTGCCACCATGATTTTTATCTACTGAAAATGGGAAAAAAAACACCAAAAAGAATCAAATAGAAAACATGATTGGTCATTTTAGAGAGCATTCATGATCAAATAAAATGCAATACCTTCTCTCACACTCGATCAACTTTCACCCGGTCATTTTCTCCCACTCCTTTTCTCTACAATCGAAATAAAAATGATTAGGTTGTTTCAAAATAGTGAATCGATATCCTTGAGCGCAAGCACCAATAACATCAACTATTTTGATCTGTGGGTACCCTAATGTTGGCAAGAGTTCTTTTATTAATAAGATTACTCTGCAAGCTTGAAGAAGTGATATATTTTGGCAAATGAAGAGTGGAAAGATGATGATGTTCCTGAGATCATGGATGGACACAATGTTGCAGACAAAATGGGAAGACATCTTTCGAGCCTGGCCCTAGATCCTTCGACAATTGGGGTAGGATCCAGACCCAGGCTAAAAATATGTCTTCCTTTTTGTTGTGGAATATAGGCTCTGCTGCTGCAACAACGACAGACTGTGATGTACATATCACAATAGCTAAGAAACATAAATGTAGGCATCATGGTCACAATTTTTTGGAGACACAACATAATTGAGTGCTATTCCCAGATGATGCAAAGCAACCACTACTTTGCATTGTCTCAGAAAACCACTCAATTATGTTGTGTCTCCAAAAAGTTGTGACCATGATGCCTACATTTAAGTTTCTCAGCTGTTGTGTCCTAGGACCCCTTATGACCCTTTACGATCCCTAAGAATACATCTTAGAGGTCTTAAAATGTCGTAAAGGGTCATAAGAGGCTCCTAGGAGGGGCTAGGTGAGCTTCCACCTTCACGTGGTTGGCCTTGTTAAGTAGAGAATGTTAAACTATTCTCAAAACAAAGAGAAGCTCAATAATTTAAGGTCTCAGTCCATGGAGATGCTGAAAAAATGATGAGAATCAATGATGGAGAGTTTTTAGATTATGAGAAGACGTATATGGAATGGAGGCCAGATTGAGTACCAGTGCAAAGATGATGATTCAGCAACCTACATCTATAAAACCTTCACAATTATCCCTTCTTTGGCCTCCACTCATTCCTCTTCTAAAAAATGGTTATCTAGAAACTTTGGATAGTGTTTCTCATCCATGCACGAAATGTGCTAGTGATCATATAAAATTACTTTAGGCCTCTAGTATTGATGAGATGTACAAGTGTAAAATGTTTTTTGTGAGACTGTGATCAATTTGTGTAGTGTACATAAATGCAAGGTGGTGATTATTCTCGACAATCGACAGGTAGCTAGGATAGTAGCTAGGACTAAAGATAACATAGCTCAAGAGACCATCATAGGTTGTCTCTTTCTTCGGTCTATATTATTGATAGAATGTTTTACCTTTCATTAGCTCATCAAATCTAGGGATTTGAAAGAATTTAATAGAATATTTTCATGACAACGTATATTATTTAAGTTGATGTTGCACAAATTTATCTACTTCGTGCACTTGTATACTATGAAGATGGCCATGCTTCTTTATCACCATCCTCATAGTCTACAAGTGTGCAAAGTAGATAAATTCATACAACATCAACTTAAATAATATACCTTGTCATGAAAATATTCTATTAAATTCTTTCAAATCCCCGGATTTGATGAGCTAATGAAAGGTAAAACATTCTGTCAATAATATAGATCGAAGAAAGAGAGAACCTATGATGGTATCTTGAGCTATTTTATCTTTAATGTGCATATCCGTTGGTTTTTTGACACTTCATTAATTACTTCTAACAGAACTACTATGCATTCGATAGATAAAATGTTGGAAAATGATAATTTACGACAATAGTTCCGACAGTAATGCTATACGTTTGACAGGGATACCTGTTGGAGAAATGCTACACAACTGTCGCTCTTCCGACAGTATAAGTGTCAGAAATAGAAATTTTTTGACAGAAGCTTCGACAGTAATGCAATATCACCGACAAGTATATCTGTCAGACTTAGGTGGAAACTGTCAGTATTCCAACAGTTATAATGTCGGAAAGGATATTTTCGACAGTTAGTTCCGACAAAGATTGTATATTTTTGATAGGTTGTGGTGTCAGAATTCCAATGGATGAACCGTAGGAAATGTCATAGCGAAGTTGTTGTCATGTGAAAGTTTTCAACATGATGTGGTGTTGGTAAACCGACAGATATGCCTTCTGTTGCAATTTCCTACGCTAAAATAGCGACAGACTCATGTGTCGAAATACTGACAAATTAGCATTGCAAATCTGACAAATGGCCATCAGAATTTGACCTCAAATGTACTAGTGTCTAGTTGAATTCCACTACCCTTTAGCCTTTTCTCTTTTGCATCTTCCATTATTTCATTCCACTCCATCAGTGGAATCATAGGAGGATGCTCGTACTTTGGATTATCCTTTAGAGCCCTTCTATATTGGTCCCTCATAGTCTTTATATGTTTGGCTTCTCTTTTAAGAATCATGCCTGTGTCAAAAATTTTAATTCCAAAGAGGTCCTCTAAAGATTTAATGAGCTGATTTTTTAAGTCAGCATCTTGATCATTCCACCTTTTTTGAAAAAACAAAATTGTTAGATATCATAACTTTAATATAGTACAATAAATGGAAGATAAGAAAAATATTGGACCAATATTATGAAGCTACGTACCTTTTACGTATGGTGGGCCCAAATAGATTCAATGTCATTTCAAAAATATGTTCATAAAAAACATCATTTCCTACAAAAATAGCATGGGATTATCAGTCCAAAATGAGTTATGTATAAGTAAACTACAATTACACTATAAATAATAACAATTTTAAAGCACTTGGAAGCTTTGGTACTTTTAACAAAACCATATTGTTCTTGTTCATCAACAATGTCCCCGCAAATGAACCAGTACTAGTAACACAGGCTGATCTAGGAAATGGTTGATCTTCACTAGTACTAGTCTGATCTATTCTTGTACCAGGTGTAGGCATATCTATTAGTGCATAAAATAGGTCCATACAGTGTATAAAATTCACACAAGAAAAATAATCAATTCATGATTAGCACATAACAAAATATAGAAAAATAAGGTTTTACCAGTTGTAGATGGTACATAGGAAGATGTCTATAAGCACCTTGTTGCGGACAATGCAACCATCGAATGCAGAATGTTAATCGAAGGAGGCATCTACACTTCATCATGAGCTGAATAATACATTGTTATCAAAGACATTTGCAATGGATAAAGATTAAATGGGGTACTAGAAGCATCCCAAACTTAAGTTGAGTCAATAATGCATACAAAGGTTAAATCAATGGTTAACGGTTTAAGGATTATTTACATGAAGGCTGTGCGGCGCTACAACCCTCACCATGTTGATTGTTGGATACAATTGTCTGAAGGACATTGTTGGATTAGCTATGTGTTGTCTTTGATGTCACACAAATGTCATATCAATTATCGCTCTTAGTATCTACCGAGTTCAGTCTGTCAGCTAAGCGGTTCTCAGTATCTACCGAGTTCAATAGGTCAGCTAAGCGGTTCTCAGTATCTACTGAGCTCAGTCGGTCATCTAGGCGGTTTTTAGTGTCTACCGAGTTCTCTCGGGTATCTAAAGGAAACATGACAGGGTAACAGTGTTAACCGAGCCTCCTTGATTATCGAAGGAAAATAAGTGGTTACCGAGCTCTCTCGGTCTCCAAAGGATGTTGCAAAATTCATTGTGGTTACCGAGTTCTCTCGGTCACTAAAGGAAATCTTTTCAGGATTAATGTTTACCGAGCAAGGTCGGCCCTTTCAAAGAATTTTGTTATTACAGTTTGTTTATCCCAGCCGACTGTTATAATAATTATTAGTGCCGACTTGACAATCTAAATGATTATGAAATGGCATATATATATAGAAGGTCAAATGGTGAATAAAATATACAGCATGCAGAAATCATTTTGAAGAAAGGTGTGTGCGAATTTTGAAGGATGGTCAGATATCCTTGAGGAGCAGCAAAGATTTAATTGATCAGTAAGGATCTAGTGAAACAAAACAGAGATCTATATTTAGCAATTCAGTTGCAGGTTATTTCATTGTTACTCTCTAGCAATTGTAGCAGTGATATCAAAATCTCTTAACCGAGTTGGTTTAACAACCATTTTGTAAATCCTCTAACAAGGTATCAGTTCTATTGAATTGTTTCAAGACCTCTTACAAGGCCACTCCTAGCAGGGTGATTAAATCCTCTAACAAGATCACACCTAACAGTGTGTTTTGTAACCTTTTACCGGGTTGGCTTCTAACCGGGCATCACTTCAGAAGAGTGAAAAATAGTAACTAGTTACATTGGTAGTTTTTCCCATATTGGGTTTCCATGGTAAATCTGGTGTATCTTAAGTTCATGTTATTTTCTTTATTCATGTAAGTTAATCAATGATGAATGCTTAAGAACAGTTTAATTATTACACACTTCAAGGATCAAGTTTTTAGCATTTCTCTGTATATTTACCGAGTGGCACAGTAAATAATTTGTTAAGATATTTAAGGGATCAGTGGTAATATTTTGTGGTTAACTAATTCACCCCCCCTCTCAGTTACTGCATCTATATTTCCAACAATTGGTATCAGAGCTTTTGGTGCTTGCAGGAAGGGTTTCAAGGACCTAAGCTAAAGATCAGGATGTCTTACAAAAGAGAAATTCCAAGGCTTAACAGAAATAACTTTTCAGCATGGCAAGGTCTCATGAGATTACATCTGGATTCCATTGGTGATTCAGGATGCAAATATATTGATCAAGAATATACAATTCCTATTGGCACATTGACTGTTGAAGACATTGCAGAGAAAAAGAAGCATAACACTATGATGATAGACATTGCATCAGCTCTTAGCTATGAAGAATTTGATGAAATCAAAGACTGCACAACTGCTCATGAAATGTGGAACAAGCTGAAGAAAATCTATGGCGGTGATGACAATGTGAAGAGAGCCAAAGCAGAGAGCCAAAGAGGATAGTTTGATCAAATGAAAATGAGAGAAGAAGAAAACATTGCAAAATATGTTGAAAGAATCAAGACAAGTGTTAGTGTAATTAGAGCTTCTAGAGGAAAAATTGATGATGAAACGGTTATAAGTAAGGTTCTTAGAACATTACTCCCTATTTATGCAATAAGAGTTTCTGCTATTCAAGAAAGAAGATGTGAAGAAAATCACAATATAACTTTGGATGCCTTAGTTGGAAGATTGACAGCCTTTGAACTGGATAACTATGACAACTATGTTCCAACTTCTAAAAATATTGAATCAGCTTTTGAGGCCAAACTTTCACTCAAGAAAGGGAAGAAAATCCAATCAGAAAGTGAAGAAGAATTAGAGGAAAGTTCTGATAGCGATCTTGAGGTTATTGAAGCATTACTTGCAAAGAAGTATTCAAGAGGTAGAGGAAAATACAGAGGTAAAACTCCCTTAATCTATTTTTCATGTGAAGAAATTGGTCATATTACAGCTAGGTGTCCAAACAAGCAAAGCAAAGATGAGAAGAAAAATTACAAGTACAATGGAAAGAAAAATTTCAAATCATTCAAGGATAAAGGTAAGAAAACATGTTTCTTAGCTAAAGATTCGGATGATAGTGAAGAAGAAATTGTTTTCATTGCTGTAAAAGATGAATTTGATAATGATGAAGATGAGATGGCACTTATCTCTCATATAAGCAAGAATGATACATGGATTATAGACAGTGGATGTTCACATCATATGACTGGTGACAGGACCAAGTTTGAACACTTTGAAAACTTTGATGGTGGTAATGTAAGGTTTGGAAACAATGAACCCTGTTGTATAAAAGGAAAGGAACGAATTTCATTAACCAAAGAACTTATATGTGATAATGCATATTGGGTCAAAGGACTAAAGCATAATCTTCTAAGTGTAGCACAGCTAATCAACATTGGATTCAAGGTTGAATTCATGAATGGCAAAGCAAGACTGCTGGATGACAAAGGAAAACTGATAGGATCAGGCAAACAAACCAAAGGTAACCTGTTTTATCTTGATCTTGGTGATTACTCATGTTTTATTGCTCAAATTGAAGAAAGTTGGTTATGGCACAAAAGGTTATTTCATGTAAATTTTGACAACATGATGAAAATAAGCAAATTCAAGAAAGTAAGAGGTATTCCTACTTTGAAGAAACCTGATGTTGGTCTATGCAAGAATTGTCAAATTGGTAAAATGGGAAAGTCTAGTTTCAAAAGTAAAAACTATCAGTCTAAAGATATTTTGGAAATTGTGCATACTGATTTATGTGGACCTATTAGAATTGAGAGCTATACCGGAGAAAAATTCTTTATTCTCTTTGTTGATGATTATTCTAAAATGATGACTGTTATGTATTTAAGAGAAAATTCTAAAGCATTTGAGAAGTTCAAATGGTATTTAGCAAGAGTAGAAAAGGAAACAAGAAAAAGAATAAAATGCTTGAGATCAGACAAAGGTGGTGAATTCATCTCCCATGAATTCAATAATTTCTGCATTAAAAGAGGAATCAAAAGACAGGTATCAGCCCCGAGAACTCCTGAGCAGAATGGAATAGCTAAAAGAAGGAACAGATCTATCATGGACTGTGCAAGGACTCTAATGATTGAAAAGAACATTGCTATGAAATACTGGAAGGAATCTATCAGCACTACAGTTCATACCTTGAACCGAGTATAGCTGAGAAAAGACACATTCAAGACTCCATATGAGCTATGGTATGGCTACAAACCAAATGTAAGTTACCTAAAAGTATTTGGTAGTAAATGTTACATCTTAAAAGAATCTAGAAAAGGAAAATTTGATGTAAAAAGTGATGAAGGAATATTTTTGGGATATTCTTGCAAAAGTAAGGCATATAGATGTCTAAATTTGTCTACTCACAAAATCATAGAAAGTGCACATGTGAGAATTGATGAGTTTGCAGAAAAGATTGAAGAAGAAAGAAAAAAGGAACCAGAGGACTATAGAAAATTTGTTTACATCGAACTTGATACATTGCCAAACACATGTAAGGAGACTACATCTACCAAGCCCAGTATAGTAACCGAGTCACAAGAAGAAGTTCAGACCAAGTCACAAAGTACCGAGTCTCAGTCTGAAGCTATCGAGCAAGTATCTACCAAGCCCGAGCAATCTAAACCTGAAGATGAAGAAGATGACAATGTAACTCATTTAGGAAGCAAGGAACCTACATTAGCCAAGTACGTCAGAAAGCATCATAAACCAGATTAGATTATTGGAAACAAATCAGATGGTACTATGACAACAAGTAAACTAAAAGGTACATGTTTATTTGCTGATTTTGAACCTAAAAATGTCAAAGATGCATTAGAAAATGAAAGTTGGATTGAGGCTATGAATGAATAAATAGAGAAAATAGAGAAAAATAAGACATGGACTCTTGTACCTAGGCCTAAAGATAAAAATGTAATTGGGACAAAATGGGTATTCAGAAATAAATTGAATGAAGATGGTCAAGTATCAAGAAACAAAGCAAGATTGGTATGTAAAGGATATTCTCAAGAAGAAGGAATAGATTATGGAGAGACTTTTGCTCCTGTTGCAAGATTAGAAGGTGTGAGGACTTTACTTGCATATGCAGCACATAAAGGATTTAAGGTATATCAGATGGATATCAAATCTGCTTTTCTCAATGGTATTCTTGAGGAAGAAGTCTACATGGAGCAACCTGAAGGTTTTATTGATCTAGACAAAAAGGGATATGGTCTGCAAATTACACAAAGCATTTTATGGTCTGAAACAAGCTCCTAGAGCATGGTATGAAAGATTACATAACTATCTTACTCAAATTGATTTCAAAAGGGCCAATGACAACAACAATTTATACATCAAAGAAGGATCAGATAACAAAATTGTTTTGGCAGAAATATTTGTGGATGATACTGTGTTTACAGGAAATGATGATCAGTGCAAAGAATTTTCAGAGCTTATGAACAAAGAATTTGAAATGTCTATGTTTGGTCAAATAAAATTCTTTGTTGGACTTTAGATTTAGCAAAACAAAAATGGTATCTACATTACTCAGTCTAAATATATCAGGGAAATACTTAAGAAATTTGGTATGAAAGATTCAAAACCAGTTGGTACACCCATGTGTACTGGACTGAAGCTTACCAAAGATGATGATTCAAAAGAAGTAGATCAGACCTTATACAGATCAATGATTGGAAAATTACAGTATGTAGTACACACAAGGCCTGATATTGCCTTAGTAGTTGGAATAGTGGCAAGATTCTCGGCTAAACCCAGAGAAAATCACATGATGGAAATCAAAAGAATCTTGAGGTATTTAAGGGGAACTGAAGATTATGGCTTGTGGTATAAATTTGGAGGTAATTTGGATTTAAAAGTGTTTACTGATGCTGATTGGGCAGGAAACATTGATGACAGAAAGAGTACAAGTGGTGGTGCATTCTTTCTTGGCAAGAGGTTAGTATCTTGGACTAGTAAAAAGCAAAATTGCACATCCCAATCCACAGCAGAAGAAGAATATGTTGCTGCAGCAGTAAACTGCTCTAATATTATATGGTTTAAACAGCTTTTGGAAGGCATGAAGGTTGAGATCAAAGAACCAGTTGTTATGTTTTGTGATAATACAAGTGCAATAAATATTTCAAAGAATCCAGTAATGCATTCCAAAACCAAGCACATTGCAATTAAATATCACTTTGTCAGAGAATTGGTGCAAGACAAGGAAATCATATTGGAATATATTCATACAAAAGAATAAATTGCAGATATCTTCACCAAACCACTACCTAAGGATGCATTCTTGTATCTAAGAGGTAGGTTAGGGGTCACTCCCTTGTCTGAGGTTCACTAAATAAAGTTTTAGTGATGCATCAACCAGAACATGTTGAAGATCAATCAGTTGATGTAGCATAGTCAAGGAATCATTGCATATGAATTAGTACATAAGGTACATTGATATTTATCGAAACTGTGTAAGTTGTCTTTGGCATGTGTTGTCAAAGAGGGAGAGTTTGCTGTCATTTCAAGAAATTTCTAAGAAGAATAATTTGAGAAGTTAAGAGGGAGAGTTCTCAGTCAGAGAAAGAAGTTTGAAGATGATGGGAATCAGAATGAAGCTAAGGATATGTTTCTTACTCTTGGTTTATCTGTGAAATTTCATTGTGCGATGACATGTTGTGTTGCCATCAATGCCAAAGAGGGAGATTGTTGGATATAATTGTCTGAAGGACATTGTTGGATTAGCTATGTGTTGTCTTTGATGTCACACAAATGTCATATCAATTATCGCTCTCAGTATCTACCGAGTTCAGTCGGTCAGCTAAGCGGTTCTCAGTATCTACCGAGTTCAGTCAGTCAGCTAAGCAGTTCTCAGTATCTACCGAGCTCAGTCGGTCAGCTAGGTGGTTTTTAGTGTCTACTGAGTTCTCTCGGGTGTCTAAAGGAAACATGATAGGGTAACAGTGTTAACTGAGCCTCCTCGATTATCGAAGGAAAATTAGTAGTTACCGAGCTCTCTCGGTCTCCAAAGGATGTTGCAGAATTCACTATGGTTACCGAGTTCTCTCGGTCACTGAAGGAAATCTTTTCAGGATTAATGTTTACCAAGCAAGGTCGGCCCTTTCAAAGAATTTTGTTATTACAGTTTGTTTATCCCAGCCGACTGTTATAATAATTATTAGTGCCGACTTGACAATCTAAATGATTATGAAATGGCATATATATATAGAAGGTCAAATGGTGAATAAAATATACAGCATGCAAAAATCATTTTGAAGAAAGGTGTGTGCGAATTTTGAAGGATGGTCAGATATCCTTGAGGAGCAGCAAAGATTTAATTGATCAGTAAGGATCTAGTGAAACAGAACAAAGATCTATATTCAACAATTTAGTTGTAGGTTATTTCATTGTTACTCTCTAGCAATTGTAGCAGTGATATCAAAATCTCTTAACCGAGTTGGTTTAACAACCATTTTGTAAATCCTCTAACAAGGTAACAGTTCTATTAAATTGTTTCAAGACCTCTTACAAGGCCACTCCTAGCAGGGTGATTAAATCTTCTAACAAGGTCACACCTAACAGTGTGTTTTGTAACCTTTTACCGGGTTGGCTTCTAATCGGGCATCACTTCAGAAGAGTGAAAAATAGTAACTAGTTACATTGGTAGTTTTTCCCATATTGGGTTTCCATGGTAAATCTAGTGTATCTTGTGTTCATGTTATTTTCTTTATTCATGTAAGTTAATCAGTGATGAATGCTTAAGAACAGTTTAATTATTACACACTTCAAGGATCAAGTTTTCAGCATTTCTCTATATATTTACCGAGTGGCACAGTAAATAATTTGTTAAGATATTTAAGGGATCAGTGGTAATATTTTGTGGTTAACTGATTCACCCCCCCTCTCAGTTACTGCATCTATATTTCCAACAGTTGATGACATTTGACACATGTCAAAAAAATTTGTTAGAAGAACACATCATATTTTAGATCATGATCCATAAGATAGTATAAAATATAAACATCTATTAAACTTTAATTATTGCTTAAGATTAATTACTGCTTACATCAATAGAATTGACTCTACGTGTCAATTATTCTTCGAGTTCCTTTGACTCCTTAGTTTTGTTTGCTTCCATTAGAAGGTTAAGAATTTCATTACCATATTTAGTGTTTATTTGAGTAGCCATGAATACATGGTTAGATTTAGATTCTACATCATCTCTAAATGCCGCATCAACTTTAGATCGAAATAGATCTACTGCCTCTTTTTCTTTTCTCTATCAATAAGTATCAAGTTGTGACATCAATATCAGTAAAATTCTATCAAAATAACTCCAAAGTCATAAAGAAAAGAACATAATAATATGATATTTGTTTCTATATAACTTGTAGAATTACACTAATTAAGGTTTACCTTTGCTGAAGAAGGTGTACTGTGAGGAACATCCCCACCTGTATCTTGAGGTGGAATATCCATGTCGCCCTATGACAAAGATTAGCAATTCTTAGCAATCAGAAGTGATTAGAATCAATATTAATTGGAGGCAATTGGTTTAAATGTTATACTTACCAGTCCCATGATAGGGAATTTTTTTGTATCTACATGATTCAAATTGTAATCTATGAGAAGCTCTTCCCTTGCACTTATTGATTTTATCACAAATACAAATACATGATTTCCCTTTCATGCTTTTGGTCTTCCATCAATATACATAGCAAGGCTTTTAGTTTGATCATTTTCTTTGCATTGTATATAATTTGCTGACAATGCATACCTACACATACTTTTTTTATAGTGCACAATCCGCATCCAATTCTTGTAATTGTAACAAGGTCCTACATACTCCATCAATTCAACAACTTGATTATAAGTGACCTTTATGCCATCCATGGAAAATAAGCCCAAACCCTGTAAACAAGATGGAGCTATGTGATATATCCTTTTGCTAACAGAAAAATTAATATTAATTGGAGGTAGTTCCTTGGGTACCCATTCTTTTTGAAGATGTGTGTACCTTAAGGGAACCTTCATGTCACCTTTGGTCTCATTATCATAAGAACATGACCCCCCCAGCAAGGAAAAATTGCATTCATTTATCAATTTTTCTTCTAATCTTTTGACCTCTAGTTGATCTCCCTGTTTTAGACCTACTAGATGTCTCACTTTTGTCTTCTATTCCCGTATTTTCCTCACTTGAGGAAGATAGATCAAACAAATACCTATTTTGTGATACCTGCAATCCATCAAATGAGAGACATAGTAGGATCTATATATTTTACTGACTAAAGAGAAGGAAACCAAATAATAAATTATACCTTTTGATCCATGTCAAAGGAGTAAAATTTCCTGCATATGTAAATCATTTATCTTAAGTTAGCCAAAAATTACATGATATGTAAGCTACAAATTACATAGAAGACAAAATTTGCATGATGCAAAATATACTCCATGACTATAGATTTCAACACATAATAACTTAATTTAAATTTCTATGAATAAATCAATATCTCATACGTGGCATTGATCATGCCTTGACATACATTTCATTAATCATGTTATTCATCATCCTCCTCATCCATGTCATCATCATGACTATCATCATCATCATCATCATCATCACCATCATCACCATCATCATGACTATCATCATCATGACCATCATTAGCATCACTAGAATCATCAACAATTTCTTCTTCTTCTTCTTCTTCTTCTTCTTCATTGTGTAACAGTCATCTGTGATCATCATTTACTTCATCTTCTAATTCTTCAGCATCTTCTTCTTCCATCACATTATACTGTACCGGCCTTCTTCTTGGATCATGTCTAACAACAAATGACCAACCTGGTTTATGTGGAATAGCAAAGTAAAATACTTGCTCACATTGGCTTGGAATAATATAGGGCACCTCTCTAATTGGCTCAAATGACCTTGTATTAATCATTATAAATTTACTATCATGTTCAATAACAGTCCTATCAGGATCATTTTGATTCAACCGTAGCATGTACCATTTGATGACAAATAGAACTAATTTGAATGAATTAAAATCGCACTCAAGTATATCATCCAAAATGCCATAGTATCAATTTTCAGATTGTTGAGGATGTATGTCATTTCTAGATGAAATATTAGTGACCTTGAAAACTGCACTTATCCCAGAATCATAAGTTTTCTTCGTGTTGTCTAACTTTTTTATGCAAAATTTATGGCCATGGTAGTACATAGCTTTGTGGTGTTTGATCTGCTATTATTCAAACATGTCAAGATTATTTGCATCGATTCATGAGTTGATATTAAACTTATGGGTTATGGTTAGTAAACTTATACATACCTTTCTACCTCTTAAACCATATGCTAGATCAAGTACCATTGGTGTAACATTGGGATCTCCATTATGATGAGCTTCTTTAACCAATGATGCAACACTATCCCATGTTAATGAGTGACCATTTTCTTGAGATTGTTGAATCCATACCATCATCCAATCAAAGATTATTTGCAATATACAAATGTAGTGCATCCCACTCACGACTAACTGTAAAGAAAACAAATAGACCACTTAGAAACAACTTATATTGAAGATCTATAAGAATTAATAAACTACAATAACATTGTATAATTACCTCACTTTTCTCAATCTACCTTTCCCCTTCAAGTACTTCCCTTCAAATTTGTTAATAGAGTTGGGATCCCAAATACGATCTACATGGATATTTGCTACAAACTTGGGAAAATATTCACTAATATACATCATGGTCTGGTATACCATATATCCCTCCACCATAGAAACCTTAGGACGTGCTCTTTATCGAACCAAGCCCTTCATAAATTTTAAGTGTCTCTCAACCATCCACATTAACCTAGTTTGTACAGGTCCACACAATTCAATCTCCTCAACTAGATGTATGAGGTAGTGTTCTTGAGCATTGAAAAAAGTTGGAGGTAGACACTTTTGCATTTCACACATAAGTTGGGGAATTTTTCTTTTCCAATATTTTATATCTTTTTTATCAATTTCTTTAGATGATAACCACCTGAAAGAGATTCAACTCGAAAGAACATATAAATAAGATTTTAGATAAAAATATTCAATAAATTACATAAAAAGTAAAGCAAGTCATAAATATAATAACACTTCTAACCTCATGAATTCTCCAAGATCGTATATAACTTGTTTAACACTATTGTGAAACTGGTCTAGGAGGGATAGAGGTAGGATGCACTGCAATGATTTAAAAATTATCTTTTCAATATATTGTAAAATAATGCAATAAAAAGTACATGCAATTTTACAAATATATTGTAAATAGAGAACATGACTTACCTTGACGAAGGTATGTCAATCATGTGTTTTCAACCCTGGCCCAAAATCACCTTTCTTTGATACAAGACCGCTTATATTTGCAGCAAATCCTGTTGGAAATTTTTTTTTTTTTTATGACTTCTTTTAATGCATCACTTTGCTGCTCAGTTAATAACCAAAGGCACTCATGTTTATGTGGTCTCCATTGCTATTTGATTCAATGAAAGTTTTCAGTGCATGATTGGATTCATGAATATCATTACAAATTTTGGCCATTTTTTCTTTGTCACTCCTTCCATCCAATATTTTCCATAGTGTCTCTATTACATTCTTTCCAATATTCATAGGATCAAATAAATGCATGATTGGGAGATCCTTGTAGTACAAAAACCTACTAAATTGACTAGGATAACTTTTTATTCCTCTAGGAAGTTGGTCATTGATGCCTTGATGACCTTCACGAGCATCAATAACATCATTAGTAAATAAAAGACAATATCAAAATCTCAATTTTAAATAAAAATCATCAGATGGAATGACATTACCTCAGTGATTTAGTCTATCATATTCCAACTTCCATAGACAAGGTGTCATTCTTCATGGCCTTCATGTCGTCTCTTCCTTCCCATTAAAAAGATATTTTTTGATAGTTCGATACTTATGATTATTGTGGAGAAAGTGCCTTAACTCATTGAACACCTGCTTTCCTAAACTTCTTGAATGATGAGATTTCATCTTCAGACCACAAACTGGACATGCGAATTTACCCTTTGTCTAAACCCCTAAAAGATATCGTATAATTGGATCATGTACAATTATCATGCCCAACTTAAACATACAATAATAATGTGTAAGCACTATAACATACCAAAAGTATGTGACCTTAACATGAATATATAACATACCACAAAAATGAGTTAGCCCAAGGGCATCATGTATTGTCCATACAAGCATTACATGGAAATGAAATTTTCTTTGTCCTATTGGTCTAGAGATGTCATACATAGTGATCCCATTCCATAAAATCAACAACTCGTGAATAAGGGGCTCAATATACACATTCATATCTTTAACTTGGTACTTACCTAGTTGAATGAACAAAAATATTACATAATTATTATGACCATCTTGATGTGGTGTTTATAAATTAATTTACATAACTATTAAATGAAAAAATACCTGGTACAATCATTGACAACATTATGTGCTCCCTCTTTATGGACATCCAAGGAGGAATGTTATTGTTAATAAAAAAAATAGGTCACACTAAGTAAGTAGATCTCACATCTCCAAATGGATTGACACCGTTCACTGTCATTGCAATCTTGAGATTATGAGGTTCTTCTTTAAAGTGTGGTCATGTTGTTTCTATGTCTTTAAATGCAGAATCATCTGCAGGCATTCGCATAATGTCATCTTGACTTCTATTGCGTGCATGGTAATCCATAAATTGTGCCAAGCTAGTGCACCTAAGTAATCATTGAAGATGTGAAATAAGGGGAATGTATCGAAGACTCTTGTGAGGAACCTTTTTTGTTATTTGATTTGACCGATATCTACTAGTATGAAAAATGGGGCATTCTGTTGCAAATTCATGTTGTTTATGATATAGAATGTGATCATTGGGACATGCATGTATTGTCTAATACTGCATTCTAATTTGATTCATAATGGTAGATAATTCTTGGTATGAACGAGGCAAAATGTTTGATGGTGGTAAGAAAAACTCACCTATCAACCTACAACAACAAATATGAATTTTTAATATAATGAATTGTAATGGTATGCTAACATTGAAGATGACAAAAATGGAATACCTTAGCATACGTGACATTGCTACATTAGATAAACCATTCATAGCCTTGAAGTTCACCAACAACACTATAGCAGAGAGAAGAGTTATTTGGGAGCCTTGGTATAGGGGTTTGTATGCCTTCTCAATTATAGCTATATCAAGACCATCATCATCATCATTATTAGATGTGCTAGTACCATCATCATGATCATCTTGATTAGCCACACCAATACCATCTTCTTCAATTGTGTTCTCTGCCACAGGATCATCTTCTTCCATGGGAGCGTTATTGTCAGCTTGGATATTCACACCTCTGTGTTCCTCGAATTGGAAATCCACATTCACCAATCGATGAAAATCGTGCCCCTCTTCAATGTGACCATATTGCCTACAATGACTCTGGGTTGTTTTGATTAGAATTCTAAGCCCTTACACTTTTTGAAAGGACAATAACATTTTTCAACATCTTTTCTTTGGAACTAAGACCACAATCTAGCAAGTGTCTTGTTATTTTGTTCTGGGTTCATATTGCCAGGTGTGGACTTTCTTCACAGGCTATAAATATACAAAATGTAAATGTACAAACATTAGTAGTATCTTGTATATAATAAAAAAAAATATTATAAGATTATACAAGATTTACAAATACACATACAAATCATGCTCACTAGACCACGAAATATTCAAAAGGATAAGTATTTTGGGAGTTATTATTATTTTGGGAGTTACACAAATCTCCTCACTAGACTACTAAACTAGAGATTATAGAGAATATATTCTGGAGTTGTGCAGTCACATTGTCTAGTCTGTAAAGATATACAATATATTTTTTCAAAAGAAACTTGCAATTGAAGATAATAACACATCAAAATTTGGCATTGTAGTGGAGTTGATTCCATACCTAGTACAAATTATTTCCTCTAAAGCTTCCAGATGGCCTTTCTCTGGGAGCTGCATTAAGGCATTCAATTGAGCATTAATGCATTAATGCCCATCTATATCTAGGTTTGCATCACACATGCTCAAGGAAAAAGTTCCTAATACAACTGAAGAGACTAATTAATATGGAAATTGAATCAAATGTAAGCGACATATGGCATTAATTTTCAATGATAGTGACAATTTAAAAGAATTGGAAAAATACAGTGTACAAGCAATGATAGTGCGCCATGGGAAGTCACAATAAGTATGAACAAATAGAGGATTTTCATTGTTTCCTAAAAGAAGATCATTTTCAGAGTGAGATTTAGCTACATAGAGGTGAAGCCATGACATACAAAAGGTAAGAGATCCTCAAAGTTTCTGACATATATAATGCTATCATGTCAAAAGGACAACAAAGTGTAGTTTTTAGAACAATGGAACAACCATCTCTCTTAAAAGGAACAATCATCATGTTATAGAGTTATTGAATATGACCATTATCATCAGATCATAGGGAAAAACACATCTATCTACTATTAATGGACAATTTCTTCTATAGAGGCAATTTTGAATTCTATGCTCATGTGAAAAGGAAATGTCACTCAGTTTGAAGTCCTAATAGAATAAATACAATAAGAAGACATTGACATATCATGCCTTAAATCGGCAACTATCACAATAATTAAGAAGATGGAACAACCACAAGGTACAAGCATGTGCAAGTGATTGTAATAATTGGAGATATGTTTAAGGTTAAGTACAATAGTAGAGCACAATCATGATACAATTAATGAAAGTTCCATAAAACACCATGATATTTATAATCAATCATAGAGAAAAGAGACAGTGTAGCAAATGTTTACATATTCTGCTTAGTTTGTTCAACCTCTTCCCGTAAAAACCACATGTATACTTTAGTTAAAATAGTTTAGTTTTACAACATGAACAATAACTGATTTCTGATTTGCCAATAAATTTTTTATTAATAACAAGTTAACAACAATGCATTGCCTTTAGTTCTACTTCAAAAGTTAATATGTGAAAGTTTGTCAAAAATTTAATAGTATGTAAAGTACATCATATTCTTGCACGAATTGAATTGAGAATACAAATCCACTTAACAATGCTTATACTTGTATTGATATTATTGATTTTTAAATTAAATTTACATAACATCAAAATAAATACACTCTAGAAACTAGAAATTAAAAACTCCATTGTTCCAGATTATAGAGATCATAACAGTGAATGTAAACTAAGTTAATGAGTATTAGGAATGGACCAAGTTAATGATTGATTCCAAATCATAACAGTGAATGTAAACTATTTTCAAGCAATGAAAATGTAAATTCATTTGAATTCTGCCAGTCACTATCCGTGAGGGTACAGTCTGACTATATTGTTGACAAACATTTATTTTTATGGTTGATATAGATTCAAATGATTGCTAGGATATGGTGTTACGTTTCATTGGAGTTTTCAATAGTTTTGTGCACATTTGGAAGGCGTAATATTTTCACTTTTATTGCCCAATCTAACTTCAACATTATTTAATGAGATGTAATATGAATTTTTTTAATGAATTTAGACATGTTTTCATATCTTGAGTTGACTGATGTTTTTTTGAAAATTTTGGTTCAGACTCAAACATCCAATGCCAGGACTGATTCTTGGGACAAGAATCCTTTCAAAGGTGGTGAACATGGTGCAGGGGCACCTAGAACATCCAAAGACTACCAAGAGTCCATAATGATAACCATGCACCTAATGACATCTATAGACATCAATTGGAATGTATTGGCACCTATAATGGCCTCTAAGGTCATTCCATGCAATGCAAATGACAAATATGTAATAAGTCTTAAAAGGCCTAATAGGCCTTAGGACCAAAATAAGAGCCTAGGAGTCCATCAAATATGCCAAAAATTTATTGTATGACAGAAGAGGCCTAGTGTATGGACTATACTGAGTTTTTGATAAATAAGCTTCTTTGAAATGCAATTTCCTTGAGTTCTTAGAGTGATTTTGGATTCATTTTGTCATTGTCTTACATTTCAATGCATTTGGAATAGTTAGATATTGATCCTAGACCACATCTATGCATTTGTGAGGTCTATATTTGTATTTTTACTCAATTAATTCTGACTAGCAGAGTAGTTTCAGCCATTCCTTTGACAGTTTTGTGAGTTTCCAATTGAATATGGTCATTCCATGACCTCTGACCACTATAAGTACACATGGAATGTGGTGCATGGGCACCACCTCCACCTTTGAGTTTCACATCATTTAATTCATGTCAAGAAAGGATATATTCATTAAAGTGTTAGAACCATGGTATAGTTGTTAAATTACATTATAATGATTCGACAAAGAGAATATGGGATATTTGTAAGCAAAATTCTGAATAGGAATATGAATGGTCATGGAAGACAAACCATTTTGTAACGGTCCAATATGGTCTTAAATAGACTACACTATGTAATAGAGAGGAGGATAGTTAGAGAGAGTCGATAGACAATAGAACATGCAAGAGAGTAATAATTGTGGAAAAGTATCGGGCTCTCTAGCTAAAAAGCCAGAGAGCCATGAATGTTTTGTCTGCCTTGAGTATGAATGAAATGTATTTTAATTAAGCTTTATGTATTCCCTATTGGCAGTTTTTTATCTCTATTATGAAGAATATAATAGTGTTAATGAATCAACTTCTCTTTATTGTTATTGTGCAAAGAAATATAAATGATCTATTTTGTTTCATACAGTCCTTTAAGGAATGGTTTTTGGGTTATTAGTCTCTTTATGATAGTCCCATAGGGGAGGATAGTAATCGGTTTTGTTGACAGAGAAATGTTTTCAAACCGTTTGGTAAGCCAAGAAAGCATTGATGTCTACAACGGTTTTAAAAAAATAGTTTTCAAGAACTCATTATTAATTGAGTTTATATATATTCCTACTATCGGTTTTTGATATCTTTTGTGAATAACATAACAGTTAATGATATTGGTTTTGGTTGAAAGAGTTTCATAGTGGAATGTATCGCGTTCCTTAAAGGATTGAATAGTTTAACATATGGGTGTTTGAGGCATTGAAAACTGATGGTCATGTTTTTGTTTATGAGTTATGGTTTGTAAATAGTCTGGATTTAGGATATATCTAGATTATTCCTTGGATGATGCTGCAAGCATTTTCTTACTTTGCTAGTTAAACACATAGCATATATCTAACTAAGGCATCAATCTTGAAGCAGCATAGCTACTTCCCCCAAATCTGAGCACTTGGGTTACAAAAATTCATTTCCTTGGCTTGCTTCTCACCCAATGACATTGGAGACCAATGGAGAAATCACAAGTCAAGGTATACTCTCCATGACAAAGCCGACTGAGGAGTTTTCGGGCCGGTCCAACAGAGAGTTTAGTATCTCGCAGGCATAGCACAAAAGTTTCAATAAAATGTTTGTAGAACTAACAAGTGAACTTCAAAAATGTGAATGCATCGAAGGTTAAACTTGCAGAGATGTTCAATCTATCCACTCACTTTGCAAATTGACAAGGCATGATATATAAACAACCTATCAAATACCCAATACATGATGCCTTGGCATATTGCTCACAGGTCCTAAGTAGGTAACCAATAAAAAAATGCCAGACAAATTCAGAGTAAGAAAACCCTTACAAGCAGTCCTCCTTTTACACCAAATCATAGTGGCAACCCTCGCAGGAAGGCAATCCTCCTTTTACACCAAATCACAATGGCAACCCTTGCAGGTAGGCAGTCCTCCTTTCACACCAAATCATAGTGGCAACCCTTGCAAGTAGGCAGTCCTCCTAAAACTCTCACCAAATAACAATTCAAATAATCGCATGCTCCAGCTCCTTCATGCGCTCCAAGTGGAAACCAAACAATGAAATGAGATACAAGGGCATGTGCAGGATCATCAGGGGCCAAACTATGCCCTTAAGTGGCAATGAAAAATCAGACAATCAGGATTAGTCAACTTGGCGTGAAAAAATGAACTAGTTATCAACCTAATATCAAAAAGTTGTAAGAATATAATTTGTAGGAAATTGAATGTAGTTTCTAAACTACTAAGCCTTTTCTAAAAAAAAATTAATATGATTGGTAAAAAGTATAGATTGCAATGCAGCACTACAAACATTTCAACAAAAAAATAAGAAGTACGTGTATGTCTGACCACCCTAATCAAAAGAAAATGATAATATTTTTTTATAATATTCTATATATAAGTAGCTGACTCATGCCTGGATGTGACGCATATTTTTTGGTATTTTTATTCCAAACAGATAATTAATTATGATTTTTTTTCTATAGCACTTTCAGAATTTAAAAACTCTCGTGTCTGACCACCTTAACTCATTGAAAACTTATCATAATTCAATTTTTAAATTTTTTTTCTTATACTAGATGAAGCATAGAATGTGATGCATCTTTCAGATTTCAAAAATGTTATACCGTTTGAAAGATATTGTCATTTTTCAATCAGTATCTAAATCAGCACTTTAGAGGTAGCTCGATTAGAAAATAACTAATAATTACTTAACGAATTCAAAATTTGATACAAATTATATCGATAGAAAGCTGATAATCTCCTTAAGATACCCTTTTCATTTTATCAAATTCGGGTTAAAAAAAAGTCATTAGCTACATGGTCGAAGTCTGGAACTGAGAGAAACAGAAGAAAAACATGTTTTTGTGACACTTGAAGAGTTGACCAGGTAGGTTTGGTGCACAGACCAATACCGAGCCTAATCGGGTACCCGATATTATCGGGTACCTGAATCTAGCGGCAGAATTTCAAATTTTTGCTTTGCCTCCACTTTCTCTAATTTCTAATTTCGAAATTTGGTTCCACTTTATCAATTATAGTTATATAATTGATAGTTATATATTTGATAGTTATTAGTTATATATTAAATATTATATAATATCAATTGTATATTAATTGTTATATATTAAATATTATATAATATGAATTATATATTAAATGTTATATTTAATATTATTTAATATATATTAATATTAAAAACTATATATTAGATTATATATTATATATAATATATAATATTATATATTAAATATTATATAATATACATTTTACATTTTAAATATTATTTAATATGATTCAGAGCATGAGCATGAGTCCCTATAGTGGCATAGTAGTGCCTTTTATAGGTGCCAAAAACCCTAGCTACGCAGAAATGGAGGCTTTGAAGAATAGTTCACTGGAGGCAGATTATAGAAGCAGAGGGCAAGAGAATCACTCTATTTCCACCACTTGTGGCTATGAAATGGTATCTTTCCCTGCCTTTTCAACCGAAATGCTAAATTGTAAAGGTTCTCAAAATAGATTCTAGTCGTGCCAGACAATTGTACCACGCCTATTGATAATCCGGTAGCTGAACAGAGTCATCGGGAGGTTAAACAAGAACAACCGGATGGATCTTTGAACCGGTCGAAGATTATGGAGAGCAGGGAAGGGTTTGGTAAAATGAGTAGTTGTACTAGAAATGATGCACATGTCGTAGAACTGACCGCATTAATAAATTTAAAGAAGAGATCAGTGGCGACACGACATTATGAGGAAAGCCTTGCCGTTTCGATGGTGCCCCCCCCTCCCCCCGCCCCCCGTGATATTATGAATAATGTCTTACCGCTTCAATGCCGGCACCACCTCTGTCTCAGACTTTCGCCATTGCTTCTCATCAATACTTTGAAATATGGTAGGGATTGCGGGCACATTATTACCCCTAGGGATTGGGATTGAGATATCACACGTTAGGACCCCTAGGGAGTCCCCATGACCCCTTATGACACATTGGAATGCTCAAATGTGTCTTAAGAGGTCTTAGGACCCCTTCAAACACACTTGAACATTCCAATGTGTCAAAAGGGGTCATTGGGACTCCCTAGGGGTTCTATTATGTCTTATCACATGTTAGGACCCCTAGGGAGTCCCCATGACCACTTTTGACACATTGGAATGCTCAAGTGTGTCTTAAGGGGTCCTATGACTCCTTAAGAGACACTTGAGCATTCCAATGTGTCAAAAGGGGTCATGGGGACTCTCTAGGGGTCCTAGTATGCCTTATCACGCGTTAAGATCCATAGGGAGTCCCCATGACCCCTTATGACACATTGGAACACTCAAGTGTGTCTTAAGGGGTCCTACGACCCCTTAAGACACACTTGAGTGTTCCAATGTGTCAAAAGGGGTCATGGGGACTCCCTAGGGGTCCTAGTATGCCTTATCACGCGTTAGGACCCCTAGAGAGTCCTCATGACCCCTTTTGACAAATTATAATGCTCAAGTGTGTCTTAAAGGGTCCTACAACCCCTTAAGACACACTTGAGCATTCCAATGTGTCAAAAGGGGTCATTGGGACTCCCTAGGGGTCCTAGTATGCCTTATCACGCGTTAGGACCCCTAGAGAGTCCTCATGACCCCTTTTGACACATTGGAATGCTCAAGTGTGTCTTAAAGGGTCGTATGACCCCTTAAGACACACTTGAGCATTCCAATGTGTCAAAAGGGGTCATTGGGACTCCCTAGGGGTCCCAGTATGCCTTATCACGCGTTAGAATCTATAGAGAGTCCCCATGAACCCTTTTGACATATTGCAATGTTGTAGTGTGTCTTAAGGGGTCTTAGGACCCATTAAGACACAATTAAGCATTCCAATGTGTCAAAAGGGATCATGGGAACACGCTAGGTGTTCTAATGCATGATAAGGTGTACTAGACAGTCCCCATGACCCCTTTTGACACATTAGAATGCTCAAGTGTGTCTTAAGGGGTATTAGGACCCCTTAAGACACACTTGAGCATTCTAATGCATCAAAAGGGGTCATGGGGACTCCTGTAACGCCCCACCAGGAAACCCAAGAGGACAAGACATAAATCTCTATAAAATGCAAATAGTAAATTTTTTTTTTTAATTTTAACTAGAATAATATTTATCATTACACTTCATATTTCTAAAAAAAGAAATAATTTTCTACTACTTGAATGTAAGATTTATACAACTTAAGTCCTCCCGGGTTCCCTAACGTCGCTACTAACACAACATCATATAAACCATTTACATGCATAAGATATTCACGAAATCATGAGCTTAAAAGATCTACATTCATTTTAATGCACCAAGTTAAATGTCCCTAACTTATTTCTTTTATTAAACATAGGTTAATCACCCAACATCATTATTTCTTTTATCAACTCATTCCATAAATTCATATTGATTTCATCTACATCTACTATCCTTTATATCACTTTTATCTAATAATTTAGGTAAGAGATTAATATTCATTAAGGTAGGCATCATCCTAAGTACTTCATTAACATGAACCAAGTATTAACATTAAAATCAAATTACTATTCTATTGCATTGTTTCATAACCATTCATTGTTAATAATTCCAATAACTAATCTATCATTTCTCAATAATCTCTTTGAATTCTTTCATCAAGAGAGAAGACATTATTGTTTTGATACATCATTATATATAATTATATTTAAGATTATTTCCTTTACACATGGACAACATAAGAGGATAGGATAAATAACATAAACACTTTCTTTTAATGCTAGTAACATGTCCAATATTCCACAATCTTTTCCCTTTCTTTTACCTAGAACTACCCATTCCCTTATGCATTGCTTTGAATTGAGATTACATCAATACTACAAGACTCCTTTTAGGAGATTAAAAATTACACGAATACAAATACATAAGTACATCTCAACATATTAAAATATCCAATAAGAAATCTTCAACTGCAGATCTAGAAAGGAATATGTGCTAGTATCATCCAAAGAATCACGATCAATACCTTGATATAAATATTAACCACCCAACCACGTGGAACCAATAGGCCCACTCCCCTGAGCTAGGAGATAGAACCAAAGGCCCATACAAGAGGTAACAACTAGGAAATTCCTAAGGTGGTGATAAAATTTCCCCAAAGTCACAACACAAAAGAAAAGACAAGAAGAACACAAGGACTACCACAGGCGTGATCAAATTTGGTAGAGACTCTAAGCTACAAGCTAGGTGAGTGTCATTGCATAGCCCTCACCCCTTGGGTTGTCCTGGTACTAGCCACTCTTGGCCCCGACCCCCAAGTAGGCACATGCGAAACCGAATGCCTCTCATACAGACAAGGTCATCCAGTCGTACCTACGCATAGGTACCTTCTCCCACTCCCATCCTTAGTCTTTACTAGCACTAAAGGCATGGGTGAGGCACAATTAATCTTGATTAGTGTGTAATTTCCCATTCCAATAATCTCCCATTCCCAATTCATTTATTTAGGTTATCACTTGATTAAATAACTCATAGTAGGTTATCCTGGTACTAGCCACTTAGGGCCCCGGCCCCTCACTATGAGCCACTCACCTAGTGTACTTAGGTTCCATAACATACATATAAAAATCATAAGAGCATAATAGATCCATCATCAAGAATTAATATCAATTCCATAACAACATTTGATTGAGTTTAGGAAAACATATGTTGTCCCTAGTCCACTTGACAACCCTAAACCCAATATGGCATACAGAATGTTCCAAATATATAAGAAGACATCCAAGTGATATTATAAACATATTCAGAGTATAAATAGATCTAATTAACCAAAAAAAAATTCTAATAGCCTCTGGTGACCATACAAAACCTTAAAACTTAATGATGTTCTTAAACTGAATTATTTCAAGCAAGGATTAAATGCAAAGAATAGTCATCATAGAACAGTCATCCATATCTTCCACAAAACATAAAATAAAAGAAATCACTTCAGTGGAGATTTAGATAACATAATTATGGACTCTCAATTTGATTTTTAGGAAGATCCAACGGTGGGAAAGAAAGTTATGACTTCTGGTTTAAAACAGAAAATTCTGGTTAGGGTTCAGACCTGCCTTCACTAAAACGGTTGTAATTTTCACAAAACATAATTAAAATTCACCAAACCAATTGGAAATGAAATATAAGACTTAAGAGAATCTATGATATCAAATTTATACTTTTATATAATCATATCAGCCTGTAGCATACGAATACATTTGACAAAAAATTTGGAATCAAGAATGGACAGGCATAGTCTGCCAAAATGTCAAAAATAAGGCATTAATTCGACCCTAAAAATAAAATCAGAGAGATACCCATTTGAGATCTGTGAATTTTACTTCCAAAAAATCAATTTAGTAAAACCATAGAAGAAATTTAAATTGTTATAATAACAGATCTCCAAAAATGGGTTGCTAAAAACCCTAGGAAAACACATGCCAATTCTTACAAACAAAAACTCAAAACTTTAAAATAACCATACAAATGAAAAGTAAAGATATAATAAATAATAATAATATATAAATAGATCTATAATCTATCAGATACATCAAGTAACTAAAATATTCAATCCATACCTCATGTCCTACGAAGGTTGAATCGAAGAAGGAAGGAAACAAAAGAGAAGACAAATCCAAACATGAGATGCATCCTTCAAACCCTATCCACTTTCAGAAATCTCCATGAAAGAAAGAAATAATTCCACAGCAAAGAATCCCTCTCTCAACTACTGAAATTCTCACAAAAATATCTCTCTCCCAAAAGCAAAGATAACCAAAAATTCTTAAAGACATGCTTACAAACTCTCCTTCACATCTCCAAGTTTTCTCTCCAAAATCACCATGAAAATTAAGGCCGTCCTCTCCTCAATTATTCAGCCCCAAAATCCCCTCTCTTCAAATCAGAAAGTAGTGCATATAAATAGATTTCCAAAGGTTGAGAGGAAAAGTAACCAACTCCCAACTAACTCTTAACTAAAGGGTATTATAAAATAACTTAATATCATAAAACTATATTACTCACATATACAATAAAAGATTATTTGTATTCATTCATACACATATGTAATATTATCCTAACATATATGCATATGCCATCATTAATTACATCAATATCTATATATATAACCTATCCACATTATTAATAATTAACAATTGAGAATAATATACCTCGCATTATTTAATATTTAATTATTAATAATATTATACTTTACATTAATCCCAAAATATACACCATCAACAATATCTACAATAATTAACATATAATCACATATAAATTATATATATATAAATACATATATGTGTGCACCCATATATATATTTCTATATATATATATTTATATTTATATAGATACATGCCAAATACCAAACACTATAATCTATAAGATTATGAAGTAATAGATCACAATATTATTACCTATTTATAATTACTATAGGATATAACACTGAGGTAGAATAAAATCACATGCCTCAAAATAAATTTAATCATCCAAAGAGGCCATACAAATCATCTATGAAACATATCGAGAAAACCATAAGATTAAACAAGGTCAACCAAAGTCAACAAGGAAAGTCAAGCCAAACTCCTGAAACACAACATAGAAAGATTAACTAAGAATCATACCAAGAAGGAGAAATAAATAAAATGAGTAAACAAATCATACAACCAAATGAATTCAAGTGGCCACGAGGCACTAACTACAACCATGCCCAATCGGGTGCGTTGGATCTGGGTTTTTGACCCAAAGGTTGACTGACAAAGAAGGAACCCTAATATTCTCAAATTGGAATAATGACAAAGGAAGACTCATGTAGGGGCCTTAGTACTATCTCCATAACAACAACCATCGAGGATTTGAGGGCATGCTCAAACCTGTGAAGCCAGGTGAAGTCGATGCCCGGTACCTGCAAGCCTGCATCACAAAGAAGAAATACATATGCACGGATATACATATAAAAGAAAACATTGCAGACAGATGACCAGGATCGATACATTGTGTGGACCTCAGCTATGTGAGTAACTACGACTTCATCCTGAATCATGAAAACACATCATGTATATATATACACTCAAAGCATGTAGCATCATCATAATGAAGGTTAGAATCTCAAGCATTGTGTTAGTCTCTTATCAATACTAATAATAAATTAACATAATCAAATCATCAAGTGAGATACAAGATTCATCCAAAGTAACCTTAATAGAAGAAAATATAAATAACCACTTATATATATCTATCAAGTACATATCATATAACATCCTAACTATGTTCATAAAGGTCTTGAAGGTACTCAATACATACACGGAGATAAATACATACAAAAATGATACCTTTAGATAGTATGTCTAATATTAGAATCATTGAGTACTAGCTTATGAAATTATTATAAACAAACTATAGGAATAGATCAAACAAGTATGATGTACAACTTAAACTGTAAGAAAACATCGAAGGATCTTAATTCTTTCAAAAACACAAAACTTATATTAGGGTTAGAGGGGTATTACAACTCCCTAGGTGTCCTAATGTGCCTTATCACGCATTAGGACATCCAGGGAGTCCCCATGACCCCTTTTGACACATTAGAATGCTCAAGTGTGTCTTAAGGGGTCCTAATACCCCTTAAGACACACTTGAACATACCAATGTGTCAAAAGGGGTCATGGAGACTCTCTAGGGTTCCTAACATGTGATAAGGCGTACTAGGACCCCTATGGAGTCCCCATGACCCATTTTGACACATTAGAATGAAAGTTATAGCTATTTTTCCATCAGTATGTCAATTAGGACTTTAGACGTAAGTGAACTAGAAAATAACTAATAAATACTTGATGAATTCAAAATCTTACAACACTTATATCGATGGAAAGCTAACAATCTTCTAAAGAAACCCTTTTCGTTTTATCAAAATCGGGTGGAAAAAATGTCGTCAACCTAATAGTCGAAGTGTTGACATATGAAAAATAGAGAAAAAACACATTTTTTGCACACCTTTAGCGTTGACCATGGAGCTTTGGTTTCCAAAGCTATTACCCAATTTTGCTTTAATTTCAAATTTGAAAAGTTTCCCCCTCCCACTCTTTTTTTATTTCCCTTTAATTTTGATGTTTTTTTCTTTCACCCTGACAATGAATAATTTATATATTTTATATTTAGGTTTTATATTTTATGTTTTATATTTTATATTATATAGTATATATATTATATATTATTTATTTATATTATATATTCGATAATATCAATTTAAACGGACTAAGTATATAGTCTGTTTAGATTTAAATTAAATGCAATATTTTTATATTATAATATAAATGTTACATAATATATATATGTATATATTATAAATTATATATTAAATATTGTTGTGTATATAATATAATAAAATATAATATAATGTCTAATATATATAATATATAAAATGAATAGGACATTAATATATTGTATATTTGATAATATATATTAAATGTAATATCTAATATATCTTATAATATATATATTATATATTTAGTCTATTAAATAGTGTATTTTTTCAAATATTTTATATATTATTTTAATATTTAATTTAAGTTATAACAAATCCTCTCATGAGACAACAGGTCAAATCGGGGTCGCTAGACGTCTTAAGGGGTAATTAGGATTTGTGAGGCAACTTCGGATGTACAGTGACCATTTGGAAGGCAATAGGGCATGTCCGAGTACCAATGTACCAAATTTTAATGACTTTTTCCTAATCCAACTCGAAAAGGGTCCATGGGGTGCTCTCAAGAGACCACATGTCCAATCAATGTCGCTAGGCGTCTTAAGGGGTCATTAGGGCTCGTGAGACAACCTTTGATGCATGGTGACCATTTCGAACGCATTAGGACATGTCAGACGACCTAACTCCACAATTTAGATGAATTTTGATTAGTCAAACTTGAAAAGGGTCCATGGGGTGCTCTTGGGAGACCATTGTGCGATTCGGGGTCGATAGGTGACTTAAGGGGTCATCGGGGTTCCAAATGAAATTTTCGATGAACGGTGATCCTTTGGAATGCATTAGGACATATTAGATGATCTACGTACCAAATTTGGATAACTTTTTCCTAGTAGAACTCGAAAGGGGTCCATGGGGTGCTCTCAGGAGACCACATGTCGAATCGGGGTTGGTACCTGCCTGTTAAGAGGTCATTAGGGTTCCAAATGAAACTTTGATGGAATGGTCACCCTTTGGAACACATTAGGATATGTCATAGGACCTATGTACCAAATTTGGATGACTTTTTCCTAGTAAAACTCAAAAGGGGTCCATGGTGTGCTCTCAGGAGACCACATGTCGAAATGGGGTCGGTAGACCTATTAAGGGGTCATTAGGGTTCCAAATAAAACTTTGATGGAATGGTGACCCTTTGGAATGCATTAGGACATGTCATAGGACCTATGTACCAAATTTAGATGACTTTTTTCTATTAGAACTCGAAAGGGGTCCATGGGGTGCTCTCGGGAGACCTCATGTTGAATCGGGGTTGGTAGTCCTGTTAAGGGGGCATTAGGGTTTGAAATGAAACTTTGATGAAACAATGACCATTTGGAACGCATTAGGACATGTAAGAGGACCTAATTCCATGATTCATATGACTTTTTCCCAAAATAACTCGAAAGGGGTCCATGGGTTGCTCTCGGGAGACCTCATGTCGAATCAGGGTCGATAGGCCTGTTAAGGGGTCATTGGGGTTACAAATGCAACTTTGATGGAATGGTGACCCTTTGGAATACATTAGAACATGTCATAGGAACTACGTACCAAATTTGGATGACTTTTGCCTAGTAGAACTCGAAAGGGGTCCATGGGGTGCTCTCGGGAGACCACATGTTGAATCGGGGTAGATTGGCCTATTAAGGGGTCATTAGGGTTTGAAATGAAACTTTGATGGAATAGTGACCCTTTGAAATGTATTAGGACATGTCATAGGACCTACATACCAAATTTGGATGACTTTTTCCTAGTAGAACTCGAAAGGGGTCCACGAGGTGCTCTCGAGAGACCTCATGTTGAATCAGGGTCAGTAGGCCTGTTATGGGGTCATTAGGGTTCCAAATGCAACTTCGATGGAACAGTGAGCCTTTGGAACACATTAGGACATATCATACGACCTATGTACAAAATTTGGATGACTTTTCCCTAGTAGAACTTGAAAGGGGTCCATGGGGTGCTCTCGGAAGACCTCATGTCGAATCGGGGTCGGTAGGCCTATTAAGGGGTCATTAGGGTTTGAAATGCAACTTCTATGGAATGGTGACCCTTTGGAATGCATTAGGACATGTTAGAGGACCTATGTACTGAATTTGGATGGCTTTTTCCAAGTATAACTCGAAAGTGGTCTATGGGGTGCTCTCGGGAGACCACATGTCGAAACAGGGTCGGTAGGCCTATTAAAGGGTCATTAGGGTTCCAAATGAAACTTTGATGGAACAGTGACCATTTGGAATGCATTATGACATGTCATAGGACCTATGTACAAAATTTTGACTAATTTTTCCTAGTATAACTCGAAAGGGGTCCATGGGGTGCTCTCGGGAGACCTCATGTCGAATCAGGGTCGGTAGGCCTGTTAAGGGGTCATTAGGGTTCGAAATGCAACTTTGATGTAAAAATGACCCTTTGGAATGCATTAGGACATGTCAAAGGACCTACGTACCAAATTTGGATGACGTTTCCCTAGTAGAACTCAAAAGGGGTCCATGGGGTGCTCTCGGGAGACCACATGTCAAATCGGGGTCGGTAGGCCTGTTAAGGTGTCATCCAAATGAAACTTTGATGGAATAGTGACCCTTTGGAACACATTAGGATATGTCATAGGACCTATGTACCAAATTTGGATGATTTTTTCCTACTAGATCTCGTAAGGGGTCCATGGGTTGCTCTCGAGAGACCACATGTCGAAACAGGGTCGTTAGGCCTATTAAGGGGTCAATAGGGTTTGAAATTCAACTTCGATGGAACATTGACCCATTGTAACACATTAGAACATGTCATAGGACCTATTTACCAAATTTGGATGACTTTTTCCTAGTAGAACTCAAAAGGGGTTAATGGGGTGCTCTTGGGAGACTACATGTCGAAATGAGGCCGGTAGGCCTGTTAAGGGGTCAATAGAGTTTGAAATGAAACTTTGATGGAATGGTGACCCTTTGGAACACATTAGGAAATGTCAAAGGACCTAATTCCATGATTCAAATGAATTTTTCCTAGTAGAACTCGAAAGGGGTCCATAGGGAGCTCTCGGGAGACCACATGTCAAATCAGGGTCGGTAGGGCTGTTAAGGGGTTATTAGGGTTCCAAATGCAATTTTGATGGAACGGGGACCCTTTGCAATGCATTAAGACATGTCAGAGGACCTACGTACCAAATTTGGATGACTTTTGCCTAGTAGAACTCAAAAGGGGTCCATGGGGTGCTCTCGGGACACCACATGTCGAATCAGGGTCAGTAGGCCTGTTAAGGAGTCATTAGGGTTCCAATTGCAACTTCTATGGAATGGTGACCCTTTGGAACCCATTAGGATATGTTAGAGGACCTACGTACCAAATTTGCAAGACTTTTTCCTAAGAGAACTCAAAAGGGATCCATGGGGTGCTCTCGGGACACCACATGTCAAATCAGGATCGGCAGGCCTGTTAAGGGGTCATTAGGGTTCCAAATGAAACTTTGATGGATAGGGACCCTTTTCAATGCATTAGGACATGTCAGAGGACCTACGTACCAAATTTGGATGACTTTTGCCTAGTAGAACTCAAAAAGGGTCCATGGGGTGGTCTCGGGACACCACATGTTGAATCGGGATCGGCAGGCCCGTTAATGGTTCATTAGAGTTTCAAATGCAACTTCGATGGAATGATGACCCTTTAGAATGCATTAAGACATGTCAGATGACACCTTAAGACACACTTGAGCATGATAAAGCGTACTAGGATCCATAGGGAGTCCCCATGACCCCTAGGAGTCCTAAGGCATGATAAGGCATACTAGGACCCCTAGGGAGTCCCCATGACCCCTTTTGATGCATTGGAATGCTCATGTCTATTTTAAGGGGTCCTACAACCCCTTAAGATAGACTTGAGCATTCCATTGCATCAAAAGGGGTCATGGGGACTCTCTAGGGGTCTTAACATGTGATAAGGTGTACTAGGACCCCTAGAGAGTCCCCATGACCCCTTTTGACACATTGGAACCCTCAAGTGTGTCCTAAGGGGTCCTACGACCCCTTAAGACACACTTGAGGGTTCCAATGTGTCAAAAAGGGTCATGGGGACTCTCTAGGGGTCCTAACGCATGATAAGGCTTACTAAGACCCGTAGGGAGTCCCCATGACCCTTTTCGATACATTGTAATGTTCAAGTGTGTCTTAAGGGGTCTTAGGACCTCTTAAGACACACTTGAGCATTCCAATTTGTTAAAAGGGGTCATGGGGGCACCCTAGGGGTCTTAAGGCATGATAAGGCATACTAGGACCCTTAAGGAGTCCCAATGACCCCTTTTGACCCCTAGGACCCCTTAAGACACACTTGAGCATTCCAATGTGTCAAAAGGGGTCATTGGGACTCCCTAGGGGTCTTAATGCATGATAAGACATACTAGGACCCCTAGGGAGTCCTAATGACCCTTTTTTACACATTGGAACACTCAAGTGTGTCTTAAGGGGTCCTAATACCCCTTAAGACACACTTGAGCATTCCAATGTGTCAAAAGGGGTCATGGGGACTCTCTAGGGGTCCTAACACGTGATAAGGCGTACTAGGACCCCTAGGGAGTCCCCATGACCCTTTTTGAAACATTGGAATGCTCAAGTGTGTCTTAAGGGGTTGTAGGACCCCTTAAGACACACCTGGGCATTCATATGTGTCAAAAGGGGTCATGAGGACTCCGTAGAGGTCCTAGTATGCATTATCACACCTTAGGACACCTACAGAGTCCCCACGACCCCTTAGGACACATTGGAATACTCAAGTGTGTCTTAAGGGGTATTAGGACCCCTTAAGACACACTTAAGCATTCCAATGTGTTAAAAGGGGTTATGGGGACTCACTAGGGGTCTTAATATGCTTTATCATGCCTTACGACCCCTAAGGAGTCCCCAGGACACCTTTTGACACATTGGAATGCTCTAGTATGTCTTAAGGGGTCCTAATACACCTTATCACATGTTAGGACCCCTAGAGAGTCTCCATGAACCCTCAAGACACATTGGAATGCTCAAGTGTGTCCTAAGGGATCGTACAAACTCTTAAGACACACTTGAGCATTCCAATGTGTCTGAAGGGGTCATGGGGACTCCTTAGGGGTCCTAGTACGCCTTATCATGCGTTAGGACCCCTAGAGAGTCCCCATGACCCCTTAAGACACATTGGAATGCTCAAGTGTGTCTTAAGGGGTCATAGGACCCCTTAAGACAGACTTGAGCATTCCAATGTGTCAAAAGGGGTTATGGGGACTCCCTAGGGGTCTTAATACGCCTTAGAACCCCTAAGGAGTCCCCATGACCCCTTTTGACACATTATCAAGGGTTAGGACTCCTAGGGAGTCCCGATGACCCCTTTTCACACATTTGAATGCTCAAGCATGTCTTAAAGTGTCTTAATACCCGTTAAGACACACTTGAGCCTTTAAATGTGTAAAAAGGGGTCATGGGGACTCCCTAGGGGTCCAAATGCTTGATAACGCGTACTAGGACACGTAGGGAGTTCTCATGACCCATTTTGACACATTTGAATGTTAAAGTATGTCTTCAGGGGTATTAAGACTCCTTAAGAGATATTTGAGCATTCAAATGTGTCAAAAGGGGTCATGGGGACTCCCTAGGGGTCCTAGTAGGTGATATCAAGAGTTAGGACACCTAGGGAGTCCCCATGACCCATTTTGACACATTTGAATGCTCAAGTGTGTCTTAAAGGGTCTTAAGGCCCCTTAAGAAACACTTGAGCATTCAAATGTGTCAAAAGGGGTCATGGGAACTCCCTAGGGGTCCTAGTACGTGTTATCAAGCGTTAGTACCCCTAGGGTGTCCTCATAACCCCTTTTGACACATTTGAATGCTCAAGTGTGTCTTAGGGGGTCTTAATACACCTTAAGACACAATTGAGCTTTCAAATGTGTCAAAAAGGGTCATGGGGACTCCCTAGGGTTCCTAGTATGCTTTATCAAGCATTAGGACCCCTAGAGAGTCCCCATGACCACTTTTGACACATTTGAACACTCAACTGTGTCTAAGGGGTATTAATTAAGACACACTTGAGCATTCAAATGTGTCAAAAGGGGTCTTGGGGACTCCATAGGGGTCCTAGTATGCCTTATCACATGTTAGGACCCTTAAGAAGTCCCCATGACCCCATTGACACATTTGAATACTCAAGTGTGTCTTAAGCGGTATTAAGATCTCTTAAGACACATTTGAGCATTCAAATGTTTCAAAACGGGTCATGGGGACACCTTAGGGGTCCTAATACGCGTTATCAAGCGTTAGGACCCCTAGGGAGTCCCCATGACCCCTTTTGACACATTTGAATGCTCAAGTGTGTCTTAAGGGGTATTAGGACCCATTAAAACACATTTGAGCTTTCAAATGTGTCAAAAGGGATCATTGGGATTCCCTAGGGGTCCTAGTATGCATTAGGACACCTAGGGAGTCCCCATGACCTGTTTTGACACATTTGAATGCTTGAGTGTGTCTTAAGGGGTCTTAAGACTCAAAAGGACCCCTTAAGAACCCTTAAGACACACTGGAGCATTCAAATATTTCAAAAGGGGTCATGGGGACTCCCTAGGGGTCCTAATGGTTGATAACGCATACTAGGACTCCTAGGGAGTCCCCATGACCCCTTTTGACACATTTCAATGCTGAAATATCTCTTAAGGGGTTTTAATACCCCTTAAAACACACTTGAGCATTCAAATGTGTCAAAAGGGATCAAGGGGACTCCCTAGGGGTCCTAACACTTGATAACGTGTACTAGGACCCCTAGGCAGTCCCCATGACCCCTTTTGACACATTTGAATGCTCAAATGTGTCTTAATGAGTCTTAATACCCCTGAAGACACACTTGAGCATTCAAATTTGTCAAAAGGGGTCATGGGGACTCCCTACGGGTCCTAGTACACGTTATCAAGCATTAGGATCCCTAGGGAGTCCCCATGACCCCTTTCGAGCCATTTGAATGCTCAAGTGTTTCTTAAGGGGTATTAAGACCCTTTAAGGGACACTTGAGTATGAAAATGTGTCAAAAGGGGTCATGGGGACTCCTTAGGGGTCCTAATGCTTGATAACGCTTACTAGGACCCCTAGGGGCTCCCCATGACCTCTTTTGACACATTTGAAGGCTCAAGTGTGTCTTAAGGGGTCTTAATACCCCTTAAGACACACTTGAGCCTTCAAGTGTTTCAAAAAGGGTCATGTGGACTCCCTGGAGGTTATAATGATTGATAACGCGTAATAGGACCCCTAGGGAGTCCCCATGACCCTTTTTGACATATTTGAATGCTCAAGTGTGTCTTAAGGGGTCCTAAGACCCCTTAAGAAACACTTGAGCATTCAAATGTGTCAAAAGGGGTCATGGGGACTCCCTAGGGGTCCTAGTATGCCTTATCATTTGTTAGGGCCCTTAAGAAGTCCCCATGACCCTTTTTGACATATTTGAATGCTCAAGTGTGTCTTAAGGGGTATTAAGACCCCTTAAGACACACTGGAGCATTCAAATGTGTCAAAATGGGTCATGGGGACTCCCTAGGGTTCCTAAAACTTGATAACGCGTACTAGGACCTCTAGGGAGTCCCCATGACCCCTTTTGACATATTTGAATGCTCAAGTATGTCTTAAGGGGTATTAAGACTACTTAAGACACACTTGAGCATTCAAATGTGTCAAAAGGGGTCATGGGGACTCACTATGGGTCCTAGTACGCGTTATCAAGCCTTAGGACACCTAGGGAGTCCCCATGACCCTTTTTGACACATTTGAATGCTCAAATCTATCTTAAGGGGTCTTAAGACCCCTTAAGACACACTAGAGCATTCAAATGTGTCAAAAGGACCCCTTAAGAACCCTTAAAACACACTGGAGTATTCAAATAATTCAAAAGGGGTCATGGGGACTCCATAGGGGTCCTAACACTTGATAATGTATACTAGGACACCTCGGGAGTCCCCATGACCCCTTTTGACATATTTTAAGGCTCAAGTGTGTCTTAAGGGACCCATTAAGTCACACTTGAGCCTTCAAATGTGTCAAAAGAGGTCATGGGGACTCCCTAGAGGTCCTAACGCTTGATAATGCGTACTAGGACCCGTAGGGAGTCCCCATGACCCCTTTTGACACATTTCAATGCTCAAGTGTGTCTTAAGGAGTATTAAGACCCCTTACAACACACTTGAGCTTTCAAATGTGTCAAAAGGGGTCATGGGTACTCCCTAGGGGTCCTAGTACGCATTATTAAGCATTAGGACCCCTAGGGATACCCCATGACCCCTTTTGACACATTTGAATGGTCAAGTGTGTCTTAAGGGGTCTTAATACAACTTAAGACACACTTGAGCATTCAAATGTGTCAAAAGGGGTCATGGGGACTCTCTAGGGGTCCTATTATGCGTTATCAAGCGTTCGGACCCGTAGGGAGTCCCCATGACCCCTTTTGACACATTTGAATGCTCAAGTGTGTCTTAAGGGGTATTAATTAAGACACACTTGAGTGTTCAAATGTGTCAAAAGGGGTCATGGGGAATCCATAGGGGTCCTAGTACATGTTATCAAGTGTTAGGACCCCTAGGGAGTCCCTATGACCCCTTTTGATACATTTGAATACTCAACTGTGTCTTAAGGGGTCTTAATACCCCTTAAGACACACTTGAGCTTTCAAATGTGTCAAAAGGGGTCATGGGGACTACCTAGGTATCCTAGTACACGTTATCAAGTGTTAGGACACTTAGGGAGTCCCCATGACCCCTTTTGACATATTTGAATGCTGAAATGTGTCTTAAGGGGTCTTAATACCTCTTAAGACACACTTGAGTTTTCTAAGGTGTCAAAAGGGGTCATGGGGACTTTCTATGGGTCCTAACGTTTGATAACGTGTTCTAGTACCCGTAGGGAGTCCCCATTACCTCTTTTGACACATTTGAATGCTCCGATGTGTCTTAAGGGGTCTTAATACCCCTTAAGACACACTTGAGCTTTCAAATGTGTCAAAAGGGGTCATGGGGACATCTTAAGGGTCCTAACATGTGATAAGGCATACTAGGACCCCTAGGGAGTCCCCATGACCCCTTTTGACCCATTTGAATACTCAAGTGTGTTCTAAGGGGTCTTAGGACCCCTTAAGACACACTTGAGCATTCAAATATTTTAGAAGGGGTAATGGGGACTCCCTAGAGGTCTTAGTACGCGTTATCAAGTGTTAGGACCCCTAAGGAGTCCCCATGACCTCTTTTCACACATTTGAATGCTCAAGTGTGTCTTAAGGGGTCTTAATACCCCTTAAGACACACTTAATCATTCAAATGTGTGAAAAGGGGTCATGGGAACTCCCTAGGTGTCTTAGTATGTGTTATCAAGTGTTAGGACCCCTAGGGAGTCCCCATGACCCCTCTTGACACATTTGAAAGCTCGAGTGTGTCTAAAGGGGTACTAAGACCCCTTAGATACATTTGAGCATTCAAATATGTCAAAAGGGGTCATGGGAAGTCCCTAGGGGTCCTAACGCTTCATAACACATACTAGGACCCCTAGGGAGTCCCCATGACCCCTTTTGACACATTTGAATGCTCAAATGTGTCTTAAGTGGTATTAAGACTCCTTAAGACACATTTGGGCATTCAAAATGTGTGAAAAGCGGTCATGGGGACTCCCTAGAGGTTCTAACGGTTGATAACGGGTACTAGGACCCCTAGGGAGTCCGCATGACCCCATTTGACACGTTTGAATGGTCAAGTGTGTCTTAAGGGGTATTAAGACCCCTTAAGACACACTTGAGTATTCAAATGTGTCAAAAGGGGTCATGGGGACTCCCTAGGGGTCCTAACACTTGATAACGCATACAAGGACCTTTACAGAGCCCACATGACCCCTTTTGACACATTTGAATGCTCAAGTGTGTCTTAAGGGGTACTAAGACCCCTTAAGACACACTTGAGCATTCAAATGTGTCAAAAGGGGTCATGGGGACTCCCTAGGGGTCCTAACGCTTGATAACGTGTACTAGGACCCCTAGGGAGTCCCCATGACCCTTTTTGACACATTTGAATGCTCAAATGTGTCTTAAGGGGTCTTAAGAGCTCTTAAGACACATTTGAGCATTCAAATGTGTCAAAAGGGGTGATGGGGACCTAGGGAGTCCCCATGATCCCTTTTGACACATTTGAATGCTCAAATGTGTCTTAAGAGGTCTTAAGACCCCTTAAGACACATTTGAGCATTCAAATGTGTCTTAAGAGGTCATAAGACCCCTTAAGACACATTTGAGCATTCAAATGTGTCAAAAAGGGTCATGGGGACTTCCTAGGGGTCTTAACGCTTGATAACACGTACTAGGACCCCTAGGGAGTCCACATGACTTTTTTTGACACATTTGAATGCTCAAGTGTGTCTTAAGGGGTCCTAAAACCCCTTAAGATACACTTGAGTATTAAAATGTGTCAAAAGGGGTCTTGGGGACTCCCTAGGGGTCCTAGTATTCCTTATCATGCGTTAGGACCCCTAGGGAGTCTACATGATCCCTTTTGACACATTTGAATGCTCAAGTGTGTCTTAAGGGGTATTAAGACCCATTAAGACACACTTGAGCATTCAAATGTGTCAAAAGGGGTCATGGGGACTCCCTAGGGGTCCTAACACTTGATAAAGCATACTAAGACCCCTAGGGAGTCCCCATGACCCCTTTTGACACATTTGGAAACTCAAGTGTGTCTTAAGGGCTAGTAAGACCCCTTAGGACACATTTGAGCATTCAAATGTGTCAAAAGGGGTCAAGGGTACTCCCTAGGGGTCCTAACACTTCATAACACGTACTAGGACCCCTAGGGAGTCCCCATGACCCCTTTTGACACATTTGATTACTCAAGTGTGTCTTAAGGGGTCGTAAGACCCCTTAAGACACAGTTGAGTATTCAAATGTGTCAAAAGTGGTCTTGGGGACTCTCTAGGGGTACTAGTATTCCTTATCACATGTTAGGACCTTTAAGAAGTCCCCATCACCGCTTTTGACACATTTGAATGATCAAGTGTGTCTTAAAGGGTATTAAGACCCCTCAAGACACACTTGAGCATTCAAATTTGTCAGAAGGGGTCATGGGGACTCCCTAGGGGTCCTAACTCTTGATAACACATACTAGGACCCCTAGGGAGTCCCTATGACCCCTTTTGACACATTTGAATGCTCAAGTGTGTCTCAAGAGCTATTAAGACCTCTTAAGACACACTGGAGCATTTAAATGTGTCAAAAGGGGTCATGGGGACTCCATAGGGGTCCTAACACTTGATAAAGCATACTAGGACCCCTAGGGAGTCCTCATGACCCCTTTTGACACATTTGAATGCTAAAGTGTGTCTTAAGGGATCTTAATACCCCTTAAGACACACTTGAGCATTCAAATGTGTGAAAAGGGGTCATGGGGACTCCCTACGGGTCCTAGTATGCATTATCAAGCGTTAGGACCTTTAGGAAGTCCCCATGACCCCTTTTGACACATTTGAAGGCTCAAGTGTGTCTTAAGTGGTATTCAGACCCCTTAAAACACACTTGAGCTTTTAAATATGTCAAAAAGTGTCATGGGATCTCCCTAGGTGTCCTGGTATGCATTATCAAGCGTTAGTACCTCTAGGGAGTCCCCATGACCCCTTTTGACACATTTGAATGCTCAGGTGTGTCTTAAGGGGTCTTAATACCCCTTAAGGCACACTTGAGCATTCAAATGTATCAAATGGGGTCATGGGGACTTCTTAAGGGCCCTAACACATGATAAGGCATACTGGGACCCTAGGGAGTCCCCATGACCCCTTTTGACACATTTGAATACTCAAGTGTGTCTTAAGAGGTCTTAGGACCTCTTAAGATACACTTGAGCATTCAAATGTTTCAATAAGACCCCTTAAGATAGACTTGAGCATTCAAATATTTTAATAAGGGTCATGGGGACTCCCTAGGGGTCATGGGGACTAGTATGTGTTATCAAGTGTTAGGACCCATAGGGAGTCCCCATGACTCTTTTTGACACATTTGAGTTCTCAAGTGTGTCTTAAGGGGTATTAATACCCCTTAAGGCACACTTGAGCATTCAAATGTATCAAATGGGGTCATGGGGACTTCTTAAGGGTCCTAACACATGATAAGGCATACTGGGACCCTTAGGGAGTCCCCATGACCCCTTTTGACACATTTTAATACTCAAGTGTGTCTTAAGAGGTCTTAGGACCTCTTAAGATACACTTGAGCATTCAAATGTTTCAATAAGACCCCTTAAGATAGACTTGAGCATTCAAATGTTTTAATAGGGGTCATGGGGACTAGTATGCGTTATCAAGCGTTAGGACCCCTAGGGAGTCCCCATGACCCCTTTTGACACATTTGAATGCTCAAGTGTGTCTTAAGGGGTATTAATACCCCTTAAGACACGCTTGAGCATTCAAATGTGTCAAAAGGGGTCATGGGGACTCCCCAGGTGGTCCTAGTACATGTTATGAAGTGTTAGGACCCCTAGGGAGTCCCCATGACCCCTTTTGACACATTTGAATGCTCAAGTTTGGCTTAAGGGGTATTAAGACCCCTTAAAACACACTTGAACTTTCAAATGTGTGAAAAGGGGTCATGGGGACTCCCTAGGGGTCCTAACGCTTGATAACATGTACTAGGACCCTTATGGAGTCCCCATGACCCCTTTTGACACATTTGAATGCTCAAGTGTGTCTTAAGGGGTCTTAATACCCTTTAAGACACACTTGAGCATTCAAATGTGTCAAAAGGGGTGATGGGGACTCCCTAGGGGGTCCTAGTACGTGCTATCAAGCGTTAGGACCCCTAGGGAGTCCCCATGACCCCTTTAGACACATTTGAATGCTCAAGTGTGGCTTAATGGGTATTAAGACCCCTTAAGACACACTTGAGCCTTCAAATGTGTCAAAAAGGGTCATGGGGACTGCCTAGGTGTCCTATTACATGTTATCAAGTGTTGGGACCCCTAGTGAGTCTCCATGACCCCTTTTGACATATTTCAATGCTAACGTGTGTCTTATGGGGTCTTAGGACTCCTTAAGACACACGTGAGCATTCAAATGTGTCAAAAGGGGTTATGGAGACTCCCTAGGGGTCCTAGTATGCCTTATCATGCGTTAGGACCCTTAAGAAGTCCCCATGACCCCTTTTGACACATTTGAATGTTCAATTGTGTCTTAAAGGGTTCTAAGACCTCTTAAGACACACTTGAGCATTGAAATATGTCAAAATGGGTCATGGGGACTCCCTAGGGGTCCTAGTACACCTTATCACATGTTAAGACCTATAGGAAGTCCCCATGACCCCTTTTGACATATTTGAATGCTCAAGTGTGTCTTAAAGGGTCTTAAGACTCTTTAAGACACACTTGAGCATTAAAATGTGTCAAAAGGGGTCATGAGGACTCCCTAGGGGTCCTAGTACACTTTATCATGTGTTAGGACCCGTAGGATGTCCCCATGACCCCTTTTGACACATCTAAACACTCAAGCATGTCTTGAGGGGTCTTAGGACCCCTGAAAACACACTTGAGCATTCAAATGTGTCAAAAGGGGTCATGGGGACTTTTTAGGAGTCTTAGTATGCCTTATCATGTGTTAAGACCCCTAAGAAATCCCCATGACTCTTTTTGACACATTAGAACCCTCAAGTGTGTTCCAAGGGGTCATAGGACCCCTTCAGACATACTTGAGGGTTCAAATGTGTCAAAAGGGGTCATGGGGACTTTTTAGGGGTCCTAATATGTCTTATCACACGTTAGGACTCATAGGAAGTCCCCGTGACCCCTTTTGACACATTAGAACCCTCCAGTGTTTCCTAAGGGGTTGTAGGACCCCTTCGGACACACTTGAGGATTCAAATGTGTCAAAAGGGGTGATGGGGACTTCATAGGGGTCCTAGTACGCCTTATCACATGTTACGACCCCTAAGATGTCCCTATTACCCCTTTTGACACATTGGAATGCTCGAGTGCTACCACCCCTTCAAACACACTCGAGCATTCCAATGTGTCAAAAAGGGTCATGGGGACTTCCTAGGGGTCCTAACACATGATAAGGTGTACTAGGACCCCTAGGAAGTCCCCATGAACCATTTTGATATATTTGAACCCTCAAGTGTGTTCGAAGGGGTCCTATGACCCCTTAGGACACACTTGAGGTCAAAAGGAGTCACGAGGACTTCCTAGGGGTCCTAACGTGTGATAAGATATACTAGGACCCCTACGAAGTCCCCATGACCCCTTTTGACACATCTGAACCCTCAAGTGTGCCTGAAGGGGTCCTACGATCCCTTCAAACACATTGGAGGGTTCACATGTGTCAAAAGGGGTCATGGGGACTTTGTAGTGGTCCTAGTACACCTTATCACGCGTTAGGACCCCTAGGAAGTCCCCATGACCCCTTTTGACAAATTGGAATGCTTGAGTGTGTTTGAAGCAACCCCTTCGAACACACTTGAGCATTCCAATGTGTCAAAAGGGGTGATGGGGACTTCCTAGGGGTCCTAACACGTGATAAGGAATACTAGGACCCCTAGGAAGTCTCGATAACCCCTTTCGACATACAATTTAAGTATTATGATCTATAAAGTTTATATATTAATATATAAATATAAGATATTATTATATAAAATATATATTAATATATAATTATATCTATAGTACATATTAAAAAATATATAAAATATTTACATAATACCCCTTAAACGTTATATATATATCTATATATATATATATATATATAATTTGTACATATAAATATAATATTAGTTCGTTAAATATATTTATATAAAAAAAAAATATTAATATAAAATATTATAATATAAAATATATATGACATACACTTTAAACATTCTAAGATATTAAAATATAAAATATTTTAATATAAAATATATATTAATATATAATTATATATAATATATATTAAAAAAATATTAAAATATTTACATAATACCCCTTAATACCCCTTAAACGTTATATATATATATATATAATTTGTACATATATTTATATAATATAAACGTTAAATATAATTATATACAATACATATTAAAATATAAAAATTATATTAATTTATAAAATATATATGACATACAATTTAAAACCCCTAAGATATTATAATATAAAGTAGATAAATTAATATATAATTATATATAATACATATTTAAACATTATATACAAAAGTTCAATTTTTTCATATACTCCCGCTATTTTTTCATACTTGGCAAAATCGGGTACCCGATTTCAAAAATTCAATTTTTTCATATACTCCCGTTGTTTTTTCATACTAGGCAAAATCGGGTACCCGATTTACCCGATTTGAAAAATTCAAAATTTTCATATACTCCCGCCGTTTTTTCATACTCGGCAAAATCAGGTACCCGATTAGGCTTGTGCTTTGGTGTCAGGTTTGCCCAGGTGTACTGACACCGAAGCCTACTAAAAAGTCAACAAGCGCTTTCATGCACTTTTGGATGAGTGAAAAGTGAATATTTTCACATCGCCACTTTTTGGCCCCTCATGATCTTGCACATACCCACAAAATCTTTTTTCTTTTTAAAGTTATGCCCGTGTTGGTCAAAATTTTGACCTACATGGTATTGGTCAAAATTTTGACTAACACGGGCATGGATTGAAAAAAAAAGGAAGTTTTCCTTCTATAATCCGACCAACCTAAACCTTTTTAATTGATGGTCAAAGATTTTGGTAGAAAAATGAGGTCAAATGTAGTAGTGTTTAATGGTCCATTCCAATTTAGTGTAGGTTGTGATTTCTATCAACATCTTGTAGCTCTTTGAATTCTACTTTCTCTTTCAACACATTTTTTGTGTTTAGCATTGTTCCTTCTTCACATTCACAACCTAAATTTGGATTGGCATTTATGATGACATCCCACAGATCTCTAAAGGATGTTTTCCCAAGTCTGTGCCTTGGCTTGACTAGCAATCTATCAGTTATGGAAGAGGTCTTTAATCACAGATCTTCTATTTCCAAGTCAAGCTCTATTTTTGGCAGTGTCACCACATAAAGATAATTTTTTTGTGGCTTCTTGTTGCTATTGAACTTTATTGTTAGTATGGAATATTTACAGATGCAAGGATTTGTACAAAATACACAATTATTGCTTTTAACGATGCCATTTACCTAAAAATCATTGGTTTTGTGAGTAATATCATAATTAACTCTTCTCAGGAAGGAATATCAATGGATTCATTTTTTAAAGTTTAGTTAAGCAATATATAGAATTAAAAATTGAGTATAATTTATATTAATTTATTATTTTAAATAATTTTAAGAATATAGCATTTAATTCTCTTTCTGTTTAGTCATTATAGAATTTTAAAATTGAGTAAAAAGTTCAATATTGTTTATATTCAATTTTTTATTTTAAATAATCCTAAAAATATCATTTTTTCAAGTTGACAATAGTCTATATAAAAATTAAGATTTTCTTCACCAATTTTTAGATTATATACTCATGCAATTAACTCGTTGAATCAACTTTGAACTTTACTCTTGACTACAATATTTTATAGATTGTAATAACCACTTTTTATAGATCTATTCAATTTCTTTTATTAGTAACATTGGTATTGCACATGTAATTAAGAATAGAGTGACGATACTATAATCCACATTAAACTTCTATTTTAAATAATTGTAAAAATTAAAGTATCTTCATTTCTATCAATTTGTGTTGAGAACAATCAATTAAAAAAATCTTGATCTTTATTCTACGTGTTACATGTATAATACATTTAATTCATTAAAATATATTTTAACTTTAATAATGACTTCAATGACATAAGCAAGGTATTATATATGTCATAATAGTCATTTTCTATTGTTAGATGACAAGATAAGTTAGAATGGACATAAATTTTGACCTTAATAAAATTGCATTGTTGACTTTAACACTATTTGATATCCTTATATGATATTTTTAATACCACTTAATTTACTAGATAGAACAAAATTTATCACATACTACAACATTGACAAAAACATGACACAATGTGTATTTTGTTCCTTATTGTAATCCAATTTGAGACTTATTCTTGGAAGAAGTTAGCAAGTATATTTGACAAGGGATAAAGTTTTTAGATTTTATAGAAAATAAACTTGTTTCCTTTTATACTTATCACCTATTATTTATGATTTTATTTTTCAATTGCAACATATAAATTTTTAATATAATAATGTGGTGATTGTGTTATAGAGAAATTATGAAGTAGGTACAAACTTTTAAGAATACGTGCTTAAATTTGTATGTATGTAGAAAATATTTTCTATATACATTAAAATTATACAAAAAGAATATATGTATGTAATGATGTGAAGATAAGGAAAAACAAAAACATAAAGTGAATTACAAAAATAATGATATTTTAATATGTGAATCAAATATGTAAATGAAGACTTGAAGAGAATATCAATGTTAAATAGTAAATCAATAAGAATACTGATCATCATTAAACAAAAATTAAATAAAAATAATAATAAATTAGCAATGATGTAGATCCAACATTCTAGGGCGAGTTGATAAAAAATTTAATGTATTTGACAACTGTAAGGATTAACATAATGCATACAATAAATTCAATCTCTAAATTAATAGTAAACATTAGATGTTATACATATACGAGCAAAAATGAAATCCCAAGACATGTCAATTGAATAATAAATTCATAGAATTTTGTTAACTCCACAAAATTTTGGTTTGGTTAGGTATATGTATAGCAAATGATTTTTTTTTTAAATTGATGATATGAAGAGGAATTCCAAATATATCATAAGTTTTGTTATTTCTAGAATAATTATTTTAATTATCATAAATATAATATATTTATGTTGAAGGTGTTTATTATTTGAAATGCACGACCTGAGTTTTGACATCAATAGTTAACAATTGCATAGAAGCAATACAATACCATAGAATATATTGCGCCCACCTATTTTTTCTCCACACAATTGGATCTTAATACCCTATATTCGGTGATCAATGGTTGACAATGTTTGGCAATAGAAACTAAACAAGCTTGCAAGGATAGCTGAGAAACAAAATAAGAGGGAAAATTGATGTCTACTCTCGCTTAGTAAATTAGGATCTAGAAACTTGGGCTAAACAAGCCTTGAAACTTGACTACTCTTTCTTGGCCAAAACTCTCAATAGATTTTTCTTTGAGAATGTCTTCTTTATGAGTCCTGTGAACATGAATTATTCATGAAGGGCACCTTCCATTGGCATGCCATAGTTACGATAAGACAGGACCATTAGACCTCACAACCTTACCAGTTTTAAATAACCCATCTAGAAGGCCATTGGGCTTTATCTGTAGAAAAAAGATTTCCAATTTCATATTAAGACTCATAGCCTTGGCAAATCTTTTCTATGACACCCACATAGTTCCAAACCAAAAATGCATAGACCTAAATAGTGTGGTGTTGGATAAATTCATGATCAAAAGCCAACTAGTAATAAATTTGCACACAGTCAATAGTATCTTCATCCATGCTTTACAAGATTAAAAAACATCAAAACTTCAAGGAACCCGCCCTAAAATCACATACAAAAATGGTATTTTTAATATCACGTTCCATGATACCAAATGAAAAGGTGATGTTCCATGATATTCATGCATATGATGCAACGATATATACAGGAGGTGACAGACAGTTGAACACAATTGTAGCAATAGTTACAAGATCAAAGATATTATGCCAACAATTTAAAAAATTGCATGATAGAAGTTTTTAAAATTAAGATTAGGAAGATTTACATTAAATTTTTTCAAAAAAATATCACATAGTATCTGGCACAGTTGGAAAATCAAGGTTTTTTGGGCACGTGTGGGTACAGTATCCAATGTGTTTCCATGGTGTATCATATCCTTGTCCGATATGGACATGGGTATGAGTGTGCTTGGGGAGGGATAGAGGTGTATCCAGCTACAGTAATTATTGAATAGATAGAAGCCAGGTCAGCCCGGACATGGAATGAAGTGGCTTGATTTATTTAAATTTTTATGTCTTCATGGCCAGGTCGGCCCTTGTGAAGGGTGGCAACCATTCATCATTGATACCTATATGTTGGGTGTTGAATTTACTTCAACACCCAAACAAAAATAAATCACTCAAAAGCAATTCAGACACACATCAATGCAAATTGAAACATATAGTAGAGAGGCCAAACTTGGTACAATCATCACATCCAGCAAATCTATTTAATGCAGATTGAATCATGCAAAACATAGGCATTGACGTGTGAATTTTGCAGGGTGAAAATAGAAAGTCATATGGAGTTGTGGTCCAGTACAAAAAATCAGTCAATTCAAGTTTGATCTGGGCTTAGCAAACAACAAAGACTAAGACAATTGAGTAAACTTGCCTAGACTTTTGACAATATCAAACCTATCCAACAAATTTCATCTACAGGTCTGAGTTTTTTCAACTCAGATTTTACTACTAGCAAGGTATGAATTTTGATGCAAGATGAAGTGAGGTGTAACTCTTAAATTTTGGTGGCAATCTGAAATGAAGGTGCATGATTTGAATTTCACATGATAATAATCATACATTCCAAAGTAGGAAATAAAATGTGCATATCTAATTGAGGCCAGCATTTGAACAAATTTGATTTTTGGTCTGAAAGTAGGGAGTTAGTTTCAGTTTGTTCATTAGAGTTGAGGTCATCATGAGCTTAACTAGTTAGTACCAACCATGTCATGACTTTGAAATGAAAATCTGAAATATGAAAATCTAATGTATGATGTTGTATGGCAGGAGCTAAGGATGGGGAATAAAGAACAAGGAAAGGACAATTCCATAAGTAAAGGAGAATTATCATCAACTTGAATTCCCTTGGGGAATCCAAGTTCAATTGAATCAAGAGCAATAATCTAAGTACATGAGCAACGTCATCACTTCAAGAAGATCAAGGTCAAGAGATCAAGAATTTAAGAACAAGCAAATTCAAATCATGGCAATGAGAAGGTTTCAAAGTGGAGAACTTTGAAGGATAAAGAAGATTTCATGAAGATGAAGCAATTTGGTAATATGAGCCATCACAATTAAAGGCTTGATAATGTTGAGCATCAAGAGATATTTTCTCATCACCAAGGGGTTTATCAAGTCTATAAGATAAATATGCTGAGGTGGCCCCTACTCACCTTCAACTAGTCAATCATGTCAAGTGTCCCACTGGAAAAGCTCATTAATATTATGTCTAGATTCATTGAATTTTTCAAAAAGGGAAAAGTCAAAGAAAATTATCTTCTAAAGGAAGATTTATTATAGGCCCACGTGGCATCTTATTCTTGGCCCACTAATTGGTGCCTTCTATAATCTTCTACCTAACCTATTTTCTCATTGGTTTATCAAAGCATTGCAATTTTCTTAGTGGCCCACAAGGCGGTGTTCTTTTGTAATTAGGTAGGCATTTAATAATTGTTAGTGGTAGTTAAGGAAACACTAATTAGGGCTATGATGGATTAATCTTGGCCCTTGATTTCAAATAAATCAAAGCCACTCATTGTACTGGGAACTACTATAAAAAGAAAAGCCTTGTCTTTTGTAAGAGGAGAGACTTGGAGAAATTATTGTCATAATGCTATCAAAATAATTGCTAATTCATTATTGGTCTTCATGGCATATTAATTGTGATGATTTGGAGTGTTGCACAGTTTCTACATTTCCTCACTTAGAGTAGGATTTTATTTCATGTTGATTAGAAATAGTCTTTAGTTGAGTGGAAGATATTTTGGATGCACTTTTGTTAAACTCGTTTAGACCAAACCACTAGCTACTTTTTGATTGTAAGTTTCTCTTGCATGGTCAAATATCATATTTATGAGCTTCACTTCAATTTTTGCTAGCACACTGATATGCATCGATCGATGGTGTTAATGAAATGGTGATAGTTTGAACATCTTACATCAGCCTTAGAAGATCACACTAGCTTGGTTGATGTTGATGGCTAAACTAAGTCTAGTAGAGTCACAAAGACATTCATTATCTCTTACATTCTTAGAGTAGAATAGCTTTCTAACCCTTTCCCTTTGTAGTTTGTTTGGTTGGAAGAAGTTGAAGTAGTTGATATCAATTGAACAAACAATGTAAGTCCCTTTGTGATAACCAACGTATCACATCATTATAACTAAGTGAAAGTCCACATTAAGAAGGAACCTTCAGGTTGTCTCATTTGATCACACAATCCATATACATTGTTTACCATATGAGCATTATTGTTCAAGAGAGGATTTGATATTTGGTATTTCATCCTAGAATACTAAGTGGATCATTGTGCATGTTGTAGTGGCATAAAACTCACATCAACAATTCCCTTCTTCAAAATTTTAATTGCAACTGAAAAGATTTTACATTGCAAATTCATGCCTTTCTCCTTTTCCTCACTCACCTTTTTTTATAATCTCTATGTACCTCTTTGTGAAGGGTGCAAACTCCTTCCAAAGAGGAAATCCTTTCCAAAGGAGGTGTTCCTTTTTACACAATCCATATACATTGTTTACCATATGAGCATCATTTTTCAAGAGAGGATTTGATAGTTGGTATTTCATCCTGGAATACTAAGTGGATCGTTGTACATGTTGTAGTGGCATAAAACTCACATCAACAATTCCCTTCTTCAAAATTTTGATTGCAACTGAAAAGATTTTACATTGCAAATTCATGCCTTTCTCCTTTTCCTCACTCACCTCTTTTTATACTCTCCATATACCTCTTCGTGAAGGGTGGAAACTCCTTCCAAAGAGGAAATCCTTTCCAAAGGAGGTGTTTCTTTTTAAATAAACTTCTAATCAAAATTGTAGTATTTTAATCATAGGGACTGCCTTTAAAATGTGTATCAAAACCTTTAATTGATGTTTAAATAATTATTTTCTCTTATTTTATAATCATTGTCTACCATATAGAAGCACTGCACATTAATTAAAGATAAATCTCTCCACTGATAATTGGTGACATATGCAAGGAGCCATTGCCTTTAAACTTGTGCATTCTTTATCTTCCATCTCTGTTCCATTTATATAACTAGATGCTTATAGATGAATCCCATAGATTAATCACTATCCATGGATTAATCCTTATCCTTTTGCCTAGGCTATTTATAATTCCATTTATATATTCTGTTTGTGTTGGTACGAAACATAGGGATCCGCCAACATATGAGTCAGCCAGTGTTATGAGGATCAGTCACCATGAATTTAATCAAAATTCAGTGCTTCCATACCTTAAATAAGGTCTTCCTTAATTAGAAGCATATGATAAAATTATCTTCATTCCTAACATTCCACTCTTATATCATTAGCTTGATCAATTTACACTTGTAAAGTGATTTTGCTTGGTCTTGTATGTTACCAACTTGTCCATTGACTACTGGACTTTGGTCTTAAGGATTTACCTCATACTTCTTTTGTAATAGGGATCATGACAAAAGTTCATCTTAAAGACTGCAATGCAATTGTTCCCAAAGTATGTCCCTCAGTTCAAATGTAAACCATATTCTTTAGTTTTTTGATACATTATTTCAAGTTTTTGGAAAGTTTTAAAAAAAAATTCAAGTTTTTGTATAAGTTTTGAAGAATGTTTTTTTTTTTTTTTTTTCATTTTTGTTATAGATTGCAACAATCATACAATGAGTAGTCAAGGCTCAGTGGGTGGGGAGGGGTCTCAAAAATTTAAAATTGATAAAGGGTCTCCTTTATGGAGACACACTACAAGAATTTCTCAATGTCCTGGATTTGGGGGGTTTATATGGAAATGTAATTTTTGCAACATAATATATAAAAGCTCCTACTCTTGAGTAAAAACTCATTTATTGGGCCCTTGGGGTCAAGGGATTAACATGTGTGAGGGTCCAAGGCAAAATAAGAAGGGGTTGTCAGTTGCACAAATAACAGCTTTTGCAAAAGAACAAGAAGATGCTAAAAAATTTGTTGCAAAGGGGAAACAAGGTGCTTATACCGGGAAATAAAAAACAATACCACCACCCACTCAACCAACCTCTAGCTTGCATCCTTTCTTGTCTACGCCTTCTAGGGATGAGGAAGATGTAGAACTACCATAAATCACCACCCACAAGAGAGGCCCATTAGATAGGGCATTTCAAAATGAGTTAAGAGATATTGTTGATCAAAAAGTTAGATGTTGCCTCTTTTCGAATGGTGTTCCATTAAACTTAGTGAGATCACCTTATTGGAGGGACATGGTGCAAGCATTAAATAATGCACCTTCTAGTTACCAAGGCCTTGGATATGAAAAGGTGTGCACCACCTTATTACATAGTGAAAGAAAAAATTTAGATGCCGAACTAAAACCAATAAGAGATTCTTGGGTTCAAACGGGTGTGTCTATTATTTTGGATGGATGGAAAGATTGCAAAAAAAAAAATGATTTTTGGTCTGAAAGTAGGGAGCTAGTTTCAGTTTGTTCATTAGAGTTGAGGTCATCATGAGCTTAACTAGTTAGTACCAACCATGTCATGACTTTGAAATGAAAATTTGAAATATGAAAATCTAATGTATGATGTTGTATGGCAGGAGCTAAGGATGGAGAATAAAGAACAAGGAAAGGACAATTCCACAAGTAAATGAGAATTATCATCAACTTGAATTCCCTTGAGGAATCCAAGTTCAATTGAATCAAGAGCAATAATCTAGGTACATGAGCAACCTCATCACTTCAAGAAGATCAAGGTCAAGAGATAAAGAATTTAAGAATAAGCAAATTCAAATCATGGCAATGAGAAGGTTTCAAAGGGGAGAACTTTGAAGGATAAAGAAGATTTCATGAAGATGAAGCAATTTGGTAATATGATCCATCACAATTAAAGGCTTGATAATGTTGAGCATCAAGAAATATTTTCTCAACACCAAGGGGTTTATCAAGTCTATAAGATAAATATGCTGAGGTGGCCCCTACTCACCTTCAACTAGTCAATCATGTCAAGTGTCCCACTGGAAAAGCTCATCAATATTATGTCCATATTCATTGAATTTGCCAAAAAGGGAAAAGTCAAAGAAAATTATCTTCTAAAGGAAGATTTATTATAGGCCCATGTGACATCTTATTCTTGGCCCACTAATTGGTTCCTTCTTCTATAATCTTCTACCTAACCTAGTTTCTCATTGGTTTATCAAAGCATTGCAATTTTCTTATTGGCCCACAAGGCGGTGTTCTTTTGTAATTAGGTAGGCATTTAATAATTGTTAATGGTAGTTAAGGAAACACTAATTAGGGCTATGATGGATTAATCTTGGCCCTTGATTTCAAATAAATCAAAGCCGCTCATTGTACTCAGAACTACTATAAAAGGCAAAGCCTTGTCTTTTGTAAGAGGAGAGACTTGGAGAAATTATTGTCATAATGCTATCAAAATAATTTCTAATTCATTATTGGTCTTCATAGAAAATTAATTGCAATGATTTGGAGTGTTGCATGGTTACTACATTTCCTCACTTAGAGTAGGATTTTATTTCATGTTGACTAGAAATAGTCTTTAGTTGAGTGGAAGATATTTTGGATGCACTTTTGTTAAACTCATTTAGACCAATCCAGTAGCTGCTTGTTGATTGTAAGTTTCTCTTGCATGGTTGAATGGCATATTTATGAGCTTCACTTCAATTGTTGATAGCACATTGATATGCATTCGTCGATAGTGTTAATGAAATGGTGATAGTTTGAACATCTTACATCAACCTTAGGAGATCACACTAGCATGGTTGATGTTGATGGCTAAACTAAGTCTAGTAGAGTCACAAAGACATTCATTATCTCTTACATTCTTGGAGTAGAATAGCTTTCTAACCCTTTCCATTTGTAGTTTGTTTGGTTGGAAGAAGTTGAAGTAGTTGATATCAATTGAACAAACAACATAAGTCCCTTTGTGATAACCAATGTATCACATCATTATAACTAAGTGAAGTCCACACTAAGAAGGAACCTCCGGGTCATCTCATTTGATCACACAATCCATATACATTGTTTACCATATGAGCATCATTGTTCAAGAGAGGATTTGATATTTGGTATTTCATCCTGGAATACTAAGTGGATCATTAATGTGCATGTTGTAGTGGCATAAAACTCACATCAACAATTCCCTTCTTCAAAATTTTAATTGCAACTGAAAAGATTTTACTTTGCAAATTCATGCCTTTCTCCTTTTCCTCACTCACCTTTTTTTATACTCTCTATATACCTCTTTGTGAAGGGTGCAAATTTCTTCCAAGAGGAAATCCTTTCCAAAGGAGGTGTTCCTTTTTACACAATCCATATACATTGTTTAACATATGAGCATCATTGTTCAAGAGAGGATTTGATATTTGGTATTTCATCCTGGAATACTAAGTGAATCATTGCACATGTTGTAGTGGCATAAAACTCACATCAACAATTCTCTTCTTCAAAATTTTGATTGCAATTGAAAAGATTTTACATTGCAAATTCATGCCTTTCTCCTTTTCCTCACTCACCTCTTTTTATACTCTCCATATACCTCTTCGTGAAGGGTGGAAACTCCTTCCAAAGAGGAAATCCTTTCCAAAGGAGGTGTTTCTTTTTAAATAAACTTCTAATCAAAATTCCAGTATTTTAATCATAGGGACTACCTTTAAAATGTGTATTAAAACCTTTAATTGGTGTTTAAATAATTATTGTCTTTTATTTTATAATCATTGTCTACCATATAGAATCGTTGCACATTAATTAAAGATAAATCTCTCCACTGATAATTGGTGACATATGCAAGGAGCCATTGCCTTTAAACTTGTGCATTCTTTATCTTCCATCTCTATTCCATTTATATAACTAGCTGCTTATAGACGAATCCCACAGATTAATCACTATCCATGGATTAATCCTTATCCTTTTGCCTAGGCTATTTATAATTCCTTTTATATATTCTCTTTGTCTTGGTATGAAACATAGGGATCCACCAACATATGAGTCAGCCAATGTTATGAGGATCAGTCACCATGAATTTAATCAAAATTCAGTGCTTCCATACCTTAAATAAGGTCTTCCATAATTAGAAGCATAAGATAAAATTTACTTCATTCCTAACATCCCACTCTTATATCATTAGCTTGATCAATTTACACTTGTAAATTGATTTTGCTTGGTCTTGTATGTTACCAACTTGTCCATCAATTATTGGAATTTGGTCTTAAGGATTTACCTCATACTTCTTTTGTAACAGGGATCATGACAAAAGTTCATCTTAAAGACTACAACGCAACTGTTCCCAAAGTATGTCCCTCAGTTCAAATGTAAACCATATTCTTTAGTTTTTTGATAGATTATTTCATGTTTTTGGAAAGTTTTAAAAAAAAATTCAAGTTTTTGTATAATTTTTTACGAATGGTTTTTTTTTCATTTTTGTTATAGATTGCAACAATCATACAATGAGTAGTCAAGGCTCAGTGGGTGGGGAGGGGTCTCAAAAATTTAAAATTGATAAAGGGTCTCCTTTATGGAGACACACTACAAGAATTTCTCAATGTCCTGGAGGTGGGGAGTTTATATGGAAATGTAATTTTTGCAACACGATATATAAAAGATCCTACTCCTGAGTAAAACTTCATTTATTGGGCCCTCAGGGTCAAGGGATTAACATGTGTGAGGGTCCAAGGCCAAATAAGAAGGGGTTGTCAGTTGCACAAATAACAACTTTTGCAAAAGAATAAGAAGATGCTGAAAAATTTGTTGCAAAAGGGAAACAAGGTGCTTATACCGGGAAATAAAAAACAATACCACCACCCACTCAACCAACCTCTAGCTTGCATCCTTTCTTGTCTATGCCTTCTAGGGATGATGAAGATGTAGAACTACCACAAATCACCACCCGCGAGAGAGGCCCATTAGATTGGGCATTTCAAAATGAGTTAAGAGATATTGTTGATCAAAAAGTTGGATGTTGCCTCTTTGCGAATGGTGTTCCATTCAACTTAGTGAGATCACCTTATTGGAGGGAGATGGTGCAAGCAGTAAATAATGCACCTTCTAGTTACCAAGGCCCTAGATATGAAAAGGTGTGCACCACCTTATTACGTAGTGAGAGAAAAAATGTAGAGGTCCAACTAAAACCAATAAGAGATTCTTGGGTTCAAATGGGTGTGTCTATTGTTTCAGATGGATGGAAAGATTGCAAAAACCATCCATTAATCAATGTAATTGTTGTATGCCCCAAGGGGTCAATGTTTTTTAGCGTGGTTGACTATGAAGAGGAAGTAAAAGATGCAAAGTTCATTGCCAAGATTCTCATTGATTCCATAGAGTCAGTGGGTCATGATAGTGTTGTCCAAGTAATTAGGGACAATGCAAAAGTTTGCAGGCTACAGGTGCTTTGGTAGAGGCTAGATATGATCACATCTTTTGGACGCCGTGCACCGTCCATTCTCTCAATTTAGTGATGAAAGCAATTGGCACCCAAATAGAATGGGTGAAACAAATATATGAGGAGGGTGAGGAGATTCAAATGTTTGTGAGAAATCACCATATGTCACAAGCAATTTTTAGAACTTTCTCGAGATTGGAATTATTGAAGGTAAATTTTAAAATTTAATTTATAATTTATTTTGTTTCTTTTATCATTTTATGCCATGTTTTACATAATTGAATAAAATATTGTTTGTGTTGTTTACATATTTTAAATGTGTTATTAACTCACTATTAACATGTTCTTAGGTGGCCGAAACCTAGTTTTCCTCTCACACAATTGTGCTTAGACATCTTGTCAAGGTGAAAGAGGCATTATCACAAATGGTCATTAGCAACCAATGGAGCATCTGGAAGCAGTCCAATACAGTGAAGGCCCAAAAGGTGAAGGCGTTTATATTAGATGATGATTTGTGGGCTTGTGTGGAGTATGTGTTGGAATTCACCAAGCCTATCATGTCTATGCTTTGATTTGTCGACACTAATGAACCATGCTTGGGGGATATCTATGATAGCATGGACACAATGTTGGAGAAGATAAAATTGGTAAGTTATAATACATTCCTCTATCCTTGTTTATTGAGAGATATCTAAATTGACATAATAATAACTCACATCAAGATAACTTACATGAACATCATTTGATATCCCAGGTCATACAAAGGAGAGAGAATGATCCTGAGGACACCTTTTACAAAATGGTGGAAGTAATTTTTCTTCATCGTTGGAACAAGATGACTACACCTTTGCACCTCCTAGCATATGCTCTATCTCCCAGGTATTATAGCGCACAATTACTTTCTATTCCAAGTATAGTGCCACCATATAAAGATGTTGAGGTTACAAATGAATATAAAAGGGCATTAAGTAAAATCTTTTGCAATCCAGATGTTGGGGTAAATGTTAGGAGTGAATTTGGATTGTTTATCTCAAGAAAAGATCTCCACCCTACTACTATCAATGACCAAAGCAAAATGGATGTTATTATTAGGGATAACTTTAAGAAACCCCCTTTTTGGAAAATTTGTAAAATCTTGGTGAATCGTACATTATTTTAGGGGGGAATTTTTTTTAATGTAAGCAATTTTTTTTTCAAATCCATGATTTTTCATAGTTTTTATTGGTGATTTTTTCCCCTCTAAATGAGAATTTCATAAATTGCTGGTGAATAATTTTCTTTTGAATTGAAAGTGTATAATATATGAGGCGAATAATTTTCTTTTCAAGTAAAAAATAATAATATATGAGGCGAATGAATTTCTTTTGAAGGGTAAAAAAATATTTCTATTGGTGAATTTTATGTACCGTTTGAAAATTTATTTATTTTATTGGCTAATCGTTCATTAATTATGGCAAAAAAAAATAGTTTGTTGGCGATTTTCAAAAGATGGGAAATATTTTGTTATAATGCCTTAGACTAACATACATACATTATTTTATAATGTTAAATATATTATTTGATACCATCCGATGATCCAAGATCAATGGCTGAAGTTTAATTTCGGCCCCAATTTCTTGAAGGAAACAAAGTTGTGGAGGAAGTCACCAGAATGTTGACACGTATCACATATGGGTTACTTGTCTATAGACTACAGTGTACACGTGTTGGTATCGATATTCACGGTTCTATTACTATAGTGCAATAGTGCAACTTGTAACCTCTTAAATCAGTAAGCAATAAATGCCTTGTCAGTGACAAGCGACATTCTTTAACTTGTCATGTAGAGTAGACACACACCACTTCCAAATTCATACAGATGCTATAACCGATATCTAACATTTTTTGCTTTTATAGGAAAGATTTACTGTCTGATATGAAAGATTAAGGACAAAATATTAATTTCTCACATGCATGCATTTAGGGGAAAGATTTACATGAAAGATTTAGAGGCATGTTAAGGATAGAATAATTTATTGCTAAGTAACGATCCACAAATCAAGGGCTATTTATAGATGATGTATCTTCATTATTCATCGATTCATCTTTGGTGTTTGCTAGATAATTGGTTTATTTAGGGTTTGCAGTTTGCAAATTATTTATTTTTAAGTTTTTTGTAGTTTTACTGTTTCAGATGGACACTCCAGTTAGGCTTACATGCACATCTAAGGCCGCCCATAAGGCTTTTCTGGGTTCCTTTGTGGATGAAGCCTTAGAATCTATTTGTAAGGAGGGTGGGCCTTTCGTTATAGAGGCTGTGAGAATAGTGTTGGGCCAAGAGTTTCAGAATAATGAAGATAGGCACCGGGTCAACAGGAACATTACGTCCCATTTTTTGGCATCTCTTCTTGACCTCGGAGGAGAGAAGGTGGAGATGTTAATGTTGTTGAATAGGATTTTTAGAGAAGAGTACCTGGGGGACAACATTAGTGTTTTCATGTTCACAAAAATAGGGGTGGGGATCCCTTGGGCCAGTGAAATACACAAGCTTCTCCTCCTAGGCTAGAATGTGGCCATGCAACCTTTTCTGTTGGGCCTCAATGCCAGGTAGTTGAAATGCCATAGGAAATGGGCCTTGCTCACTAGGGATTTCCTTCGAAAGTGGTTTTCCCTTAACGAAGATGAGGCTAAGGTGGGGGATTTTATTGGAGTAATATTATTTACTCTTTATTTAAGTTTACTTAGGTCAACTCATAAATGAGTTAGATAGACAACTTTGAGTCCAATTTGGACTCTATCATATCTTAGAGGATATTGTAAGAGTTCTATCAGAACTCTACCTCCTCCTGGTTGAGACACTTGTCTCAACCCTATCCTTTCTTTCTACTAGGTCTGATACCATGTTAGGATAGGTCATCCTATACCCAAAACCCAATCCTCAGACATCTACCAGAAGAGAGAAGTATTCAACACTATATTAGATTGAATATGAGGTGAGAATAAACATACAAAGGCTCTGCTTAAAAAAACAATGTAGTAGAAAAGCTTTATGGGTCTTGGCAACTAGGCCATGTTAGGTACCCATGTACAACTACAAAGAAATCTCTCATAACCAGAGAAAAAGGAGAAAACCCAGTGGGAGAAAACTCCTCTCTAAAAGAGAGAACATGAAGGTCTAAGAAGCCTTCAAAAAACATGTCCTGAAATCATGAATGTGAGCACCATTGAAGCACAAAGGATCTCTAGACAACTATTGATGATTGTTCTAGTACTATATCTGATGATCTCCTTTGAAGAAGATGATGATCAGGAAGACAAAAATCTGTATGAGTGCTCCAACTAGCACTTCTCAAACATTGATCAGATGTCAAAAATGGCAATAGCATCTGTCGATCGAAGATACAGACAACACATGAATCTGCATGAGTGATCTTCACTACACAACCAATGATGTTGTTTGAGTGATACCATTATCACTTCTCAACTTTGTTGAAAATGTAGGTGCAATAGTCTTAAAAGGAATCCAATAGTGTTTCAAAACACTTCAAGTGAAACCAATGAACTTCCACTGAAAAAAGGAATGCAAGAGTGTCTCAATACACTTTAAGAAAAACCAAGGAAGTACTAGCATGAACATGAACAGGTGGATACCTCCCCATAATGCTGACTTGGGTGAGGCTTGATAGATCCACAAGAATGATGTGTCACCATGCTATGTAGAAGGGACCAAAAGTATTTACAACTGAGAAAATGGTGTGTGCGGTTAAACTACACACTCACATGAGGCAAGAATATTAGTGAACAAAGCTATGATTGGAAAACAATGTCTCTACACACAACCCCCCATGGCACTTTATAATTTAGTGTGAGTACAATAATATGGCACATCATGTGTGCAAAAATTCCCAAAAGTCATGGATGGACACTGGATCTAATGTGTCTACGATAAAAGTGCTTACATGATTCATAAGGACAACTCACGCAAAAAAAAATTTGAAAAGAAATTGCACTAAGGAAGTGCATGAAATCACCTTTGTGACGATGCTCGCCTATTAGGGTTGAAACGTGAAAAAATGACCCACCGCTCTTAAGTACCTAGGGGCATAGGTTTGGTCCTCCATGGGACCATCAGGTCATGATGTCAGAAAAAGGTGCCCCCCCCAAATGGAGAGGGCCGAGAAGAGTTGAATAGATGGTTGGGTTTGATGGTGGCTTTGCACGCCAACCCCCATAACCACCAAGAAATTACAGTCATTGACCACTTGAAGTGGACAATAGGGACTGAAATATAGGCCATTGAAGGCATTAGGAAAAATTAAGCTAGACATGATGTACTTGTGAAGCACAAATAAGGCTCTCAATTGCTTTATGTGACCATAGGTAGTTTGAGCCTATGGTAAAGTGACCAAAGACCACTGATAAAGATGCCAACCAGAATATGAAAGGCACCATGCACTAATATTAGTGCAAGCTCCAATTGTAAACTAATGAACCAGTAATGAAATGAACAGCTCAATTGAAGACAAAGAAATGATGGTCAAACATACAACAATGCCTTCCAATATGGGTCACCAGCATAAAAGAAATGCATTAAAAGTGCCAACCATAAAGAAGGTGTGGTTATGTGCAACCCCACTCACCCATTGATCCACTAATCCAACACGACCACTTCTACTTCATGCAAATAGGAAGAAAAAGAATGTGGGTCCTTCATAAAGTCATTGCTGATAAGAATGAATGGCCAATTAATAAATCAAGCCACCATGCACCTACTATACACATAGTGAGAGACAAAGCAGTGATAAGGTCCATGTGCACCACGTCAAAGAAAATGGCTGATGGTGCAATTAATAAAATTGCACATGTTGATAAGGATCACCTCAATCGCACCAAAGAGAGACCAAGGAAGTATTAGCACAAACATGAACAGGTGGATACCCCCCCATAATGATGAGCTGATGGTCCCATGGAGGATGAAACCTATGCCCCCGAGTACTTAAGAGGGGTGGGTCATTTTTTCACGTTTCAGCCCTAATAGGTGAGCATTGTCGTAAAGGTGATTTCATGCACTTCCTTAGTGCAATTTATTTTCAAGTTTTTTTTTGCTTGAGTTGTCCTTATGAATCATGTAAGGACTTTTCTTGTAGACACATTAGATCCAGTGTCCATCCATGACTTTTGGGAATTTTTGCACACATGATGTGCCATATTATTGTACTCACACTAAATTATAAAGTGCCATGGGGGGTTGTGTGTAGAGCCATTTTTTTCCAATCATAGCTTTGTCAAGGAGAGTTCCTCCATGAAAATAGAATGTTCACTGATATTCTTGCCTCATGCGAGTGTGTAGTTTAACCACACACACCCTTTTCTCAGTTGCAGATACTTTTGGTCCCTTCTGCATAGCATGGTGACACATCATTCTTGTGGATCTATCAAGCCTCACCCAAGTCAACATTATGGGGGGATATCCACCTGTTCGTGTTCATGCTAATACTTTCTTGGTTTTTCTTGAAGTGTGCTGAGACACTCTTGCATTCCTTTTTTCAGTGGAAGTTCCTTGGTTTCACTTAAAGTGTTCTAAAACACTCTTGGATTCCTTTAAGACTATTGCACCTGCATTTTCAACAAAGTTGAGAAGTGATAATGGTATCACTCAAACAACATCATTGGTTGTGTAGTGAAGATCACTCATGCAGATTCATGTGCCTTCTGTATCTTCAATCGACAGATGTTATTGCCATTTTTGACATCTAATCAATGTTTGAGAAGTGCCAGTTAGGAGCACTCATATAGATTGTTGTCTTCTTGATCATCATCTTCTTCAGAGGAGATCATCAGATATAGCACTAGAATAGTCATCAACAATTGTCTATAGATCCTTTATGCTTTAGCAGTGTTCACATTCATGATTTCAGGACATATTTTTGAAGGCTTCTTAGACCTTTATGTTCTCTCTTTTGGAGAGGATTTTTCTCCCACTGGTTTTTCTCCTTTTCTCTGGTTACAAGAGATTTCCTTTTAGTTGTACATGGGTACCTAACATGGCCTAGTTGCTGGGATCCATAAAGCTTTTCTACTACATTATTTTACTCCCTAAGTTGCACTTAAGGGGGGGTGTTGGAGTAATATTATTTACTTTTTATTTAAGTTTACTTAGGTCAACTCATAAATGAGTTAGATAGATAACTTTGAGTCCAATTTGGACTCTATCATATCTTAGAGGATATTGTAAGAGTTCTATCAGAACTCTACCTCCTCCTGGTTGAGACACTTGTCTCAACCCTATCCTTTCTTTCTACCAGCTCTTGCCTATTTAAGCAGAGCCTTTGTATGTTTATTCTCACCTCATATTCAATCTAATATAGTGTTGAATACTTCTCTCTTCTGGTAGATGTCTGAGGACTAGGTTCTGTGTATAGGATGACCTATCTTAATAGATTTCAGGTGGCTGGATGAATTCACACAGATAATCATCTCGTGTGAATTCTACTTAGATGCAGGCAAAGGCCAAAATCAGTAGAGGACTACTACTAGTTTTTTTGATAAAAATTTTATGGTTTTTTATAGTATGTTTCTTTTTGTAGTATTTACTATTTTACTAGAAGTAGACACTGCCACTGAACTACTAGTCTACTAGTGGTTTTTGTTTTATAAAAACATACCTCATTTTTTGGTTTTTTTTGTTTATAGTAGGTTCCTCTTTGTTCTGTTAGTGGCACTGGACAATCTTTATGTAATTATAATTTTATGAAAAGAAAACAATGAAATTTTGCTCAATCTGTACAAAAAATGGTTCCTAGACTTCTCTGTCACTGTGATTGCAATATTTTAATTAGTTGCTTTATGATTTATCTGCGTATTAGATATGTATGATGTATCAAAGTTGTACAATGTGGACAGTTATTGTTAATAAAAGAAATGTCTTATTAGTTATCATTGAGTACTGGCATTAAGTTTGGGTAATGTTACCTGTCAAAATTCACACACTTGTACATTTAATATGAAAGATTTCTAATTTTGAAGGACAAATGAATTAATAAGGTTAGAGAAAAGAATTTATGGTATTCTAATTATAATGTATGAGAATTATATGTGAATCTGTGATTATAATTATCAACGATAAAGTTATAATCTAAATCAATAAAAAATATCATTTTAACTTTAAGAATACTATATAATCAATTTGACAGAGTAATGAATTAATAAGGTTAGAGAAAGAATTTATTGTTTTCTATGAAAGCTTTTACTATTCTTTTAGTAACATTAAGTATACTATTTAATCAATAAAAAATTTCGCAAGCTTTACCTCATTTCAATTTGTACAAAAAATGGTTCTTAAACTTCTCTGTCACTGTGATTGCAATATTTTAATTAGTTGCTTTATGATTTATCTGCATATTAATAAAAGAAATATCTTATCAGTATTAATAAGGTTAGAGAAAGAATTTATAAGGTGACAGAAAGAATTTATGGTATTCTAATTATAATGTATGAGAATTATATGTGAATTAACCCATCTTTTCAAATCTAAATTATTCCATGTGAATTAACCAAGTATGAGAATTATATGGTATTCTAATTATAATGTATGAGAATTATTTTACTAGCTAATCATTCATTAATTATGGTGTGATTATAATTACGTTAAAGTCTCGTTATCTCTAAACACTAATAGTAACCTTGGTCCTTAACTCTGGCCTCTGAAATTTATTAGAATTTAATATTATTAAAAAAATAGTGCATTTTTAATTTGATTGGCTAAAATTGTTACTATTCAATTAAATAACTTTAAATGTTATTAACTTATTATCCATTATTAATTAATATTTATAAATAAAAAAATAACATTATAACATTTAACAATGTCCGTTGCAAATAACTACCATTGGATGAGCACAGATCGACGATGTACGATGGACTTCAGGATGAAAGGGAAAAGCAACCCCATCTTTTGAAACCCATTACGGAATCATGACATGTTTTGGCCGTCAGGTGAGTGGTGACTAGGTGAGTTAATGGGACCCATGGGGGCCCGGGGCCACTAGTACCATAGGCACACAACACCATTATGACTGTTGGATTATTGTAGATCAATGACCAAAGTTGTATTTTAGGATGAAAGGGAAAAATGCAACCCCATCTTTTGAAACCCGTTCCAGAATCATGACATGTGTCAGTAAACACGTAAGAGTCTTACGTTCCACTCACAGTCTCGCACGGTCCTACCAACAATGCCATTTGATGATGATGTGACATGTCTGACTCGACCGTCAAGTGAGTGGTGACTAGGTGAGTTAATGGGACCCACGGCCATGGGGGCCTGAGGCCACCAGTACCACAGGAAAACAATGCCATTATGACCATTGGATTATTGTAGATCAATGACCGAAGTTGTATTTCAGGACGAAAGGGAAAAGCCATGCCATCTTTTCAAACCCGTTACAGAATCATGACACGTGTCACTAAACATGTAAGGTGCTCCACTTGCAGTCTCGCATGGCCCTACCAACAATGCCATTTGATGATGATGTGACATGTCTCAGTCTGAATCGTAGTTGTCAAGTTTGTCAGCCATCAGATGAGTGGTGACGTCTCTAGATTGTACAATTTTGGTGCTTTAAGTTTCAGTTTCCCGTAGTCTGTAGATTTAGAAAGGGTTTACGGATTCTAAATTTCTATGTTGAGGAAAGAAAGTGCAACAAAGTCTCTCAGTTGAAGCTTTGTAACCTGTTCCCAGTCAAATTTTGCAAAAATCAAAGCTAAGGGTAACGGGTAACTACTAAAATCTTGAACATGTAGGTCCCACTTTTTTAATTTTTCAAATCTCTTCATTTACAAATTTACTGTTTATATTATAGAAAAAAATTATCCTGTTACTTGTTAGGGTTTAATTTTGATTCTTGAATCACCCTTGTAATTATCCTATTATCGGTTTAGGTTACCACTTACCAGCTTACCACAATGGGCAAAATAATTATCAAGAATAAGACTATGAGTAAAAAGACAAGTCAGATAATAAAATTTGACAATCTGCTTAAAACACCAGGTTTCAGGAATGTATTCCATGATATTTATGATCCTGTTATTCATGGAAATAAGGGAATAATGGAAATTAGATTTGCAATTGAAAACAAGATGAATGATCCAAATAAGGGTTCAAAATTTTCTTCATTTAACCCCAAGGTAAATGCAACGGCAAATAAAATTGCATTGTGGAATGCTGGGTTGGCAAGCATGGCGTTACCTCAAGTATTCCCTTGTCCAGAAATTGTCATGGTTTGCGCCGAAAATTATGATGAAAATAAAAAAGCAATTGTGAATAAAAATACTTAGGAGGAAATTTTGTCCATAACCGAGAGTGAATTTGCTAGTCTGTTGAACCTAGGGTTTGAACAACAAAACTCAAATGTGCAAATTGACTTGACAAAGTTGGCAGAGGATTATGAAAAAATAGATGCAACACAGAGAGATAATTATATCAGGGGAATAACAATTAAAAATGGTTCAAGCATGAGTCCAGATCATAGGCCTCCTTATGATTACATGAAATTTTTGTGCCACGGGTTCAGGATAGTATTTCCTTGCTAGCATTTTGTTTGGGATTGGATAGTAACAAAGAAGTGGGTGCTAGCATTCTTCAAATGCTTTTTCATATTCATTTTGAAAAAGAACTAGTAAAATATTGTTTTATTAAGCACATTGTTCGTTGCATGGAAGAACAATTACTAATGATTAAAACAGGTTCACAGAAGACATTTAGATTCACAATCTACTTGTGCTATCTTCTCTTAGCAAAGCATCATGCAATATTTTAGACAAACAAGCTTTGCAGTCAGGGCCAAAATCTAATATATGAGTTGACACCTCAGATAAGGATGATTGATAACAAAAGGAACTACAACAATTTTGTAGACTTCTTTTTGGCACCAATGTACGATAAAATTATAAGCACTCCAATGCCTAGATTACCTGCTACTTGTAGAGATTTAATTCAACTTGGAAGTAAAATACAATTGGCTGACTGGTACTTCATGGAAGAGTACACAATGTTAAGGTTTTATGGTTCAGTAGTAGAACCCTACAAACTTCCAATACATGTCACAAAGAGGGTATTTGCATTGGAATATGTACAGCAAATGGAGAGCACAAATGTACTCTTTAGTGGTCAGAAAAATAAAATCATATTTCCTTCCTTTCCTTTCTCATTTGGAGGGTTCACATTTGAGAGAAGAGGATTCAAAGTGGCATAAGCCTTTTTTACAATTTTTCACTTTGATGTTGATAGTCACTGGCAGTATGATCCACTGAACATAATTGGAACAAAGCTTAGAGAAAATGGGAACTCTGCAAGCAAATGTCAACATGAAAGTATGCCATTGATTGAAAAATTTAAAAACATGGATTCCTGGGAGGAGGTCAAAAAAAAGATGGAGAAATATGCTGCTAAAAATAATATGTCAATACAAGAATTGTCATCACAAATTATGGCATTGCACAAACAGAAAGGAAAAGTGCAGGCCATGAGTATGACATCGTCCAATTTCTACTAGAAAGCTACTCAACCATCTACAAAATCTATTCCAAAAAAGCTAATGAATGAATGTATTGATGATAAATGGACTCGAACCAAAATTTTTGATTTTTGGGAAACGAGGAAGAATCTCGGTGAGCCAAAGACCTCTGCAGATCTTTATGATGTGGAAGAGGATACACAGTTTAACAAATTGTGGAATAAGGAGCATCTAGCTGAAGCATATCCAGATGATGATGACGATGATGATGACCAGGATTCTGTGAATCCAACATCTAGTACAGATTATTCAATTAGTAGAGGAGTTGATGCCTCCAAAAAAGATCAATATACCAAAGGGGTAGATATTATAGAAAAAATGGGCTACCAAGGTTTTGGTGGTTTAGGTCCTACTAGACAAGAGGTTTGGTCTGCACCTAACCTAGCAGCTCCACCAAAACATGGTGAGAAACCAGGCCTTGGGCTTGGAGTTCAATCATCAAAATCATCAACTCAGTCAATTCCATTTGTTCCAAGCACTCAGATTCAATCTCAATCAATTGCCACTCCCACAACTGTGGATAACATGGGTACAACTACAACTAGTGGTTCAAAAAGGACATTACAGATAGACATGAACACATTTGTTCCCAGAGGTCAAGGCAGTGTAAAGAAGCAAAAGGTTTTGACAAGTATTGGTACAAAAATGCCAATGGTGACTATGATTCCAACAATTTCCCAACCTTCAGGATAAAACCCTCAAGTTCAGAACAGTCCAAATACTCCACTTGTAATGGGTCAGGGTGTTGCTAATCCTCATGGTGTAATTAGCAGCAGCACAGACAACATAGGTGGAGCCTCCTACATTAGTGCAAGTGCTATTTCACCATTCAAACATTCAATTGTGTCACAAAACCCTAATTTTCGTTACAATGATTTTGTAACTAACTATGAACAAGCAAGAAACATGAATAGACAACATAGTAAGAAAATGAAGATGGAAGCAGTTGCTGCTACTCATGAGGTAGAACCTGTAACAAACAGGCTATTTCCCACACATGACCCAAATAAATATATGATGGAATTCATGGTTGTTATGCCCCTAGCTAGAGATAACAATCCACCAAAGAGTCTGTTAGATCCATCTCAATTTCAAGTTAGCACCCTCCAAATGGATTTATCCAAAATTTGAAATGTGGACAAGATAAATGTGTCAAGAATGACCAACCAAGTGGTCTACAGTTCACTGATGAAGTTGGAGAGAGAGAAAGGAAAGCTTCAGGGCACAATAGATAAGTTAAAGGCAGACCTGGCAAATGTAAAGGCAACTGAGAAAGCAACAGAAAACAAGTGCAAAGAATTAGAGAGAAGGATAACAAATTCATCCTCTAAAGAAGCAATAGGAGTTGGACAACAAGAACATATTGATGCAGAACTGAAATCTCCAAGGGAAAAATTGAAATAGAGCGAGCAAAAACTTGAGAATGAAAAAGCCTCTTCATTAAGTTTTTACAAAAACTTGGAGACTGTGGGAAAGGCAACCAATAACTTAAAGAATGAATTGGAGAATGAGAGGGTAAAAACAAAACAGTGGGAAGAGAAAGCAAAACAGTGGGAAGAGAAAGTAGAGCAAATAAGAAAAGATAGTGAACACAAGCTCTCAGAAATGAGAGAAGACCTAAAGAAGGTGAATAATACAATTAAAAATTATGAAAACACCTTGAATGACCATGTAAATAATACATTCAAGAAAATAAAAAAATTCTTTTGGGGCCAAATAAAGATGTCTTCTGATAAGTTGTGTGATTGGTTTGAACTGAATGAAACTCTTACAGATGTTTTTGGGAAGCTGAGAGAGAACATTGAGAAGAACAAAAGTTTTTGTCAGAGAATGAAAATTGCAAAGCAGATTATGCAAAAAATCAACATAAGTAGTGACAGGCATTTGGTAAGCAAGGGAATTCAAGACCGCATTGTTGCAACAATAAAGGAAAACTCTGTCTTTCAAAAATGTCAGAAACTAACAGAAGCAAAAGAAAATGTTTCCTTATTCAAGCCAAAGCTCGCCAAAATGAATAGTAAAATAAGCAGAATAATATCTCTTGGTTTGCCGAGTCCTGGTCTTAATTACTCATCAATGAGTTTCATTGGAAGAGAAGCTTACAAAAAAAAGTTGGAGGACACAGTGATGTCTGATTTAGGCAACCTTCCTCAGGACATAACTTATGAATGCATTGCAAAGTGCATCAAAACATTCACAAATTTGAATGCAGCAATGGAAGGAACATTACTTACAGCTCACTCTTCCAAGTATGGATGGCTGACGAGGTTGTAGTTCATGTACTATAACTTGACAAATTTAGCCCTTCCAATTGACGAAGAATGGAGCATACTAAAGAAACTAACAGAATCATCTTGATCTCATCAATCATAGTATGTGAAAGTACTTTCAGTTTTAATCATCTCTATATCTTTAGTATATATCTTTGATATTATCCTAAATACTAGAGTCTAGAATTGAGTTTAAAGTAACAAGTTTGAACTTTGTTATTTGAATAGGATGAATGTTGTAGTCTTGTAGATGCTATTGCCATAGCTAACTTACTAAATAGGCCTGTCAAATGTAGAAATGTACAACTAAAGTTGTAGAGATGTTGTACACTTGTAGTTGACAAGTTGTCTTACTAATTTAGATTTTGAGACTTCTCACTTCACATTAGGAAAATTGACCTGAAGCTATTGTTGCTCCCTTGTTTCTATAAAAGGGAATTCAGGGTCATTGGCTTAGGGTAATGAAATTGAAATTGGGCAATGTGCCAAATTGGCAATGGGTATTGAGTCATTGAGTTTTGTAAACAGAAACACAGAGTTGTGTTCTGACTATTATTAATGAATGAATTGTTACATTGTATCATATTTGTAATTAAATTAATGAGAATCAATATTTTTAACTCTAAGAATTATAACATATGAATTGCTATGTTGTCAAAACAAATAATGAAAAATCTACAAGAATTGTACCATATGAGCTGAATAATGCAAATGAAAACCATTATTAATTGTGGAATTGAATCTTGATGACATTATCAACTACATTCATGTTTTTGACATTGAAATGTGCTATTATGCATGATTTATGATGAGATACATAAACTGACAGTAGACTTAAAAAAAAAGCTTAATAAAAACCTAGGACCTGCTACTTCTACAACGGTTCAACTTCAAGCTGCCACATCATATCATCATTGAGATTGTCAGCTTCAGTACCATCAACTTCATAGCTTCCTTGGTTCTTCGATATGTTTTCTTCACTCTGCATACCACCGCTTAATTGATGTTCACCGCTAGCAGTACCAGTACCAGTACATGAGTCAATGCCATCATTGTCTCTGGCATTCCCACTCCCACTCCCACTTTGGTTTGAAATGTTATACATCCCTCTTCTCTAACATTTCTTCCTCCATAATTTCAGTGCCCTTTCGTAAGGAAAAGTATTGACTTCATACCTGGATGTATAGAGCCTCAAGCAATTTTCTAGATTCTTGTCTAGTTTGTTTCTTAGCTTTGACTTTAGGAATCCCAAAGCACTGAAAACTCTCTCATCCTCCACCGACCCCAATATCATGGTCAGACATAAATCAACAAGCTTGAAATATTCTGATATTGAATCAGTCAACAATTCTCTCTTAGCTAGATTTTTCCAAAGCCTTGATACCGATCCATCTTCACGAGGGTTTTGCATAATATTATATTGTTCCCTCATTGTCAGTGAAAAATGACCTGATTTCTCTCTCAAATGATTTCTATCTAAAATTCCATTTAGAGTTACTCCATTTAACTCTTTGGTTTTGCAAAAATGATCTATCAAATTTAGTAGCCTACTTCTAAAATCTTTAAGATTGTTCATACTCCAATATCAAGGAAACACAATAGCCATATATTCAAGTAGTTTGACTTGAGGGAATCTTTCTCTAATCTATGAGGAAAGATCATAGGCAATGTGCTTCACAGAAGCTGTTATAGACTCAATGATCTTGGTAAAGTCTTCCCTTTTGATACTTGATACTCGTCGAGTCCTAGTGTTCTTTCTTGGTTCCTTGGACTCGATCCTAGAAAAGTAGTGCATTGGTATCTCAACTCCACAAACTTCTTCACATAACTCCCCATTTGAACTGGTTTTTAAAAATTTATCAGGATTGTCCAAATCTGTGACTTTCAACTAGCTGGAAAATTTTACATCATCGACACATAATTGATAGAGACTATCGAGCGCCACGCATGTCAATTTAGAGAGTGAAGCATATTCTGCAATATACATAGCTCTTTGCTGGGCATTTTTCATTAAATTTCTCATTTCCTCAAGCATGGGGAGAATACCTACTAATGTTAACAGTGTCTCTACATTAGTTAACATTGCTAGTAGTGCAGGAAATTTTGATTGCCCTGTTTCATCATGACTTGAGTTCATTAGACCAAGCAATGATTGATATTATGAAAAAACTTGATGTGCTGGTCCATCCAAAGAGATCCATCTAGTATCATTATCCTTAAGAAGCTTGTTCCCATTGGTTAGTCCTTCGGCAAAGTGTTGAAATTCCCTTAATCATTTCAGACTTCGATAGAAGTATTGGTAGAGCTCTTTGATTAAAGCTTCAATTTTTTGTACTGGAGCATGCTTGCTAACAACTCCAAAAGCTAGATTCATTCTGTGGGCCATGCAATGAATGGGAGTAATGTAGGGTGCACAAGAAGATTGTATCTTTGTGCAAAGACCCCCCCTATGGCCTTGCAATACTGAAGCTCCATTTGCTCCAACACACACCAGCTTTTTGGCAATGGTCATGTCATTTATACCTCCATATTCAATTAGAGAACTCTTTACTAATTCATATAAATTTTCTATTGTCACATTATCCCTCATTTTAGCAACAGTTAGTAGATGAGGTTGGCAAACAAAATCCTGTATAGTATAAACATGCATGCATACCCAGGAAGTATTGTCTATTGCTGTAACCTCGTCTAAAGACAATGCAATAAAATTTGACTCTTTAATTTTTTCCTTCAGATCCTCTTTTTCAACCTCGGCAAGACAACTTGCCCATTCCCATCCACTGTTTACTGACCAGTGACTGTTAGGATAGTTACGAACTTTCAAAAAGTATAATAAAGCACTCAATGATGGGTAGTCTGTCATAAAATTCCCTCTACTCAAAATATTAGACACAACACTTAACTGAACAACTTTTCCCATTAGTCCTACTTCCAATGCTTTTCCAAAACAAGCTTCAATAGAGCCTTTAACTTCACCAGGCTTCATCTTTATATTATGCTAAAATTCATATAATTCTGCATTCCTAACATGCTGAGATTCCTCCTTTGTTTTCCATCTTATCACTAATTTTTGAACTCCATCTATGGTTTTCTTTTCGTAAACTTTACCCATATGCTTCTCTATGGTGTCAATTTTTAGCTACAACCTCTTTTCCTTCTATTTATCTGGCTGCAAATCTTACATCTGCATTCTACCGGAGGCCCCCCTACAATTGGGTTATCCACTAGCTCAATGAATGGATACTTTGACACCCATTCTACTTGAAAATTCCTTGATAGATCCCACATTCTATCATTCTTTGATTTGTATTTTCTTTTCTTCCCTGCAACATCATCTTCTCTGACATTCTCAGTCTCATGCAAGTCAATTATATCATTATGGCTACTTTGGGTATTTAACCAAAAATTTTCTTCAAGTTCATCGCGATCTAATCTATATCAGGTTCGCTGACTTCTTCAATATGTTGTGTAGGTTCAGGCTGAGGTTGTGAATCTTGAAAATCTTCTTGTGATGAAATAGCTTCCCGATTTTGGCTAGAAACATTTCCAGCACCATGACCAAAGTACAATGATAAGGTTCTACATTTTGTTGGCCTCTCTTGGCTTTCCCCATATGTGGGAGCCTTACCCTTATTCTTGTTTGACATCTCGATTCTTCAACGAAATAAAAGCTACCAACCTACTAGTAAAAAAATATGTTAAAAAAATATTTACTTGTTGAAGAAGTTACAAATGACAATAGAACTATAATATACAATGTTTACATAGTCGCAGAATAATAATCACTTACCTTTGCCTCAAATTCAATCTCAGTCGCGACTCGCCAAAGTAGTCAAGACTCAATAGTTTGAACTTCACTATCGATCAAATTGAACCGATCCCAATTGTGTACAATAACATTGATGTATGTGTGTAGTGTAAAAATGACCACACTTCTATGAACCATTACTTGCAAGGTTGCTCAACAATGAGGCCTCACAAAGCGGCTCATAGCTCTCTATACATGGAGTTGCAAAGGACTTATGAGTTTTGCTCTCAGCTAGAGCTACAAGAATGTGACCTTGCTAGTCAACCATGCAATGAGAGATTCAAGTGAAGACAAGGGCAAGAGTGCCAATGTCCCCAAGAATCTAAATGAAAAATGCAATGCAAATGCAACTAGTATGAATGTGCAAGACTAATCTATCAAATGAAGTGCAAACTAAACTATGAAAAGAAGTACAATAGATTTCAAGCCCCTAATTAAGCTATGTGAGATCTATTCTATTGCATAAAAGGAAATCTAATCTATGATGCCATGATCATGCAACTAAGAAAACAAATATAAACTAGATGATGGAAGCAACAAGTCTTCAATGTCTTCAAACTCCAAATGCACCTAAAACCTGCAGCATAACATTAGCATAAAACATGGATATGCAAATGGAGGAGAGAGCTCTCCTTTTATAAGAAATGAGGTGAAATGGACCATTGAGATTAAGAGGCAAAAAGTCTTAATCAGTGGTGGAGCTTGAAAGAGGAGCAATCCATGTGCACACATATCCTCCAATAGGAAAATAAGAGTTGACTTTATGTCCATATGAGACAAAAAGTGTTTTTCTCCTTTTTATAAAATAGGAATAATGCTTTATTTGTGCAACTTAGGATAAGAGGAAAGTGGGGGCTTTTTATTTAATTAAAAGGGGAGGAAATATTCCTTTTAATCAAATAAAGACTTAAGATAAATGGTTAGCCCAAGGATAAAAATCCAATATATGATCGAAATTAAGATTTGATCAAGAAATTGATAATGTTGAAAAATATTGATTATTGATAAAATTGATTCAGGATTGATAAATTGAATAAATGGGGCCCAAAGTCTAGGCGACCATTTTAGGGTGCATACATTTGCCCCTCTTTGACTAATGTGTGATCGATTTAGGAACACATGAAGTCAAAGAATGAAGTTGCAATGTGAGATCGATTTGGGATCACAAAACAACTCAGATATGAGGTCGATTCGGGATCATATCCGGACAAAGCATAAACAAAGGCCTTTGAACATGAGGTCGATTCGGGATCACATTCAAAGTAGGAGATAAGAATCTCAAATTTGAGCGATAGCTCACAAAAGATGTCTGAATCAGGAAAATCAAGGAAATCAGGGATGAAAATCCCATAGGTACTGCCCCCTCGGAATCAAAATTGAAATCAGGTAGAGAGGAGAACAGTGAATTGATAAGGTTGATCAAATCAGAATGAAATCATAATCGAAGGTAAAGGTCAAATAGGTTAACCATTAGGCAATACAACATGCCCCAGCCTGACTGAAAAGATGTAGTCAAACGTGAGAAAGGAGGGAATGGAATGAATATGAATGAAAGACTAGAAGGTTGAAAGACATGGAAAGGAAGAAATTCCATCGAAGATTAAAGAATTATGCCTCAAAAGGTCAGTCAACTACGTAGAAGAATGAGAAAACTTGGAAACACGACTCAGATTTTGATTTTGAGTTCGAAAATGGATAGAAAATGATGTGATATGAAAGATCAGAAATGAAAGATCAGAAAATGAGCACAGTTGACCAACAGATCCACGTAAGATGAAAAAAAAAAGAGAGCTCTCTCCATATGCAAGATGCAGAAACTAATCTAACATGACCCTAAAAATGCAAGCTACTATGAAAGTGGTTGACTTGCAAGGTCACAACGCTTATAGACATCTAATTATCATCATCGAGCATTATTGGTAGCATCTTAAGATCATACAATGCACACTAGCATAACTATGTGGATATGAGTATGATCTTTATCAGATAGAGATGTGAGAATCTCACCTAGGCATCAAAGACATATAGGTCAAGATGACTAATGCAGTGAGATCACCTAAATTTGGTATAGCGAGATTATGCTTGTATTAAGACACATGAAAGTCAGGATAGCTATAAGCATGCACTCGCAAAACAGTCAAGGATAATACCTTGTCAATCCATAGTGTCAAGTAAGACCAGCATAAATGCTCATGACAATTAGGACCAACAAAATATACCCACAAGCAGATAAAGAAATAAAACATGTTCTCATACCCTCAATCTTCTAGCTATGCATCATCGAAAACTTCTCAGGGAGAGACCACTCATCAAAGAAATCTTCATAGACAGCACACAAAGAAAAATAAAGTCAACATATCTCAACGAGTTGATTGTTTAAGTGCATGTGTGTTGGTCATAGAGTCAGACTCTGAGTATCGCATCTGCACATGAGCACTATCGCATTATACTTAGACTATAGGCAAGACATCTAATAAGTGTTAAGAAACACTCGACGCAAGGGTAGTGTTGAAAAACACTGTTTGGGTGGTGTTGAAAAACACTTGTTGTGAAATGCCCCAAGAGACAAACGTACCTAAAAGACCAATGCTAACAGTCATGCCCCCTAGACAAAGACAAAGACCAATTCCAAACTAAGCCAAATAAGGTCAAGGCATGATGGGAAGTGGCTAAGTGTCAAGGACACATGCTAAGAAATAGGAATGCAAAGGCCTCAAGTAGCGCCTATTTCCAGGTTTTCACCACTTGGATTCTTTTTTTCATTTTTTCATTTTTTTTGGGATTTTTGCTACCAAGGCGCCTATTGCTAGGTTTTCACCAAGGCACTTTTTTTTTTATTTTTTTTAATTTTTTTGAATATTTTGATTTTTTTGTATTTTTTCAGGACTTTTTATGCTTTTTAGGATTTTTTCAGCATCATATATCAATTTTTTTGGAATTTTTTCAGGATCAATAAGATATGTACAAAGGATGCCCCCAGACAGAACGGGCATCAAGGATAGAACTTCTTGAGGTGCACAATGTTGATGGGATCAGGGAGCTGTTCTCCATCAGGATCTGATAGTAAATACGCACCAGTACCAAAAGCAGCTGTGATGACATATGGTCCAAGCTAGTTAGGTTCAAACTTGCCCTTTTGCTCTCTGTTTTCTTGGTTCTTAGGGTTCTCTCGCAAAACAAGATCACCTATTTGAAATTCTCTAGGGCGAACCTTCTTGTTGAATGCCTTGGACATACGCTTCTGATACACTCTCATATGATCAAAGGAAGCCTTACGCTTCTCATCTAGAAGTTATAACTCCTGTAACCTCATGGTGCGGTAATCCTCATCTGTAATCAAACCTTTGAGTGAGACTCTAAGTGATGGTATCTCAACTTCTAAAGGCAATATTGCTTCAGCGCCATAGGTGAGAGAGAAAGGAGTGGCTCCTGTAGGTGTGCGAATGCTTGTTCTGTAAGCCAATAGTGCTGGATTGATTTGTAAGTGCCAATCCCTACCATTCTTGTGCACTGTTCTATGAAGAATCTTAAGAATGGTTTTGTTAGAAGCTTCTGCCTGTCCGTTTCCCTGTGGAAAATAGATGGAGGACCAATGTTGCTTGATTTTAAACTTTTTGCATAGGTGCTTTAGGTCCTTATTCTTAAATTGACCTCCATTATCAGTAATGATCTCAGAAGGCACTCCAAATCGGCAAATGATATGATTCAAGATGAATAAAGAAATGGTCCTTCCTGAAGCAACAGAAAGTGGTACAGCCTCCACCCATTTTGTGAAGTAGTCAGTGGCAGTAATAATGAACTTGTGTCCACCTGATGAGTTGGGATGAATCTTCCCAACCAGATCAAAGGCCCAGCGCTGAAATGGCCAATGAGAAACAGAAGGAATCAGCTCCCTACTTGGAGCATGAATCAGGTTGCCATGTTTCTGACATTTTTCACATGACTTAGCAAAGGTGACTGCATCTATCTTCATTGTGGGCCAATAATATCCCGCCCTAAGCAACCTTCGGGCCATGGCAAGACCATTAGAATGTCCACCACAAATGCCCTCGTGGATGTCAGCTAACGCTTGGTTGGATTCCTCCTTTTCCAAGCACCTAAGGAGCGTCCCATCTAAACCCCTCCTATATAAATCACCAGAGATGAGGGTGTGGCGAGAGGCATTACGGATGAGGTTTCATCATTCGGAGTGGGTGAATGTGTCGGGGATGATGCCATCATGAAGATATGAATAGATAGCACCATACCGGGAAGACTCGCGTGTGATAATGGCACAAATGACATGGCTTTCAGACGAGTCAAAGATGGGATGGTGTAGCTCTTCCACCAGGAATTCAAATCTAGATTCATGTGTCTCCAACTGAAGAAGTGAAGCTAATGTGGCCATGGCATCTGCAGCTTTGTTCTCTGCCCTAGGGATTTGTTGAAACGTCACAAAGGTGAAATAGCGTCTCAAAGAATCAACCATCTTTTTATAGGGTATCAATTTGTCATCCTTGGTTTGATACTCTTCATTGACTTGGTTGATGATTAACTGGGAATCCCCAAAGACATGTAACTCTGTGATGTTCCATTCTATAGCCATTCTCAAGCCATTAGTTAAAGCTTCATATTCTGCAATATTATTGGTACATGGGAATAATAGTTTGTAAGACTTTGGAATGTTGTACCCATGTGGAGAAACAAATAACACTTCGGCACCTGATCCATTTTGCATGCGGGAGCCATCAAAGAACATTGTCCAAGTGCGAGTAGTGGTATATAAGATGTGTTCATCTGGGAATTCCACTTGGACTGGCATACTATCTTGGATTGGAAAATCAGCTAATTGGTCGGCAATAGCTTGCCCTTTTATTGCCTTCCTTTCAACGTACTCTATGTCAAATTCAGTTAGGACCATCATCCATTTAGCAAGTCTACCTGTCAGGGCAGCTTTACCAAGCAAGTATTTAAGGGGATCAATTTTGGCAACCAAATGCATGGTATGAGCAAGCATGTAGTGGCGCAACTTTTGAGAAGCAAACACCACCGCGAGACAAGACTTCTCAATATTATTGTAATTGATCTCATACGAGACCAGAGTACGGCTGATATAGTAGATGGCCCGTTCTTTCCCAGTATCATTTGATTGAGCCAATAATGCCCCCAGGGAAGTGTCTGTAGCTGAAATATATAGGATCAATGGTTTCCCTGGAATAGGAGGCATTAGGATCAGAGGATTGGCCAAGTATTGTTTGATCTGATCTAGGCTCTTTTGACAATCCTCGTTCCAAACACAAGAAGCACCCTTATGCAATGTCTTGTTGAAGGGTTGTGCTCTATCTGCAAGCTGAGAAATAAACCTCCTAATTGATTGAAGACGTCCCTGAAGACTTCTCATTTGGTTGATATTTCAAGGAGGTGGCATATCTAGGATTGCTTGGACCTTTTCGGGGTCAACCTCGATACCTTTTGCTAATATTATGAATCCTAAAAGTTTGCCTGAGGTGACGCCAAATGCTCACTTCTTTGGGTTCAATCTGAGTTGAAATTGTTCCATACGATCTAGAATTACTTCCAGATCATTGAGGTGTGTGTCCCTTTTTCTTGATTTTGCCAGGGTATCATCCACATAATCTTCCATATTTTTGTGCATCATATCATGAAAGATAGTCGTCATAGCTCTTTGGTAGGTTGCTCCTGCATTCTTTAACCCGAATGGCATGACGTTCCAGCAGTAGGTTCCCCATGCACATGTGAATGCTATTTTCTCTTGGTCTTCAGGAGCTATTTTGATTTGATTATACCCCGAGAAACCATCCATTAGGGAATATATGTCATAGCCCGCCGTCATGTCCACTATCATGTCAATGTTTGGAAGTGGAAAATCATCCTTTGGGCAGGCTTTGTTTAGATCTCTAAAATCTGTGCAAACACGAATGGACCCATCATGTTTGGAGACCGGTACTATGTTTGAGATCCATTTTGCATAATCGATGGCTCTAATAAATCTAGCTCTCAAAAGTTTTTCTAATTCTCCTTTGACAAGTAGAGCTACATGTGGATGCATTTTTCTTAATCTCTATTTTACTGGCTTGACTCCTGGAGCTATAGATAAGTGATGCATTATGAGATTCGTGTCAAGCCCTGGCATGTCTGAGTAGGTCCATGCAAAATTAATTTTCTTTTTCTGTAAAAATTGTACATATGCCTTGGTCTCTTCCTCTGATAAAGACTGAGCAAGATGGACTATCTGAGGATTTTCTTCTGTGTTTAAATTGACCATCTTTGTTGGTTCAATCAATATTGATGATCTATCCTGGAAATAACTCGGCAAGTTATTAAGTACCCCATCCTTAGGTGCCTCAAAGAGGTTTTCACTTTCGGATGCGTCGTTTCTTTTTACTATTTTTGGTTCTGACACCGCCACAAAGTGGTTTTCGCCATCAGACCTATTTTTCTTTTTTTCTTTTGTTTGGAGACTGAGGTACTTAATATCAGGCTCTGTCATGCTGGTTGTTGGTTCACTGGTGGAAGAAGCCACGGGTTCGAGAGCATTCAGATAGCAAGCAATTTCCTAATCATTGTGAAATGTGAGGAATGTGGGCTCTTGGTGGCGCTGAGACCAGTCAATCAGGTCAAAGTGAACAAGGGGTAAGTCAATGGTGGGTTCGATGTTGTTAATGCAAAAGGTGTCATCTCTGGTGATCATATAATCGGAGTTCATCAAATCTTCTCCTAAGATACCTGAATTAGGACTCATCCTATCAAACGAAGCATCGTCTACTAAGGCGATTTGAGGAGGGCAATCCTCTAGTCTGACACTAGGATCGTTAGTCGCATCGGGTTGGGTACTATAGGCATGAATAATATCCACGTGTAGATCAATTGTTGCATCTGAAAGAGAATCCCATTCATATTCATGGGAGTCTATCTCTGAGTTATCATTTAGGCCTCGTGATGTAGAAGCCTCAAGGTTAGGAAGGGTTTCCCCCTCTCTAGTGCTAGTATTGGTACTATCCGTCGCAGCTAGGACAGTAACACTTTCCTTTGTCGATCTAGCAGTCACACAGTCACTATCCGTCACAGCTGGGATAGTAGGACTATTAAGCATCAAATCTGTGGAATCTCCCCAAAGGAGATTCGTTGAGGGCACCCAATCATCAGACACATCTTGTTGGTTGGAAAGATCAGGCGTATAATCTGCATCACTGTCACTGTCCGTCGCAGCTGGGACAGGGACACCTTTCTTCTTCTTATTCTCAAAACCTAAGCCAATCATGGACTTGTTCTTTCGTCCAAAAAGAGCATGATCAAGAGGCTCAGCTTTAGTGTCCAGCCTATGACTAAGGGGACCAAATCCTGGATATCCCATATTTTTAACCAATGTATACCCTTTCCCATAAGTTTCAGGTGAGGGAGCAAAATTCTCATTATGTTTGTATTTCTCCTCATGATATATCCAGTCCCTTACAACAACTTCCTCTTTCTCTTCTTGAATGGGGACCGAAGACTCAACAAATTTCCCAAATAACGTCATTGCTGATGACGAAGGCTTCACATTTGGGGGTGGTCTCCCATAAGACCTAGGAGAGATTGGTATTTTTGTAAAAGAATCAATCTTATAATCTCCCATCCCAAGATCCATGGTCTTGAACTGCTACTTGGATTTTTCGAGTGAACTACTAGGATTGTCAGCTTCCCTATTCAAAGGTACATGTGATACCGTAGAAATGTTATTAACTGATAGAGCACTATCTCCAGGGATGCAAATTTCTACACCATTATGGGGAAACTTAACACACTGGTGATATGTTGATGGGACTGCCTGCATTTCGTGAATCCATGGCCTACCTAGCAAAATGTTGTAGGCTAGAGGTCCAACATCAACAATTTGGAATAATATATCTTTTTCTACGGGACCAATGTGAATAGGCAAAATAGCCAATCCCTTAGAACTTCTTTCTGCCTCGTCATATGCTTTGATTGTGATCCTTTTCTTTGTGTCAATGATGTTCTCAGAATACCCTAGAGCTAACAGCAAACTTAGGGTACAAATATTGAGCCCCGCACCCCCATCTATCAGTACACGCCTAACATGGGTTTTATGAATCATGACTTCGATGTGTAAGGCCAAATTATGTGGGTGACTAATGGATTTGTCATCTTCTTCTGAGAAGGTGAGATAATGAGGGCTAGCCAAATGGTTGACCATGTTTTGGAATTGGTCAATATCTAAGTTATTAGGGACATTGGCTGCTCGCAAAGCATCCTCGAGGACACGCTTGTGCTTAGGAGATAATTCTAAAAGCTCAAAAATGGATATCTGAGCGGGTGTACATTGTAGCTGGTCAATAAGATTATAATTGGAATCAGGACCAACGACAGATTTGGGAGGAGCACCTTTGGACACGGGCTATTTAGACTTGCTAGTGCTAGGACCTTTGATGATAATGGGTGCTTGGGCCTGACCCCTAGTGATAGCATTGAGGGACTGGGGCATTCCTTGTGAGTGAGGACCTCTTATCACCACAGCGGGTCTTTCATTAGTCATAGGAGTTGAGTCCACATTATGTCCATAAGGATCTTTCTTTCTCACCATGTTGATGTTATCGTCAGCCACTTCAAGCATGTTAATCACATTGTCAGCATGTGTGTATGTATAGTTAATAGCCACCTTGCCATTCTTACTGCTAGAATTCTCTCCTTTTTCATATTTAGGCAAGGGCTCTTTAAAGGCTTTATGGTCTGCATTAGTGGTTAACCCATCCACTTGTAATTGTCCTTTCTCAATAAGGTCTTGGACAAGATGCTTGAGTTTAAAACAATTTTCTATGTCGTGTCCAATCCCATTATGGAAAACGCAAAAAGCCTTAGCATCCCACCAATGAGGTAAAGGATCCGGTATTCGATGTTTTGTAGGATCCTGTGGGTGCGCCAAATTATGAGCAACTAGTGTCTTGAAAACATCTGCATAAGATTCTCCCAATTTAGTAAATTGTCTTTTCTCCGTTTTAGATCTCTTTTGATACTTAGGTTTGTCTTGTTGCGTTGAAGATGTTTGCAACTTCATAGCTTGAACTGCATGAGAGAGGTTAAGAACTCCTTCATTTTTGACCTGAGATGAATCAACAACTCCGTCGTTGATCACTTGCTTGTTTTTGTTCCAATAGGAGTTCTTTTTGTCCTTGTTACCATTAGCATTGTTATTTTGGCTATTGTGGTTATTTGTTGGTTTAGCCAAAATTCCTTGTTCTTTTAGGACATCCTCAATGCGACATGCCACCTCTACCATAGTATCAAAGGAATTAAATGGGATTTTCTTGACTTCATATCTGAGTTCTGGTATTAGATTGTTCACAATGATATCAATTCTCTCTTCTTCAGGGATTGTCCGTGGGTATTTCGAACACAATCGCCTCCATCGTTGTAAAAATGTGACAAAAGATTCCCCTTGATTTTGTTTAAGTTTACACAAATCAAGTATTGTGACCGACCTGGATAAGTTGTAAGCAAAATGCTGAACAAATCTTTGGACAAGCTCTTTAAATGTCTTTACTGGAAGGGAAAGGTTGGTGAACCATTCCATGGCTTGACCTTTTAAACTCCTTGGGAATAATCTCATCAAGTAGGAGTCTTCATGGTGAAAGGAAAAGCTCATTATGTAGAATTGTCGAACATGGTCGTGAGGGTCACCAGTGCCATCATATTTGTCGTATGTTGGGAATTCAACTTTCTTAGGGAATTCTACCATCACCACACTTTTGTCAATGGGGTTAGGACATATGGAGTCCAAATGAAATGTGCTCTTGGGAGCCTTCATCCTATCTATATCCTTTTGCATTTGTAAGATCACCTCATCAGTTGAAGGATTCTGTTTCTTGATCTTTTGGTGAACATCAAAATTATATGGAACTTTAGCGCCTTTGTTGATAAGACTTTCCAAGAATTGGTCTTTGTTTTGTTCCACATATTGCTCCACATAGGCTTGAAAGGATGGTTCTTGTTGCATAGTCATGAAGTCCATATGATCAATTTTAGCATAACTGCCTCCATGTTGTGAGCCATGATGTGCTCGTTGGGAGGGTTGCTTTGAATGTTTATGAGACGACTGTCTCCTATGATGGTCATATCTTGAAGTCCTTCTTTCTCTAGGACTTGGGGATCGTGAGGGTGTCTTTGATCTTCTTCGAGGGCTAGGGGAAGGGGTAGATGGGGGCGAGTTGGTCCCATTATTGGCTCCCCTCCCGTTAAATCGGCTTTGGAGTTGTTGTGCATAGAGTCTATCTTCTTCTTCTTAGGTGACTCTTTTTTGTATATCCAACAATGCACGTTCCTCTTCCTCTAGTTGTCAGAATTTTTCCTTTTTAGCAGCCTGTTCATCTAAGTAGGCTTGCTTCTCTCTCTCAATGCTTCTCAATCTTGTATTTGCATATCGAGAGGTGTCTTTAAGTGGGGAGGTTTGTCTTGAATGCCTCATTGCATTAGCTGCGTTGATATGGTGATCACTAGATTCGTTGTTCTGTTCTTCGTGTTGTGACCCTGAATCTGAGTGAGCTTGCTTATGATGTCTTTCAGCTCGTTGATGAGCATCAAAATACCTCACGTTGTTAGGAGGTGACCCAGGTGGACTAGCATGAGAAGAACCACCATACTCTCTTTTGTGTCGTTGGAAGATATCCTCAAGAGTTTGATTCATGGCTTCTCTTTGTTGTCGGGTGAAAGTGTAACTCATGTCCATACTTGATGAAAGTGGTATAAAAGAGGTGCTCACTTCACTAGAATTAGCTCCCAGGTTAAAACAAACCTCGGATTCACTCTTAGGAGATTGGTCAAAAAGAGGTCCTTTTCCCTTAGGTTGTCGACGAGTCTTGACGGGTGGTAACTGGCTAAAGGCAACAGGGGGTCGCTTCCCTTGATTAACTTGGTACCTTGTCGTAACTGACATGAAAGAGAGATATTCTCAATGATAAGGTGACCTTTCAAAGTGTCAACACCAAACTAGGATAATCAAAGTCCTCTATTGTCCAAAGAGAAATGAAAAGAAAAAGAGGGCTTTACCAACACTGTCAAAGAGGTGCTTCAAATCAAAGGGTGACTACCCTTGCACTTTTGAATCAGGAGGTTGGACTAGGCCAAAAGATAATTGAAATTGAGATAAAAATGAAAGCGATTTGGACAATAAGAGAACTAAAATTTTCCCAGAATATAGCTAACAATTTTAAAGATGAACCTTGGCACCAAGAATGGCTTTCTAACTTGACAATTATTCCAAAGTGACTTTGTAAATCAAATGATGCTATCCCGGAGGACTAAAAACTAGAAATTTGGAGTCAAGACAGATCTCAAACGTTAGGCTGAGAAGCCTGCTCTAAGACCTAGCCTAATTGACAGCAACTGAAACTGACCAAAATTTAAGCATGGCAAAAATAAACCAGGTGATATACTCCAGGCTACTGGGGCGATAAACCTATACCCGCGCGATACTTCACCCGAAGCCAGGCGATACTTCTTAATACTGGCGGGCGATATACTCCAGGCAGGCTGGGCAATAGTCCGTCAGGGGCGAACTATCGCGCGATATTTCTCTTCAAAGAGGGCGATATTTCTAGCATGCGCGAAGTATCGCATGATACTTCGCTTTACAGGGCGCGATACTGTTGCAGATTTGTTTAACTCGTGACCAGAATTGTGTGAAATTTGTGTTTTTAGGTCTGTTTGGTCAAAATTTCCAGTCTAAGGGTTGATATTTTTGATTTCAGTCACAGTATCAGCAGAATTTCGGTAGGTTTGCAAACAGCAAGGGATCAAAACATGGTCTCAAACACTCGAAACAAGGGCAAAAGCAACCTTGCCAAGACAAACACTTGTGATATCAAAATTGAAACAACACCCTATGAATGCTACCGATTATTTGTATGTAAGAACGTTTGCACTGGTATCACACAATCGAAGACACTTCAAGCAAATCTATCCTAGGAAGTCAAGGCTCAATACTTACCAACTTAGCCCACAACTTGATGCCCCCTCGCCTCACACCAAGTGGTTACCCACAAGAGATGTTAGCTTTGTCATGGAAATGTCAAATGACACAACCAAAGGGACACATATGGTGAGTATCTTAAGGTGATCTGGGTAAACCACTTAGATCAATCCTTGCACTAAGAAGATAAGCGGCTAAAAGAGGGTGGCTTCTATCTAATGGTTCTTAATAAGGATTTCCGTTCACAACACCCCTCTTACTCCTCATAAAAGACTAGGAGCTTGCGGCCTCAAGAGTACCTTAAGCATTCTTGTTCAATATTTTCCTCATGGTCGCAATCCCATGAGCTACTCACATCAAACGAAGACAAGTGTTATGTCTATCAAGGTTTTTGGTGTCCTTGATAGCCTTGAGATTATAGTGAGTTGGAATCACTTGCCACCAAGAAAAATGATGACAAGGTTGTCCCCACTTGAGTCGTTCCTCTTGATTGCTCAAGAGCAGGCCCGCTAAAAGATTCCTAAACTAAACATAAATAGATCAAATCTTGAGGTTCAAGGTTTTTGATTCACCACAAAGGTGAAGAGCATACTCCCCTATCTCAAGAATCTCTCCCAAACACACCAAGCAAAGAGATTCAATTACTCCCTTGCTTCCAAAACCTTAAGATGGGTCAAGATTTTCTGATTCACCTGAAGGTGAAGAGCATACTTCTCCTACCACCTCAAGATCCCTTTCACAAGGTATTAAGATTCCTAATACAATTAGTGAATGCCACACTTGAAAGGAAAGTAAATAACAAGCAAGAAATAATTTTTTTGTTTTTATGCTTGGGCAGCCCTGCAAAAATTGTTAGTAGCCCTCTTTGACATGCATTTTAAGCAATTTTCAAACAAAGGAGAGCACCTACAAACACAACTTGTTAGACCCACAATGTTAACAAAATCAAAATCCAAATGTAAATGTGCAATAATCTGATAGATTTAAGCTAAAAGATGCAGGTTAGACCTATCTAAACATAGCAAAACAAAACAGCAAGCTAAAATAATCAAATTCAGACAAGAAAATTGAAAATGCAAGTCTCTGCCAGACCAGGCGATATTTCTCAGACTTCAACAGTGTCGCGCGATACAGTTTCCTATAGTCGGGCGATACTTCTCAGTCGTGTGATATTTCTTAGTTGCGCGATACTTCGCACAATGCTAGGCGATACTTCACCCGATGCCAGGCGATAGACTTCAATATATTCGTGCGATACTTTTTCCGCGTGAACTATCACGTAAAGACAGAATGTATATCGTGCGATACTTCTGAGAAGTGTCGTGTGATAATCTGAGACAGAAAACTAGAAAACGCAGAGTTTTGTGAAAATTAATCTGAAAATGATGAAAAATGCATCAAATGAAAGGACAAAGCTATCTACTCTGCCCCACGGTGGGCGCCAGAAATGTGTAGTGTAAAAATGACCACACTTCTATGAACCATTACTTGCAAGGTTGCTCAACAATGAGGCCTCACAAAGCGGCTCATAGCTCTCTATACATGGAGTTGCAAAGGACTTATGAGTTTTGCTCTCAGCTAGAGCTACAAGAATGTGACCTTGCTAGTCAACCATGCAATGAGAGATTCAAGTGAAGACAAGGGCAAGAGTGCCAATGTCCCCAAGAATCTAAATGAAAAATGCAATGCAAATGCAACTAGTATGAATGTGCAAGACTAATCTATCAAATGAAGTGCAAACTAAACTATGAAAAGAAGTACAATAGATTTCGAGCCCCTAATTAAGCTATGTGAGATCTATTCTATTGCATAAAAGGAAATCTAATCTATGATTCCATGATCATGCAACTAAGAAAACAAATATAAACTAGATGATGGAAGCAACAAGTCTTCAATGTCTTCAAACTCCAAATGCACCTAAAACCTGCAGCATAACATTAGCATAAAACATGGATATGCAAATGGAGGAGAGAGCTCTCCTTTTATAAGAAATGAGGTGAAATGGACCATTGAGATTAAGAGGCAAAAAAGTCTTAATCAGCGGTGGAGCTTGAAAGAGGAGCAATCCATGTGCACACATATCCTCCAATAGGAAAATAAGAGTTGACTTTATGTCCATATGAGATAAAAAGTGTTTTTCTCCTTTTTATAAAATAAGAATAATGCTTTATTTGTGCAACTTAGGATAAGAGGAAAGTGGGGGATTTTTATTTAATTAAAAAGGGAGGAAATATTCCTTTTAATCAAATAAAGACTTAGGATAAATGGTTAGCCCAAGGATAAAAATTCAATATATGATCGAAATTAAGATTTGATCAAGAAATTGATAATGTTGAAAAATATTGATTATTGATAAAATTGATTCAGGATTGATAAATTGAATAAATGGGGCCCAAAGTCTAGGCAACCATTTTAGGGTGCATACAGTATGAATGTATTTATACTAATCTTTATTGGTGAATTGGGTGGGAGGTATTAGGTTGGTGTCCAAATATTTGGTGAAGCCCACGTAATTATAACACGTCTTGTGTTATATCCTAGGCGATTATGGGTCATCCAATACCATGGTAATATTAATAAAGTTGGTGAAAATCAATCGGTTTGAGACATGCATCCGTAAAATGGCTGGCGAAGTTGGGTTCGCCTATATAACTATTGGCAAATATAGGCCATCCATTTGGGGCCGCTTTGAAATTATAGGTGAATGTTAAAAAAATATTGTGCCCAAAAATTATATGCCATTGGCGATGATCCCAACCATTGGACTGAATTTACATAAACCAATTGGCGATGAGCCTGGGTACTGGACCCAATTTTCATAAATGCGGGGCAATATGATCATTCCTAGGTGGTCAATATATTCACCAAATCAGGGGTCGACAACAAGCGACATTCGCCAATTGGTGAATAATCGCCACTAAATTTTTCCCTGACATGGTGGTACCTTCATGGGCAAGATTATGTATACCTCCAACCTCTTGCAATAAAGTTTCTATCACAAGTAAGTTTTTAAGTTCTTTTTTTCTTTCTTTTTTGGCCACTTGCATTGTAGAATTTAACAGTTAACACTCTTGAATTTATCTTGTATTTTTTAAATTTTGTTGGTTTTCTCTTTAGGTTGTGAGCTCTTCTACTATGAATGGAATTGGAGTACTTACTCCTTTATCCACTTAGTCAAGCATAACCAGTTGGCTGCAAAAAAAGAACAAGACTTGGTGTATGTTCACAACAACTTGCACCTCCTGGAATAGAAGGATCCAAACTACAAGAAGGGGCCAGAGAAGCTTTGGGATGTAGCACCCAAGTTTGTTGACTTGGATATGACTATTCGGGATCTTGCTAGATCCATTTTGGCTAATGTGGATGATGATGATGATGATGATGATGATGATGATGATGATGAGACAATACCCTCTAGTGCTAGTGGAACTAGTTTGGGTTCCAATGATGATGTTGATCAACCACTTGTAGCTGTTGAAGACCCCATTGATTTGGATTTTTTTGATAATCTATATGATGATTGATTAAATGAAAAATTTAGTCTTTCATGATTGATGAACATTGAATCATGTTTCAAACTTTACTAAGCTATATATTTTGAATTTTCATTTTGTAATTTAGTAATTCAATATGTTGATTTTCTTTAGAATCATGAACATAGATCAATAATCAAGTATACTATTTAAATTTTTAATGTTTATCTTTGACATTTGGCATTGATCAATGATCAAGAACCATAGATTCATACTATGAAATAATTTAGTTTTACAATTATGTATATTTTTCTTATTTTTTTGTATATGTAATGCATATATATTTATATATATAGATACACACACACACACACACAAACCCATACAAATTCTAAAAAAAATCATGAACCATATTCTTGTACCATAATTCATCTCCGAACCCGAATCAACAACTTAGGTTTTAAGTATTCAGAGATAAAAATTCAAAAGTAGTAAGACGAATTTCACAAAAGTTGCTTCATTCTTGTTGATGTGAGTTTTATTCCACTACAACATGTAGAACTGAATACTTAATATTCCAAATGGAATACCAAATTTTCAACCCTCTCTTAAACAAAGATGCCTTATATGCTAAAAATTGCAAAGAAAGATCACTAAGGTAACTCCAAGGTTCCTTCAAATGATGGATACTCACTCAATAATAATAATGTGATATGCTTGTATCACAAGGGGACTTACATTGTTCACTGAGGTGCATCAACTTAACTCACAAATGGTATGGCTTCATAATGTGCAATGAAGATATAATGACTTCTCACTTGCTATTAATTTGAACTTATGAATCTAGAGTACTTTCTACTTCTATCCTAGGATGCAAGGGCTTGTGAATATCTTTGCAACTCTACTAGGTGTATTCTTGTCATCAACTCCACCCACCTAGGTGTATACTTGAAAGATATTCAAATTACTACCATTTCATCGATATCATCTACAAATGCAAACCAATGAGAAAACACTAATTGAAGTTAAGCTTATGATTTTATGTCATTTAACCACACAAGGCATACTTACAAGCAGCAAGCAACTAGTGGTTTGGTCTAAACAAGTTCACCAAAGATGATTTCACAATAGCTTTCATCCAATCTAAACTAATTGAAACAAATTCTAACTGAGTGTTTGAAAGCAAATCCTATTCTAATTGAGAGATGTAAAGAACCATGGAATACTCCAAAATGATCGTAGATATCCACCATGCAAACACAACAATGAATAGAGAGTAATTTTAGTAGTACTTTGGCAACAATTCTCCAACATGACCCCTTTAACAAATGATGAGAGCAAGCCTTTATATAAGGAGTTCAATTACAATGAATGGCCAAGATTAAATCATAACCAATGGCCTAAATTAATCCACAAGAGCCTTAATTAGTACTTCCATATCCATTGCTAACAAATATTAAATGCCCACCCAATTACAAAAGAGCACCACCATGTGGGCCAATCAAAAAATTTACAATGCCTTCATGGGCCAATTAGAATGAAGCACCATCTTGTGGGTCAATGAGAAAATTGCAATACTTTTATTGACCAATCAATGAATAGGTTAGGTAGAGGCATTGGATGCTTTCCACATGTACACTTGGCATAATTTGATTGGTTGATCCTCAACACATGCAACTTTGAATTTTTTGATTGGCTAAGGATGAGCGTGTGCCACCTCATCATGCATATCTCATAGACTTGATAAATACCCCTTGATGATGAGAAAATATCTTTTGATCCTCAACATTATCAAGTCTTCAACTATGATGGCTCATATTCTCAAATTGCTTCCATCTTCATGCGTTCTTTCTATACTTCGAAGCTCTTCACCATGAAATTTCCTTATTGACATAATTTGAACTTATACTTGACCTTTGCACAACTTGCTTTCATGTTGGTGTCTCAACCTTGGTATTGCACTTGTTTGTGTGGCATGTAGTTAGACTGATTCAATTGAACTTGGATTTCCAAAGGAAATTCAAGTTTGATAATTATCCCCTTCCTTTGCATACTTGATTGCTATCCTCATGCAACTTGTCCTTTGAATTTAACTTTGACGTCCTTGAACTTGGACTTGGATTTGTCACTTTGACTTGGAATACCCTTGCCATCCCTACTTAGATTTCAAACTCAAACCGTGTCCTTCATGCTCAACTTACATCTTCAGCTCCTGCCATGTCTAAAGTGCCACACAATGTCATTAATTAGATTTTCATATTTCAAATTTTCATTTTAAAAAATCATAACATGATTAGTAATAACAAGCTAAGATTGTGATGATTACAACCATATTGAACCACCAACACCACCCTTAAATCAAACTTAACATGCTTCCAAAGTTCACATTCCAACTCTCAATCCAAAATGTTCTATCCAATTTTAACTCAAATTATGACCAAAATATTAACATCTATACATCCACATCCTTAGCAACATTATAAATGCTGAAATCCGTACCTTGCTGGTAACAAAATCTGAGTTTGAAAACTTCAGACTTATGAATAAAATTTGCTAGACAAGTCTGATTTTGTCAAAATCTGAGCAAGCTTATTCAATTTTCTCGGTCTCAGATGTTTACCAAGTCCAAATTGAACTCAAGGTTGACTGATCTTCATACATGGACTGTAATTTCTAAGACTTTTATTACCCAGATTTGACCTTTTGATGGAACTTGAACCACCTTGATGCTATGTTTGACTGCATATGGCTCTTGATCCTCCTCATTGCCTAGATCTTCCTATAGTTTATGTGAACTTCGATCTGCACACTAATTAATACTGTGTCAAATTCGCTGCTTCTTGAGATGAAATTCGATCAACAGTGGGTTATTCTGATTGGCACTGCCTTTCTCTTTAGATCGCACCTGCACTTGATGATTCGATCTGCACCTAAGAATATTGTTTATTTGTTACTTAAGATGAATCACATAACCTCCTTATATAGGCAACTTTGGGAGATGAAACATGCCCCTTCAGGTAAGGCCAACCTTGGTTAGGCTGGGCTAATTAAACAAAGATCACACCCCCATACGGTTGAGATCGTATCATATAAGAAAACAAGATCAGCCTCTATAGGCATTAAGAAAGTTGCACTCTCCTATGATTTGAAATGGTTTGTCATATCATTGAGTTTGGAACTTCTTTTTATTCAATTATCCCCCCTTGCGATTCGATTTCATCTCCCTCCATTATGATCAAAATCGCTTCATCTCTCTGGTTATAAATCGCAGCTCATCCAGATTAAAAACAAGAGCTGCACTGCAGCAAAGTTCCTGCCAAATGCAGGCAAGACAATTTTTTCAAATATGGATAGACTACAAAATACTTTGTCGGCCAAAGATGGATGCAATCAAAGGTGCCACATATGACCAGGCAAAAGACGATCCATGAAAAGAGCCTATTGAGAGTCTTCCTGACCATGCTCTTCACAGGCATTTCAAATTTGGAGAGAGAGCTAGTTCAAGATAGATCCAGTTCAGTGCCATTGGTCGTCGATATAAATTTCAAAACCCTGCAACCTTTGTTTCCAATGAGAGATAAGTAGCTTAAGGTGAAAAGCATGTGTCCCTGGTATTGTTACACCAGCATTTTAAACAATCTATTACGTCAGAATTTTTTCTATGTTACACATGAGATGGTGTCAGAGCAGGTTTGCAGGTAGGAGAAATGAAGGTTCAATGTGAATCTGTCAACCATATTAATATTGTTAAAACACAACCCTATACGTTTTCCAAATATTGGTGCAGTGAAGTGATGAAGGAAAAAAAAAAGAAACTAAAATATAAAAGCATGTTCTCTAGATATTGGAATGCATCTTAACTTTTTGAAACTACTTAATTCTCGCCATGTTCGTGCAATATACTAGGGATGTGAAAATATTTACAAAACTCCATCACTGTAATCTTCGGCATTCAAAATAAGATAAAGAACATGCTAAGAAATATATAACGTTATTTTCTTTCAGGAGATAATCGAAACCCGACACAATTTGAAGGATATCGTTAGAAGGAGCTCAGCTTGATTGTATTCTATGTAAACAAGAAGAAGTGTTTTGAGGATACCTTCATGTGTGTTGTAGATGGCACACTGAAGAAGGGTTTGCCCATCAGAGGCCGTTCTCCTGTCATAGGGAGAAGATGCGAGGGGCAAAAGTTTGTCAACGATTTTTAGACGACCTTCCTCTGTAGCTTTGAGTAGCGTGGTCGCCCAGCGTGATTAATGATATCCACCAGATTACAGTGTCGTTCTAATAAAAAATCCACGACCTTGTAATGTCCTTGAATGGCCGTTTCATGCAAGGCAGTATTACCTTCTTCATTTTTAGCAGTAACGAATTCATGGCTGCCCTTCTTTCCTGCCTCGATGTCTCGAATCATGATCTGAAGCAACTTTTCTACAGCTTTCACATGCCCATGATACGCTGTCAAATGAAGGGCAGTACTGTTTCCCCTTGGAGTGACCGCTTGAAGAATGTTGAGTCCCCCATCTACAAAAATTTGGAGATCCTCCACGTTCCCTGATGTAATTGCTTTGTTCTCTACATTGTTTTTGTTCTGTCTTCTTCTTCATTGATCATTCACACTATTGTTGACAGTTTAACTGGCTAGAGAGAAGGGAATGTGATATTAGTTACTGATATAGACAAGGCACATAAACTATCCCACAGAATGCCATGTAGCATAGCTTTTGCTGTACTGCATGAGGGAGATGTGTTTTAGGGAAAGAGCACCACGTAAGGGGTTATAAGGGAGGGAGAGTGGAAGAAGGCACCTGCAGATTTATCATTTTCTCCAATGCACTGTCTTGCACCATTTATTCAAGAGATGACTGCAATAATATTTACTGAAACATCCCTTGTCTCGTCTGTAACGCACTGCTAACCTTACTGACAATGATATAGTTTACCATGCGTTCTCTTCCGTCGGGGTTCGCGAATACCTCTGTCCACCATCTACATTGCCAATCAGAGGCCCCCAAATATTTTGCATTAAAATTAGTGCATAAATAATATGCAAGTTGATATAAGTCGTGCATAATACTTACAGGCAAGGAAATCTATACAGAAACATTGAACAATTCGATTGGCTGAATGCAAATGAATAAATCATTGTTTAATTGTTGATGCCTCCTGGTGCAGGGGCACCTAGAGCACATAAGGAGTTCAATAAATCTTTGGAGGTCAAAAAGGCATCACTGAACATGAAGACATCCAATGATATCAATTGGAGTATTTTGGAGCCTATAATGACCTATAAGGTTAATTTATGTAATAAATTTGCAATAAGTCCAAAAAGGCTTCATAAGTCTTAGGACCAAAATTTGGAGTCTAGGATTGAATTAGGTGTTGAAAGTTTCAAATAGGTTAAATTAGTTTTTAATAGTGGTCAATAAGTACATTTAGATGATTTAGCAAAGTTCCAAAACTTAGAAATTACAAATATTTAAAATTTACAAAGTTACAAATTTGAATTTTCAAATTGTAATGGTTATGGACATTTAGGAGGGAATTTGATTTTATTATTGTTTTAGGCCAATCTAATCCTCTCAAACAATTTGGATTGGTTGGGGTAGTTAATATGAGTGTTTTAAATATTCCAAAGTCCCATTGTATGGGCAGCCAGGCTATTGTACGGATTGTGCCAGTTTTGGAGAAGAAAAAAACCTCTTTCAAATGCTATTTCTTAACTTCTTGGAACTGTTTTGAACATATTTTGCAATTGGTTTTGTGTTTTGATGCATTGGAATGATTAGGCATTGATCATATATCTTATCTATGCTATTGTGAATTATGTATTTGCAATTTTATTCAATCAAACTCTGACTGGCAGTGTTGTTGCAGCAACTCCCTTAACAGTTTTGTTAATTTACAATTTGCTATGGTCATTCCATGACCCCTAGGCACTGTAACTCATGGAATGACATTGAAATAACATGTATTATAGTCCACTAACATGAATTGATGCAGTGACATGCTAATCTCTTGGTGATCACCAAATTTTGTGAAGGGAAACTAATGAAAATTGCTTGGTATGCTACAGCAGTAGCTATTTGGCCTTAAGGAGGGGTCAATTTTATGATTGATTATGTAAATAAAATTTGAGGATAAGGTGTTACAACCTTTATTTGTTGCATGAAGTTTTGGAAAACGTGACATTGAGGAAACCCTTGGATTGAGGGTTTAGAAGTGATAAATTTGGGGTTTTTGATATTTCCGAGGTGCTAGGTTAAATTCCTCTTGGATTTAGAGGTTTTGTAACATATTGAAACACTAATGTAAGTTTTGAGTCTTGGGGATACAAATAACTAGGTGTTTCTTTGTTAAATCACCTATTTTTTAAGCATTTTGGGGCCACATAGTGAGGACAGTCATACTCGGTCCAAAACAACCTACACTATCCTTTTGGTATGTTGTTAAAATAAATAAAGGGTACTCAAATATATAATTTATTTTTCTATTGTTTTGGAAAAAGTTGGAGATAAGGTCTTGTGAAGGCTGCTGCAGGGCTACAAGACAGGCTATTAGGCCTAGCTTGATGAATTTTGGAAATTTGAGTATGAAACCTTGGACAGAAGTTTGTAAGTATTTATAACATTTTGAATTACATGTTTTTAAGCCATTGGACCACTCTTTAAGTCTTGTTTGAGTGTTCTTTGATATTTCATCTATTGAAGCTATCCTAGGAGCATTAAGATTGGATATTGAAGAAGCTTGATCTCTTTTTGTTATTTGGACCTTGGAATGACCACACTCCTTTGCCCCTCTACATCAAGTGGTATCAGAGAACACTATTAGATCCTTAAAGGGATAGAGGAACACTTTGCTAAAGGAAGTTTGACTATTATTTGTGAAAATGCCTCCAAGGAATGCAGGTATTGCCAGGGAGATCTAGGAGTTGAAGGAGAAGAAGAAAAGGTTGCAGGAGTCTTATAATATACTTTTGACCAGGCTTGAAGCACTAGAATCCAATCAAAGAAGGGAAGAAGATGAAGTTGTTGATAGTGAAGAAGAGGAAGAAACCCAGAAGGAAGGGGAAGAAGAAGCAGAAGAGGAACAAGTAGATCCTGAAGAGTAGAGGACAATCAGGATATTGAAGGCTTTGAAGAATGAGCAGCATAAGGTGAGGGGAGATATCCCTATGTATGATGGAAGTCTGAAAGAAGAAGAGCTTTTGGACTGGATAGCATTAATGGATGCCTACTTTGAAAGTGAAGAGGTACCAGATGAACAAAGGGTCAGATTGGCAAAAACAAGGCTGAAAGGGCATGCACTCCTATGGATGGATCATGAGGAGGCTGATACAAGAAGAAGAGGTAAGGCTAAGATTATCTCTTGGGACAGAATGATAGCAAAGATGAAAGGTAACTTTCTTCCAAAAGATTTTGATGTACAAATGCATAAGAAAATGCAAGGTTTAAGACAAAAAGACTTAGATGTTAAAGCATATACTAATGAATTTTATAAACTAAGTATAAGATCTTGATTGGAAGAAGATGAAGTTGTTAAGGTTGCTAGATATCTAGGTGGTTTAAGATTTAGTATTCAAGATGAATTTGTGGCTTCTAACCCCAGAAGTGTGAAGGAATGTTACCAGTTGGCTCTTAGAATGGAGGAGAAGTTGAAGAGGAAGAGTGAAAGATAGAATAGTAGCAATAGAGGAGGTTCTTCAATAAGGGGAAGAGGAGGAAGGACAAATCAGGTTTGGGAAGAGAAGGACAAAGGAACTACTTCTGAGGCAAGAGGAGGACACACCCAAAGAGGTGGAAGAAATGGAGGAGGAAGAGGAAGTGGCATCTTCACAGGTAGATGCTTTCATTGCAATGAAGTTGGACATCAATCTTTTAGGTTTCCTAAATGGATAGATTCTGATCAAGGAAAGGAAAGGAGGGTACATCTGATTGAAGAAGAAGAGGCTCATGAACCTAAAGCAACAAACTCTGAGGCAGGAGAATTTTTTCTCATGAGGAAAGGGGGACCATTACCAACATCAGCACAAGAAGGTATATTCAAATCAAGATGTTTAGTCCAAGGCAAGGTATGTACTCCAATCATTGATTTAGGGGCACATAGCAATTTGGTTTCAATGGATATGGTTTCTAAGTTGAGATTGGCATTGGTAGAACATCCTAATCCTTACAGTGCCACTTGGGTAAACCAAGAGTTGAATGTTAAGGTTAGTCAGAAGGCTCTTGTCAATTTTTCAATTGGGCCATATCATGATCAAGTTTGGTGTGATGTAATATCTATGAACTGTGGACACATGATATTAGGTAGACCATGGCAATGCATGAGAAGGACAATTCATGATGGCTACACAAATACTTATATTGTTCATAAAGGGAAAGAGAAGTTTAAGTTGAATCCACTAACTTGCAGGGATAAAGACAAGGTATTGATGTGTTTTGGTGATAATATCCCTTTTCATAGGCAAGGAAACATTCAAAATGATACTGGTTGGTATATGAAGCATGGATACAATTATGGATTGAACAAGATAGAGTAGGACAGTCCTATAAATCAGAGATGTTTGGGGCTGCCACAGTCAGAATTTGAAGTCTTTAAGAGCATTTGAGTTGGCTCCATCTACTGTTCCATCAAAGGATACAAAGATTCTAGCACAAAACAAGGGTTACAACAGTTGCCAGGTAGATCATGAAGGATAAGTTGCAGACTGTACCCAGTACACCAGTTGCAATAGCAAGGCAACAATTTGATTTAAAATCAGACCCTCCACCTAAAATTTTTAGTACTAATGTTTTTCACAAGGTGTGTGTAGGTTCAAAGAGAAGGCCAATGACCTTAGGGGACTTCATTCCTTCCCCAAGACACCATATCCATGAAGTATAGGTTTAGACTAATGCCAGGACTGATTCTTGGGACAAGAATCTTTTTCAAGGTGGTGAACATGGTGCAGGGGCACCTAGAACACATAAGGAGTTCAATAAACCTTTTGAGGTCAAAAAGGCATCAGTGAACATGAAGACATCCAATGACATCAATTGGAGTATTTTGGAGCCTATAATGACCTATAAGGTTAATTTATGTAATAAATTTGCAATAAGTCCAAAAAGGCTTAATAAGTCTTAGGACCAAAATTTGGAGTCTAGGATTGAATTAGGTGTTGGAAGTTTCAAATAGGTTAAATTAGTTTTTAATAATGGTCAATAAGTCCATTTAGATGATTTAGCAAAGTTCCAAAACTTAGCAATTGCAAATATTTAAAATTTACAAAGTTACAAATTTGAATTTTCAAATTGTAACGGTTATGGACATTTAGGAGGGAATTTGATTTTATTATTGTTTTAGGAAAATATAATCCTCTCAACTGATTTGGATTGGTTGGGGTAGTTAATATGAGTGTTTTAAATATTCCAAAGTCCCATTGTACGGGCAGCCAGGCTATTGTACGGACTGTGCCAGTTTTGGAGAAGAAAAAAACCTCTTTCAAATGTTGTTTCTTAACTTCTTGGAATTGTTTTGAACATATTTTGCAACTGGTTTTGTATTTTGACACATTGGAATGATTAGGCATTGATCATATATCTTATCTATGCTATTGTGAATTCTATATTTGCAATTTTATTCAATCAAACTCTGACCGATAGTGTTGTTGCAGCAACTCCCTTAACAATTTTGTTAATTTACAATTTGCTATGGTCATTCCATGACCCCTAGGAACTATAACTCACGGAATGACATTGAAATAACATGTACTATAGTCCACTCACATGAATTGATGCAGTGACATGCTAATCTCTTGGTGATCACCAAATTTTGTGAAGGGAAACTAATGAAAATTGCTTGGTATGCTACAACAAAAGCTATTTGGCCTTAAGGAGGGGTCAATTTTATGATTGATTTTGTAAATAAAAGTTGAGGAAAAGATGTTACAACCTTTATTTGTTGCAGAAAGTTTTGGGAAACGTGACATTGAGGAAACCCTTGGATTGAGGGTTTATAAGTGATAAATTTGGGGTTTTTAATGTTTTCGAGGTGCTAGGTTAAATTAATCTTGGATTTAGGGATTTTGTAACATATTGAAACACTACTATAATTTTGGAGTCTTGGGGATACAAATAACTAGGTGTTGCTTTGTTAAATCACCCATTTTTTAAGCATTTTGGGGCCACATAGTGAGGACAGTCATACTTGGTCCAAAAAAACCTACCCTTTCCTTTTGGTATGTTATTAAAATCAATAAAGGGTACTCAAATATATAATTTATTTTCCTATTTTTTTGGAAAAAAGTTGGAGATAAGGTCTTGTGAAGGCTGCTGCAGGGCTACAAGGCAGGCTATTAGGCCTAGCTTGATCAATTTTGGAGATTTGAGTGAAACCTTGGACAGAAGTTTGTAAGTCTTTATAACATTTTTAATTACATTTTTTTAAGCCATTGGACCACTCTTTGAGTCTTGTTTGAGTGTTCTTTGATATTTCATCTATTGAAGCTATCCTAGGAGCATTAAGATTGGATATTGAAGAAGCTTGATCTCTTCTTGTTATTTGGACCTTGGAACCACCACACTCCTTTGCCCCTTTGCATCACCTCCACTATAGTGCTCACAAGAACTAATAATAATAATGATGCCTGCAACACTGACAAACAAATAGTATGTTGTGTGTTCTCTTGCATTGGGAATCCATATCTTTCTCTTGCCTTTCTGCAACCATTGTTGGATTTTTAAAATTAAATCCATTTGTCTAGACGCCTCCATATTTGACTTTATTTTTAATAAAGTTTAATGTCTGATATTTTTTAATGGACTTTGAAAGATAAGTTCAAATAAGATTTGGGGGAAATCTGATTTCTTCTTCAGACTTCTTCTTTCTTCCTTGGACTTCTTCCTTCTTCCTTTTTGGACAACAAGTTTTGTATAAAGGAAAGAATATCTTTATTCTTCCACAACATGAATGTAATTTTTTTTTTTTGAATGCAGCAACAAGTAATGTTTTTGAATACTCTATTTTTATCAAATAAGTTAATGATTATTCTGTTAAGCAGTGATTGCTTTAGATAATCTTCTAACAGCTTTGTGAAGCTCGTAGATGTTTGTATGCAGCCATAGTAGTTGCAAGTTTATTTCTTATTGTAGAAGTGTTTTTAGTTTGAATAGAAGCAAGAAGAATCTTGCATATTTCTCTAGTCTCTTGTGTTTGCCCTATTTTTGGGATTTTGTTTGTGTTCATTGCTAGAACAGAGCATTCTTCCAGTGTGTTTCCAGAATTTAGTATTTCTCTAAATTCTTAACATGGTATCAGAGCTGATTAGCCTTCAATCCTTGTGAGTTTAGGTATTTATTTTTCTGTGTATTTTTTTATCTTACACAAGAGACATGGCTGGAGATGTAGGAAAGAGCTGGCAGTAGCCACTGTCCTTCAATGGACAAAATTATGATGTTTGGGAAAAGAAGATGAGGACTGTTATGATTGCAAATGACTTGTGGGAGCTTGTGGTCAATGGATTTATAGATGTAACTGACCCAACTCAGTTTGTTGGCCTCACAAACAATCAAAAGACCCAATTGAAGGAGTCAAGAAGGAAAGATGCAAAAGCTTTAAGCTTGATAGAAACTACCTTGATAGAGGCAATCTTTCCTAGAATAGCAATAGCTAATTATTCCAAAGAAGCTTGGGATATTCTACACACATGTTTTAAAGGAACTAAAAAGGTTGGGTTAGTGAAGCTCCAATGCTTCAAAGAGAGTTTGAAACTCTTCTCATGAAGGACAATGAGTCCATCTTAGATTTTAGTTCAAGACTTTCTGGTTTGATAAACCAATTGAGAACCAATGGAGAAACCATGGATGATCAAAGAATAGTAGAAAAGGTTTTGAGAAGTTTGCCCTCAAAATTTGATAATCTAGTAATTGCCATTGAAGAGGCAAAGGATCTTTCAATTAATAGGTCTGCAAATTCTTCTCAAGAGCAAGCTTTCAGAGCTCAAGCCAATGCAAGAGGTAAGGGAAGAGAGAGAAATAAATCTGGAAGAGGTTCAAGAGGTAGAGGCCATGGTAATTGCAGACAACAAAATGCTAGAGGAGAAAGCTCAGAATGAGTAGCCACAAATGAGAGAGCTATCAGCTCTTGGAATAATTCTAGAGGAGGTAAGAAGAAATATACCTCTGACAAGAGTAATATTGAATGTTATTATTGTCATAAATTTGGGCATTATGCTAGTGAATGCTTGAAAAAGAAAGGAAATCAGTCAAAACCAAGTGCAAATGTTGCTAATATCAAAGTGGGTGATGAAAATAATCCCATAGCCTTCATCATGTGCAACGTTGGTGAAGAAGGCAGCCCTGAAGTCTAGTATTTAGACAATGACTATAGTAACCACATGAGTGGTAATGAAAGTCTTTTTTCTTTCATTGATAAGAATGTAAAGTCTAAAATTAGAATGGGGAACAATGGAGTTGTTCCAGTTGTGGGAAAAGGATCTATTATGATCTGCACCAAGCAAGGTGAGAAACAAAAAATTCAGAATGTTTACTTTGCCCTAGGTATAAAGCACAATTTGATGAGTGTTGGACAACTCACTCAAAATGGTTATAAAGTGTTGATGGAGAATGACCAATGTGTTATTTATGAGAAGGATGGGAGTAAGAAAATTGTTCAGCAGTTCAAATGACAAAGAATCAAATGTTTCCATTGAAGGTAGAGATGTGTTTCTCTTCACAATTAGCAGCTGCACCTCCCAAGAAAGAATGTACAACAGTACAACAATCAGCCTTCAAAAGCGTGATTGAAGACCCCTTGAAGCTATGGCATTTAAGGTATGTACATATTGGTTATGCTGGTTTAAATTTATTGTCCAAGAAAAGAATGGTAGATGATTTGCCATGTATTAAAGAGTTTAGTAGCAAGTGTGAGGCTTGTATTTTGGGTAAGCAACATAGGCTGCCCTTTAATTCGGAAAACTCTAGAAGGGAAAGAGCACCATTAGAGCTGGTCCATATTGATTTAGTTGGCCCTATGAAAATTACTTCCATTGGGGGGAGTACTTATTTTATGACCTTCATAGATGATTTTAGTCATAGAACATGGGTTTACTTCATGAAAAATAAATCTAAAGTTTTGATAAGTTTTTAGAATTTAAAGCCTAGGTTGAAAATGAAAGTGGAAAAAACCTCAAAGTCCTAAGGTCAGATAGAGGGGGGGAATATACCTCCAATATTTTTGTAAATTTTTGCAGGCAAAATGGCATAAAGAAGGAGCTAACTAGTTATACTCTGCAGCAAAATGGAGTGGCTGAAAGGAAAAATAGAACAATCATTGAGATGACAAGAAGCATGATGAAAGAAAAATGACTCCTAATTGAATATTGGGGAGAAACTATAGCAACAACAGTCTATTTGATAAATAGAAGTCCTAAAAAAGTAGTTCATGACAAAATTCCAATGGAAGCATGGACAAATCATAGATGGACAGTTGAACACTTGAGAGTGTTTGGGTGTGTAGCATATGCACACATGCCAAAGGAGAAAAGACAAAGGTTTGATGATAAAGGGGTGAAGTGTGTCTTTACTGGTTATAGTCCAGAATTCAAGGTATACAAATTATATGATCTAGTTGGTAAGAAGATCATCACTTCAAGAGATGTGGAGTTCATTGAGAATGAGTCATGGGATGGATTGGTGGACACATCTTCAAGAACTTCAAGTAAAGTGCATATTATTGATGAAGATGGTGAAGTTATTGATCAACAAAATGATATAACAATAGATATAGAAGGCTCCAAAAGGCTAGAAATTAGCCCCGCAAAGAGCAGCAGCAGCAATACTAAGAGTTATGATCCCAATCTCATCTCCCTAGTGCCAAGAAAGACCAAGAGTCTAAGAAAGATATACCAAGGTGAAAGGTATGAAAATGAATTCGATGAAAATATTAATTTTTCATTATTTTCTCATAGTGATCCAATTTATTTTGAGGATGCTGAAAAAGAAGAAAAATGGTGTAAGGCCATGGATGAGGAAATAGATGTAATAAAAAGAAATGAAACTTGGGAGCTCACTAGTTTACCTCCAAACAAGAAAATTATTGGAGTTAAATGGGTTTACAAGACAAAGAGAAATGCTGAAGGAAAAATAGATAGGCATAAGGCTCAATTGGTGGTCAAGGGGTACAAACAACAGTTTGGTAGAGATTATGATGAGACCTATGCCCCTGTTGCTAGAATGGAAACTGTGCATGTTGTCATAGCAATTGCAGCCCAACACAAATGGAAGGTTTATCAAATGGATGTAAAGTCCACCTTCTTGAATGGAGTATTGAAAGAAGAGGTTTATGTGGAGCAGCCACTTGGTTATGAAGTTTCGGGTCATGAAAGTAAAGTTTATAGGCTGAAGAAGGCTCTTTATGGGCTTGAGCAAGCTCCACGGGCATGGGTATAACAGAATTGACTCATATTTGATGAGCAATGACTTTTGCAAAAGCGATGGTGAGCCCACTCTTTACATCAAGGCAGCTAATGGTAATATTTTAATTGTTGTCTTGTATGTTGATGATTTAATCTTTACTGTGGATAATGATTTCTTCATTGCTAATTTTAAAGATGCCATGAAAAGTGAGTTTGAAATGTTAGACTTAGGTCTCTTGAGATATTTTCTAGGCATAGAAGTAAAACAAATGCATGATGGTATTTTTATCTCTCAAGAAATATATGCAAATCAGATCTTGGAGAGATTTAAAATGCAAACTAGCAAGCCTACCCCAACACCATCTTCAGTAGGTTTAAAGCTAAGCAAGCAAGATTGCAGCAACAATGTGGATCCAACTTTATATAAAAGTTTAGTTGGAATTTTTATGTATTTAATAGCTACTAGGCCAAACACTATGCATGTAGTAAGTTTGATTTCTAGATTTATGGAAACTCCAAAGGACTCCCATTGGAAAGTGGGAAAGAGAATCCTATTGTATGTGAAAGGCACCAAGGGATATGATATTTTGTATACTGCAGCAAATGTTTTTGATCTTATTGGCTATACAAATAATGATTGGGCAAGGAGTTTGGATGATAGGAAGAGCACTTTCGAATATGTCTTCCACATTGGTTTAGGTGTAATCTCATGGGCTTCTAAGAAGCAACCCATAGTTGCTCAATCTACAACAGAGGCTGAATATATAGCAGCAAATGCAACAGCATGTCAAGCTATTTGGTTGAGGAGGATCTTGGCAGATTTGAAGGAAGAACAAGAGGATGGAATCACAATATTTTGTGACAATATTTTCTCAATCGCTTTGTCAAAGAATCTAGTGTTTCATGGAAGAAGCAAGCACATTGAAATTAAATATCATTTTATTAGAGAATTAGTTGAGAATGGTGAAATAAAAATGGAGTTTTGCAGGTCAGAGCAACAGCTAGCAGACATTTTCACCAAGCCATTGGACATTGCAAGTTTTAAGCACCTAAGGAGAAATTTGAGCATAGTTAGTTTGGATCAAGGATGATCTTGTTTTTCGGCTCAAGACAATGGGGGAGTGTTAGATTTTTAGAATTAAATCTATTTGTCTAGAAGCCTTCATATTTGACTTTATTTTTAATAAAGTGTAATGTATGATATTTTTGAATGGACTTTGAAAGATAAGTTCATCAGATTTGGGGGAAATCTGATTTCTTCTTCAGACTTCTTCTTTCTTCCTTGGACTTCTTCCTTCTTCCTTTTTGGACAACAAGTTTTGTATAAAGGAAAGAATATCTTTATTCTTCCACAACATGAATGTAATTTTCTTTTTTTGTATGCAACAACAAGTAATGTTTTTGAATACTCTATTTTTATCAGAGAAGTGAATGATTATTCTATTAAGCAGTGATTGCTTCAAATAATCTTCTAAGAGCTTTGTGAAGCTCGTAGATGTTTGTATGTAGCCAAAGTAGTTGCAAGTTTATTTCTTATTGTAGAAGTGTTTTTAGTTTGAATAGAAGCAAGAAGAATCTTGCATATTTCTCCAATCTCTTGTGTCTGCCCTATTTTTTAGAATTTTGTTTGTGTTCATTGTTGGAACAGAGCATTCTTCCAGTGTGTTTCCAGAATTTAGTATTTCTCTAAATTCTTAACAACGATCAACAATGGCCAATATCAAGCCACCAAGTTTCTCTTCCCTTAATCCCTAAGCATGTTCTAATATGAAATAGCAAAGAACTAAATTATGCAAAGGTTTCTCACAATTTGATTGGTTGAGAAAAGAGAGTTTAATCACTGCCCCTCCAATATAGTTCCTGCCATATGCATGGCAGGAACTAAAAATCACCTCTCTTGGTCAAATGAAATCACACTGTTTGATTATTAATTGTCTCTTGACAAAATCACACAATTTCAATAGGAAATTGCATTCCCCCATGCTTAAAATCAAGTGTCCTTTTCATTGGTGATCACTGTCCATGGTGATGGAATCACAACCCTTCCACATTTAATAAAATCTCCACTTAAATGGCCCGTTATTAACGAAGATCATAGCCCATAGATTAGAAAAAATCATTTTCCATTGATTAAAAATCAATTTCCATTGATCAATGAGAATTACACCATTAATCTTGAATCACCCTTCTCCCATACTAAGACCCCCCGCTCCCCCCATCAAAATTGAAATTGCAGCCCCCCTTTGTAAGTTTGATGAGAGCTTATTTAAGAGGAGACCTCTTAGGATTTAACGCTTGGCCCCTTATTTAATTTGGTCCACCTCTCCACCCATGTATTTCATACCATTGAAATTTGACTCCAGCCTTATTTACATAGTTGATCCTCCAATAAAACTCACAATTTCAAAGCTTTTTGGTTAAACTCGATGAGGGGTAGGATGGTTTTGTGGTTGAGATTTCTTATTAATCTTGGAATGGAAACCACCATCTACTTAGGCAAAACCATTAAAAGTCAAGTGGAAACCACTCTACACTTAGGCAAAGGTTAAAATCATGAAAGTGGAAAGCACCTTACACTTAGGCAAAACCATCAAACATCAAGTGGAAACCACTAGAGAGCTAGGCAAAACCATTCATCAACAAGTGGAAACCACTAGAGACTTAGGTGAAACCTCTATGCATGAAGTGGAAACCACTTATGAATTAGACAAAACTACACCATTGCTTGGTGGAAATTTAAACCAACTTAGGCAAGGTGCAACCGATGTGCAATGGAAATCAAGGGTGACTTAGGCAAAGTGGGAACATAAGGTGTAAATTTATCCCTACTTAAGCAAAATTTACTTCAACTCACCATGAATTAATGATTCAAACCTTATTTTTATCTCTTCAAGTTCACTCAAATTTACACCCCAGCTGGTCTCCTTACAAAGGTGTCATACCCCTATTCATTAATCACCACTAATTTTTTGCACTTTCAATCTATATGATCAACATTTTGCCAAGTCTAATTACACTTTATTAAGCCCAATTCCACTAAGTCTGGTTTTCGCTGATGCTTTGAATGTTGTCTGTCTTCCTTTCCCATCATCACTAACACCTCATCTTGCTCTCACTCAAATTCAAACTCCAGAAATGCTGCCAATCTACCCAACACTAATACTTACAGCCAACTCCCAAGCTAAACACCTGCTAAAAAGAAACAAAAAGAGGGGGTCCCCATATTTCATGGGGAGATGGTGTGAAAAGCTCACAATAGTTTTGAACTCCCTCTATTGACTCTGGTCAGAAATTCCCTTGTGTTCTATTTTCTAAACCACATCTCCTCAAAGAGAGTAGGTAAGGAGTCACCCTTAATTGTGTGTGCATACTTGACCTAGTTGTTCTCATTAAAATGTCTATTTTAAATGATATGAAGGTTCTAGATCTAACTAATGCAGTGCTTTGAAGCTATCTATAATGCCCATGTTTTGACTGGACAAATTCCCCATAAAAACAAAAATAACAATTCTACCCACAAAATGATGAAAATAATTTATAAACCACCAAAATTTAATTCACAATAATCCCTATGATTGCAAGCCTGAATTAACATGGCTGACTAAGGAAAAGCAAAGAACTAATATGAAAAACTAAATAGAAATATAAAAAATCCCAACCTTGAATTAGCATGACCGTCTGATGAAAAGCAATAACCAAAAACTAAATAAAGTTGTATGGAAAATTAAATGGCACAAGCTCGTGTAGTTAAAACATAGTAGCTTTCAAAAGGAAATTTTAGGGGACATCATAAAGTATTAATATTGAGTAAAATGTTACCCAAATTTTTGGCCCAATTCGAATGAGCTCAAGTGGCAAAGACAATTGGAATTCCACAGAAGAAACCTAGATTGATATGCGTGAGACATTATAAATTCTATGTGAAGCCCAAGGTGCAAATCTCACAGAGAAAACCTAATGAAGTATTGAAATTCAAAAATAAAATATTACAGATGTAACATAGCCCAAAAAATAGAGGCCGAGTGAAAATCCAACTTTTCTTGGAAGAATTAATTATTAATAAACCAAAAAGAGAAATCTTGATTGTGTCAACTGTGTCAAATGTTAACTTGAAAAAGAAATATCAAATCGAAGAATATGGAGTCATTTTAAACTATGTATACAATGTTGGTGGCTTTTAGGCCGAAAGTAACCCGAACATGGAGAGTATATGAGATCAACAGTAATGAAATAAGAGTGAGATTTCCAGGAGGCATCAAATCCTTGATTGGTTATTTCCTCCTTTAAGCTTGTATGGACATTTCCCAGCAAGCCCCCTAATGAACATGGCGACGTTGCTGCAAAGCGCCCGTGTGTGAGTAACCTCCATCCCACCCCTTGCAACATCCTTCCTATGGCCTACCCCTGTAAATAAGCTTTTTCTGAGTCAATATTCTCATTTAAAAAGGTCTGCGAATCCCTGCACTCGTAAATATAGTAGCTCTAAACCCCAATACCTACTTTTTATCCATTTCCATTTAGGCCCTGTTTGTTTGTGGAATTGGAATTTGAGTCAAAACCTGATTATCTCAAAATCAGGTTTTGAAATTCCAGTTTTGTATATTTAGAAGATGTTTTGGACCGTTTGGTTGACCCGGAAGATGGATGAGATAATCCATCTTCTGTGTTTGGTTGCCATTTTTGAAATTGGAATTGGAAGTAAGAAATTCCTATTTATGTGTTTGGTTTGCAATTTCAAATTGGAATTGGAATTACATTATCCATTTTTTGTGTTTAGTTCTACATTTTGAATTGGAATTAGAATTTAATTTTTAATTTAATATTTTATTATTTTGGTCTATTTTTTATGTATGGTTTTTTTATATTAATTTATATTTTTATGTAGTAAATCATAAACAAAATTTAATATATATTTTTTTCAATATTGTGAACAGTAAACTTAACTTTTTTAAATAATTTTATACATTATCATAAACAATATTATAACAAAAAAACAATTATAACATTGCTCGATATCACATCAAAATATAAATAAGTCATCTAGTCCACATATATATCTATCTCTGCATAATGATCCAACAAAATAGTACGATTGTTGCACAAAGTAAACATTGTAAAAACAAGATTTTGACTTTAGAGGCAGCCTCCACTTTTGCCATAGTTTTCTTGAGTGTTTTGCAATTCTTGCACTCGTCATCTACAACATGTGTATGTGTAGAACGTGCAGATGATGTAGATAATGACGGATTGTCATTGGCCCATCGAAAGTACTCACATCCACCGCCATCTTGCAATACAAATCTAAGTTAGTCTCACTATAATGACTAATATTTATTCTTTGTAAACATTTAAATATTGTGCAATTAACAACCTTTTTCTTATTTTTGCAACTCCAAAATTTATGATCTGGATTTTCCTATGTGTGTGACGTCCTCAACACACAATGCAATCCATCACCACACTCACACATAGGAACATTCCTCATAGCCATCAGCACTGTATCAAGCAAAAATTTGTTCATTCATACTAATTTTGTTCGCTATAACAACATGACTATATTCTATGAGTACAAATTGAAAAAGTTATACAAAAAATATAATGACACAACTATAGCATCAGATAGAAGTTGGGGAAGAACAATATCCATGAACTGATTGGTGGTGTGAAAACACACCGTTAAATAAGAAAATGCAAGTAGATCCATGGTCTACACCCTTATGCCCCACATTTGATGATCAATCCTGCATCTACAAAGTAAACATGATAGAAAAACTAAAACTTGTTTATTTTTAAATGGAATACACCAAGGAGTACCATCAGAAATATTGACTGTTTACAAACATGAACAGTTACAAACAATCATCAGATAGCTCATTTTTTTATCAGCATATGTGGATATTTTTTTCATCAATGTTTGAAATACCTTCTGGATTTGATTGTATAGATAGTTTTGGATCACATTCTGTGATCCATCATCAGGATGAAAGAGACCAAAATGATTGCAATAGACCAAAATGATGGACTTTTCTATCAATCATTTTTCTCTCTTCCATCGTGATGAGGGATCACAAAGTGTGATCATAAAATATCTACAAAATTGAATCCAGAAGCTATTTCAAACATATTTAATGTCAGCATATGTGTAGTCTCACTTTATCATCATATGTGTAGTCTCAAAACTATCAATTTCTATTTCTATACCTATCACGTGGTTTTTAAAAATGAATGAAAAATGAAAAGAAATTGAAGATGAAATAGAGCATTGAAAAAAGTAGAATTATTTAACTTAATTTCATAACGCAACAATAATAACAAGATGGTTAGGGTATATACATACAAAATCATGAACAATACAGTCGTCTACCAAAACACATTTATAAAATCATGTCTAAAGAACTAGAAATGGATAGTTAAGAGACTACACCTTAACAATGCATTAATGAAGCATTCATCATGTGGTACTCCTTCGTGTATTCCACTTAAATATGTTAAAAGAAACAACACTAAAAAATGCAAGCTAAAAAGCACTTTAATGAAAACAATGGTCAAGGGAGGGCATGCTTGTTTGGCCATTGATGGACCTCTAAAAGCACTCAAAATTCAAAGGACAAGAGAGAAACAAGGTTTCCTACCTTGAAGTGGAGAGAAAAACCAAAATGGAGAGGAAGACAAGAACACTCTGTGAAAGCCAACATAATCACTAGCAACACAAAATAATCTTGGCATGGATCCAATGAATTAACACAATAAGTATACCAACAGGTACTTACTAGTGTATGGTGAAAATGTGACCACACTTCTATGAATCCTTACATGCAAGAAAAATCAACAATGAGCCCTCACAAATCGATCCATAGCTCTCTATGCATGGAGTTGCAAGATTTGTAAAATTGCTCTCAGCTAGAGCTATAAACTCATGACCTTGCTAGTCAACCACACAATGAGAGATTCCAAATCAAAGATAAGGGCAAAAATGCCAATATCTCCAATGAAATCAATATGGATGCAATGCAATGCAAACTAATCTATGAGAATGAAAGATGCAAGCTATGTTATGAAAGAAAAATACAAGTGTTACAAATCCTCTTATTAAGCTATGTGAGATTAATCTATTGCATAAAGGAAATCTATACTAAAAATGCCATTATTATGCAGCTATGATGTAAGAAAATAAGCTAAATAAAATGCAACAACAATGTCTTCAAAGCTTGAATGCAAGAATGTCTTCAAAGAGCTCCAAATGACCTAGAAAACCTCCAGCATAACATTAGCATAAAAACTTAAGATATGAAAATGAGGAAGAGAGCTCTTCTTTTATAGAGAATGAGAATCAATGAACGATTGAGATTAAGAGGCAAAAGACTTAATCAATGATGGAAAAAAATAGAAGCTTGATCCTTGTGCACAAATATCCTCCAATAGGAAAATAAGAGTTGACTTTAGTGTCCATATGAGACAAAAAGTACTTTTTCTCTTTTTATAAAATAAGAATAATGTTTTATTTGTGCAACATAGGATAAGAAGAAAAGTGAGGATTTTTTATTTAAATAAAAGGGGAGGAAATTCTTTTAAATTAAATAAAGGCTTAGGATAAAGTGATTTTATTATTTAATTAAAAGAGATTTTTAATTAATTAAAAGGGAGCATGTTCTCTTAATTAAATAAGATTTTTAGTTTTTTCTCTTTTAAATTAAATAAGGCTCAAACTTTAAGAAATATTGAATTGATTATGATTTGATCAAGAAAATTGATATAATTGATATTGTTGATATTTGAAAATATTGATTCAGGGATTTGATAAATTGCAGAAATGGGGCCCAAAGTCTAGGCAACCATTTTAGGGTGTATACATTTGCCCCTCTTTGACTAATGTGTGATCATTTCGGGAACACATGCAGTCAAAGAAGAATTGAAATGTGAGATCGATTTGGGATCATAAAACAACCTAGATGTGTGTTTGACAGATGGGAACACATTAGGACAAGCATAAACAATAGCTGAAAGACAAGACCAACACCATCGCTGCTAGGTGCAAATCAAGCCTTAGACAAACTATCGTCATCACTGCTAGGCAATAATCAAGTTTGAAAAATAGGAAATTAAAATTGAAAGACAAAATCACCACCATCGCTGCTAGGTGATAATCAAGTCTAAAAATAAGAATCTTAAGCTGAGCTAAATGATAAAGTTGAATCAAAGATTAAAGCTAATAGGTACTACCCCCTCGAAATCGAAATCAAAATCAAATAGAGGAGAACAAGAAATTGATAAACTTGATCAAGTCACAATAAATCATAATAGAAGGATGGAGCATGATAGGATAACCATCAAATAGTGAAGATATGCCCCAGGTTGACGAGGTCTGACTGGGAAAGATATAAGATAAAGATTAAGTCAAACCTCAGAGAGAGGAAGCGAAAGGGGTGAATGAAAGACTAGAAGTTTGGAAGACATGGAAAGGAAGAAATTCCATCAAAGATTGAAGAATTATGCCTCAAAAGGTCAGTCAACTATGTAGAAGAATGAGAAAACTTGGAAACACAACTCGGATTTCGATTTCAAGTCCAAAAATGGATAGAAAATGATGTGATATGAAAGACCAAAAATGAAAGATATGATCAAGAAGAATCAGAAAATGAGCACAGTTGACCAACTAGTCTGTAGATGACAAAAAGGAGAGCTCTCTCCATATGCAAGATGCAAAAACTAAACTATGATGAACCTAAGAATGTAAGCTACTATGAAAAGTGGTTGACTTGCAAGGTCACAACACTTATAGACATCTAATTATCATTATCGAGCATTTGGTAGCATCGTAAGATCATACAATGCACACTAGCATAACTATGTGGATATGAATATGATCTTTATTAAAGATAGAAATGTGGAAATCCCACCTAGGCATCAAAGACATGGAGGTCAAGATGACTAATACAGTGAGATTACCTAAGTTTGATATGGCGAGATTATGCTTGTATCAAGACACATGAAAGTCAAGATAACTAGAAGTATGCACTCGCAAAACAGTCAAGGATAATACCTTGTCAATCCATAGTGTCAAGTAAGACCAGCATAAATGCTCATGACAGTTAGGATCAAAAAAATATACCCATAAGCAGATAAAGAAAGAAAACATGTTCTCATACCCTCAGTCTTCTAGCCATGCATCATCGAAAACTTCTCAGGGGGAGACCACTCATCAAATAAATTCTCATAGACAACACCCAAAGAAAAATAAAGTCAACATATCTCAATGAGTTGATTGTTTAAGTGTGTGTGTGTTGGTCATAGAGTCAAACTTTGAGTATCACATTTGCAAATGAGCAATGTCGCATCATACTAGACTATTGTGTAAGACATCTGATAAGTGTTAAGAAACACTCGATGCAAGGGTAGTGTTGAGAAACACTATTTGGGGTGGTGTTGAAAAACACATGTTGTGAAATGCCCCAAGAGACAAATGCACCTAAAGGACCTATGCTAACAGTTATGCCCCCTAGACAAAGACAAAGACCAATTCCAAACCAAGTCAAATAAGGTTAAGACATGATGGAGAATAGCTAAGTGTCGAGGACGCATGCTAAGAGACAAGGGTGCAAAGGCCTCAAGCAACGCCTGTTTTCAGGTTTTCACCACTTGGATTTATTGCAATTTTTTCTCTTTTTTTTTTTTGAATTTTTGAATTTTTGCTACCAAGGCGCCTGTTTCCAGGTTTTCACCAAGGCACTTTTTCTATTTTTTTGAATTTTTTGCTATTTTTCTCTTTTTTTGTATTTTTTTAAAGACTTTATATGCTTTTTAGGATTTTTTCAGCATAATATATGAATTTTTTTGGTATTTTTCAGGATCATAAAATATATACAAAGGATGCCCCCAGATAGAATAGGCATCAAATTCCCAAGAAAGATCACATTGTGTAGTCCCAATATCTAGCAAGGTGGATAACAAGAGGGATTAGCAAGCCGGTGGAAGAAATGGAAGACAAGAGAATGAAAGAGAATGAAGTGAAGAAATCCTCAAGGGAAAACTCATCAAGAGTACCCAAGCTAGGGAAAAATGGTCATGTAAAGCACATTTGGAAAAGCAATGAAAGACCAGCATAGGATAAGCCTCAAAAGTGTAATGAAAGAGCATGAAAGGATGCAGTCCAAAGGAGTAGACATGTCAAGAGACTTCATAGCATTGTGTTTTACTCTTTTTTATTAGATCAAGACCAAATGGGAAAAAGATAGTGAAAGGCTAGAATGAAGGGAGAAAAATAGATATGAAGGCTAAAAATGAACGGAATGAAAGCAAGACCATCATAAGATAGCTCACAAGATAGCCAATTGTTCATGTATAGTTCAACATTGTCAAGATCAAAGATGGAATGGAATGGATGAAACATGTAGAAGAACTACGCATGATGCTTGATTACTAGGTTTTCATCATGGTACTTATCCAAGGTGCCACAAGAGAGTGGTTTTCACCATAGGATGAATTTATTTCTCTTTACTTTTTCTACCAAGGTGCCTATTTCCAAGTTTTCACCATGGTACATTTTCAATTTTATTTTTTTCTTTTCTTTTTGAATTTTTTCTATTTTTTTGAATTTTATAATTTTTGGAAGAAGGCAAGCTTTTAGGTAATGCTCCTTGAAAGGATAAATCATTGATATACCAAGGATCCAAAATGATATGCTCAAAGATGTTGATAGAGAAAGGAAAATGGAAGAGAAAAATGGAGGATAAGGCTTTATGTAAAGCGAGTGAGGTTGGAAGATATGAGGAATAGGCAAATGAGGAAAAATGATAGAAGGTAGAAGGATAATGAATGGAAGGATTGTGAAAGGGTAGATGGAAAGGGAGGCAAGATCAACATCAACACACACGTTGAAGGGTTGCGAGAGGATGGAGGAAATGTGAATGAAGGAATACAAGAAGGAATATGGTGAATGTTTAGCAGAGGTTGCGGTTCAGGCTCATGGAATGGAAGAATGTTTTTGGAAGAAGATGAAGTGAAAGCCTTTGGAAGCTTGAATGTCAACTTCACTTTTTGTTCAACATAAGACTCTTTCAAGAGAGACTTTGGAATCCATATAGCCATAGGCTTTTCATTTCTTTTTGGTGATTTAGTGAGAATATCTTCAATGATGGTTTTTGGAACCCATACTTGTCTTGTAGTTTTCTTCTTAGATATCTCTTTTGACTTTATGCCCCCATGTCAATTAGAGGAGACATGGTGATATTTTTTTGATGGATTCTTATATTGCTTCTTTTTCTTGTATTGAACATTCAAGTTAGTTCCAAAAGACTTGGGACTTGTGGAAGGAGGATATGACTGGTTTAGATAGGTGGGTGGATGAAAAGGATTCAAGGGTATGCATCTATGTTGATCTTGAGGAAAGATAGGAGATGGAGGGATGTAAGGACCCAAAATGGATGATGAATTAGGAAAATTAGGAGGGGAAAGTGAAGGGACATAAGGACCCAATATGGAAGGCAGACATGAAGTCCTTAGCAATGGTGGAAGAGGTCCAAGGATGGAAGTGGAAGATGCAAAAGGATAATCAATAAGTTCATCAGCATCTATATGACAACCAAGGATATCAGCATCTTTAGAGTGAGCATTAAAATTTTCAACAGGATCTTGGACATCTTGAATAGGAGCAACTTCTTTGATAAGATCATTCAAAGCTTGCGAAGACTTAGGAAGAGTAGAAAGCGGAAGTGAACATGGAGTGGTAGAACAAGAAGATGGAAGGCTTTGATCTTGACAAGGATCTTTGGATAGCACAAGCATATCATTTTTCTCTTGATTTTCAATAGGCTTATCATTGGAAGTAACAACATCATTTTCAATAACCTTAATGGAAGTCTCATCTTTGGAGAGCGCAAGTGTGGTAAGGTTATTTTGATTATCAATAAGCTCAATGGTGTAAGTAGTAACTTGATCTTGCTTAGAGGAAGAATTAAGACATGGTGGAATGAATGAGGAAGGGCGTAAAGGATCAAAAGAACCATGAAATGGAGGAGATACATCATGAAGAGAATTGGATGATATGGAGGGTTCTTGATCTTGATCTTTCTTTATGTTCTTTTCTTTATCATTTTTAAAGTCCTCTTGACATGTATCCACTTCTAAGGATAAGGAAGCGGGTTGGAGTTGTAGGGAAGACTTTGGTACAGATGGTGAAGGAATAGCTGAAGTAGGTATTATAGCATTTAAAGGCTTAGGCTCTTTAGGTTTAGCATTATTGAAAGTATTTGCAGCCAAGTGAAGGTTAGCTTGAGTATCTTTAAGAGGTGACCCTTGAGAATAATTACAGGGAACCACATGAAAAGTATTAGGATTTGAATCAGATGAAGTATTTGTGAAAGATTTGGAAGAATTGGAAGCTTTAGGAAATGTATGAGTATTGGATGAAGTAGAGGATGGAAGGGAACCATCACAAGACAAAGGTTTAGCATTAACATGATCTTTCTTGAGAGTGTCATCTTTATTTTTAGCATGAATGTTCTTAGAGGAAGGATTCTTATAATATTTACATTTCAAATCAGCACGGTGCATTTTATATTCCTCAACAGTAGTAGCTAGATTATAATCAAGGTATTGTTCACAAAACTCATCAAAGTTTCTTTCAAAATCCAAATCATACAGATCACCATCATGATCTTTCCAATATGAGGACCCATTTCTAGTAAGCACAAGGACACGACTAGGAGGACTCTTAGGAATAGAGGTGTCATAGGTATCATTACATTGTCCATCATCATAGTCATTATAGTCATCATAGGTAGGTGTGTCACTCTTCGTAGAAGAGGTATCACAAGGACTATCATGTTGCTCGTTATGGTATGTCTTGTGAAGAGAAGTAAGACTCTTTGAAGAAATAGAAGAAGAATGAGATCGTGAAGAAGAGGTATAAAGACTTCATGGAAGAAAAAGATTTAGATAATGAGGAATGTCTAGAAGAGTCATGATAAGATTTGGAAGATGAAGAAGGTGAATAGTGTTTAGAAGAATCGTGATAAGATTTAGAAGATGAGGAATGATGAGAAGATTTAGAAGATGAAGAATATTTGGATGAGATCATGAGTATGATTCTAGCAAAGGTGTCTGATTTAATTGATTTTTATTTTATTTTTGTCATAAATTTGTCACTCATGAGAATTTTGGAGGAACAACACTTTTCGAATGTGTCAATGAGCTCAAGATCATCTATTCCTAGAAAGTCTCATCGAGATTAAGAGGCAAAAGAGTTAATCAATGATGGAAAAAAATAGAAGCTTGATCTTTGTGCACAAATATCCTCCAATAGGAAAATAGGAGTTGACTTTAGTGTCCATATGAGACAAAAAGTATTTTTTCTCTTTTTATAAAATAAGAATAATGTTTTATTTGTGCAACATAGGATAAGAAGAAAAGTGGGGATTTTTTATTTAAATAAAAGGGGAGGAAATTCCTTTTAATTAAATAAAGGCTTAGGATAAAGTGATTTTATTATTTAATTAAAAGAGATTTTTAATTAATTAAAAGGGAGCATGTTCTCTTAATTAAATAAGATTTTTATTTTTTTCTTTTTTAAATTAAATAAGGCTCAAACTTTAGGAAATATTGAATTGATTATGATTTGATCAAGGAAATTGATATAATTAATATTGTTGATATTTGAAAATATTGATTTAGGGATTTGATAAATTGCAGAAATGGGGCCCAAAGTCTAGGCGACCATTTTAGGGTGTATACAACTAGTGGCTACTGTATTGAGATCTAGCAAGTTTTTACTTCTGCATTGCATACTAATTGCAGCTCATTGTAAGTATGTATATGAACTGCAATTAGTATGTAATATTTCAAGTATGTATATGAACTACAATTAGTAATGCTGAGAAAGTGTCCTATGTGTCATTCATCAAATATTCATTGCATTCATACTATATAGTGATTGTAGTAAAGAAACTTGTAAGAACAGGTTCCAGTAGCCATTACATAGCAGAGCCTATAGTAACATGACCCCTATTACTGTAGGCTCTGCTATGTAATGGTTGTTGTATTGATCTCATGGCCCCTGTTACTGTAGGTTCTACTATGTAATGGCTGCTGGAACCTATTCTTACAAGTAACATGGCCTCTGTTACTGTAGGCTCTGCTATGTAATGGCTATTGTATTGATCAATACAACAGCCATTACATAGCATAGATGAACTATTTTGAAGGTTTATGTTGCCAGTCTTATTGATAGTTGATTGTGAGATGAACTATCAAATCTTTACATTGCAGCCATTACATAACAAAGCCCACAGCAATAGGGGTGATGACAATGAAATGAGACTACAAATATAATGTTACAACAATATAAAGTGAACAATAACATCAGATCAATATAGGAGCCATTACATAATAGAGCCCACAGTAAAGCCCACAGCAACAGGGGTGATGACAATGAAACAAATATGTGCAAATACATTTTAGATAAAGTTTCAATCAAATGTAATCGAAAGTAAAACTGGGGGACCTGCCCTATGACTTATAAATGACTATCAAAATTAACATAACAGAACGCCTCTGCCCTAACTAGAGCTGAAGTTTTGGCCTATAGAAATGTGATCTACAAATCCAAGCCAGCTACAATTCTAACCCAGCATTCATCTTTCTCACTTTAAAGTTATAGTATAAAGAATAAAGCCATGCTTAATGTTGCAGAGATGCCTTAATATGCAAGCCCTTAAGCTCACATTTATGTAGCTTAAGATTGTCTTAGTTCATAGCTCTCAAGCTCATGATTCACTTTCCCAAGGTACATGTTTGTGATTAGCATGCTACACATTACCTTAACAATGCATTAAATATGTCATGTGCTGGAGGGGAATAAAAACTCATATCTGCTACACATTGCATAGAATGTATCCACCATAGGGGTGACCCACTTACATAAAAATGCAATTTTTTTAATCAGTGCTATATGAAAAATGAATAAAATAATAGCCCAAAATACTCCACACCTTATTTATAAAGTATCAGGACATTGATACATCAAATTACAAAGCACATATGATCCTTATGCCCTATTTTACTATGAATACACTACTGAGACTGAAGAAGATGAAAACCATACTGAGATTGAAGAAGATGAATACACTACAAAACCATACTGCAATTAGTATGCTGAGAAAATGTACAATACAATCAAAATCAAACAAATTTCATTACACTAGATAGCTTAATTTCTTAGCATACTAATTGTAGTTCATATACATAAATTATATATAGTAAGATCAGATTAATTTCTCAGCATACTACTTATAGTTCATAGATATAAATTATATATAGTAAGATCAAATTAATTTCTCAGCATACTAATTGCAGTTCATTCATTGGGGTTTTCATTTTTCATCCGGTTGTCGCTAGCACCTCACATTCTCGGCTGGGGTTTTCATTTTTCATCAAACCATTTTTCTATTTCATATACATAAATTAATTTCTCAGCATACTAATTGCAGTTCATTGTAGTTTATGTATATGAACTACAATTAGTACACCCATAAAATGTCCATTACTCTGACAGCTGAAGACCATAATAAGTCTTGTGAATTAGCATACTCAGTACACACAAAATGAGTGGCAAATCATCAACCATAAACAATCATAAACAATCATCAGTGTATGTGAACAACTATGATAAAGTTTCAACTCATGATAAAGTTTGATGAAGTATGTTGGGATGAATTAGCATATCATAAGTGACAATCATCAACCATAAACAATCATGACTGTATGTGAACAACTATGATAAAATATGTAGAAAATAACTATAATCCACCATATGTGGCTGCAATCCAGTCCACTCTCTCATCCTCAGTCATCAACAAGAACCCTTTGGCTCTTTCACACTCAACCATGAAGGTGTCGTATACCCTCAGGAATACACCTCAACTCAATTGAGGGATGGATTTGAGAGTGCTATATGCATCTGTCAAAGCATTCTCATGAGCAGATATATCAATTTTGTGAAGGTGCACATTGCTCATGCCCTCTTTTATTTTCTTAATTGTTTCACACATGGCATCCAAGGAAGTGGCCATACTTGCCTTCCTCCTTCCCACCCTTGTGACTGATGATGTAGGTGTTCCTCTAGCACTTGCACTTGGAGTGGACTGATTGGAAGGATAAGGGTCATCGTCCAAATTAGCAGCACTATCAAGATGTACATTGAAACCAATGTCCTCGTCATCAAGCACATTGTATGGCTCTTCCATAGGGTTCCCTTCTTTAGTCTCAAGGGCCGTTGTAGCTACATTACCTTCAACAATGTCGTTACCCACAATTGCACCCAGTTCATTAAAGTATTGGAAGGGCTGCCTCTTATACACTTTGGCATTTTTGAACTCTCTTCTCTGCATGTTGGCATAAATAAATGGATTAGGTTCTTTATCTTTCATTAGGTACTTTATAAGAAGGCAATATTATTTCCATCAAAATAGTAGAGAGATCACCCTACCTTGAGAAGCTCATCCCATATGCTATCCTCAACATCCATGCACTGAGTTGCCTCATTCCAAGTGAAGCCACTTGTATTTCTTAGCTCCTTCATGACTCTATATGCTAGCTTCCATGTTTTCAGCTTATTTTTGAAATTGTCCTTAGATAGATTTAGGTTCATATCATTGTTGAACCTCCTCTCAATGGCTGTCCACGCTTCTTTTTAAAAACCTCCATCACCTTTTCTTCCTAGCTGTACTTGCTCTAAGAGAAAGTCTATAAACTTTCGTTCCATTTCCTTACTCCACATTATCTTCTTAGAGGAAGAAGATATTTGGCTGCTGTTACCAATTTCATCCATGCTCATCATCAGTTCTATGTATGCCATGCTATGTAAACATCAAAATATCTTCATACATTAGTTTACTCAAATAAAACACATTGACCCATAGAAGACCAATACTTTTGGATAGAAATAGAATAAAAAGGAAACCATCCTATATATCAAAGTATCTTCATACATCAGTTTACTAAAATAAAACACATTGACCCATAGAAGACCAATACTTCCAGATAGAAATAGAATAAAAAGGAAACCATCTTGTATATCAAAGTATCTTCATACATCAGTTTACTTAAATAAAACACATTGACCCATAGAAGACCAATACTTTCAGATAGAAATAGAATAAAAAGGAAACCATCCTGTATATCAAAGTATCTTCATACATTAGTTTACTAAAATAAAACACATTGACTCATAGAAGACCAATACTTCCAGATAGAAATAGAATAAAAAGGAAACCATCATGTATATCAAAGTATCTTCATACATCAGTTTACTCAAATAAAACACATTGACCCATAGAAGACCAATACTTCCAGATAGAAACAGAATAAAAAGGAAACCATCTGGTATATCAAAGTATCTTCATACATCAGTTTACTCAAATAAAACACATTGACCCATAGAAGACCAATACATCCAGATAGAAACAGAATAAAAAGGAAACCATCCTGTATATCAAAGTATCTTCATACATCAGTTTACTAAAATAAAACACATTGACCCATAGAAGACCAATACTTCCAGATAGAAACAGAATAAAAAGGAAACCATCATGTATGTCAAAGTATCTTCATACAGTAGTGTACTCAAATAAAACACATTAACCCATAGAAGTCCAATACTTGCAGAGAAAAACATAAGAAAAAGGAAACCATCATGTAGTCTTGACCCATTAAAGAACAACTATTCTTGAGATCTGTACTCTTCCCACATTCTACTTGCTATATCATCTCGAAACTATGCCCACTCATCTCTATCATGCTGAGACAACCCATACATCTCCAGCACTGGTACATCTATCCCATCACGATCATCTTCCTCTTCGATGGCAATTTCTGATGGAAAGTCATCCTCTAACATAATGTAGTTGTGTAGTATGCAACATGCCAATACAATATGGGCTTGTGTCATGATAGGATAAGACGTGGCATGCCTCAAGATTGGAAAACGCTACTTGAGAATACCAAATGTACGCTCTATTGAGTTTCTAAGAGAGGAGTTTCGATGGTTGAACAACTCTTGTCGAGAGTTTATTGGATTCTATCTTGAAAACTCCTTCAGGTGGTAGCATGTACACTGATAAGGAGCAAGAAATCCAGGTGCATTGGGATATCCAACATCCACTAGAAAATATTTTCCTACATAAATAAAGTATATTATTAAAACTTGAAACATTGATTTACCCTTGAGTATATTAAACTATGATTTGGCTTGCCAGGGGGAACAACAAGAGGATCTGCTCTTGACAAAGCTGAAGCTAGAACACAACTATCTACAGCAAACCCTTCCCAACCAGCAAGGTAGTACTAAAACTTATGATCAAAGGAACACACACCCATAACATTTTGTGACAGGTTGCCTTTTCTATCATGATATTTACCCTACATGTCGACATCGACGGTGACTGGTATAGGGGTTCCATTGATAGCTCCAACACAATCCTATACGATATGATACAATCATCAATATGATAAGGATAAAAATCCACACAAGATCTTTGTAACAACACAACAATTACCTTGAAGAATGGATCAAAACGTTCATTCCCACTAATTTTAGGAGGAGTGTTTGGACTAGGTGGTAGATATTCATTTCAAGTGTGATATCTAATATCCACAAATTGAGAATGCCGTAGGAGTCATTGAAGATCACTTTGAAGCAAAGAAAAGCTTCCAATATGTGGGAAGGACATCTATTGAACATTAATCAATTAGAAAGAGAAGGGTGTGGGAATTCACAGTCAATCATGTTTGTATTGAGAATGTGAAGTCCAATGGTCATCTTACCATTCCTTTCCTCTATCCTTTTCATTAGAAGTAGACAAAAGATCTAGTTTTAGTTGTGGTCTCATTTTGTTTGGAGCTAGAAAGCATGATGAGATACTGAAAAAGAGAGGGCATAGTGATCTGAGATTTATTGTGCTAAGTTGGATTAACTTGCACTATCCCAAATAGACACCTAAAAAGTAGAATTGTACTTCCACAATGCTTTATCTTGTTTGACCTTCTTTTGAAGGCAATGATGACACTTCAATATGCTTTGTACATGTATGAAATGTAAGATTTGTTGCTATTGCAATTCATATTTACTAAGATTTTAATATGGTGGGATAAAAGATTTGACAAATTCCAATGTTCCATAAGTATCTCAACCATGACAGTTTCTTCCATAGCATGATAAGTTGATTAGCACCTTGGTCTTGACCAATGTCAGTTCACATCACTTTCTGAACAATATCATAGAATTGACAAGTTGCAAGACAGCAAAGCACATGGATATTCTTTTAGCTAGTCATTAATGTTGTCTATGTTATTGGGGACTAACCTAAAAGGTTTGCAGTGTTGGCTCTATGAGGTGTGATATACACCATTGCCTTAATTAAATTGCCAGCAATGATTGAGTGTGAAACTATATTCGTGGCATCCTTTATCTTCCTCGCCTTTAGACATATTTTCAGATTCTCTCTGACAACTTAAATTTCATTGTAGTATCTCTGGGCTTTTTTTCATCTCTAATGTAAATTAGAGCTACCACTACAATGCACATGAAATGGGTATCAGAGAGCGTATAATGCAAACAAAATGGTTATCATGTGGAATGCAATGAAAGTGAATGGGTGTTCTAAGAAACTCAATGCAAATGAAATGGGTGTCATGTGGGATACAACTCAAATGAAATGGGTATTTTAAGAAATGCCCTGCATATGAACTAGGTTTTTAACAAATGCAGTGTAAATAAACTGCGAGTAGAGGAGATGAAACTACAAACGAGGTTAAACTAAAAACCCAGTTCAATTTCTGATAGAAACATAGATTAAAATACCTTCATAGTTGACTCCCTTCGGAGACAAGGATGTCGAGGTCTCAGTCACACCTAGCAGCATTAAATATACCACAAGAATGGAAGAACATTTGTACTGGGGAATGTAAAGCACTGTTTATGCTAAACGCAAAACCTTCAAAATGAAAGCATAAACAATGCTCTACATTCCCCAATAGCATATAGAAAAATCACAAATGTTCAATATACCACAAGAATGGAAGAACCTTCAATAATAAATGCAAAATGAAATCATAAACAATGCTTTACATTCCCTAATAGCATACTAAAAAATCACGTAACACGTGAAAACATGAGAAAATCACGTAACACATGAAATCACATACTTGTACGTTGGATTTGTAGGCTTAAAGGGCCGAAATGTATTGAACTAGTGACAACAACCCCAGCTGAGTGAGCAAACAACCCCAGCTGCGAATGTGACAACCAGATGAAAAATGAAAACCCCAAACCAAACCCCCAAAAACAAAAGCAAGAATTCGGCGGACTTGAAAACTTATCAAATGTGCTTCATTTTTTTGCAAAACCAGATTTTGATTTTCAATTCCACCCCTCAGGTGGGAAGATTGTGCTGCTCGTTTTAGGGCCAAAACCCAGTTTTCCCACCCTAAACCCGAATTGCAATTTGAGGAACCAAACAATAGATTTCATTTGAATCAGGAAGTGTCACTTCCAATTCCGGTCCAATTCCTGGAAACAAACGGGGCCTTAGGGCCCAATTGGTTCATGGAATACCAAATGCCAGATATAGTCAATTCTAGAAGATGTTGCAATTCTGGACGATACAAATTCTGAAAATGATTTTCAGAATATGAGATTACCTGTTTGGTTCACCGGGAAGATGACTAAGAAGATGCATAAGGAATTTTAATTTTGTATTTTAATTTCTTTAAATTCATGTGTATATGTTTGTATATATATACACATACACACGTGTGTATATGTGTATACATGTGTGTATATTCACACAAATATACATATATGCACACATGTGTATATATACACACATGTATTTATATATACACATGTGTGTGTATATATATACACACACATGCATTTATATATACCCACATGTATATATACACACACATGTGTATATACACACATGTGTATATATACACACAAATACACATGTGTGTATATACATATACACATATACACATGTGTATATATACACACATACATGTGTGTATATACACACATGCACATTTATACACACGTGTGTGTATACATAGACATAGACATACACACATGTGCATTTATATATACACACATGTGTGTATATACACACGTGCATTTATATATACACACATACACATGTGGATATACACCCATGTGTATATATATACACAAATACACATGTGTGTATATACATTTACACATATACACACATGTGTATATATATACACAAATACACATGTGTGTATATACATATACACATATACACACATGTATATATACACATACATGTGTGTGTATATACACACATACACATATATATACACATACATATGTGTATATATACATGTGTATATACACAAATACACATGTGTGTATATACATATACACATTTGTGTATATATACACACATATACACACATGTGTATATACACACATGTATATATATACATACATGTGTGTATATACACATGTGTGTATATGTGTGTATATATACACAAATGTGTATATGTATATACACACATATACACACATGTGTATATACACACATGTATATATATACATCCTTATATATATATACATAAATACACACATGTGTGTATCTACATATGCACACATTTGTGTGTTTATACACACGTGTGTGTGTATGTATATACACATATGTATATACACACATGTATGTATATACATCCTAATAGCAATATAATATACATCCTTATAGTCATGGATCCCACAAAATATTAAATTTGGTTTAATAAATATTGGAATTAGAAATTGGAATTTCCAATTCCACCTATTTGAGTGGAAGATGAAATTCCCATTTTGGGGGCGAAATTGGAATTTCAAAATTCCAATTCCTTTTGGATGGACACAAACGTGGAATTACATTATCCGAAAATCTAATTCTGAAATTAGAGCTCATATTACATGCACCAAACGAACCCTTACTAAGAATAGATACCGCTATGGTAAGGAGAACTCTTCTAATTAGATTCTTGTGATATTGCTTTTATGATTCAATTTTGACTCAAATTTCTTGAGCTTTTCTCTTATGAGAATGGATAAAACAGTTAACACTCATTGTATATGGGTGATGCTTACATAGTTGAACCATTGGGACTTTTACAGAAGTCACTCATCTTAGTACTACTCTAGCTCAAGTGTGCTTAATCATGGAGTTTCCTCTTAGATGAAGTCCACTTTATTTGCAACCCCATTTGCAAAACCTTCAACAAGTGTTGTCTTCTGAACCATTCATCGGAAAGCCTCTTTAGCTCATCAATTGATAAATATGATTTTCTTTTTCTATAGCAAATCAAATTGTGATGTTGCTATTAGGATTCAACAGTGTAGTTTTTAAGTCAAACTCATTGACCCATGTTTCATGAGTAGTGGTTCACAATTTGACTAATGTGGAAAATATCTCCTACTTATCAATTGATTAGATTCATTTCTATTTTTTTTCACTTTCGGGCTTCTTTCTTTCTTTTTTGGATCGCTTTGGATATTTTAACAAAAAAACATGTGGGTGTAGCATCATAGTTGATCATGTGGACTCTAAACCAATTTTTTTAGTAGGGGACTTTTCAAATATAAAATTGAGAGTGATTTCAAATATCCTTCATAAGATTTTTGGAGGTGCAAAGTTAGAGTGTTCCATTATAAGGCTCTCTCTCTAAACTACCCACACTTTGTGCCACATAGTTTCAAATGTATTACAAAATTTGATTAGAAAACAACACAAAAACAAAACAATGACCAAAACATATAAAGAAAGAACCTCTACTAAAAAAAGAAGATAAGATCTTGTGATATTTTCCTTGCAATGTTGTGGAATGGCGCAATGCTCTTATTTCTTATCTAAAAAAAATTATTGACTTCTAAAATTAATCAAATAAAATTATAGAGTTAATCAGATGTAATTTTTTATTTATTAATTTGCATGTAATATGACCCATTAACAAAATTAATATTTTATATTTAACAAAATTTGTTCACCTCTTCTTGCATTGTCCTTTTTCTCAACATGTTTGGTCGCTCCTTTAGTAGAAATGGAATATTAGTTGGGTTTTCCCTTTCTCTCTCTAGGATTTCTTCCAACAGTGGATATGCCTGAGTTCTAAAGAGAAAGTTTGTTGTGCTTGGTATTTGATGGCCCCTCATGTGGCATGGAATTTGTGGAAGGAAAGAGATAATAGAATATTTAGAGTGAAGCAGTCCCATCCCTCTATAGTGGTCAAAAAAATTGTCATGGGTATTCATGAAAATTTGGCAACCAAATTCATCCTGAATGGGGACGAAAACCAACATTTGATGGATTGTTGGAACTTAAATGATACCAGGTCGAGAAACAAAAAGCAGGATAATTATGTCTAGACCTCCCCTCTTGATGGATGGGTCAAAATTAATTTTGATGGGGTGGCTAAAGGAAATCTTGGTCCTGTGGGGAGCGGTGGGGTCATTAGAGATTGCAGAGGAAATTTTTTGCCTACTATCTCGGTCCCTTTGGGTTCTCAAACTAACCATGGGGTTGAAGCCCTAGGGGCTTTCTAATTTTTAATCCTTGCTAAAAAATTAGATTGCAAAAATATTTGGATTGAAGGGGACTCTATGAACATAGTCAAATGCCTTAGAGGTGAATTTTCCCCCTCGTGGACTATAGAGAGCTCGATTGAAAAGGCCAAAATAATTATTAATTCCTTTTTCTAAAGTCCACATATCACATGCTTACAGGGAATGTAACAATAGGGCAGACAACTTGGCTAACCACAAAGTTAAGTCTAATGACATCACTATCTTGGAGGATTACAACGATCTAAATGATGAAACCAAAGCCAATAAAGAAGGAAAGATCACTAATAAAGAAGGAAAGTTACCTATTAATGATGGTTAACAAATTGAGGACAACGACTCACATAGGTGGTGATTGGAAAAGATGGACTGATGAAAGCATAAATAATAATAATTTCTTGTCACGCGTTTTATGGTCAGTTTTTTATGTCTTTGACCATTCTACAAAAGGTGATTTTTTGGGCATTTATTGTGCTGAGATTTTGAAGAGTGTTGTTTTCTTGAAAGAGAGAAGGATGGGAGGGGATTTGAGAAGGGAAGAGCTTGATAACTTCCTGAAGGTGAAGAAGATGGCTATGGTGTGGAAGAAGCTAAGGAAAGGAGGCTTAACTCCCTATCTAGAGAAGCTCCATAGATATGATAAGGCTATTACGTAGAAGTTTGTTGATGGGTGGTGGAATGACTTTGTTACGATTGATAGGAAGAAGGTGGACCTTACAATTGATCTCATTGCTAATGTCACTAGCATTCCCAACAATGGTCTCAATTTCTACAAAAATCATAAGGTTTCAGACATGCTGGCTAATTTTATTTTGAAATCAATGAAAGAGAAAGGTAAATTTAGCAATGCCAAAGTGAATGGTTTCTTTGATGTTAACAAAATTAAGGAGGTTTGGCACAAAGTTTTGATTGTGATAAAGAAATATATAAATATGGATGGGTGTTTTACTAGGGCTCAGTCACACCATTTTGTGCTCGTAAACTATTTTAGATATAAAGACTTGGTTAATATTCTATTTTACTTGCATAGCTCTATGACCAAGAGTCTTATTGTGAACATGAAGAAGGCTATCAAGTCTATGTTGCATGAGGGCCTTATTTCATTAATCTTTGATCATTATAAGGGATAATGTCCCTGATCCCTTGAACAAGACCTCGACTATGGGTAGAGGAAAAAGGAAAGCATAGGGTTACATTGAGTGGAGCTCAATGAAAGGAGGGTTGACTGCTAGTAAGAAGTCTAACTCCAAAGATAATAGTGAGGAGGAAGACTTTGAGATGGAAGAATCTTATGATAAGGAGAATGTTTCCACAGCCATGGCTTCCAGCTTGGATGGGGATGAAGAAGAGATTGAAGATTCTGGAGAGGAGAACAAAGCCCAGGAGGAATTTGAAGATCAGGGTTTGGATAATGAGAATAATGAAGAGCAGTCTTTGGTGAAGGATTACAATGTTATTATGGAGCTTGTGACTGATGTTCTTCCTAATACTGAAGGTATTTCTGGTGAGAATATAACCCTTGATTTAGATAAGAATTTGAAAGATTCATTTGAGAAGGTTGTTCAAATGGAAATGAAAGATAATTTTGGTGGTGTTAGGGATGAGAATATTGGTAAGGTACCCACCTTTAATGATTTTCTAGAGGGTACTAGGCATGATGTCCCTATTTCTCATGATAATTTGGAGGAAACAGAGGATGATATGGAAGATGTTAGTTGTCAGCGGGTGAGGGAGTCCTCCATTAAGTTGGTGTTTAATGATTTCAATGACAGAGAGGAAGTTACTCTGGGGGCATTGAAAACTACAAAAGTGGAGGCCCTTTACTCCTTAAGATTTAACAAATGGCGCTTTCAGGAAATTAAGATGCTCAATATGAAGTATCAAAAGATGGAAGCAAGGTATAATGGATTGCAAGAGAAAATGGAGGGGTGGAGTGGTGAGTCCAGGCTTATTCAGCCTCGGGATAAGGGGAAGGCTCTAGATGTCCTTATTGTGAATTTTCAAGTATGGAAACTAATGGGAGAGTGAAGATGTCATATAGTATGCAAAATATAATATGGATGATTGATAGATGTCTTACAATAGATATAAACCCTCTTGGTGTTGGTGTTTATACTTAGTATGGTGTGATGGTAATTGTGTTGAGACTATCCATAGGTTTCTAATGTTGATGTTCAATTGTGTTGTTTATCGAAAGTGTTACCATGTTAATGTAGTATAAGGCTAGATGTCAACCCCCATTAGTGTTGACAATGATGAGTTGAAGATCAACTTAGATGGATATGAGAGATGATAAGGAGACTCAAATCTTGTTGGTTATTAGCAGAGATGGTATCATGGTGATGTCATATTAAGATGGAGATTAGAAGCATTGATACAATAAGCTTTGAGATAAGGACTAGAAGCATGGAAATGACATTGATGATTGTTTGATACTACAAGTTATTGTGGTATCTCTCCTATTTCTCTTGGATGTGCAATTTCTGCTACAAAGGTGTTTTGGTCATTAAAGAATGTTGAAGTGTGAAATTGCAAGGAGATTTATTGGTTCTTTGGAAGAATGCTTTGCATTCCTCCACATTTGATTTTTTTATGTGTAGTTTGGAACATAGATTATATGTTCTATGGATGTTACACTCCTATCTTTTAGTTCCCTAATGTTTGGACATAGATGATTTTGGGTCATGTAGTATGTTGGCAGTTTGGGTGTCTATAAGAACAACTCCAAAAAATTCTTTGCATTTCTCTACATTTATGTTTCTAAGATTGCTTCTTGGAAGTTGTGTTTATAATGTTTATGTAGTATCTCAATTTAGTCTTTGGTAATGATGTTTACTAGAAATATGTTTATGGTGATGTGTTTCATAACTCTATTTTCTAGCTTTCTAGTTATAAAGACATCTATATTAGAATGGTTGTGGCAGCTTGGATCAACATAAAAATATGAAATATGTATTTGGGATTGATGTTGGAATGAGGGGTTTATTAATGGAGCAATACCATATCATGTGCATTCAGATTAATGGGTTTAAAATGAGAAAAAAATAGGGAAATATATTTTTGATTTATACATACTAATAATGACCATCCACTTGTGTAGAGAAGATTTTGAAAATTAAACAAGAGAGGTCTATATTTATGTTTGTAATCTAGAGAGAATTTGATAACATTTAAACCATCAATCGAAGAAGGCTAGTATGAACTTTATAGAAGGTCTTAAAAATCATGATCATTGATGCTATTAAATTCTACTTATATATACGTGTTGTTCTTTTAGGAGGATATGACTTATTCATACAACTAAACAACTACTAACACAACTATCAAAGTTGGGCCTGAATAGAATTCAAGCTCTTCATTACACATCATGCATTGTATGGGAACAAGATATACATTCAATAGATAACCACTATTAGTTCCATAAAGTGTTCATTCTCTCCACATGTATGAGCAACAAGACAAAGTTATTTTGGTCAGATCACTCCCATAAATCTTCATCTTGACTCCTTCCATATAATTATGAAAAATAGAACGGTCCTACAACTACATATGAATGACTCCTTCCTTGAAGTTGTAGGTTAGCCAAAATAGATCAAGTAGACATACATCCTATTTTTATCCAAAACATCATATAGCTGCAATTAACCATTACATCCCAAGATGTCCATATATTATATCATATACTATTATAATATATATTTAGCATCATTACAGGTCTATCAATATATCTTCAAATATAAAAGGTTCTGGTAAAGTTTATTAAAATAGGGTAAAAATGGACTAGGACTTATAAAAAAGACATATTTTTAGACTCATTTGAGGCTTTAGATATATGTATATGCATGTGTATGTATACATACACATATAATATGTGTATATACACACACATAAATGTACATATACATCCAAAGCATCTATGCTCTTCAATTCCAATGATAATGATTGTGGAGAGAAAATAATAAAATGAAAAACTTGAGGGTGGTAATCAATTCTAGGAGAATTATTAACTCATTGAAGGTGTGAATCACAATTACAATATATATAAAAAAAGTACATGTAATGGTAGTATAAAATGGTGTAGCTTAAATAATTTTATATTTTGTTCTTTGGCTTTGTAAATAACAATAATACTCCAATTGTTTACTTTTAGGCTTTACGAATAGCCTTTTATAGATTAAATAGACCAATAGATCTATAATAGTAACATTCAACTACTGTTTTAAGATGATTGTAATGCATCAAAGCTTAAATGTTATGTCCATTGCTACATTAGTACAAATATGATCACAACGCCTTATTTACTACTCTAAAATATCATTTATAAATTTTCTTCTATACTTTGATTTTAGTTTTCAATAGACATTTAAATAATATAAAACATAAATAATATTATGTATTCTTAATGTAATTATGATAATATTGTTTTTTATGACTTTAAATGATATTAAGGGTAAATAACATTAAAAAAGATGAGATCGTATAAAGAAAAAAAATAAATTTATAAAATATATTCTTGGCAACTATTTTAAATCCTAGTTTCCATTATGTTGTTGTCATGTTTCATATTGATTGTTTCAAATATTGTAGCTCTATTGTCGAGGCTTAGTGTTTGGAATTGTCGTGCCTCCAACAAACTTATATTATACAAAAAAAGAATTAAGATTATTGAGATGCACCCTGATGTAGTGGTTGTTGATGGACTCAAATTATTTTCTCCTTATTGTCCCAAACTCAAGTGAAATGAGATGATTATATGCCTTCATGTTAGGGGAAGTATTGAACATACCTAAAACTAGCTTGATAATGCTACTATTGGAGTTATGATAAACATAGGGTAGAGAAGAATCTAAAGTAAAGAAACCAAATTTGAAAATGAAAGTTATGTTGAATGATAAAAAATTCTCTCATGTTGATTAGGAATACATATATAGTAGGGCCACACATTCATGAGGACTCATTCATATGACAAATGAATTTGACATGTATAGAAGCATTCTTATAAAAAGTCAAAGTGAGCCCTTGAATTTAAATGAAATGATATTATATGATAGGAACAGATTTTAAAGATTGAGGGGTATTTATTCTTCGAAGTCATTTCAATCTCAATCTCATTTCTAATATCATATATTTATATTTTCATAAGTTTGAATTTAAAGATTCAGGGGTATTTATTTTTCAAAGTAATTCCAATCTTAATCTCATTTCTGATCCATAACTTTGAATTTAAAAGATTGATGAACATTTATTCTTCAAATTCAATCCAATCCCAATCTTGCATGTGTTCCAACAATTGTCATAGTACTTGTTGGTTTAATGCCCAATATTTTTGACAGTATTGTACCAATAGTTGTGATTTTAAAGTTGTTAGTGTTGATGATAACTAATCATGATTGAATGAAATGCATTTATTTGATCTAAAAAAAGCCAATCATGTGGTGTCATATTACTGCATCAACAAAACATGACTTAATGCACAAGTATGGGTGTCATTTTCTTTAGGGTCTTTTTGGACACCTTGGTAAAAAGCATGCTGATGTGGCATCATATTTGATGATGTGGTCCTGAAACCTTAGTTACAAGCAAGAGACTTGCCAAATAAACAACTGTAAAAAATGAGAGAGATTTGAAATCTTCAAATAGAATTTTGAGAAGCAAAAAGTTAAAATGCTCAACCACTAAATCCCTGTATCATCGTATCTTTATATCACCTTTGTGATGTATCCAATATAATACAACCATCTATAATGGAAGAATTCTATTCATGAAAAGCTATATTTAAGCAGTATTTACGTAAAATGTATCGAAATATAGTACAATCATCTATATCCAGGAGTCTAAAACTGTAAGGGTTGCTTTCTCTACAACAAGTACTACATAAAATAATATTAAAAAATAAAATAAAAGGTTGCTCAAAACAAAATAGAAAAGTCAAATTACATCTTGACAAGTCAAAAATTTAGCTATTTCAATTCATACTGAAGTTTTGATCAGACTATTAAATACATCGTCAATGCATGATTAAAAATAGTTCTAGATCGATTAAATCAAGAGATGTTGATCAACATAATTATACATCAAGTTCATGATTTTAATTACATTGATAAATAAATAAACTAAGTTCATTTGTTATAATGGACCATATAGGTTTAACCATGAATAACTGATAAAATAATGCATCTGAGCTATCCCTGTCTCCTTTAGCCATCGAACCTTTGTCCATCTACAATACTGGAGACAGGAGTGTGGTCCAAGCACTTTTTCTGCCGAACCATGGAGTGATTAGCTCCCCCGGGGCTCAACCTAACATGTAGAGTGCGCCGACCCTGCCCAAGAAGCCTAGCAACTTGGAACTGGTGGGTCAGATGGATCTGGTGCAACAGTGAACTATCTATACTTCACCAATGACAATATAGAACTAACACTGATGTGGCACGGAGTTGAAACAATAATCAGCATATAAAAGAACAAATATGCACATTACGTTTTGGCCAAATCAATTTAAATCTAGTTCTACTAGTAGGTAGGAATTTTAAAAAAATGCATTCCCCTACCCTTCCCTGATGTTCCACATTCGGCACCCTCCCATTTAAATTTCAAATATGCATATAATGAAGGAAAATTATTAGCCTTATCATGGAAAACACTCAAATTCATAACTTAAAGCATCTATATATCATTCCTCTAATAATATTACACTTCATGTATTTACATTTTAACTCAATGCATAATTAAATAAATATTGATTATATGTAATTATGTATATATACTTTCACATAAATTAGTGCCACTCTTATTTTTAAAATACTCAAAAAAAATAAAATAATACATTTTAAAAGAATTAATATAATGATACTAACTATGCTTTCTTTTAATTTCCAACCAAAATTTTAATTTTATTCATATACATACATATATTTCTTTATAATATCTTTTTAAAAATTAACTCCATTATGTAAGTCTATCTTGACTTAATTATTCCATTTTAGATTATTATTTTACTCGAAATGGTTCATGTAAAATCAACCATACTATTCTTATGTTCTATTTTTTTCCTACTCATGAGAATTCAGCTTTTGGTCAAGGAATCAATTCTTTTTGAAAAGTGAAAATTTTAAGTCATTTAAAATGTACAACTAACCAATGGAAATCAAAACTCATATTATCTTAGACTATTAGTATGATGAGACCACTAAATTAAATATACTTTAGTAACTCATACGTAGCATTCAAATGAAGATGGATATTTTAATTTTAAGAACATTTAATTCAACACTGTCCTACATGTTTACACATTAGAAAAATACTAATTCACATGTAATGCGTTGATTTTTATTTGTGGGTGAATTTATTTTGTGACTTTTTTTTTTTTTTGCCAAATGTTTTAGTTGTATAATCTGTTATTCATTTGTTTAAAAAGTGAAACAGTTAAGACTTGTATAAATTATTAGCATAAGGACAGTAAATACTGGTAGCACAAGAACAGTAAATACTGGTAGCATAAAAATAGTAAATACTGCTGGTTACTTATCTAGATCTTATGCAGAAAAATTCACCTAAATAGTCTGAAAATAATATTTATACTGCTAGTTATGATGTATTGAAATAGTATTATAAACATATTCTTAAAACCAAAATAAGGAAAATTTATTTCAAAGTTAAGAAGTATACAGAGAAATTAGAAATGCTACTTTGAATATAAATTGTGGAAGCAATACTAATGTAAAGAGTAGTATAAAGATATAAATATGTTCTATGTAAATGTATGACTCCTCTTTTGTTTGTTGTTGATAAAAGGTGTACTCATATTTTTTTGAACTTAATTTCTTTCTCATAAAATTTTTGATTTCATTCATTATTTTAGAAACTAAAAGTTGTCAATCGTAACAGGGAAATCTTCTTAGTTTGATAGGTTTCTACCTAAACTCCAAAATATTGACAAGCAATAGTTAATTAACAGCAAGGAGAATTTAGTATGACCAGATATTGATGGCTTTTACCTAGCTACGATGGTTCTTGTTAAAACATACAATGATTAACGAAATACTGAATTAAGTACCAGGAAATTTTATTACAAATTACCATAATAATAAAGAACCACTGGCATCTAGAAGAAATATTCAAATTTGATAATATTTTCTAAAATAAGAGATTAGAGAATATAGGAAAGGAACCTGACCGTTGAAAGATTTTGTCCAGTCTATGTGAAAAGTGGAATTTCTTCTTATCACCATTGTCCTTCAGGAAAACAATGTTTTTTTTCTACTGCTGGCTATCACTGTGATCTTCCTCTCCAAACTCACAAAACACCACTGAAGGAAATTGCTGCTCCCTATTGTCAGCCAAGGTTTGAGATTTATATCCAAAACAAATTTCAAAGCAATCAATATATGAACTAATATTAGCTGAACTATTAATGTTTTTCATTGACCAAAGGATCCCATCATATTTAAATTGGGTAGTTGAGCATTTCCTTGAGAGGGCGAGAGGGCTGCACAAAACCCAAGTGCTTTGTGGCCACAGAGTTGGGTGGCTGTAATATGGGCTCTCCCGTCATAACAGTAGTTTGATTTTTTTTTAGCTGATATTTTATTTCCGTACTCCACACATTCATGTGATAACAGCTGGCAAATACAATACTTTGGATTATTGTGTGGGCTATTATAGCCTCAAATGGTGGACCCCATTTCATTTTTATGGCAATCAAGCAACTAAAGGTGGCATGCTATAAGTTTAAACAAGAGGTAGCAAATATATATTGAAAATGTAATTTTTATAAAGTTTTTTTTTAACATCATTAACCCAAGTGAAAATAACATTTTACTTCAAACATACACATTGATTGGATGAGAATAAGGTTTAGAAATAAAGTATTTAAACCTAGCATTTAAACACATATGCTTATAACCATATTTATTTATTTATTTTTGATCCTAAAAGATAGGGTAGAAATAAAACACATAGGTCATACATTAAATACATCCAATAATCTATGTAGTGTGTGTATAAAATCCATCCTGACCGACCACTTACCAAAGAGCTAGCCTTCTTTACCTGGGCCACACTCTCACACCTGTGAATCAATGCAAACCGCTAAATTTTTCATCAGTAGGTTAGTGTCCCAAACCATAATCAAAAGAAAAATATACACCACATTCTACTGTATGTGCATCATGTCAGATTTATTAATATCAACTTCTTTTTTTTTTAATAAAATAAAATACATTAAATACCAAAATATAACATCGTTATAATACCTATTAAGGTAATCAGAACATAATATCATCATCACATAGTTGAAAGTACTATGAAAAGATCAAATACATGTATATGTCTAAAAAATATAAGAACTAAAAACTATGACTAAAGTCTAAGTCAACAATAGTCCAGGTGTCACACACATAGTTCCCGAAATCTAGGAAGTTATACGACCAAATCATGATAAAAACCGAAGGTGTTTTCCTAAGAAGAACATTATACAGATACTAACAAGAAAGTTATAGCAGAAACAAAAGATGAGAAAAAGATCCCTTGAATGCCTACCAAGAAGGTTATAGCGGAAACAGAAGACAATACAAAGATCTCTTGAATGCCTAACAATAAGGTTATAATAGCACAAGCAAAAGATGATACAAAGATCCCTTGATTACACATTGACACCATGAGAAAACTAGCTTGACCTCATTGCGCAGAGTCTATCGTGTGTCCAAAGACTTGGAAATGGAAGCATCACTGCTGTCAATGTAATCTGGAACAAACTTCGAAGCACTGCTTGTGGGCTCAACTCCAAATAAAATGGGGCATCAAGTGTTTGCAAAATCTACCTTCCAGTTACTTGAATATAGATTGCTTGGCATATGTAAGCAGACGGGTATTGAAGTGGTCTTTCCTTCTCTGGCCATCTCATTCTCTTACAAGAAATTCATTTATGTAGTTTGATTAAAGGGGAGATCACCTCTGATATTTTTTTCCTAATTTAATTAGGTTGCTAAGTGTTTTCTATGAGTAAATACATAGATTCATGGTTAAGATTAAAATTAGCATTGTCATGGTTAAGATTAAAATTAGCATTGTCAAATATGTTCTGATTATATATTTTTGGAAATAATATCATATATGTTAAAACTTTTTATTTATTTATTTATAATTTTATTCTTTTTGGTTTTGAAAGTTTAAAAGATGTTCATTTAAGTGTTTTGTAAATTGGCTGGAGGGTAACTTTGATATTTTTTGTAAGATAAGATTAATTTAATTAAGTTGATAAGTGTTTTTGTCAAGTATTAAATTCAATATATGGATTTTTTTTATCAAAAATTAAATACATGGATTGATTGGTAAAGATGAAAATGATTATTTTCAAATTAATGTGGACTATAAACTATTTAGAAACAAAAGATTTTTTTGAATTTACTATTATTACAAGTTTTTAAAAATGTTTGAAATAGATTATTGATGTTTTTTTGACAACATTGATTATAGTTAAATATCTAAATCAAATACAATCACAATTTGAATCATGACATCAAATACAATCACAATTTAATCTTTTCTTTTAATAAATATTCTTTTTTTTAAAACATTGATTGGTTATAGGGATATTTTAGCTTGACGTGCATAACTTGGTGAGGCCATAAATAGGGGATCTCATCCTCAACATCAACACAACAACAATAAAAACCTAGACCTATGAGCATGCCAAGTAAGAAAGGGTCTAGCATAATCACAAACACATGTGAAAATACCAAAGTTGTAATGGTTCACAATCTACGATCATAGGGGATTAATGGAGGCACAAGCTTGTGATCACAATAGCTCAGCAGGGATTTGAACCTTGGTGTTAATATCAACATTCACACTCCGGGATGAAACCCTTATAACCATATATTTGAGGCACACATATTTTCTTTATTTTTCTTTTACAAACGGTGAAGTTTAAAACTACATGGAAGGGATAATAATTTCTCAATGTTGATCATATTACTCACTATATAATTTTCTTTCATCTTGCTATTATATCTATCAATAAGATCTAAGTCTTAAGGCCTATCGTGTTGCCTACTTTAGAGTCATATTGTCTCTAATAATAGTTGGCTTCTCCATACTTTATCAATAATATGAGCATAATTTCATACTTCTACTAAAGAGAGGATTGGATGTAGTGTGTTAAATTATGCATACCTTTACAATTTTACACTAGGTTTGGACCTAGTTTGGTCGTCTAGTGCATAATTGATGCCTAATTGTGCTCAGTTATCAGACTATTTATGTAAACTTAGTGCATTCCCTTATTCACAAATTTATTTATTTTTCTCATTTTGATAGGACTAGGGCATTGAATGCCCTTGTCAAACCAATTTGATCTCAATTCTTATTTTTATTTTGATGGAGGTTTAGACCTATGAGCATGGTTTCCCAACGAAGCATAAAGACTGTGATCAAACCAACCCAATGAGGGCCACCACAAAATTTTTTCTACCCAATATAGTAGCACGAGCCTTAGGCTAACCTCTTCAGCTAAGAGCCCAGGATTGAGGGGTATCCATTTCGCCAAATTCACCCAGGGAACGATCCTAGCCTCATCCCTTATGATGTTGGAACCTTGCACTCAAAAAGACTTGATCCCTGGTGGGATCATTTGGAACCATTCAACTTCACCAATAGACCAAGGGCCCATTGATCTCAATTTTTGCCAATTTTTTAAGAATGAATAAATTGGCTATGCAAATAGTGAGAATTTTCCTTATTTTATCAACTTTTCATAAAAATTAAATTTAAAAATGTGTAAGTTGCATATAAATACAACCCACTCTCTTATTTCAAACCCTAACCTACATTTTCAAGCATGCATTCATGAAATTTAATGAAATTTAACTATAGATCTAAATTCAAGGAGGAAGGCTTTCAAATTTACAAATTTATTATATTAATCAAGATCAATTACATTATTTTTCTCTAAGATGAAATAATTTACTAACTTGTTGTAAGACTCCATTATGTAAACATCAAACAATGTGTGAGATTCCATGTCAAAATTTTCATACTTGAGGTAACATTTTTCATTTCAATATTTATATTAGTATTTATCCTTTTTCCTTCTTATGAAACACTTTTTAATCATTATAACTATTGTGGAGGTGTGAAAATCAAAACAATGTTTGAATTTGTAATGGAGAGAAAATGGATCATGTACCCTAAGGATGAAAACTAGAAACCATTTACCAAATATCATTACATTAGGAGACAATTAATTAGGCCCAATTTTAAATCCTTGGAAGAGTTGAGATCTATGGTTTTGAGGATTGATTGCCCTATTTTGACTAAAATAATTGGATGTGATTTAGAAATTTAAAACTGGGCTAAATAATACAAAATTAATACTAATAAACACAAACAAAAAAATGTAGATCTAGAAAACAAATGAGATATATAGAACTAGAAAGGGGATATAGAGAGGAACATGTCTAAAATATATTCTCAAAATGGATAGACATTAGACCTAGGTGTGATTGTCCTCATAGGTGTCCTAAGTGCAAAATAAGGGTCAAACTACTCTTTGGAGCCTCAAAATTGCCTTTTGATCAATTTTCAAGTCAAACCACTTGGAATATGGCACTAGGTAGCCTAGTCTAAAGGGACTATGGCTCTAGGTGCCCCAATCATTATCTTTTTTACCAAACTTTTATTGTTTGTCTTTGTCTTTGTTTGCACTATACTCTTGCACCTCCAAATTTAGCCTGGAACCTAATTTATGCCAATAAATGCACACACGGAAAAATAAATTTTAATGGGTTGTATAAAGGCTTGTGTAAGTCAAAACACAACTTGGAATCAATCCTATAACAATGAGAATAAGAAAAAGGGCTTACCCTGGAAGAATTAAGGATAAATTAGATGGAAATGCTTGAATGGAAACACGAAATTGAAATGATTATAAATCATCACAAAATCCATCATAAAGACATTCTTGAATATGCCTTGTTGTAGCTTTATGCTATTTAAACTTGAATATGTTGTCGAGGAAGAATATTTTCTCTTAAATTAGAAAGATGAGATGAGATGATGAAATGAACTGGGAGTGATGCCTTATATAGGGTTTTCAAGGTATTTTTCTATTTTAACTGACTTATAATGGTCATATCCCAATTTTGAGACTAGACCCAGTAATGTTAAGGAAAACATATCCCTCTCCCAAAATTTTGGCCAAAAAGAACCAAAAGTTGTTAGTAATCCACATAATCTTGACAAAATTGGCCTCAATTCTTTAGGGAAGCAAGATAATATTAGATCTAGAATTAATATTTGGATTGACAACACTTAGGTAGGATTTAAGTTCCTTAAAATTTAATATAGGGTAGAACTCCAAATAGAGTTTAAATAATATTAGAAAGATGGAACACTAAAAAAAGGTACAAAGATGAGTGGAAAACTAAAATTAGTACTAGGAGAGTATAAAATTGAACTCATTAATTAATAGAGTATAAATTATGACCCTTAAAAATTATACAAGCATGTATAGATTCAGCAACATAAGTGTTATATGATTGTTAAAAAAAATGTTACAAGTTGCAACAAACTTTGGATATACATAAATTCTCAGAGTAATTCATCTAGTAACCTTATCCCATCATTCTCAGTTAGGATTTTACAAGATAAGATTTCAAAATCTCTTGACTGCATTTCATATCACACCTATCAATTTTGAACACCTTCAAACTAGGGAAACCAACACCCATGTTTGACACTTCTACTTTGGTTTTGAAATCCAAGCTCCTCATTGTATCTCTTTTCTAGATTTGGCATATTCTGTCTATTCTCTTTTCTATAATCTAATGGTCATTGCTGATATCTCTCATTTTTCTTAATCCTAGATCACACACATGCACACACAATTTTCTTCAAAAGCAAGCGTCAACTCCTACAAAATCACAACAATCCTTTTCTAATGTGAATGTTTATGGGTGATTCTTATATTAAATTATAACCTAAGTAATTGTTCTCATTGTTCAATGAAAAATATATTATACAAGTCATTTACAAAATTGAATACCTTCAAATTTGTGGTGATTTGCTTGGAATTATATTCAACGAGACATTACATTTTTTGCAACCATTTGTAGCTTCCTTCTTGACAAGTAATGCCTTATTTCACAATTGTGGATACTTCAAACATCCAAGAACCTTATATAGAAATGTTGAAAAACTTACGGCTACATTGAATTTTTATATGCTCCTACTATTTTCTTTGAACTTTGCAAATGCAAATTTCACAATCTTTTAGAGCCCTTGGTAGCTAGCTCTTTTATGATCTTCCAAACTTTTCCATGATCTTCATTTTGAATTATTTGTAGGATCCAATCTTCTTTCTCTAATATAGATTATGAATTTTAAAAAATAAATAAATTATTTGATAAATTCATAATTGTGCAACAATAAACAATTTAATTTTACAAAGAAACAATTCTTCTATTGATTTGATAAATTACATCTTACCCTACTATATTGGTCTTTGGTTACATAAATTGTTTGCTACTCAATACATTACAAACACGCTTACAACTATATTCTATCCTCCATGAAATGGTAATGAAATGGCTATTACATAGAATTTAACACAAATTCCTAAACTCTTAAAAATAGATTAAATCATTCTTATTAATGTCATGCATTTCAAATGATTTGTGCTCTTTTTATTGATCCATGCAAGACTTTTCCTAACACTAATTACCTCTGTTGAAAGTATGCTTAGTAGTGAAGTAAACATCCATGCATACTTTTTAGATAGAAGTATTTCTATAAAATGCATAATTATTGTCTAATATAGCTTCTAATATTTAGCATTTAATTAGTCAAAATTTGTTAGTTCTATAATTTCATATTACTGAAATGCTGATAAATCATTGAAAATTATTGTTTTTAATCATTGATTTGGTTGTGCAACTGTCAACATTACTGAAATCCTACTAAACTTATTGTTAATGTGTCCAAACAATCTTAAAATTTATTAGAAATATTAATATTATATTAACTAATATTATAATATATTATATTGTTAAACATAGATCTCTAAAAATACCCTTTCTTATATTACTTTGATTGTAATTATTAACATATTAAAAAAATTAATGCACTATATGATATAGTGTAGTATTAAGGTTGTATAATAAGTTCTATTGATTATATGCTTGATATTTGATTGTACCTTTAAATTCCTAAAACATGTTAGTTAAAAAAATAATAGCTTAAGTTAAAACTAATAATATTAATTGAAGCTTCCTAACAATATATGAAAATTATAATGCATAGGTGGAGGCTCTACAAGTTCTATCTAAGAATGCTCTTGCTTCTCTCTCCTTCATATCAAATCAACCAAAATGGGACACCGAAAAGATGTTGGATACACTATAGAGGTGGCTACTGCTATTGGTAGCACAAACAAATATACTCTTCTAGGCCCCATGACCAAACTTAGGAGCAAAGCTAAGGGAATTACTCCAATTGATAGTATACTTAATAAGGTCAGGAGTATTAATTATGAGGTTATTAGGAAGAATGCAAATTTAGTTCAATCTCTATAGTTTGTTGGGGCTTTGATCCCCTGTTTTGGCTTTTTTGTCTATCATTTGGTTAGTGTCTTATGTGTTGTTGGTTGTAGACTATTACTATTTTGATACTTTGATATTTTGGAGTTCGGGTTATTGGTCCCTATAAAACCAGTTTATCTTTAATCAAAAAACAATATATGAAAATTGTGAAAAGAAAACCAACAATGATGAACATGATATATTTTAGAACTCAATCATCAAAACTAGTATAATTTATAGTTGAGAAGACATTGAATGAGAGATTGACTACATACCTCCTATTCTCAATGACATTGCACATAAAGCACTAGCACATGAAAAATTCAAGGGGTTTTTTATTCAAAAGAACTTTGACATAGTTTATTGAAAATTTTGACCCCAAAAGACTTGTATAAGATTCTAATAAGTATTCAACCTAGAAGGTGCGATGAAGGGTCCAAATCAAATTTATTTGTCTTCCCCTTCTTCCCATGTATGTTACCAACTTGAGATTATAGGAATTATTGTAAGTATACTAAATCATTTGAAACTGTGCCCAAATCTATAATGAAAACTTCATAGTTATGCCTACTAGATCATAATATATCTCATTCCTTAGAAACTGAAATCAATTTTCTTAATTCATTACTTTTAGCCATTTTTAGCATTTGAACTATCTCATTTATGATTCCTTCTCCCAAGCATGAATATTACAAAGAAGTTAAGATTGTGACAAAGACAACATTAGCACACCAAACTTACTTGTGGGTTAGCCGAGATTCAACTATATGTGAGAATCACAAAAGGGCCTTCTATAGCCTAGAAACTAAAATAACACACACTTCTAGTAAGTAATAGGATTTAGGACATGTGCAAATTCATTTTTCATAGTGGCATCCACAACGGTTTCGTACAATCACGACTTAAGATGGAGAAATAAATGAAATACCAATAGACCCATGAGAAGTCAATCGAAGTGTATTATTAGAAATGAATGGAGATGAAAGCAAGGCAACCCAACATAACATATGTACTGTCATAAGGTTAATAACTCAAAAGTTATCCAACCCATCAATTAAAAATCCCTTCAATGTAATTAACTTTGAATTTGATTATAAATTAATGATTTGAGATGAAAGCAAGGCAACCCAACACAAAATAGGTACTCTCATAAGATTAATAACTCAAAAGTTATCCAACCCATCAATCAAAACACTCTACTACGTAATTAACCTCAAATTTGATATATAATTAATGAATGGAATTGAAGGAGATAATTAATGAAAAATTTAAAATAATTAACATTTTAATAAAATTACATAAATGAGATATTTAATTAAAGAAATAATAATTGTACATTAAAAAGAAATAACAGTCTTTGTATTATGCTAGCTGAGGCGTGAGAAGAGAAAACACTAAAAAGAAATGGAAATTGTGCAATACACAGAAAGGTAAATCTATTTCAATTTTGGCTTCTATGGAAATAATTATTTGAACCTGTTGGCTATCTGTTCAACGTTTTGTTTTGTCGAACAGGACATCGAAGTCGAGCTTAAGCTCGAGATTAGAAGGCGTGAGCGTGGTTCTTGTATTTTTCCTCCTACCCACCTCGCTTATTGTACAAGCCCACACAAATTTTACCTTCAACCAATTCAATTCATCGAGCCTCGAATTCTTTGGTAATGCTACAGTGGAGTCCAAGGCCATTTCTCTTAATCAACGACTTCAATCTACAATTGGCCGTGCTTTCTGGCCACATCCTGTGCGTATGAAAGATCCTGCCTTCCTCAATTCGACTTTCTCTTTCAGAACAAGTTTTGTGTTTAGCACTGTTCCCTCCCCTGCTTCACTATCTGGGTTTGGACTGGCGTTTATTATGACGCCCTACAAATCTCCAGAGGGATTTTTACCAGGTCCCTACATTGCCTTGATTAGCAATTTATCAGTTATGGGAGATGCCTCTAACCATCTATTTGCAGTCGAGTTCGACACATCAAAGAACTTGGAATTTGCGGATATCGACGACAATCACGTCGGTGTGGATCTCAACGACCTCATATCTGTAAACTCTACGCCTGCGGGCTACTGGATTAACAGCAGCCAATTCATGGATTTGGATCTCAAAAAAGAACAGAATATTCAAGCTTGGATTGATTATGACAATCTTCAAAAAGAGCTCAAAGTAACCATTGCGGAGGCTGGCCTTCATCGTCCACAGAAACCACTGTTATATTTGAAAAATATATCTCTGTCCAACATTCTACAAGAAGAAATCTACGTTGGTTTCTCAGCGGCTACAGGATTGGTTTATGAAGAGAATTACATCCTGGCCTGGAGCTTTGCTACAAACGGAATCGCCCCGTCCCTGAATACATCTAATCTTCCATCCTTTGTCCACAGAAAATCGAAGAGCTCGAATTCCAGACTGATAGTTGGCATCAGCACATCTTGCGTTGTCCTTCTCCTGGTGGTTGTGGCAGCCTCACTCGTGTTGTTGAAGAGAAAGCAGTACAGAGATCATATCGAACAATGGGAGGTGGAGTACTGGCCTCACAGGTTTAAGTACAACGACCTACATATTGCAACCAAAGGATTCCGAGATGAAGAACTTTTGGGATCCGGGGGTATACAGAGGAGTCCTTCCCACAAACAGCCTCCAAGTAGCGGTGAAATGTATAATTCGAGAAACCGATGATGGGGTGAAGGAATTCATAGCAGAAATTTCCAGTCTTGGTCGCCTTCAACATCGAAATCTTGTGCAGATAAGAGGCTTCTGCAGGCGGGAGAAGCAGCTCTTCATAGTTTATGACTACATGCCAAATGGTAGCCTGGAGAAGATGATATTTGGAAACCCAAAAAACGTGCTTGACTGGGGTCACAGGTACAGAGTCGTCAGAGATGTGGCTGCAGGTTTGCTGTATCTTCACGAAGAGTGGGAGCAATGCGTACTGCACAGAGACATCAAATCCAGCAATGTTTTGCTAGACTCGGAGCTGAATGGGAAGCTAGGAGATTTTGGGCTTGCCCGTCTGTACGAGCATAACGATAACTCACACACTACTCGTGTGGTTGGAACGCTGGGGTACATCGCACCGGAGTTCGTAGAGACAGGAAAGCCCAGCCCAGCCACAGATGTGTTCAGTTTTGGTATTTTTATGTTGGAGGTTGCTTGCGGAAGGAGACCAATCGATCTCTCCCTCCAATCTGATAACATAGTTCTGGTGGAGTGGGTGAGAGAATTGCATGGCACAGGCAGTCTGATGGATGCGGCCGACCCAAACCGTGGTGGGCAATATGTTGAAGGTGAGATGGAGAGAGTGCTCAAACTGGGATTGATTTGTTCGAATCCTCAGTCAGAAGACAGGCTTGGCATGAGACAAGTTTTCCAGATACTCGAAGAAGAAGCTCCAATACCAGGTTTTGACTCTCCGTTTTATTTGGATGCGAGTGCACACAGCAGTAGTTGGAAGTCGCTTCCATATTCCAGTCGCGGAACAGACACTTCCATTTCCAAGTCAAACTCTCTTTCTGACTGTGTCATTGTTGGATAACGCTGGAAGCGTGCAATTAGAAATGAAATTAACAATGTCAAATATATGGTTGGAGTATAGTTGGAGCTTTTAGAGATATTTTTAATTAGTTTTAGTGATTTTAATAAATTTTCATAGATGATAATTTAAATGTTTTAAAGTTTCTTTTATTAGAAATGCAATAAACTGTTGTGTTTTTAAGAGGCTACAACCTTTATAAAAGACTATCTTTTTGTAGATAGAAAATGTAATTTCTATAGCGAAGTGTGATGTATTAGATATTGAATAAATAAAATATTTTAGTGTATTAAGTTCATTTTGTATTTTGTATTGGATTTTACATCTATAGTCACTGGGTAAGGTCGATCTTTGTCTGACTTTATGGTGCTTTTTTGTAACCATCTCGTGAGTCTGGAATACTAACAGATGGAAGTATTAGAATATTATTTAACTTGGCATTTATTTAACTAGAAATTGTTTATTGTATAGTTGTTTCTCACTAGTCCACTATTAATACATGCGATATATTTAATATATTTACATAAAATTAAAAACTTTATCAATAATTTAGAGTGTATGTTTAAGTTTTAAATCTTAATAATTGTAAAAATATCATTTATCTTAATAATTGTGAAAGTGAAAATCAACGGTTTTTGTTATCTTTTTATTAATTATATGCTCAATACATTTAAATAATTGAATGGAATTTGAACTCTATTAAATTACTATACTATTATATAGAACAAAATATTGATTTTCTAATAATACATATATATTCTTTTAGTAGTTTAACTAGTGATGATATGAATAAAACAAAAAAATGGAACAACAATCTTATATAATTCACTTAATTTTATTTATAATTGTCAAAATATCATTTCTTTTTCTTTTTCATCAATTTATGTTGGAAATTATTTGTGCAAAAATCAAACTTAAATAGTTAGTGCGAAAATCACACTTTTTCTATGTATTTCTTTTAGATTGTACGAATCGGGTATAGCAAACCCCTATAAACTGCAATGTGCTAGATAAACTTTTTAACATGATTATGACAATAGCATGACATGTCTTCCAGTACCATGTGGGCTAGGGAGAGACTAGACCTCGTGACCAAATGCTTTACCACATGAAGCTCTCACCAATCAGTCCACACCCCCAACATTTTTCTTTACATTTTTTATAAACTACATGTAGATTGTATTTATTTCATTGAATTAAATTTTTATTTTTTGTAATTTCTAGAATGACATGAACATTATTATATACATCATTCTAATCATTTTCTATTATGTTGAAGGAAAATAAATTAATATAAATATAAATTTTTGTGTATACAATAGTATAAAGATTTAAAATAGATAGGGTAATTTACATAAATAATGACACTTTTATATGTCAAATGAAATATATAAATGGAGTCTTGAATAGATTATAAATTCTTAATATAAATCAATAGGACACCAATTTCAACAAGACAAAAAATGAAAAAAATAATAGCATGAAAGATATAAATCTAATATTTTTAAAAAGATTTCTTAAACGTTTGATGTATTCGATAACAACAAAGCTTGACATATTGTATGTTATGAATTTGATCTTGAAATTCAAGGAAATTCCAAGTGATATATATATCTATAAGGAAAATTAAAAAAATGGAATATTTAGATATGTCAATGGAACAATATATTGACAATGTTTAGCAAAGTAAACCTAAAATTTTTCTTTGGTTAGGTATATTGATAAAAATTGAACTATATAAATGGAGTCTTAAAGAGGTTATGAATTCTTAATATAAATCAATAGGACACCAATTACAATACGACAAAAAATGGGACAAATGATAGCATGAATGATATAAATCTAACATTTTTAAAAAGATTGATGAGACGTTTGATGTATTCGATGACAACAAGGCTTGACATATTGTATGTTGTGAATTTGATCTTGAAATTCAAGGAAATTCCAAGTGATATATATCTATAAGAAAAATAAAAAATGGAATCTTAAGATATGTCAATAGAACAATAAATTTACAATATTTGGCAAATTAATCCTAATTTTTTTCTTTGGTTAGGTATATTGATAGAAATTGGACATGCTAAATTGATGATAAAAGGACCAATTGTAAAATTATTTTACATTTTGAATTTAGATTATTTTAAAACATCGTAAAGAAAATCTATTATAATATTATCAACAAAAGGTCAAACATATTATTACAACTTCAATAAAATAACAACCAATCTAAGTGCCAAATATTATGAAACATAAATAAATAAATAAACATATTTTATAACCAATAAAAAATGTAAAAATTTAGTTTGCCTTATATATATTTATTTCATTTAATAATTTTTATAATAAATTCTATTATATTAAAGTAGAACAAGATGTATAAAAAGAAAATTTTAAAACCTAAACACACAAAATTTAAATTCTAGAAGTATTTATTTATCCTAACTCAATATTTAGATTCTTTTCTCTTTTCAAACAATTCATTTTCAATTGGACTAGAACGATAAACATTAAATTAACTTGAATTTTGATGCAACTATTAAAAATCTCATCTACCCCACATGTCAAGTTCATCTCTGTATCGAATTCAACCTAATTCCATTACAACAATAAATCTTGTTGACTTACATCTTTGACTACATGTGAGGGTAGAAAAGCATTACCAATGTAACTAAGGACAATTTTGACTTGAAGATAAATTCCATCTTGATTTGTAGAATATAATAATCAAGTTGGTGATGAAAATTGAGGGTTGAGCAATGAAATGGGTGATGTGTCATCATCTAATTTAATTCTTTAGACTTTGCTAAGGGAGGTTTGGGATGGATAATCTCCTCTCGACTCACTTATTTGGGTGGATACTTCGAAGTTTCTTGAGAGGAAGAATCTTGTAATTTTCATAACTCGTTAAGAAGATAAGAATGCCTAGGGAAAGATGAAATGTTAAGGTGACAAGTTTCACCTTAACATTTTAAAGTTATTTAAGAGTTTTTTTCTATTCTTTTTCCTTAAGTAGGTGTGGAAAGGGGTTCTTAAATTTGTTTTCTTTCTCATTATTATTTTTCTTTCATCTTATTACTTTAATAGATGCTACTTTTGATTTAGAAAATTTTTACTTGGAAGGTATAGGAGAGAAATTCTATGGATTTGACTTGAAGAGAAGCTATGGTTAGTTAAGGGTATTTTTAACATGGAAAATGAAGGAGGCCTACCTTAGAAATTAATTTAGAAAGGTTATCCTTCCTCACTCTTATTATTTTTTAGTACTCTTAAATGGAAAAAAATTCTTGTTAAGAATGTTGTTTGAAAATAAATGTGAAATTTTTTATTTGTGGAATTTTAGTGTTATAGTTTCATTAGGTAGTGCTTAAGTGCATTGTGTTATTGGGTAATTGAAACTTTGACAATATTATGAGTCTTTGTATAGGCATGTTACTACTTTACAAAATGTTATGAGATGTAGTGAAATTGCAAATCTTGGTTTCGGTGTATTTCCCTATCAAAGGAATTTTTAAAGCCTAGTAAAGGCTTCATGATACCATGTTTGGATGGGTTGAGAGATTGTATTGTTCCATTGGCATGTATTTGGTTGGAGTCTCTCAATATAATTTTTGAAGATAGATGAGCACTTGAAGTTTATCACCCTTATAAATCTATAATTTTGAAGAACATCTATTATTTAGTCTTAATAGAAGGAGAATGTGTAATTATTCTTGTAATTTACATTTGAATAGCTCATATAGTACTTTGGTGAATAGAATCATATAAATTACATGTCTACTTTGTTGGATTTGATTATTAGAGTTGATTATTTGGTTATTCTATGAAGGATCTGTACTTGGAAAAATTAATTATTTGATTATTTGTAATGAGTTTTTAAACATTTAAAAAGAAGATTTTTTTTGTTGTAGTAAGATAAATTAGTTACACATTTTATATTTAAAACCCAATGTTTGAAATTATAAAGGAGATGAAATCAAAATGTTTGAATTTTAATTACTAAATGTAAATATTTATTTTTGGGTTTTTTGTAAAATATGATTTCGTTGGGTATCTTAAAGTAATTTATAAATGTTCTATAAAATTAGACTATTATTTTTGTTAGGTTCATTTGTGTAGTTGCAATATTGATCATGTAAGTGCATAATAGAAAATATTTTCCATCAATAACTATTATTAACTTTCCAACTGCTATTATTAACTTTCCTTTCTATCTCCTCTCCAAACAAATACTAATATGAGTTCTTCTTTACAAAGTACGTTCTTTATTAGTCAAAGATATAGAGTATGTGCATTGTATATGGTATGAGCTCAGTCTTGCACTATTTTTCTTTCACAAGAGCATCACTGTCATATTGCAAATCATTAAGGCAAACAATGCCTCTCCTAATGTGTTCCCTACAAGGCCATTACAAATGCAACACATAATATAATGTAAATAAATTATGAGAGCCATTGTTTTCTTTAAAGGTCTACTTTTTGACATTAACCAAATAGATAGATGGCCATATCCTTCAAATACATTTTTGGCATTCATTCCCTCTCTTCCCACATAGCTTTGTAAGAATCTTATGAGGATGCATTGCAAATAGATTAACCAATTTTTAACACAAGTGCACTAACAAAAGATGTTGCAACAAACAAATATGACAAAATGTGCCAACCTACCTTAGACAAACAATTCTAGGTATATGAAAAAACAATTTGGTAATCTTTTCTTAAATATTTTTTTACATTTTTATTCTTCTCTAGATCTTGTTAAGTTTCACAACATCATATAACTCAACATGTATAGATTAACAATCCCTTCAATGCAGATTTCCCACACTTTTTAGTATAAGTTATATTCAACTATCTAGATTTACTATGCCTTCAATATATTCAATTCTAATAGTTCTCTTTTTGTGTTGCATTATTCTCTAGGTTGCTATGAAAACTGCCACAATCAAAGCCATACAATCAACATTGACAATTGCCAATCTCTATGTCCAAGACAAATACACCAGCCAAATGCATATTTTAATTTTAATTTTATTTTTTGTCTACAAAATAATACTGTATGGACTACAATTTAATCAAAATTTCAAACTGAAATATTATTTCCAATTTATAGTGCAAGATATTACATACACCTGTTATATAAACTTGACATTATATTACTGTATATTCCAATGTATGAGTAGAATAACAAAGTATTGTTTATATCATAATTTCAAATTTATACTGCAACATTTTACATGCACCTTTTATATGGTCTCAAAATTACTCTATCATGTCTCATTCAAGACATCACACATATAACTTTATGTGCTATTAACTTGGTACTCTTTTATATTGTGTTGCTCTACAATTTTCCTTCCTAGATAATATAACTTTTTACTTCACACATTTAACACAATATAACTGTCACAATTAATTCTACTCATCATTAATAAATAACCTTATTTACATTTGGATAATTACAAACTATCTCCTATAATTATATTTTAATCAATGTGTTACTCATAATATATGCTTCTATATCATTACAAATAATACAAGATTCTAATGTTAAATCTTCATTTTAAAATTTTGATATTTACCTTATTTACATTTTGCTAGTTACAATCTATCTCCTATTATTGGATTATAAACTATCTGTTACTCATACTATATGTTCCTATATCATTGCAAATAATACTAGAGTTTAATTTAAAACTTCTCTTTAAAATGTGATATTTAACATTTTATTTTTAAATCTTTTATATTCATTTATCTATAAATATATTCAACAATGTCAAATGTAAATGGACAAAATGATATTTAGATAAATTGTAATTTTTGACAAAAAAAGTATGTATATAATACGATGCATTATACATTGCCATGTGCACTTTAAAAAATCAAATGAAGTCTTAGTCCTTTCTTGTTTTCAACATGAAAACATTCAAAAAATATCCAAGCAATTTCACATTATAAGACCATGTCTAATTCCACTTAAACTTATCTTGTAAATCACATAATGTTCATCGACTTATTAACTAAACATGCACATAGTAATCAATGCCTCTCAATATCTCTTAAAATTACAAACTATATAAATACACAAATCTTCTATATAATTTTTCTTCTTTACAAATAATCCTATATTAAAATATTCACACTTATTTTTAACATATTGATATAACTAATAGTAATTTACCATACTTTCTATTAACCACTCTATCACTAAATACCTTTAATATGAAATTAACATATCAATATAATTAATAGTAATGTACCATACCTTTTATTAATCAGTTTATCACTAAATACCATTAAAAAGAGAAAAAAAAAGGTACACACAAAAATTTATTTGCAAAAAAACTCTACTCTCTCTTGCAATTTTAACAAGTAAACAAAAAGAAAATAAGAAAAAATATCTATCTATCTATCTATCTGTCTACACACACACACAGAGAGATTTACAACTCTCATAATATATAAAAAAAAAAATTCAATTAAATGTTACTAATACATTTAATCACAACATCCTAATCTTCTCTAGATATTGTATTATTATTGCAACCACCTCTTCTATTTGCCCTCTACCTACCGAAATACTTCCTATCGACATTTTGTTGCATGCATTAAAAAATGTGCAACTAAGCTAGTTAGATTCTTTTCTCTTTTCAAATTGTTCATTTTCAATTTGACTAGAACTATGAACATTAACTTCACTTGACTTTTGATGCAACCATTAAAATCTCCTCCTCCCTACACATTAAGCTCATCTCTATATAGAATTTTATGTAATGCCCTTACAACAATAAATCTTGTTGACTTACGTCTTTGACTTAATCTGAGGGCTGAAAAATATTACCAATGTAACTAAAGACAATTTTGACTTGAAAATAAACTCCATCTTGATTTCTAGAATATAATAATAATCATGTTGGTGATGAAAATAAAGGGTTGAGAGATGAAATGAGTGATGTATTATCATCTCATTTCATCCATTAGATTTTGTTTGGATAGGTTTGGGATGGATAATCTCCTCTCGACTCACCTATTTGGGTGGACACTTGGAAGTTTCTTGATAGGAAGAATCTTGTAACTTCCATAATTCATTAAGAAGATAAGAATGCTTGGGGAAAGATGAAATGTTAAGGTGACAATTGTCACCTTCACATTAAAGTGATTTAGGAGTTCTTTTCTATTCCTTTTCCTTAAGTAGCCGTGTAAAGGGGTTCTCGTAACTTTTTCATTTCTTTCCTTCCCATTTTCTTACTTTATTTACCTTCTCATTTTTTTCCCTCCCCATCTTCTTACTTTAATAAATGCTACTTTTGATTTAGAAAATTTCCATTTGGAAGATAGGAGAGAGAAATTTCATGGATATGAATTGGGAAGAAGCTATGGTTAGTTAAGGGTATTTTTAAAATGAAAAATGAACGAAGCCTACCTCATAAATTAATTTAGATGACCCATGCTTACTTACAAATTATCAAATACTCTCCATGAATACTTTATTAGGTTATGAAGAATTAGTGAAAACTATACAAAGACATACTAAATCTCCATGCCCTAAACAACTAAACTCTACCTTAATATGTGATAGTTAACATAACAAATCTTATAAAGCTACAAGAAATGACGACCACCTCAACATTCACATCCCTAATATGCTTGCGACCAAGAGGGGTAATGTTGATTGCCAACTTGCTACTTCAAGGAAAGTTGTCCTCAACTACATTTTGGTATGCATTAAAGTCTGAAAAGAAGTTTGAAAGCTAACAAATTGAATTTGCTGACAATAAAAAGAAAATACTTTATTTTCCTTTGGCTTTATTAAGATTTGAAGAATTCCTACTTTTGAATTGTTAATATATCAAGAGTTGAAAGAACAAAAGTTCTTTGGACCACTAAAAATTTCAAACATTTCACAATTTATCAATTTGATCCATTAAGAAATAGAAAAACCTATCCATATACCATTACACAAAAAAGATGTACAACTATTAGTATTTATTAATATTTAGAAAAATTAATTATGAAAAATTTAATAATATAAACAATAATTACTAACTAGGTCAACTTTATGTCAAAATCGAGCACCGTTAACCTTTTCTATCTTGGAAAGGTAGCCTTGGTACACGGGCTCAGGTTGACCTTCGAACGCGTGAACACTTTCACAATACATGAATCTTTTGTTTCTTCTTTATTTTGGTTACCCTTTCTGCACTGTGTTTATATTTGAAAAACCGGAGAGCTTTCTTATATTGTGGTAGAGGCGTCAGAAGGGACAACACGCAGAAGCAATTGAAACTTTGCTATACAATCAAAGGTAAATCTGCACCGTTTTATACGCTTGCTTTACTCAAATTTATTTTCCCAATCTGAGGAGTATTTCTATTTCAATTTTGGCTCCTCCGGATTAATCCAACCAGTTGGCCATCTGCTTTGAATTTTGATATATTGTTGGTCATTATGTCCTAACAGGATATCGAAGTCCAGGTGGAAGGCTTGAGCGTGGTCCTTGTACTTTTCTTTCTCCCCACCTCGCTTATTGCCCAAACCCATACAAATTTCACCTTCAACCAATTCAGTGATTCCACCCTCGAATTGTATGGGAATGCTTCAGTGCAGTCGAATGCCATCTCCCTTAATGGTCGACTCCAATTCGGTATGGGCCGAGCTTTCTATCCACATCCTGTGCGTATGAAAGATCCTGCCTCTCTCAATTCTACTTTCTCTTTCAGCACAACTTTTGTGTTTAGCATTGTTCCTTCTTCGCCTTCACAACCTGGGTTTGGACTGGCGTTTATGATGACGCCCCACAGATCTCTAGAGGGATTTTTCCCAAGTCCTTACCTTGGCTTGATTAGCAATTTATCAGTTATGGGAAAGCCGTCTAATCATCTGTTTGCAGTCGAGTTCGACCCATTAAAGAACCTGGAATTTCACGACATCAACAACAATCACGTTGGTGTGGATCTCAATGATCTCTGGTCTGTTAACTCTACGCCTGCAGGGTACTGGGTTAACAGCAGCCAATTCCAGGAATTGGATATCAAAAGCGGAAAGAATATTCAAGCTTGGATTGATTATGACAATCTTCACAAGGAGCTCAAAGTCACCATTGCGGAGGCTGGTGTAGAACGCCCACAAAAACCACTGTTATATATAAAGAATATGTCCCTCTCCAACATTCTAGAAGAAGAAATGTACATTGGCTTCGCAGCAGCTACGGCAAGCATTTATGAAGAGAATTACATCCTGTCCTGGAGTTTCACTACAAACGGAAGCGCTCTGCCCCTGAATACATCTAATCTTCCATCCTTCATACACGGAAAATCTAAGAGCTCAAACTCCAAAATGATAGCGGGCATTAGCACAGGTTGCGTTGTCCTCATCGTCCTGGTGGTGGCAGCATCAGTTGTGCGGTTGAAGAGAAGGCAGTACAGAGAAGTTATCGAAGAATGGGAAATGGAGTATTGGCCTCACAGATTTAATTACAAAGACCTACATATTGCAACCAAGGGATTCCGAGACGAACGGCTTTTGGGATCCGGAGGCTTTGGTCGGGTATACAGAGGAGTCCTACCGACAAACGGCCTCCAAGTAGCGGTGAAATGTATTCTCAGAGAAACCGATGATGGGGTGAAGGAATTCATAGCAGAAATCTCCAGTCTTGGTCGCTTTCAGAGGCTTCAGCAGGCGGGGCAAGCAGCTGTTCATAGTTTATGACTACATGCCAAATGGTAGCCTGGAGAAGATGATATTTGGAAACCCAAAAAAGGTGCTTGACTGGGATCACATGTACAGAGTCGTCAGAGATGTGGCTGCAGGTTTGCTGTATCTTCACGAAGAGTGGGAGCAATGCGTAGTGCACAGAGACATCAAGTCCAGCAATGTTCTGCTAGACTCGGAGCTGAATGGGAGATCTTGGGCTTGCCCGTCTGTACGAGCACAACAAAAATTCACACACTACTCGTGTGGTGGGAACTTTGGGGTACATTGCACCGGAGCTGATACAGACAGGAAGGGCCAGCCCCGCCACAGATGTGTTCAGCTTTGTTATTTTTATGTTTGAGGTTGCTTGCGGAAGGAGACCATTCGATCACTCTCTCCAACCTGCTCAGACAGTCATGGCGATGTGGGTGAGAGAGCTGCATGCCACAGGTAGTCTGATGGATGCAGCAGACCCGAATCTTGGTGGGCAATATGTTGAAGGTGAGATGGAGAGAGTGCTCAAACTAGGGCTGATCTGTTCTAATCGTCAGCAAGAAGGTAGGTTTGGAATGAGACAAGTTGTACAAATACTTGAAGAGGAAGCTCCAATTCCAGGTTTTGAAGCCCCTTTTTATTTGGAGTTGATCCCACCAAGCAGTGCGTCGAATTCTGTTCCAGATTACAGTCACAGCAGTGATGCTTCCATTTCCAAGTCTTGGGACGCACGATAGGCTGAATGAGCTGCTTGTTACTCTTGTAATCTTTCTTTGGTTTGAAATACTTACAGGTGAATGTATTGGTACAAAATACATAATTATTGTTCAGTATAGCTCTTAATGTTAACATTCCCTTTAAAGTTGAAATTCGTTTGTTGTATATCTAGCGGAAAGGCATTAATTGTGGCTCAGGGTCAAATAACCATTCATTTATTGGCAGAGTGACTTTCTAATAACTGTTTAATTAAATAATTTCATATATATCAATAGTTGATCATTTATGTACCATAGTTGATCATTTAGGTCTTTTTGTGTACCACTATTGGAGATTTGTGAACCACTACTAGGACATTTGTGCACCACTCTTAGGACATTTGCCCACAAGTGCTAGTGATTTTGAGTGAACGATTATTGGTGCAATGGGGGTCATGTATCGGTCGATACTTTGAAATGACCAATTTTTTACCCTTTTGCACATAACAACTCCTGCAACATGCATCATTAATAGAGAGAATTTGATACCTTAGCTTTAAGCAATTAAGTCGCATACATAGACACCATTTATTTTTTTGGGTCAAAATTTGATATACTGTTTAAGAGATATAAGCGTGCAAAGTTAGCCATAGCCACTACTGTGTGTTTCCCCTAATATCATTATTAATTTATTTATAATTTTAATCTAAAATGACACTAATTTTAGTAAAATTATGTCTAGGCCTAACAAATCAGCAAATCAACAATTCATGTTCACCTTATTCGTACTTACTAGTTTTCATTTTTATTTATGATTTTAACATGTAACATTAAAATGTAAAATTGCAATATATTTAAGTGATTCTAGTTTAGATTTTTATTTTTTTAAATTAATTTCATACAAATTAAACATATAAAGAAATTATTTTTTATGTACACTGAAAATATATAGATAGAATATATGTACATAGTAATATAAAAGTGAAAAAGTAAAGATGAAGTGAATTTAATAAAATATGACATTTTTAATGGCAAGTAAAATATGTTAGCCAAGTTTTGACGACATTATGAATGTTGAGTAAATAACTAACATAAACATATATTACAATGGAACAACAATTAAATAGAAAAGGATAACATGATTGGTGTAGATTCAATATTGTATAAAAGATTGATCATAAGTCTGATGTATTTCACACTTACAAGGCTTGACATAATGTAAGCAATGAATGTAATCTCTAAATTTATGAAAACACCAAACAATATCCATCTACAAGCAAAAAAAATCTTAAGATATATCAATTAAATTTATAGCATTTGGAAAATTACATTTCAAATTTTTATTTGATTAATTATATTGATAACAATTTTAAAAGTTAAATTAATAGTTAAAAGATCAAATTTAAATATATTTTATATTTGATATATATGATGTAATTATTTAAGAATAAAATAATACAATATATTAACACCAATCAGATTTAAAAATATAATTAACTTAAATATAAACACTAGAAAAATAAAAGTACTTTGTAATCAATAAAAAAAACACATTCATTATATAACGTTTATAAATATGCATATAATAATAAAAAAATGAATTAGAAAATCCTTTAAAAAGTAGACTTTACAAAATTTTGGTTACAGAAGTATTTATTAACCCTTCTTTTGAATGTCAAATATGTCCATTTTTTTTTGGAGGGTTTAGGAACCCGATACGAGCCCACACGTGCAACCTCTTCAGCTTATAACCAAGGACCGAGGGGCATCCACGCCACCAAATTCACCCAGGGCACGATCCTGGCCTCATCCCTTATGATGTCGGAGCCTTGCACTTAGCAAGACTTGATCCCTGGTGGGCTCATTGTGAGCCATTCAACTTCACTAGTAGACCAAGGGAAAAATCATTTACCTCACTTACTTGTGATGTAACTAGTAAAATCTCCTCCTCACACGTTTATTTTGTCTCATTATCAGATTCGACCTAATATCATTTACTTCTGAGTGCAACATGTTGACTTAATTCTTTAACTTCACATGGGTGCTGAAAGCATTCCCCATCTAATTAATGACAATGATATTTGGTTGGGAAAATTCATCATCCCATTTTCTAGAATCCAATAAGTCTTGGCTTCCTACTTATTCCATATTTTGTCTTATTCGCGTTGAGGCTAACCATGGTTGTACATGCATTTAGTTAACCATTATTGTCACTCTTTCTCATCCTTTCCCTTTCATTCAATGCATAGGAGTTGGTTATATAGGTATTAAAAATTCTATTGAGAAGAATTTATTTTAATATAATAATTAAATTAAAAATCAAAATATTAATGTATTCTAATTTTAATTTAATTATCAAATTTAAATAAAAAGTCTTGTTAAATATAATACCCAATGTTTAACATATCACAAATTTGACAAAAGTGAATTGGACATGTTAAACGAATAATAGGAAGAATAATTTTGAATATATTTTAAATTTTAGATTTTGAATAGTTAGCAATTGGACCTTGGTGTGTGATGGGTATGCCAAAGAAATATGGGAGGGGAGCATTAAATTTGAAATTTGAAATGAAATAAAGGAACATGCAATACTAATAATGTAAGAGAGAATTATTCATGTTTGTGGAGAGAAGCAACTTGTTTATACACATCTAGAACATTACGATATCTGCTGAAAAAATGAAGCTCTACGTGCAAAGAATTACATGGGTGATAATTTTTGGAAGATATTGATCCTTAAATGAACAAAATATATAGAAAAAATATTATTGAAACAAATGTAGTGTTTTAAATATTTTAAAATTCATATTTTTCTAGTAGTCTTTGTAGAACTAGGAAAAATTAATTTATGGAACATACTTGAAACGCTTGTAATTAATTTGTATTGTTTGAATAATTTAAATTTGATAATGTTGTCAAGCACGTCTCCTCTTTATTTTGTTGAAAAATATATGATCTTTGTTGTGTGTGTGTGTGCATATCTTTCAAAAGTGAAGCCAGGGTGACTCTGAAGACCCCCAAGCTCATGAACTCTTGAAATAGCTATGAATGTTAACCCTTATCGATCAATGTTTCTAATGTCAATAATTTCTTTCTAAAGTGTAAGACCTTTTGATTCATGTATTGTTAAGACCCATGCCATTATTAGTGGTATTTGACAATGGTTGCCACAACTGTTTGGGTTACAGGGACATGTTTGGATTGTTGAATGAATTCATGACTATCTATATGCATTTCCATTTCCTGACATGATTGAGTTAAAATAATGTATAAATAGAAAGGTAAGGAAGATTCATGGTGGGTGTAACATTATCTATCTTGGTGTATAATAAGAAATGGTGAGAAAAGATAAGAAGTAGATCACTCATCAAGTCCTATGATATACATTGAAATAAAAAGTTACCACAAATAAAATCTGATTAGCACGACCAAGAGGAGAAAGGGTGCTAATGCAAGATCTATGTCAATGTAGGGTTTTGATTCCTAAAAGATGATAAGAATAAGTGCACCTAGAAACAAGATGGAGAAGGTAGGACTTTGAAACTAAATTTGAATATCATCAAAATCTTGGATCTTGTTATAACTTCAGATTTGGAAGGTTGGGACCTAAATCTTTTTGTCCTGGATTTTTTAGCCAAAAAGTGTAGGGACAAGTTGAGAGTCAACTTGTACCCAGGGACAATTCAAGAAATTGACCTATTCCTAGTAGTGTCAAAATTGATGAAACTTTCCAAGATCCTATGTCTGCACCTATACTTCTCATATGTGAGACCGCAACTCCGTAACCTATTCCTAGACACATTAAAATGGGAGAAAATGTTATGGAAATTGGTTTTCCTTGGTCAAACCCTTGTTTAAGAATTAACCTTGAAATTGAATTAAAATTTCATAAGATAAAAATGGAAGCTATATTTGAAACATAAATTACCTTACACCTTAATAGTGCAATGCCTCTTTGGATGTGATCAGAAGTGCTGATGCAATAGATTGAACTCCACAAAAAATAATAGGAAATAATGAAACCAAAGCCTTGAATGATGGATTTTGTAGTTTGCCACAATGCTTGATGAAGAGGAAGAAGAATGCCTTGAGGATCTTGAGGATTTTCTAGATTTCTTATATGTAATCTTAGATAGTTCCTTGGTGGTAGATGAATAACTTGCACTTGATTGATGGATAATAATAATAATAAATGATCAAATGAGGAGAGAATATGTTCTTTTATACTAAACTCCCTCCATTTTGGGGCTTAAATTTGATCAAGGAAAAGGATGGATGTAAATTTAAACCTTGAAAGAAAACCCTGCCATCAAGCCCCAAGCCAAATTTGGGCTCAAAAGCCTAGGGACAAGTTGAATCTCAACTTGTACCCTAATAGAGGAGAATAGAATAGTGCATTACTTTATTAAATGATCTTGTGCATCATTTTATATAATATTTTTATGTATTTTAATAACTACATAACTATGATTGTTACAAACTATTTTGTAAGTGATAAATAGTTACGCAATTAATGCTATTATGCCAACATGGCCCCCTTAATACATTGATTATAAAGACAAAAAAAACCTTTCCCTAGGGACCTCCCCTTAAGGCTTACATAAAAAAACATGCTGATTAAATAATTTTTGAATACATATTTTGAGAAAATCTTTTTCTGAAGTAGAAAATCATGAGCCAATCAAAGCTCCATCAAGCTATCTCTTGACCCTTGGAAAGGTGTAGCTTCGAGCTATGTTCTTAAGCCTTCAGTATCAAACTCTTGAATCACAAAGTCTTGAATTATTCAACAATGATCCCTAAGAGATGTGATACCTCTCTATCATTGTCTAGTGACCATAAAAGGGTATAATTCTTGATTTTATACTCTGAAGCTCGTTAGACATCAGTCCATATTGAACGCAATAGAAAGTCCCACACTTGTCTCCAAAATGAATCTTCACATGATATGCACTCTTTAAAGTTGTTAGTATTAGAAAGAAAAACAAAACAAGAAACAAAAAATTCAAAAAATGCTTATCATGCAAAAAACCATCCCGAACCGAGAAGCTGACTTGAGATGATGGAAGTCCTCCATCCTTAGATGCTGCCAATCTCCAAAAGTTAAGATTAAAAGTACATAAAAAGGAGAATCATTAACGATCTCTCCATCATATGATGTATCCTCCTCTTCAATTCAAACAATATTTCCTTCATCATATTGTTCTTTCAATTTTCATTTCAGAATATGACTAGTTCTTGTTCTACAAACCCATGTTGTGTGACCTTTCAAAAATAGTGCCCAAGGAAATATACAAGCTCCATAAGTCCAATAAAAAAATATCATCAGGTGCATCCTTAGTAAATATTGAAACAACACAATATCCTCTAATATCTATGGTAACAACCTTGATCTCCATGTTGTGTCTTTGATTGCTTACAATGAATAGATCCTCTTTATCACTAGGTGATAAGTTTCCAACAAATAGGTTTTTAAAGAGACAACAAATGAATTATCGATCATGATCTTAATGATATCATTGATGGAAAGAACATGAATGAAATGAACATACTTAACATTAAGAGGTTGGTGAATAGAAACTATTTCTTCCTTGAAAATTATAATCTTTGAATGCACACCATTATTCATTCTCACACTTGGACGAGTATATGAAACACCCTTGATAATAGGAGAAAAAAAATAGTGTGTTATCCCAAAGCTATTTCAACACCTCATTAAAAATGCCATTAATGTGCAACAATATCACCTAGTCAATAAGATATTATACCTGAAGAATACCATTCCTAAACACATGCCATTTCTTTAGAACTTGTTGAATTTTATAGACAATCTCCTTCAATGCATCCTGAAAATAGAAGGATGACACAAATTGTTTCTATGATATGCACTTCACAGGAAATTGTTGGGTATGATAAAATAGATTACATAGGAAATAAGTTCCCAATGCTACTAATTTTGTGTTTGTATGGCATGCCCTCTTTAGATCAAATCTCAACAACACATATGTGAGAAAAATCTAGCCTCTACTAAACCTTTATATTCCATGAGATGTGCTTCAACACTTTTGGTTTCTACATGACCCTTCACTGTTCTCCACAACAAAAATGATGGAGGATAAATTATTTGTAAACACAATAAATCTTGCTACCTTTGATTCCTAATGCCTTGAAAGATTACATCACATATTTGTAACACAATGCATTGAACACCCTAGCACAAATAACACTTACAAGATTATACCATTGGGCGATTATATTTCATAGTGTGCTGATATATTCAAGTCACATTACATGCTTACCCATAAAAGGCATTAATTCACCAGGGCATCTTGGGGCAATAATTGTTCTTGTTAACTTTCTATCCTGATTACTATAGCACATGCCTAAAACAAAGCATTGATCTGAATAGAAAGCTTCGGTCCTTTCTTATGAATTTTTGAGGTCCTACTCTCACATTCTCATTTGTTCTAACCCTAAATGATAGAGGAGAATATAATGTTTCTTTACTTTATTCAATGATATTGCATTATTTTATACAAGATGTTTATGTAGTTTAATAACTACATAACTTAACTATAACCATTATGAAATATTTTGTAACTGATCAATAGTTATGGGATCAATGCTATTATGCCAACATAACCTAGGGATAAGTCTAATCTTGACTTGTCCCTAGTAAAATGGGCCCAAATTTTAAGGGGATGTTGGGGAAGGTGAAAAGGAGTGGGGGAAGAAAATAAAAGTTGTTGTGAGGTTGGAAAGGGTCCTGAAAGATGAAAATAAATGAATAGGTCCTAGGTAAGGAAATGAATTATTTGATTGGAGGAAAATGGAGCGCACTAATAAATATTGGATAACCTTGAGTTATGAACAAATAATGTCAATTTAAAGGTCCAGCAAGTGCTACAAGAACATGAAATCAATGTGGGAACCCATCTACACTAAAATAGGGCTAAACTGAGTACCTAATAAGGGTGCTTACTTTTTAGGATGATCATTTATTGCCCAATTTTGCAAGAGTATTCTTCCACCACATACTCATGATAAAGTAGAAGAAAGAGAGAAAGATGAAAATCATGGAAAATCTACAAGGAGATAATACATCACTAAGTTTAAGGACACAAGCCCTCGAACCAAGGATCTTAAATCGTACATCCATATGCAAGGATATAAAAATAAACAAAAATTCCTAGAGCTTATTAAGACTCCAAGTTAACTATTTGAAGAGACCTTGCTAAATAAAATGTCTCAACCAATAGCATTGTGCTTAGAAAGATATTGTAAATGCACAACTCCTCTCCTAAAAAGAGAAAGAGAACAAATCAAAGATGAGATAAGACTCCACGATTCATTAAGATAGAAAAGTGTTTTATGTTATGGAATCATGGAGGAGAGATCAAGACAATCATGGATGAAACATGTTAGGCAATTATGTTGGACTAAGTAATCCATGAGAGAGAGAGAGAGAGAGAGAGAGAGAGAGAGAGAGAGAGAGAGAGAGAGAGAGAGAGAGAGAGAGAAATATGTTATGCCAGTTCCACCCATAAAATAGAGTGTAAATAGGGAGTTGATGGTCTAGCCCATTCTAGTCAACTCATGAAAAATTTATATAAATGGGAGGTTGAATGCTCTATAAAAATGTGTTATGATACTCAACCCATGAAAAGGATAGGTTAAATGGTCTAGAAAATTGTGTTATGCTATTCTGAAACCCATGAACATGATAGGTCAAATGGTCTAGCAAATTATGTTAAGTTGGTCAACCAATATTTAAAACATATGAAAAGGAGAGGTCAAATGGGCTAGCATGTTGTGTTATGCTAGTTCTTAATTGGTCTTATTAGACATGTTCGGTCTTATTAGACATTTTCAGTCTTAATTGGTCTTAATAGGTGCCATTAGGTCGTAATTGGTCGTAATTGGTCTTAATAGGTTCTAATAGGTCTTCATTGGTGTTATTTGGTCTTAATTGGTCTTGATTAGTCTTAATAGGTCCTATTAGGTCTTAATTGGTCTTAATAGGTCCTATTAGGTATTATTGGTCATGTTAGGTCTTAATCAAGGTCTTAATAGGTCTACCAGTCCCATTAGGTCTTAAGTGATCTTACTGTCTTAAGTGGTCCTATTAGGTCTTAAGGGTCATATTATGTCTTATTACGTATTATTAGGTCCTATTAGGTCTTAATTGGTCCTAATTGATCTTAAAAATTCATATTAGGTTTTATTAGTCCTATTAGGTCTTACAGGTCCACTTAGGTCTTATAAGTCACATATTAAGTCTTAATTGGTCCTAAGGGGTCATATTAGGTCTGAAGTGGTCCTATTGAGTCTTAAGGGTCCTATTAGGTCTTAACTAGTTTTAATAGGTACTATTAGGTCTTAATTGGTCAAGTAATAGGTCCTAATTGGTCTTATTAGTCACATGTTAGGTCTCAATTGGTCTTAATACGTCATATTAGTCCTATTAATTCATAAGGGCCCCTATTAGGTCTTAGGGGTCCTATTAGGTCTTATTAGGTATTAATTGGTCTTAATAGGTCGTAATAGGTATTAATCGGTGTTAGTTGGTCTTAATATGTCCTATTAAATCTTAAGCGGTCCTATTAGTTCTTAAGGGTTCTATTAGGTCTTATTACTAGGTTTTAGGTCTTATTAATCATGTTAGGTCCTAATAGGTCGTATTAGACCTCTTATTAGGTCATATTAGGTCTTAATTGGTCTTAAGGGGTCCTATTAGGTGTTAAGGGTCTTATTTGGTGTTATTAATTATTAGGGCCTATTAGGTCTTATTAATCACGTGAGGTCTTAAGGGGTCATACTACGTCTTATTACTCATGTTAGGTCTTAATGGTCTTATTTAGTATTGCAATATCACACATACACGTTTCAATAAGATAACTCCTAACCATCCACTTAAGAGAGATAGAGAGACAGAGAGAGAGAGACCTTGTTTCTTATGATAATATCTTGCCAGTGATTCTTCATGTAGTCTTTGTTTGGTCTCAGGTGAATAATATCATGTAGTCTTATTTACCCTTCTCTTTTTATTTCCCATCGCTTTCCCTCGCAAAATTTCTCCACTAAAGTTTGACAAAATTTAAAAAAAATACACTTCCAAATTTCTTCCTTCTCCAAAATGTGAATTATTCTACAACTTTTGAATTTTAAAAATAAGGCAAAAAATATTTATTTATATATTGACATCATTACTAGCCTAAAAAATCACTAAATTGGTCAACCAAGGTTTCTATCGAAAGTCAATTACTAATTTTGGTCGAAAGTACTTGAGTTAAGACTTTAACCATACAAAGAAATTCAAGCACTTTTGATAGAAAGTACTTTCAATCAAAACCTATTAGTTTCGATCTGAAGTACTTTCTCTCGAAACCTCCATATTAGGCCTATTTTGCAAAGGCCAACAATTTTTTGAAAATTTCTTGGCTTTGGGGCTCAATTAGAGGGTACAAATGGAACATTAAGGATGCGTGCTTTTGCATGGCACTAGTGCTTATAATGAGCTTTCTAATAGTTATAAATTTGATAAATTTTGAGTTAATTATGTACATATTTTTTTATGTCAATCAAATGTAGGTTTCTTACCAAAAAACTTAAAAAGATTTAAAAAAATAGTAAAAAATAAAAATGCCCTTGGTATTGAAGTCTTCTTTCTATTAACAAAATTGAAATTGGACAATTACATGACAAGTTACAAGTAAATAAAGTAACGTATATCAAAATTATGGTTTAGTCAACTTCAAACATTAATAAAATGTGAAATACTAGTGATAAAGTCATAAAACCAATTCCAAGTTCTAGATATGGATGTTACAAAATGAAATTTGAAAGAACCACATTAATATCTATTTTAGGAAAAAAGTTATGCTTTATGAAAGCAATGTCAGTCTTTGAAAATGATGTTTTCAACATGCCACTTTTCATGGGAGAAAGAAAAATTGATTCAAATCAAAATTCCAAAAAAAATTTAAAAATATATTTAGAATCTAGATAGAAAAACCTAAAAGACTCTAAATTTCTTCATCTTCTGATTTGTAAAGGTTTAGAGACAATAAGCATTTGAAAGTGAATAGTGTTTTTCAAAATGTAGAGTTTAGTGTCCATTGAGGCAAAAAAGTGTAACCCACTATTGTGGATTCACTCCATTAATAGGTAGTCTCTCTACCAATCTCCATTGGTCACTTAAAATTTTATGTCACCTACCGGTGAGGTAGATCCATCAATAGATATTAATGACCTTGATTCAAATAAGAGTGAGTAGATTAATGAGGCTCCTAAAGACAACTTTGTTTTGGATGGTAATCCTAAAGTTGTTCAGGGGAATTTCTCTCCAAGTAAGGGAAAACCAATTAATGGGATTGATCTTAAAACCAAGGGCTTGTTGAATAGTTCGATAGATGCATGAACTTCCAATAGATACAGTCATTTAGAGGAATTTCTATTCAACATAAGAAATTTTGTAGGTTCTCCTTCTCCTTCTCCTCATAATAATAAACTGACAATAGTTAAAAGTATAATGAGAATAAAAATAGGGAATAAAAAGAAGGTATATGATTAGAAACAAAACAAGGAATACCCTCACCAATGGAGACTAGGCATAGAGAGGTAGCTATGAAAATAACCATTGGAAAATAAGGTACCCTTGATAGTGCTTTAGGGGTAAAGAAAAATAGAAAATGAAGATAATATATTGGAACATTAGAGGGATGCACTTACCTCACAGGAAATACATTCAGAACTTTTTTATTTTTGATAATAAGATTGGCATATTGTTGTTTCAAGAAATTATGATGTAAAATAATTTAGGAAAAAATATTGAGAAAATTTGGTTCAAAGCTATATAAAGTTGTAGATCTAACAAAGGTGCATCTGTAGGAAATTTTTCCATTTGGAACACCTTAACTATCAAAGAGAATATGATTGAGTACTACAAGAACAACATCACTGTCACTTTCTAACTTAGTTTCTGCCTAGGCCTAGCGGAACCTATCTGTAAGAATTTGCCTAAGGCAAAGAGTAGAAACCAAGATCTAGAAGATCAAGAGATAGCACAAACAAGAGAGACAAGATAATATGATCAAATGAAGAATTAAATAATGATCAAATGATGGATAATAGATTGATTACATACAATGTAGAAATGCCTCAATAAATAGGCAATGCATGATAACTAGAAGTTATGCAAGTGATAAGATATCAACTAGACATGGTGGAATCACATGTCCAACAAAGGTGGATCATCCTCCATTATACATGAAAGTATGTGCAACAATGAGAGGATGATAATGTGATAAGAGCACTAAAGGTGGATCTCACACACAAAGAGGTATGTGATGACAACTATCACACATAAAGTGGAGATTCTCCTAACCATGTGCTAAAAAGAAATGCAAACTCCTAGGTGTCTCAAAGACAACTAATATGAAAATGCATTATCCTAAGTAAACTTAAGTAAAGTGTAATTAGTAAATACTTAATTACACCAACACCCCCCCATAAGTGCAACTTAGAGGAATGCACTTAAGGTCACAATGCAAGATGGGTCCCGGCTACTAGGCCATGTTAGGTACCCATGTACAATATGCAAGAACAATGCAATCTCTCTTTTTGGGGGAGGCTTTTTCCCATGAGGTTTTCCCTCTTTCTCCGCTTTATGAGAGATTGCATTGTTCTTTCATATTGTACATGGGTACCTAACATGGCCTAGTAGCTGGGACCTATCTTGCATTGTGAGATTAAGTGCATTCCCCTAAGTTGCACTTAAGGGGGGTGTTGGTGTAATTGATTATTTACTAATTACACTTTACTTAAGTTTACTTAGGATAATGCATTTGCATATTAGTTGTCTTTGAGACACCTAGGAGTTTGCATTTCTTTTTAGCACATGGTTAGGAGAATTTCCATTTTAGGTGTGATAGTTGTCATCACATACCTCTTTGTGTGTGAGATCCACCTTTAGTGCTCTTATCAAATTATCATCCTTTCATTGTTGCACGTACTTTCATGTACAATGGAGGATGATCCACCTTTGGTGGACATGTGATTCCACCATGTCTAGTTGATATCTTATCACTTGCATAACTTCTAGTTATCATGCATTGCCTATATATTGAGGCATTTCTACATTGTATGTAATCAATCTATTATCCATCATTTGATCATTATTGAATTCTTCATTTGATCATATTATCTTGTCTCTCTTATTTTTGCTATCTCTTGAGCTTCTAGATCTTGGTTTCTGCTCCCTCAACCCCACAAGTGAACTTGCTGAATCAAGTGTTTGTTGTGCCCAATGAGGTCTAGTGGAGGAAGAAGATGATGAAGGAATGTCCTCAAATATGTCTTGACCCTGTGAAGGTGGAGGCTTGCGAGTTGGGGTTGAGGGAATTTCATCTTCCAAGTCACTATCATCACTATCATTATCCAAAATGGAGGAAGTAGGAGGAGTTGAAGAATCCAAGCTAGGACAATTCTCTTCAAAGTGAACACTCCTCTCAAAGAAGATCTCATGTGTCTCAGGATCCATAAGCTTGTATGCCTTAAGAGTCTCAGGATAACCAACAAATATGTAAGGCTTGCTTTGTGGTTCTAATGCCTTACATTTTTGTGGAGGTATGCATGCCCAAGCTGGACAACCAAAGACTGTTTCACAACTAGTTTTCTTCCACACCAAGCTTCAAAAGGAGTAACTCCATCCAAAGCTTTATGAGGAGTTCTATTTTGTATGTGAGTGGCACAACATATAGCTTCAGCCCAAAAGGCTTGATCAAGAGACTTAGCATGAATCATACAAGTGGCCATCTCCTTAAGGGTCCTATTCTTCCTTTCTCCAACACCATTATGCTATGGAGTGTAGGCAACTAAATGTTGAAGATCAATACCCTCAAGTGTGCAAAAGTCTATAAGCCTTGAGTTCACATATTCCCTTCCATTGTCTGTTCGAAGAATCTTGATGGCTTTACTTGATTGCTTCTCAACATGAGCCTTGAAGGTGAGAAATTTATCAAACACTTCACTCTTGTGACCAAGAAAGTAGACCCAAGTGTAGCGTGAAAATTCATTAATGAAGGTGAGTACATAACGAGCCTTACCAAATGATGGCACTGGAAATGGGCCCATTACATCACTATGAACCAACTCAAGAACAAATGTTACTCTCCAAGACTTCCCCTTATCAAACTTCTCTTTGGGATGTTTGCCCATTTCACATCCTGAACATACACCCTCTGAATACTTGACTTGAGGTAGACCTTTGACCATATCCTTCCTGCTAAGTTGTCGAAGATATCTATAGTTGAGATGTCCAAATCTTTCATGCCAAAGTTTACTTTGTGAATTTGAGTGTGTCAACAACGCATGAGAAGGAATCTTAGGTACAAAATTAGAAAATGAGTAAAGCCTTGTGTCATGATTTGCTTTTCCTATTGCCACCATAGAATCATCCTTAAGATTTTTTACTACAACTAAATCAGGTAGGAATTCAACTTTTTTTCCACCTCCATAGTGAGTGATTTGGTAAATTGAAAGGAGGTTTGTGCTAAGGTTTGGAACATAGAGAACGTCTTTGAAAGCTCCATTTTCCATCTCAACTTCCCCTTTTCCTTCAACTTCCACTTGAGTATCATCTCCTACATAGATGTAAGGTACCATAGATGGTTTCAAGGAAGAAAATTGTCCTTTGTGGAACCCATATGATGTGTGGCACCTGAATCAAAGATCCATTCTTTTGAAGTAGTTGTACTAGCCACAAATGCTTGCCCTTTACCCTTTGAAGTGGAAGGTGATGAATCCTTTCCCTTGTAGGCATTTGGAAAATCAATGTGATGCTTCTTGATTATGTTTGTCAACTCATCAATTTGTTTCTTGTGGCATTGATGCTCATCATGATTTGGCTTCTTGAAATATGCCAAATTTTCTTCTCCTTCTTAGAATTATCCCCCTTTTTTGTTGTTGTTGTTGTTGTTGGGAGAAGACTTTCCTTGTTGTGAGGAGGAAGATTGTTGAGTGTCTAATTTTGATTTGGCCTTCCACTTCTTTTGCTTCTTGTTGGAACCTTTACCATCTTGATTTCCTTGATTCCCATTATTAGCCACCAATGCCTTAGACTTTGAAGACTTGAGAATCCCCATACTCATCAATTTTGCTTGTTCTCAGACCAACATTTTTGAAAATGACTCAAATGAAGGCTTAGTGAAGGCACTACCCATGGTTAACTTGTGAGTATTGTAACTTGAAACAAAAGCTGCATATTCAGGAGGAAGATGATTCAACAAGTGACTAACCAACTTCGCATCCTTCATGGGATTACCATAATCATCAAGTTGTGCTCTATAGTCATTGAATTTGTTGAGATAATCTTGGATTGTATCAAAGTTCCTGGGATCTAATTTGAGGAGATCAGTCTCAATTTTGAATCCCATGTCTTCATCTATTTTACCAAACAATTCTTCAAGTTTGTCCCAAGCTTCTTTAGCATCTTTTATGGTTTTGATGTGATACATGACAGCTTGAGACATATTCTCCCTTAAGACTCCTAATGCTTTATAATTTTTTCTTGACCAAATTTGGCTAGCTGCAGTATCATCATCAGTGGGTTTTTTAAATGTACCATCCACATAAGGATTTAAACCTTTAACCATTAACTTGGTCCATACATTATCTTTCCATGTAGCATAGTTATGTGGGGTTAATTTTGCAATAGAACCCATGATGCAGAAATGAAAAAAGCACAAGAAAGAGAGACACCAACACACAAGACATCCCCCCAATTCACTCAATCAAAGAACCCCCCCAAAAATGATGATTTTGGCACTTTATAGCTAGTGCATGTACAATTGCCACTTGACAAAATGGATCAAACTGGACTTCTGATTTTAATGTTTACAACTGAAAATATGAAGCTATGACAGACTCAAGAAGATAGGACAGAAGATCCTTCAAAGATCTAATCAATTACAAGTGCCATAACAGGCCAAAATAGACCATATTCTGAAAGTACTATGTCTACCAAATATTTCTCCAAACTGATATCAAATTTGGAAAGTAGACAAAAAATTATGCACTTTCAAAAAAAATTACACTTGAAAATGTGTCTGTATGAGCCCGTACGAAGCCTCTGAAGTTGCAAAAATAGGGATCAGATATGTACAGTCACCAAAAACTAGAATTTCTACAAAATCCATGATCCAAAACCAGAAAAGAACACCACCACTGAAAATTTCAAGAAATTTTAGCCAAAATAAAAAAAACTTGCACTTAATTTGGAGTCCAGATGACCAAGTTATGGCCTCCCAAAGTTGGACTGCCAAATCCAAAATGCAAATGGTGAGGTCCGCGTGTCTTCTAGCGGCGGGAGTCTAGATGACCAAGTTATGGCCTCCCAAAGTTGGACTGCCAAATCCAAAATGCAAAGGGCTATTAATTTTTCAAAAACGCTGACGTCACCTATTTTACTGTCTTAAATTTGATGTTCAAATGACCATCATGACAGTGCAAAATCATCTAGTTTTGATGGTCAAATGACCATCAAAATTAATTTTTTGAAATGATGATGCGATCCCGATCTTAAATATGACGTCCTACATGTATGCACCCTAAAATGGTCGCCTAGACTTTGGGCCCCCATTCAGCAATTTGTCAAATCCCTGAATCAATATTTTCAAATATCAACAATATCAATTATATCAATTTCCTTGATCAAATCATAATCAATTCAGTATTTCTTAAAGTTTGAGCCTTATTTAATTTAAAAGAGAAAAAATAAAAATCTTATTTAATTAAGAGAACATGCTCCCTTTTAATTAATTAATAAATTCCTTTTAATTAATTAAAAATCTCTTTTAATTAAATAATAAAATCACTTTATCCTAAGCCTTTATTTAATTAAAAAGAATTTCCTCCCCTTTTATTTAAATAAAAAATCCCCACTTTTCCTCTTATCCTAAGTTGCACAAATAAAGCATTATTCTTATTTTATAAAAAGAGAAAAAGTACTTTTTGTCTCATATGGACACTAAAGTCAACTCCTATTTTCCTATTGGACGATATTTGTGCACAAGGATCACAAGGATCAAGCTTCTATTTTTTTCTCCATCGTTGATTAAATCTTTTGCCTCTTAATCTCCATGGTCCATTCTTTTTTATTTCCTATAAAAGAAGAGCTCTCTTCCTCATTTTCATATGCAATTTTGAATACTAATGTTATGCTACAGGTTTTCTAGGTCATTTGGAGCTCTTTGAAAATATTCTTACATTCAAGCTTTGAAGACATTGTTATTGCATTTCATTTAGTTTGTTTTCATAGTTGCATAATCATGGCATTCTTAGTATAGATTTCCTTTATGCAATAGATTAATCTCACATAGTTTAATTAGGAGGGATTGTAAGACTTGTACTTTCCTTTCATAGTCTAGTTTGCACTTTCCTTTCATAGATTAGATTTCCCTTTAAGCATTGCATTGTTATCATTTAGTTTAGCTTGCATTTTCATTCTTAGTTTGCTTGCATTGCATTGCATTTCATCTTGATTTCATTGGGGATATTGGCACTCTTGCCTTGTCTTCACTTGAATCTTTCATTGTGTGGTTGACTAGCAAGGTCATTAGCTTCATAGCTCTAGCTGAGAGTAATTTTACAATCTTGCAACTTCATACATAGAGAGCTATGGATCGATTTGTGAGGGCTCATTCTTGAGTTTCCTTGCATGTAAGAATTCATAGAAGTGTGGTCACTTTTTCACCATACACTACAGACTATCACCGCCAAGCAAAAATGCCACAATTGACGTCCAAATGAGTGTCAATTTTAAGATACTGAAAGTTATGAAAAATGCAATTTTTTTTTTATAAAATACCCATTTTTCATCATTCCACCACTTGTCGGTATTTAATTGGCTAGGGGTTTTGTCTGTCTGTGTGGCCTGGAGGTGCTGTGCGTAGAGGGTAGAGGCGTGGTCACCTCTGCGAGAAGGTTTTGCTCACAGAAGGTGCCGCCGCGTGTAGGAGATCTGCTGACTGTGTTCGGCTGGTGCGGGAGTTGGCTACATGACTGTGTCGGGCAGGGCGTGACGGGGCACCATGGGGTGCGGGACTGGTAGAGGAGTGCCACTGCACGGAGGGTGGCAGATCTAGCCACTTCGAGCAGCGGGTCTGTAGAGGCCCGTGTGTCTTCCAACGGTGGGAGTTGCAGCAGAAAAGCAGCGGGAGTAATGTCACGGGTGGCCGAGAGGAGGTGACGGCTGGGGAGCTGCGGTGTGGAACTTTTAGTCCCACATGCGCAGTGTTATAGGGTTTTAAACCCTTTTTAAATGCAAATGCCCACACACTTGATCAAATAAGAAAGCCCGTCGATTTGGCCCTTATGTGTTGTCCAAATGCGCGAGTGGTTTGTTATGAAGCTCAATTTGGATGTGTCGATAACTTGTACTTGGTGTCACACACATGCTAAATATGGCAAAAATTTTGCCGCAAAATATATTTTCTAAAATAGAAAAATATATATATCCAAATCTAACAAATAAATACAATAAATGCAGATTGCAGATCCGACAAAATAAATGATAGAAATAGAATAAAAATTTAGATCTGAACATAAATTAGTAGAATAATTACCCAATTTTGTAGATCGGACTTTGGAGGTCCGATTTACAAAAAAATTTTGCCTCAGATTTGACTTTTGCTTAATATAAGCAAATTTATAGTTAAAATTTATGGAAACAACCACCCGAATGCAATGGTGAGGTCCGATCTTACTCAAAATGCTCCCACAAAATACTGATCCCAAATTTCATTCGTGGCCCTCCAAAAATTGAAGTAATCAATCGCTCTCTAATGGCTATACAATGAAGACTCCTTTGGCTCTGATACCATGTAAGAATTTGCCTAAGGAAAAGAGTAGAAACTAAGATCTAAAAGCTCAAGAGATAGCACAAACAAGAGAGACAAGATAATATGATCAAATGAAGAATTCAATAATGATCAAATGATGGATAATAGATTGATTACATACAACGTAAAAATGCTTCAATATATAGGCAATGCATGATAACTAGAAGTTATGCAAGTGATAAGATATCAACTAGACATGGTGGAATCACATGTCCACCAAAGGTGGATCATCCTCCATTGTACATGAAAGTATGTGCAACAATGAGAGGATGATAATGTGATAAGAGCACTAAAGGTGGATCTCACACACAAAGAGGTATGTGATGACAACTATCACACCTAAAGTGGAGATTCTCTTAACCATGCGCTAAAAAGAAATGCAAACTCCTAGGTGTCTCAAAGATAACTAATATGCAAATGTATTATCCTAAGTAAACTTAAGTAAAGTGTAATTAGTAAATACTTAATTACACCAACACTATCCAATGTGTATGCTTCAAAAATATCAAGCTTTCAGGAAGATCCTAAGATAAAATAGCACTCTTAGAGAACTCTCGTGTTGAATACCATTGGATGATGGGGGGTGAACCCACAATAGTGGGTTACAACTTTTTGCTTGAACAGACACTGAACTCTACATTTTGAAAAAACCTTTTAGATTCAGATGCATATTGTTGTTAAACCATTTGAAATCAGAAGATGAAGTAAATTAGACTCTTTTAATATTCTCTCTCTCTCTCTCTCTCTATATATATATATATATATATATATATTGAATTTATTTGAATGGTTTTTTCTTTCTCCCACAAAAACTGGTATGTTGCTGAAAATGTCATTTTCAAAGAGTTACATTATTTTCATAGAGCATAACATTTTTTATAAAATAGATATCAATGTGATTCTTTCTAATTTAGTTTTGTAACATCCATACGAAGGGCATGCAATTAGTTTGAGGATATTATCATGATTATTGCATATTTTATTAACATTTGAAGTTGACTAAACCATAATTTTGGCATACCTTGACTACATAGCTTATAACATGTCATGTATTTGTCCAATTTTATTTTTACATTTTTGGATAGAAATAGATCTTCAATATCTGGGACATAGATTTTTTTTAAATTTTTTTCTCTCATTTACTATTTTTCAATAAGTGTCAAACATAGAGGTAGACATACGGTGAAATATCTATGTTTAGTAAAACTAAAAATACAAAGTTATAATAAACTTAATATATAATATCTATAGTTACTGATGGTGGGTCTGTTCTTCAACTTTAGACCCACCATTGAGATGGTTAAAAAATGGGTTGCTAATCAATGAAAGATCAAGGGGTCTGTCTTAGTTTAAGCTATTCCTGACAAGCTCTTCCTTTTCAATTTCAACACTTTAGAGGATCAAGCCTCTGTTATGTTGGGCTCTTTAGTCTATGGAAAGCACTTCCTTGGTTTGGAAAAGTGGAAACCTGGGTTCAACCTTGTGACTCAGTTGAGTAAGATGGCACCAACTTGGGTGCACCTCCTAGTACTACCGCTCGAATACTAGGATGAACAGGTGTTCATATGGATTGTTGATGTACACACTCAAATGGTGCACTTCTCTAAGTCATTATATCCAAGGGAATTCATGAAGAGGAAACCTTAAAAAGTGACCTAGAGCTCTTTATGCATGGAGTTGCAAGATTATTTAATTGCTCTTAGTTAGAGCTATTAAGCTAATGACCTTGCTAGTCAGCCACACAATGAGAGATTCAAATGAAGACAAGGGAAAGAATGCCAATATCTCTAAAGATCACTATGAAATGCAAAATGCAAGCTAGATTAAGATGAATATGTAGGCTAGAAATGAGAGATGCAAGCTAAGCTATGGAAATAAAAGTACAAGCTATGCTATGAAAAGGAAAGATGCAAGTGTTACAAATCCTTCTTAGTTAAGCTAGATGAAGTAATCTAAAGCATAAAGGAAACTAAGCTAATATGAAGCTATGAATATCATGACAATGCAAGAAATGAAACTATGATAGCATGTAGATGCAAAAGTCAAGAATGTTCCAAATCTTTAAAAGCTCCAAAGTGACCTAGAAAACCTACAGCATAACATTAGTATTCAAAAATGCATATGAAAATGAGGAAGATAACTCTTCTTTTATAGGAAATGAGAAAGAATGGACCATGGAGATTAAGAGACAAAAGATTTAATCAAGGGTGGAGCATCAAAGAGGAGCAATCCATGTGCACAAATATCCTCCAATGAGAATATAAGAGTTGACTTTTGTGTCCATATGAGACAAAAAGTACCTTTCTTCTTTTTATAAAATAAGAATAATGCTTTATTTGTGCAACTTAGGATAAGAAAAAAAGTGGGGGCTTTTTTATTTATTAAAAAGGGAGGAAATATTCATTTTAATTAAATAAAGACTTTAAGATAAAATGGTTAGCCCATAGAAAATAATTGAAAATGATAAAATAAGATTTGATCAAGGAAATTGATATAACTGAAAATATTGATTCAGGGATTTGATAAATTGCTGAATGGGGGCCCAAAGTCTAGGCGACCATTTTAGGGTGCATACATTTGCCCCTCTTTGACTAATGTGTGATCATTCTGGGAACACCTGTGGTCAAAAAAAAATTGAAATGTGAGATCGATTTGGGATCACAAAACAATCCAAACGTGTGATCATTCTGGGAACATGCCAAGACAAAAATAAACCGGCTGAAAGACAAGACCAACACCGTTGCTATTAAGTGATAATCAAGTCTAAAAATAAGAGATAAGAATCAAAAGACAAGATCAACACCGTTGTTGTTAAGTGATAATCAAGTCTCAAAATAAGAATCTCAAGCTGAGCTGAATGATAAGCTGAATCAAAGGTTAAAGCTGATAGGTACTGCCCCCTCGGAATCAAAATCAAAATCAGGTAGAGGAGAAACAACAAATTGATAAACTTGATCAAGTCACTAGAAATCATAATCGAAGGTGAAGGACGATAGAATAACCATCAAGCAGTGAAGATATGCCCTAGTTTGACTGAAAAGATGAAGTTAAACCTTAGAGAGATGAAGTGAGTGAAAATGAATGAAAGACTAGAAGGTTGAAAGAGATAGGGGTGAAGAAAAGATGCCCCAACAAAGATCAAAGGATCATGCCTCAAATGGTCAGTCAACTGCGTACAAAAGGGAAAAATTTGAAATGTAATTTTGACTATCAAGATTAACTCAGATTTTAATTTCAAGTCCGAAAAAAAATCCAGGACGTCGAAATTAGCTAAGGGTGCAATTTTTGTGCAATTCTGAGGTGTTTCAAAAATTGGTCAAAAAGTCAAAATGCTATAAAAAGAGTGAAAAGGATGTGATATGAAAGACAAGGAGTGAAAGATATGATCGAGAATAAGAAAGGTGAGTGCAGTTGACCAACTAGTCCACGAAAGATAAAAGGAGAGCTCTCTCCATATTCAAGATGCAAAAACTAATTTAACATGAGCCTAGGAATGCAAGCTACTATGAAAGTGGTTGACTTGCAAGGTCACAACGCTAATAGACATCTAATAATCATCATTGAGCTTTATTGGTAGCATTGTAAGATCATACAATACACACTAGTATGACTACATGGATCTGAATATGATCTATATCAGATAGGAATGTGGGAATCTCACCTAGGCATCAAAGACATATAGGTCAAGATGACTAGTGTAGTGAGATTACCTAAGTTTTCTATAGCGAGATTATGCTTGCATCAGGACACAAGAAGGTCAAGATGGCTATAAGTATGCACTCACACAAATAGTCAAGAATAATACCCTATAGGTCTATTGTCAAGTGGATCAAGCATAAATGCAAATGACAATTAGGACCAACAAAATATACCCACAAACAGAAAAAACAATAAAACATGTCCTCATGCCCTCAGTCTTCTAGCTATGCATCATCGAAAACTATCATAGGGAGAGAACACTCATCAAAGAAATCATCATAGACAGCACACAAAGAAAATAAGTCAAACAAGTCTCGACGAGTCAAATGTTTAAGTGTGTGTGTGTAGGTCATAGAATCAATCTTTGAGTATCACATTTGCCAGTGAGAGATATCATATCATGCTAGACTGTGGGGTAGGATATCTGATAAGTGTTGAGAAACACTTGACGCTATGGTAGTGTTAAAAAACACAATTTGGGGAGTGTTGAGAAACACTGTTTACAAGATGTCCTAAAGACCAACACATCCTAGAGACCAAAACTAACATAGTTATGCCCCTTAGACAAAGACAAAGACCAATTCCAAACCAAGGCAACAAGGTCAAGGTAAGATGGAGAAAGGCTAAGTGTTGAGGACGCATGCTGAGAAACAAGGATATAAAGGCCTCAAGTAGTGCCTATTTCCAGGTTTTCACCACTTGGAGATTTTTTAATTTTTTCAATTTTTTTGTATTTTTGCTACCAAGACGCCCGTTTCCAAGTTTTCACCAAGGCACTTTTTCTATTTTTTTGAATTTTTTGCATTTTTTATTTTTTTATATTTTTTCAGGACTTTATATGTTTTTAAAGATTTTTTCAGTATCATATGTGAATTTTTTTTTGAAATTTTTTCAGGATCAATAAGATATGTACAAAGAATGCCCCCAGACAGAATGGACATCAAACTCGCAAGCAAGATCACATTGTGTAGTCCCAATGTCTAGTAAGGCGGAGGACAAAAAAGATTAGCAAGCTGGTGGAAGAGATGAAAGACAAGAGAATGAAGGAGAATGAAGGGAAGAAATTCTCAAAGGCAAACTCCTCAAGAGTACCCAAGCTAGGGAAAAATTATCATATAAAGTACATTTGGACAAGCAATGAAAAGTCAACATAGGATAAGTCACAAAGGCGTAATGCTAAAGAAGGAAATGATATAGTCCAAAGGAGTATACATGTCAAGAGGCTTCATAGCATCGTGTTTTACTCTTTTTTATTAGATCAAGACCAAAGGGTAAAAAGATAGCGAAAGGCTAGAGTGAATGCAGGAAAATGAATATGAAGGCTAGACATGAATGGAATGGAAGCAAGATCATCGTAAGATAGCTCACAAGATAGCCAAATGTTCATGTATAGGTCAACATTGTCAAGATCAAAGAGAAAAGATAGAATGGATAAAATATGTAGAAGAACTACGCATGATGCCCGATTGCCAGGTTTTCATCACGGTACTTATCCAAAGCGCCACAAGGGAGTAGTTTTCACCATAGGATGAATTAATTTCTCTTTACTTTTGCTACCAAGGTGCCTGTTTCCAGGTTTCCACCAAGGCACATTTTCAATTTTTTCATTATTTTTTTTTTTTTGTTTCTAATTTTTTTTCATTTTTTTTTAAAATTTTGGAAGAAGGCAAGCTTTTTAGATAATGCTCCTTGAAAGGATAAACCATGATATGCCAAGGATTCAAAATGATATGGTCAAATATGCTGATAAGGAAAGGAAGATGGAAGAGAAAAATAGAGGATAAGGTTTTATGTAAAGCGAGTGAGGTTGGAAGATAGGAGGAATAGGCAAATGAGGAAAAATGATAGAAGGTAGAAGGATAATGAATGGAAGGATTGTGAAAGGGTAAATGGAAAGGAAGGCAAGATCAACATCAACACACACCTTGAAGGGTGGTGAGAGGATGGAGGAAATGAGAATGAACGAATACGAGAAGGAGTATGACAAATGTTTAGCAAAGGTTGTGGTTCAAGCGCATGGAATGGAAGAATGTTTTTGGAAGAAGATGAGGTAAAAGCCTTTGGAAGCTTGAATGTCAACTTCACTTTTTGTTCAATATTAGACTCTTTCAAGAGAGATTTTGGAATCCATATAGCCTTAGGCTTTTCATTTTTTTTTATGATTTAGAAAGAATATCTTCAATGATGGATTTTGGAACTCATACTTGTCTTGTAGTTTCCTTCTTATATATCTCTTTTGACTTTATGCCTCCATGTCAATTAGAGGAGACATGGTGATCTTCTTTTTTTGATGGATTCTTGTATTTCTTCTTTTTATTATGTTGAACATTCAAGTTACTTCCAAAAGACCTAGGACTTGTGGAAGGAGGATATGACTGATTTAGATGGATGGGTGGATGATAAGGATTCAAGGGTATGCATCTATGTTGATTTTGAGGAAAGATAGGAGATGGAGGGACGTAAGGACCCAATATGGATGATGAATTAGGAGAATTAGGAGGGGAAAGTGAAGGGACATAAGGGCCCAAGATGGAAGGAAGATGTGAATCCCTTAGTGGTATTGGTGGATGAAGTCCAAGGATGGATGTGGAAGATGCAAAAGGATAATCAACCAATTCATTAGCATTTATATGACAGCCAAGGACATCAGCATCTTTAGAGTGAGCATTAGGATTTTCAATAGGATCATAAACATCTTGAATAGGAGCAACTTCTTCGATAGGATTGTTCAAAGCTTTCAAAGACTTAGGAAGAGTAGAAAGTGGAAGTGAACATGGGGTGGTAGAACAAGAAGATGGAAGACTTTGATCTTGACAAGTTTCTTTGGATAGCGCATCATTTTTTTCTTGATTTTCAATAGGCTTAACATTGGAAGTAACAACACCATTTTCAATAACCTTAATGGAAGTATCATCTTTGGAAAGCGGAAGTGTAGTAAAGTTATTTTGATTGTTAATAAGCTCAACAGTGTAAGTAGTAGCTTGATCTTGCTTAGGAGAAGACTTAAGCAGATGAGAGACATCATGAAAAGGATTGGATGGCATGGAGGGTTCTTGATCTTGATCTTTCTTTATGTTCTTTTCTTTATTTTAGAGTCCTCTTGACATGAAGCCACTTCTAAGGACAAGGAAGCATGTTGGAATTGTATGGAAGACTTTGGAATAGATGGTGAAGGAATAGTTGAAGTAGGCATTATAGCGTATAAAGGCTTAGGCTCTTTAGGTTTAGCATTATTGAAAGTATTTGCAGCCAAGTGAAGGTTAGCTTGGGCTTCTTTAGGAGGTAGCCCTTGAGGATAACTGTAGGGAACTACATGAAAAGCATTAGGATCTTTGTTGGATGAAGGATTTGTGAAAGGTTTGAAAGACTCAAAAGCTTTATAAAATGTATGGGTATTGGAGGAAGTAGGGGATGGAAGGGAACCATCATAAGATAAAGGTCCATCATTAACATAATCTTTCTTGAGAGAGAAATCTTTATCTTCAACATGAGGGTTCTTAGAGGAATGATTCTTGTAATATTTACGTTTCAAATCAACACAGTACATTTTATATTCCTCAATAGAAGTATATGGATCATCATCAAGGTATTGTTCAGATAAGTCATCAAAGTCATTTTCAAAATCAGAGTCATACAGATCACCATCGCGATCTATCCAATGTGATGACCCATTTCCAATAAGAACAAGCACACGATGAGGACTCTTAGGAATAGAAGTTTCATAGGTATGACTATATGGTTCATCATCATAGCCATCATAATAGTCATCATAGTCATCAAAGGTGGGTGTGTCACTATATTGCTCATATTGAGGAATAAGACTCTTGGGAGAAGTACAAGAGGAATGAGATTGTGAAGAGGAAAGGGAAGACCTAGTGGAGGAAAAAGACTTGGATAATGAAGAATGCGAATAATGTCTAGAAGAATCATGGTGAGACTTGGAAGATGAAGAAGAATGAGAAGACTTAGATGATGAAGAATGTTTGGAAGAAGGAGATCATGATATGATCATGTCTATGATCCTAGCAAAGGCATTTGATTCAATCAATTTTTTTAATTTTTTTTGCCATAAATTTATCACCCATGAGATAGCTAGGACTATTAGAGGAATAAAATTCTTCAAATTGAGCAATGAGTTCTAGATCATCTATTCTCAAGAGAGGTTTCATAACAAGATAATTGAAATTCATGGTTCCAAAAGAGGAGGAATAAAGCATGGAAGAAATGAATAGATGAATAGAAGAAGGTAGACTAGATAATAAGACAAAAAGAATCAAGAAGACATGAAGAGTTTAGGAAGAAGCATGAAGGAAGAAGAAAATGAGAGACTAGGAAGACATGGGAGAAGTGGAAAAAAGAAGACCAAGAGTCATTTTTTGCAATTTGATACCATTGAAATTCATTTGGATATTGAGCAACATGTCATGGCACCTGAGATCCAACCTGGACTGACCAAGGAAGACTGGGAATGGCAAGAATCAGCTTCAGATTGCAGACAGTTTTCAGGAAAGAAGTGAGACAACAAAATAAGTTTGTGTGATAGTGTCTAGGCAAGCAGTGTGACTCTTGACCAATGAACGTGAAAAACTCAGTTTGGAAAGCAATTTGGTCAATGTTGTAGGTTGCAAGTACAATTTTTTGGTTTCAAGCAAAATAATATCAGGAAGTAGACAAGTTTGCAAATAGTAGGTGATCAAACATGTCATAGAACACTTGCACAAGGGCAAAAGCAACCTTTTCAAGACAAGCACTTGTGATATCAAAGCTATAAAATCCTATGAATACTACCATGATGTTTGATGTTTGAGAACATTTGCATGGGTACATAACAACGAGAACAGTTCAAGCACTTGCTAGTTGTTGGAACTTTTTCTTGCAGGACCAAACTTGAATCAAATGATGGGCTTGATTCTTGGGGTAGGCACTCAAGTTTGACAAGAAAATAGTCCAATTGATGAGGATTGAAAGGAATCCTCCTTATTCTTTGAGCTCCACATCACTCAGGCAGGTATTACCTTATCTGCACATTCATGACATCCTTTTGGTGAATAAAAAGGCCCGCAGACAGATTAGTGTGGAATAGTCTTCAAACCCCTCTAGGTAATTGTACCCCAATGAAGCCAATTCATATGAAATAGCCCTACTTGCATAGAATGAGTCTAAAGACTAGAGAGAACCTCCTATTACTACTACCAACATGAAAGGGAAAGGTATTGGTAAGGATGAATTTTGTGTTTGATGACTGAAAGGTGATTATATAATAGAGACCAGACCAGTGCCTAATCCTTTGGGCAGAAGAGTCTAACATAAATAAACAGAGGGGTTTCTAAGAAATATAGTGATATGCCTTACAAACCACATACAATTTGGATAGAGTGCCTTACAAACTATCCCCTCAATCCTAGATTATTATCATCAAGATCCCAACAGATGTGATCATTCCCTGAAATTGCACATAAGGATTTAATCCTTTCCTTGAAAGAAACTCATGCAACAATTAGAATTGCTTCCTTACAACTAGTATGTTCTATATGCCTTACAAATAGAAACATACAAGAATAAACACAAAGCAAAGAGACAATAATAGAACCAGGATAGAAACTGTATTGTATTTCATGAGAGTGTAACAATACATATAAGAAAAACTCTTCACTCAAAGACTCAAAATGAGAATCTATTATAGACTTATGTTTTTTGCATTCAACATCAAGAGAATGGAACCAGAGAATGGAATCCCTTGGATTACCAAAAACTAGAACCAAGAACCAAAAGATTGGAAAACCACAAAGCTTGGGAACCCAAAAATATCTTGGAACCATTACAAACACAAACGACCTGCCATTTATACCACTGGTTACCTTGGAATCCTTAATAGGTTAGGATGCAACAAGCTACGGATAACCAGGGTTAGGTTTTCACCCACTAAACCAATCACAAATCAATCAAAATTTACTGTAGGGGTAGGAAACCAAGCAATCTAGAGAGAGAAGATCTCAAGTAGATCTGCAATCATGAAAAATCATGAAGCCAGTACAAAGCACTAGGGAAGCCACAAAAATTAGTCTAATCGGCCACTTGTAAACACACCTCGAGCACAAAACCATAGTCCACCAAGTACAAAATCATTACTGCAATTGGCCACCAAGACCCTGGATCACATCGCAACTACTGGCACCATCAAACAAATTAAAATCAGGCTACTAAAACAATAAATTTTGGTACTTCATGCCGTTGCAAACCCACTGCAAAGATATTTAAAATTTGGCACCAACAGCAAACCGGTCAACCTTTAAATCATAACCGCTGATATCATGTTTTCCTAGAAAATTGGGTGACCCATAAAGGAATCCTAGTTTACATTTATGCCTGGTCTCATGATCGCAAGACAACCTACTCACCCTTGTGATCATGCGACCGCAATCACTTAGCCGTAGTCAACAGTCGATCACAAACCCCTTGAAAGGTCCTCGGTCCAGTCATCAGTCAACAACCATTCAAAATCAAACATGTCAGTATCACGAGCACCGTGGACCCACCCTAACTCTACAATGGTGATATCCAAATAGTTTTCGCATGATTGTATAGCCAGGAAAAGGGCCATGTGAACATGCGACACACTTCAACTCTTGACCACCCCATAACCACCGCTGCAGAGGGTTGACACAAAATGTTAGTTGCATGATCACATAGCCTTGAAAAAGGCTATGTGAACATGTGACTAACCATGAGCATTCACCACCAAATGTCAAACACACTCGGGCACTACAAACACGGGCCCCACTGACAAAATGCCAAGTCACCGCGCTGACCAATGAGAATCGAGCACATCATCACCACCGAGCAGACAGGTCTTACCACAAACCCCTTGCCACCTTGGTACACCAGAAACCAACCGGAACTCAGCACATCACCACCTGCCACCAGGCCCCAACACAACATGGCACCCTTGTCGCATGATCGCATGGCTAAAAGATGGCCCTTGTGATCACGCGACAAGGCAACAAGACTGCCACCTCAGCCTCTAAATCAGATAGCAGAACCACAACACTCCAACACCAAAGGGATAGGTGTCAACCGGTCGCATGATCGCATGTCACAAACCTCTGACATGCGATCATACGATAGCCAACCACAGGCTGCCACATAACCGCCTCCAAGACCACAATACTTCCATCAATGCGCCGCAGCACAAAAAAGGTAACCGATCACATGGTCACATGTCAAAAAACTCTGACATGCGATCATATGACAACCAATCACTTTAAAGCCCTTGAAGACCCGGGCCCACCATCCAGTCAGACTTGTGCACTTAGGACCGACGAACAAGGAATGTTGGTAAAAGGGAAGAAATGCGAGGTCGAAAACACACAAGGTTTTCGGGGAAAGATAAAAAATGCATAGGATTTTTGGCAAAAGATCGAAAACATCCAGGGTTTTCAAAAACATTGTGGGTTTTCGACACTGAGGCATATTATGAAATTATTTCTTGCAAACCTTAAAACTTGGATATCTCCCTGAATTTTGTGAATTAGGAGATGCGATCTAGACTGGAGTAAGGTGACACCATGGAAAACCTATGGCTAAGAGCGCACACCATGAAACATTGTAGAATTTCTTCACAAGTTAAAATTGTGATTGTAGGCATGGCAGGATAGCATTACAAAACATTTGCAGGGAACAGGCCATTTTCAAAGAATTTTTGCATTGACTGGAAAATGGAGTAACAGTGGCTCTAGTTGGGGACATGTATCTCTTGCAAATATAATGATAACCTCAGATCTCTGGGAAGAAGCAGACCACCCGCTGTAAAAGACACAGAGACCTCAAAAAACATAGGGAACAAATAAGAAAGGGAAACTATTCACAAAATATACATTTTTTACAAAGAACCTGCAGCAACAAACAAGAGTCAGTTCTTACCTCTGTCAAAAATTTGATTCTCATTTCTTCCTTCATGAGGCACACCAGACATTTTGTTTTTATTTGTCTCCACAGGCTTGTCAACATGTTCAATCAGCAAATCAGGAAGAACAAAGTAATTGTCTTCATAGTGCATGTAAAAAAATTTTGCACTCTCTTCTCCTTGCTCACTATGAAGAAAAGATTTAGCATGCCAATGATCAGCACCTCTATACTGAAACTAATCCTCACCTACTAATTCATGCATGCTATCAACTAGAAACACAAAAGCCTCATATACTGCCTACAGAAAGGCCTCATTCATACCTTGACTTTGTGTTTCCATAGGTGTAACTAGCTAGACCTTGAATGAATAATCAGACTGATACCCACAGATGGAAAATGGGCATCCCAATTCAACTAAATTTGAGACCTCCACATGTTCTTCAAACAAAGGATTGATAACTCCATGCAATCCACCATGTTGAACATCATGACAAAAAATGGGTTGATTATCATCATAGTCTTCATCATATAAAGTCTTAGTGAATATTTTAAACTCACTACCCATTTTAGGATTATTTAATAACCCATCACTTAAACCTTCATGTTCAAACTCACTGACATCACATTGAATTATCACTTCCTTATCTTCATACTCCTCATTGAAGGAGTGTTCACTTCCACCATTACTTTCTTCTTCCCATGATGCATCTGATTCATATGAGGATACATTAACATCACTACCTTCATCATCCTCACCTGAATAACCACTGAAATCACATTCAGACATCTCTGATTGAATGGAGGATCCTGCACACCTTGATTCTGATTCCTGCTCACTGCCACAATCTGAATACTCCTCTGACAAAACTTCATCAGAAGAAGTACCCTCAGCATTAGATATGGGTTGCTCTGAAATACAACTTGTATTCCCTTTTTGCTGATGATCCTTTTGCAGCTTATTCCATTCATCATCATCAGCAAACTCCTCTAAGAAAAACCACTTGAATTCGGTCAAAGAAGAGATGCATTTTGGGGGTAGATTTAGATACCAATTAGATGCAGCCCCTTTGAGGGATCTCCCAAAAAATATCATACTAACATCCTCATCAAAAATTTGATATTCTATAATAGATCTATAGAATGCTAGGACATGCTTCACTGTTGAATCAGACTGACAATTGAAAATAGGAATTAGACCCAAAAGCTCACTAGGAAAAGAGTGAGGAGACCTTGGAAGAACATAACTTAAAGGTCTATCCAACTTGACAAAACCCAATCGCCTAGACTAGCTTTTCCCTTGATTATCCATTGGATTTGAAACAAGATGAGAACCACTCATCTTATCTCAGTCTTCCCTTTATACTAGCACTAAATACTTAGGGAAACATTGTAATCATAAATACCTAAAAGTTTTGTAGCAGAAAACTTTGTTGACTAGGAAGACATGGCAGATCTAGAGCTCACCATGCAGCTCCATCAGCTTCTTTGATATATAGAGTCGCCACCTCCTTGAAGAGGAAGATATTACACTAATTTTGTATCTTCTTCCAATCAATACACAGAACTTCACAGGGTTCACTACTTATCAAAAACTGCACTGATCAAATAGAGAAAAATCAGAGCCACCACTCACCACTAGGTGAGAAAATTTAGCAAATGCTTATTTTTTCATCTGACTCTTTTCAATGGTTCCCCAATAGAGTCACCATTTTGTTGGAGCTTTTTCTTCCAGGACCAAACTTGAATCAAATGATGGGCTTGATTCTTGGGGTAGGCACTCAAGTTTGACAAGAAAATAGTCCAATTGATGAGGATTGAAAGGAATCCTCCTTCTTCTTTGAGCTCCACATCACTCAGGCGGGTATTGCCTTATCAGCACATTCATGACATCTTTTTGGTGAATAAAAAGTCCCGTAGACAGATTAGTGTGGAATAGTCTTCAAACCCCTCCAGGTAACTGTACCCCAATGAAGCCAATTCATATGCAATAGCCCTACTTGCATAGAATGAGTCTAAAGACTAGAGAGAACCTCCTATTACTACTACCAACATGAAAGGGAAAGGTATTGGTAAGGATGAATTTTGTGTTTGATGACTGAAAGGTGATTATATAGCAAAGACCAGACCAGTGCCTAATCCTTTGGGTAGAAGAGTCTAACATAAATAAACAGAGGGGTTTCTAAGAAATATAGTGATATGCCTTACAAACCACATACAATTTGGATAGAGTGCCTTACAAACTATCCCCTCAATCCTAGATTATTATCATCAAGATCCCAACAGATGTGATCATTCCCTGAAATTGCACATAAGGATTTAATCCTTTCCTTGAAAGAAACTCATGCAACAATTAGAATAGCCACCTTACAACTAGTATGTTCTATATTCCTTACAAATAGAAACATACAAGAATAAACATAAAGTAAAGAGACAATAATAGAACTAGGATAGAAATTGTATTCTATTTCATGAGAGTGTAACAATACATACAAGAAAAAATCTTCACTAAAAGACTCAAAATGAGAATCTGCTATAGACTTATGTTTTTTGCATTCAGCATCAAGAGAATGGAATCCCTTGGATTACCAAAAACTAGAACCAGGAACCAAAAGATTGGAAAACCACAAAGCTTGGGAACCCAAAAATATCTTGGAACCATTACAAAAACAAACGACCTGCCATTTATACCACTGGTTACCTTGGAATCCATAACAGGTTAGGATGCAACAAGCTATGGATAACCAGGGTTAGGTTTTCACCCAGTAAACCAATCACAAATCAATCAAAATTTATTGCAGGGGTAGGAAACCAAGCAATCCAGAGAGAAGATCTCAAGCAGATCTGCAATCATGAAAAATCATGAAGCCAGTCCAAAGCACTAGGGAAGCCATGAAAATCAGTCTAATCGGCCACCTACAAACACACCTCAAGCACAAAACCACAGTCCACCAGGTATAAAAATACTACTGCAATTGGCCACCGAGACCCTGGATCACATCGCAACTACTGGTGCCATCAAACAAATTGAAATCAGGCCATTGAAACCATAAATTTTGGTACTTCATGCCGCTACAAACCCACTGCAAAGATATTTAAAATTTGGCGCCAATGGCAAACCGGTCAACCTTTAAATCATAACCGTTGATATCATGCTTTCCTAGCAAATCAGGCAGCCCATAAAGGAATCTTGGTTTACATTTATGCCTAGTCACATGATCGCAAGACACCCTACTCAGCCTTATGATCATGTGATCGCAATCACTTAGTTGCGGTCAACAGTCGATCACAAACCCCTTGAAAGGTCCTCGATCCAGTCAGCAGTCAACAACCATTCAAAATCAAACACATTAGCATCGCAGGCACCGTGGACCCACCCTAACTCCGCAATGGTGATATCCAAACAGTTGTCACATGATCACATAGCCAGGAAAAGGGCCATGCGAACATGCGACACTCTTCAACTCTTGACCACCGCATACCACCACCACATAGGGTTGACACAAAACGTCAGTCGCATGATCGCATAGCCTTGAAAAAGGCTATGCAAACATGCAACTAACTGCTAGCATTCACCACCAAATGTCAAACACGCTTGGACACTGCAAACATGGGCCCCACTGACAAACTGTCAAGTCACCATGCTGACCAATGAGAATCAAGCACATCATCACCACTAAGCAAACAGGTCCCACCGCAAAGCCCTTGCCACCTCAGTACACTGGCAACCAACAGGAACTCAGCACATCACCACTTGCCACCGGGCCCCAACACAACGTGGCACCCTTGTTGCATGATCGCATGGCCGAAAGATGGCCCTTGTGATCACGCGACAAGGCAACAAGGCTGCCACCTCAGCCTCCAAGTCAGACAACGGGACCACATCACTCCAACACCAAAGGGACAGGTGTCAACCGGTCGCATGATCACATGTCAGAAATCTCTGACATGTGATTATGCAACAACCAACCACAGGCCGCCACATAACCACCTCCAGGACCATAGTACTTCCATCAACAGGCCCAGCACAAAAAAGGTAACCGTTCGCATGGTCGCATGTCAGAAAACTCTGACATGCGATCATGCAACAACCAATCGCTTTAAATCCCTTGAAGACCTAGGCCCACCATCTAGTCGGACTTGTGCACTTAGGACCGACGAACAATGATTGTCGTCAAAAGGGAAGAAATGCGAGGTCAAAAACACATAGGGTTTTCGGTGAAAGATTGAAAACACACAAGGTTTTCAGCAAAAGATCGAAAACATCCAGGGTTTTCAAAAACATTGTGAGTTTTCGACACTGAGGCATATTCTGAAATTATTTCCTGCAAACCTTAAAACTTGGATATCCCCCTAGATTTTATGAATTAGGAGATGCGATCTAGACTGGAGCAAGGTGACACCATGAAACATTGTAGAATTTCTTTGCAAGTTAAAACTGTGATTGCAGGCATGACAGGATAGCATTACAAAACATTTGCAGGGAACAGGCCATTTTCAAAAAAAAATTGCATTGACAGGAAAATGGACTAACACTAGCCTAGAAGGACAAAGGCTCAATACTTAGCAACTTGGCCCACACTTGATGTCTCATTGTCTCACACAAAGTGGTTGCCCACAATAGATATTGGCTTTGTCATGGAAGTGTCAATGACACAACCAAAGGAACACAGATGGTGAGTAATCTTGGGGTGATCTGGGTTATTCCACTTGGATCAATCCTTGCACCAAGAAGCTAAGTGGCAAAATAGGGTGGCCTCTATCTATGGTTCTTAGTAAGGGCTTCTGTTCGTAGTACCCCTTTTTCTCCCCAAAGGGACTCCTTACCTTGCGGCAAGTAACAGACCTCGCGGCCTCAAGAGTACTTTAAGCATTCTTGCTCAATACTTTCCTCATGGTCACAATCACACAAGTACTCACATCAAGCAAAAACAAGCACTACGTCTACCAAGGTTTTGTGTTCTCGATAACCTTGAGTTTATAGTGGGTTGGAATAGCCGGCAATAAGCTTGTCCCCACTTGGGTCATTCCTCTTGATTGCTCAAGAGCGGGCCCGCTAAAGGATTCTAAAGATCTAAACAAAAAATGGATCAACTTATGAGATTCAAAGATTTTGTTTCACCACAAGGGTGAAGAGCATACTCCCTTATCCCAAAGATTTTTCTCAAACACACCAAACAAAGGTTCAATTACTCTCTTGCTTTCAAAATCCAAAGATGGGTCAAGATTTTTTGGTTCACCACAAGGGTGAAGAGCATACTTCTCCTACCACCCAAGAATTCCTACAACAAGATATTAAGTGTCTATGAAATGAAACAACTAGTATATGCCACACTTAAAATGAAAGCAATTAAACAAGCACTTGATTTGTTTTTATGCTTTGGGAAGCCCTATAAAAACTGTTAGTAGCCCTTGTGTGTTTGGAGCTTTGACATGCATTTTTTTAAGAAAATAATCAAGCAATAAAAGCACCTACAAGCACAACTTGTTAGCCCCACAATGGTTAGCACATCAAAAATCAAATAATCTGCAAGGAAAATAGCTGATCAAATGGAAAAATTTGAAAATGAAACCAACATGGTTGGATTAGGCTTGGAAAGAGCTTTCCAACAATAAATCACCCTTAAATTTTCAATACCGTATGTGAAATTTTCAAAAAAATAAAAAACTCAACTCACTGCCAAGTACATGCAACAATATAGTCACCAAAAATGTCATGCGACACTTCTCTATATATGGGGGTGACAGTTTATCTCCGTGCGATAGTTCGCTGACCTGCAGGTGACATTTTATACTAAACAGTGCGACACTATTTGTCAAACAATGCGACACTTTTAATTGGTAAAATGTCACCCTGCTATACAAGAAATTGTCACATGACACTGGAAAATTGTCGTACAACACTCTGAGATAGAAAAATAGAGATCCAAAAATGATGCTAAACTATGAGGAAAAATTTCTGAAAATGCATGAAATGAAGGACAAAACCATAAAGCTCTGCCCCATGGTGGGCACCAAAAATGTACACACTCAAATGGTGCACTTCTCTAAGTCATTATATCCCAGGGAATCCATGAAGAGGAAACTTTAGAAAGTGACGTAGAGCTCTCTATGCATGGATTTACAAGATTATTTGATTGCTATCAGCTAGAGCTATTAAGCTAATGACCTTGCTAGTCAACCACACAATGAGAGATTCAAATGAAGACAAGGGCAAGAATACCAATATCTCCAAGGATCACTATGAAATGCTAAATGCAAGCTAGATTAAGATAAATATGCAAGCTAGAAATGAGAGATGCAAGTTAAGCTATGGAAATGAAAGTACAAGCTATGCTATGAAAAGGAAAGATGCAAGTGTTACAAATCCTTCCTAGTTAAGCTAGATGAAGTAATCTAAAGCATAAAGGAAACTAAGCTAATATGAAGCTATGAATGCCATGACAATGCAAGAAAAGAAACTATGATAGCATGTAGATGCAAAAGCTAAGAATGCTTCAAATCTTTAAAAGCTCCAAAGTGACCTAGAAAACCTGCAGCATAACATTAGTATTCAAAAATGCATATGAAAATGAGGAAGAGAGCTCTTCTTTTATAAGAAATGAGAAAGAATGGACTATGGAGATTAAGAGGCAAAAGATTTAATCAAGGGTGGAGCATCAAAGAGGAGCAATCCATATGCACAAATATCCTCCAATGAGAAAATAAGAGTTGACTTTTGTGTCCATATGAGACAAAAAGTACCTTTCTTCTTTTTATAAAATAAGAATAATGTTTTATTTGTGCAACTTAGGATAAGATGAAAAGTGGGGGATTTTTTATTTATTAAAAGGGGAGGAAATATTCATTTTAATTAAATAAAGACTTTAGGATAAAATGGTTAGCCCATAGAAAATAATCAAAAATGATAAAATAAGATTTGATCAAGGAAATTGATATAATTGAAAATATTGATTCAGAGATTTGATAAATTGTTGAATGGAGGCCCAAAGTCTAGGCGACCATTTTAGGGTGCATACAGGTGACTCCTTTGGCACCTTTATTATGACAGATTAGGTGACCGACTCTAAATCCAGGTTGGTATTTGCAAAATTTTTTGTTAATGTTACTCTTAACAAAACCCTTCCCAACTTTGTAATATTGAAATATAAGCTAGGTAGATGGACCCAAGCTCTAGTTTATGAGAATGTCACTCTCTTCTTCCAGAAATGTGAATCGAGGGGCCACACTAGCTAAGCATGAAAGTCCTCTCTGCATGGAGCAAGTCTCAAAAATAAGGATAAGGGAACTTCTGAGGACCCCGCCATGTCTTATGTAGGTGAAGAGGAGGAAAAGGCCAGTCCCCCCCCCTCGACGGCTAAAGTGCTAGAAAACCTAGAGGTGGAAGAAGGGGAGATTGTTACCCATATGTGGAACAATGAGGTGCTCTCCAAGCCTAAGGATACAAAAAGCCCCCCATGGTTGTGGCGAAGGAACCTACGACTCCCCTAGTGATTATACTGACTTCAAATGTAGTTGATCTGAGTGAGATGGAGTAGACTTCCATTATGGTCTCCCTCTCACTAAAGTCCCCTAAGGCTTCTATAAAGATCCCCCCTTAGCCAGAGGAGTGAAACTACCCCTCTTCACCTAGCTCCCTGGGTAAAGAGCACAGTGGGGAGGATGATGGTGAATGGAAAACCCAAAAGAAGAAATCCAAATCCAAGAAAGTTGATGTGGGTTCGGAAACACCCAAAGGTATTCCTACAAAATGTGCTAGGAGATCAAGAGGGGCTACAAGGTATGTTGTGATAGGTAGGCAAAAAACCTTAGAAACAAGTTTTAAAAATGAGAAATGATTTGTCTTTCTTAGAATGTTAGAGGTCTCCACAGCCCCCTCAAACAAACCATTATTAAACAATACATTTTTACTCATAAGCTGTATATTCTATTTATCCAAGAGATTAAGATGTCCTTCAATAATTTTGCCTCCCTTGCTGGAAAACTCTGGCTAGGTGTTGAGTTTCTATATTCTGAGGCCTCTAGTGCCTTAGGTGGCATTGCCACTCTCTGAAACCCCAACATTGTGGAAGGAGAACCACTTTCCTTCACTCTAAATTTCATCATTGTTACCTTTAGAAAATAACAGCAGGCTTGTCACTTTCTCAATATCTATGCTCCCAACACACGGACTGGCAAGTTGTCTCTTTGGAAGGAAATTATCAGCTGCATGGATCTGGACAAATTTGCTAAGTATATGGTGGTTGGCAACTTTAACACCCCCCTCTATCGCTTGTAAAATCTCAGAGGTCTAATGGACTACTCTGATAGTATGGGGGACCTTTCAGACCTCATTTCTTGTTCAGGTCTCCTGGACATCGACCTGAAAGGAAATCCCTTTACTTGGACCGACAATAGGAAAGGCTCCCATCTCATCCAAGTGCATTTGGACCAGGTTCTGATGACCTCCTCCTGGGACTTGTGCTTGACCTCCACTCTATCTTCCCTCCCCAAAATGACCTCTGATTCATAACCCTCTCCTCCTCTCCTAGTTAGACTCTCCTAGGTTTGGGCTGACTCCCTCCAGATTTGAGATTATGTGGAGCTCCCACCCCTCATTCAGAGACCAAGAGAAATTCTGGTGGGCCACCCCTATTAAGGGAAATTCTATGTTCAGGATTGCTCAAAAGTTGGAAATCATCAGAAGAGAGGTCAAAGGATGGATCAAACATAATTTTGGAGACTTCTTCAAGGAGAAAAAGAGCTTATGGGGACTCTAGATTCCATCCAAGCCCAACTTGCTACTAAGAATATCAACCCCCAGCTTCAAATGGAGGAGGAAAAGGTAGGACACAAGTGGCAGGAAGCCTTGAAAAGGGAATAAATCTATTAGAAACAGAGATCCAAGATCTAGTGGCTTACGGAAGGAGACTGACACACGACCTTATTTCATAGATCTGCTAGCAACCACAAAAGAAGAAATACCATTAACACCATTAGGGACGATAGGGGGAATGAAGTTATCAAGAAAAAAAATTCATGTTGCGGCTAATTACTTCATGGGGTTATACTCTAATACTGGACACATGTACTCGGTCAATGATCAAGACCAACTTCTCAAGCACATCCAATGTGTTGTTACTCCCATTGACAATGATCATCTGACAGGGTGGGTCTCTAATGAGAAAGTCAAAGCAGTTGTCTTTGCTATGGGTTCCTACAAAGCGCCGAGACTTGATGGTTTCCCCTCAGCCTTCTTTCAAGACTATTGGGATATTGTTGGCCTCGAAGTTTCTCGTGCTACCAGAGACTTCTTTGGATCGGGGAGGCTGTTGAAGCATCATAATAAGACCTATATTGTGTTGGTCCCTAAGAATGAAAATCCTACATCTATGCTGGACTTTGGGCCTATCAGTCTGTGTAACATGCTCTATAAGATCCTCACTAAGATTCTGGTTAACATAGTGAAGCCCCTTTTGGACAAACTGATCAGTGCTACTCAGAAGGGTTTTGTGTCGGGATGGCAAATCCTGGATGCTGCCATATCCACACATAAAATTATTCACTCCATGGATAGGAGAAAAGCACCAGGTATGGCCTTCAAATTTGATATTTCTAAGGTTTATGATAAAATTAATTGGTCCTTTCTTCTAAAAATTCTTAGTAGAATGGGCTTTAATGATAAGGTTATCCACATTATTCAAGAATGTATACAAACTATTAGCTTCTTTGTGTTGGTCAATGGCTCCCCGAGGGGCTTCTTTCAACCTAAAAAAGGACTTATACAGGGAGACCCCCTCTCCCCTTATCTGTTCATTATACTTGCTGAAGTTCTTAGCAGGAATCTGATTGTGGTCTCTTCCGTGGGAAGAATAAAAGGTGTCAAACTAGATTCCACTCTGTAGCAAGCTATCCTTGAACAATTTGTGGATGATACTTTCCTCTTTGGGTAATCTTCAGTGATTTAAGCTAGACAATGGAAGAAGCTACTCGAGACTTATGCTATGGCTTCGGGGCATTGCATCAACTACCAGAAAAGAAGGCTATTCTTCTTTAACACCCCTATTGAGACCCAAACCAAAGTGCTTCAAATCCTTGGCTGTCAGTCGGCTTCACTCCCCTCCACCTACCTAGGCCTCCCTCTCACTATCAAAGAGGTCTCTCAGGAATTCTAGAATTCCATCCTAGAAAGAACCCTAAGAAAACTTGTTGGCTGGAAAGGGAAGATCTTGAGCAGTGCTGGTAATCTCCAAGTAGTGGCTTCTACCCTCTAGGGGATACCTGTTTACTTTTTGTCCCTTTTCAAGATCAAAAGCTACATGGCTGATAGGCTTGAAAAGATTCAAATAATGTTTCTGTGGGCTAGCTCTAAAGAGAAAAAGAGGAAGTCCTTGGTCAATTGGGAAATGGTTTGTCTTCCTAAAAGACTAAGAGGACTAGGTCTTAGGAAAATTGGCATTCTGAACAGGACCCTCACCACGAAAGTGGCATGGAAGCTTATAGAAAGAAAAGCTGATTGGTGAAAAATCATGGAGGCTAGGTACCTACAAGGGAACCCTTATGGGATGATGTATCAGGACAATGACTTTCCTCGTGGTTCCAAACTTTGGACGAATATCTACAAATGCAAAACTATGCTTTCTAAGGGTGCCTTCTAGAACCTCGGGAATGGGCGATCCATTAGATTCTAGCATGACTCATGGATCCATAATTTCCCTACCCTTGCTAGGCGGTTTGGTCCCCTCATGACCTACCTCAGGCCTATTCTTGGGGATAGAATCTACAACTACATGACTAGAGGTCAATGGAAAGATGTCTCTTACCTTGTTAGGAACATACCTGAGTTGGAACACTTGGCTAAGGAACTTATAAAATTTTTAGAAAATGTCAAAATTCCTCAAATTAATGACCAGGACTCTATCATTTGGGCCCCCCCAAGCAGGAATCTTCTCGATCAAGAATACTTACAACCTACTTCTAAAGGAGGAGAATAACCCTGGAGATTGGAAAAATGTGTGGATCCCTCACCTCACTCTGAAAACCAACTTCTTCTGGTAGATGCTCTTGCATGGCAAAGTGTTAACCCATGAAAACCTTATAAAAAGAGGTTTCTCCCCGGCCAACAGATGTGTCCTCTGCAAGAAGGAGGAGGAAACTGTGAACCATCTATTCATACATTGTGACTACTCTGCTGGTATTTGGCAGGGAGTTATTAAAAAATTGGGGATCCCTTGGGTCCTTGGGGAGGATATTGACTAGTTTACTGATTGGTGATCCGCTTCCAATCACCCTCTCCTCCAACTCCTATGGTGCTTACTCCCCCCGCATATTTGTTGGACTATCTAGAAAGAAAGGAGCAACAAGATCTTCAGGGAGACTAATTCCCCGCCTGAGGCCTCCTTTTGTCTGGGTACTAAGCTCATAAGTGAGAATGTTGCCTCAGCTAAATGGAAAATTCCCTCTGCACCCCCTTTAGCCTCAAAGATCAAAACTACTGACAATTGGAACTTGCTGGCCGACTTCACTAGGTTTGATAACTCTAAGCTGATAGCCCATAATACTACTTGTTGGATTTCCCCGCCCATAGGCTAGATCAAACTAAACTTTGATGGGGCGGTGAATAACCTTGCCTAGGGTGGGGGTGGAGAGCTATGGGACCACAATGGTTCTTTCCTTTTGGCTTATGTTGGGTCGCTCAAAAATAGTACCGTTAACCAAGCTGAAGGCACAACTCTTCTATGGGGTATAAAATTTTCCATCTCTAAGAATGTCAAGATGCTAATGATCAAGGGAGACTCCAAAGTAATTATGGAGGCTGTTAACCAAAGGTCGAATGTGGGGTGGCAGGTGAACACCATCATAGCGAAAATTTTGGAGCTTCTCAACAACTTTGATAACACTATCACTTCCCATACCTATAGGGAAGGTAACTCGGTGGCTGATTCTGTGGCTGGTATTGGGCTCAACCGAACCAGGGTGGTTAGTTGGGAGGAGATTAGTGCACTGCCAAAGGAGACCCAACGGCTAATTGGGCAAGAAAAACATGACATTGGTAATGTTTAAAATGGGATGCATTGGCGATAGAATTGTTGAGGGCCCCACCAAGCTTCTGTGCTAGCTTAATGTGATGATAATAATTTTTATGAGTATGTATGCGCAAAATTTAATAAAGGCCCATAATTTCCCGTTAAGATATTACGTGTGGAATGGAGGTTGTCTGCATCAGCATATCATTTCGACTACCAAGGGCATTAATGGAAAAAAATGTCCTAACTTCTAATTATTATGCCTGGAGATCCACTGGATTTCATTGTACGGGGCTCATTTCCCCAAAGAGCACCCAACCTGTGCATTTTATGAGAAAAATTCACACAAGGCAGTTAATTCAAAAATTTATATTTTATGCCCTTGCCTAAAAATCTCAACTCTACAATTTTCATAAGGCGACCGTTGTGGAGACCAGTTCATTTGAGATGGGTGGCAATAAACTGTGCATTCAACCTGACAAAATTGAAGAGGAGTTCACTTCTGATCCTCTGGTTATTCACTACTACAAAGACAATGGCATTTGGGCTTTTACGGAAAGAATGAAGGGCGGCCATGATGAACAAATTTCTAAGCAATTTGTGTCATCATGGAACAATAGAAAGGTGTATGTCGGGGGCATCCACTTCCAAATCAATGAAGAAGTCATTGGCAAAGTGATGAGGCTCTCGACGGAGGGAAGGAAATAGAGGAAAACTAGCCTAATGTCGGACGTGACTAGTCTCAACCAATTCTTCAGGCCTGGAGAAAAGCCTGTGAAAAAGTCTAGGGGTTTCAATCGTGAGCTGCTTCCCGAATTTTGGCCTAAGGTTTGTCATATTATCATGAAGTATTTCACTTTAGAGGGAATATTTATTGTCTTTTACTACTATCATTTGTTGTTCCTTAATCATATTAGAAATAGAGACCTTATTTCTATTCCATTCTTCCTCCTCCACTCGTTGGGAAGCAACATTCTGGACTTTAAGGACAACAAAAACCTAGAGAAGCCGATTCCCATCCTGCACCAAGGCCTTTTACTCTATTTGTTCAAGTTCCACAAAGCCATTTCCCCCCCACCTCAATCACCCCTAACTATCACTAAAATCACCCTAGACGTTTGTCCTTTGGGAGCTAACAACTCCTCTCAATCCCCCTCCCAGTCCAACCAAGAGCCTAACCTTCTCCCCCATGATGGCAAGGGCCGCAAGAGGTGTGTGCAGAACCCCTTCAAAAGGTCAGAGGAATTAGAGGATTCCCATGTTTTTGAATCCCTGATAGAAAAAGATAAGATGGTGGATGATAGCACCCCCAAGGCTAGGAAGAGGCTTAAGAATGAAAAAGCCAGGTAGTCAGATTGGGTCAGAGGTTGAAATGGGTGATACTGTTCGACGCTCCAACATAATTACTAAAGAAAAATATAAAAGATGAATCAAGGATTCAGCCTCTAAGGACATTGCACTTTAGGAGGATATGGATACCTCTAGCTCCTTTGGGTCGAATAAGGGCTCCTCAACTGAGCATTTGAGCCCCCCAGGTCTGCCGATGCTCCTCTTATGAATCCCCCACCCATGGTGAATGAAATCTCTCACATCAATACCGTGACCCCGCCCTCTCCCCACACACAAAAGGTCAACTCCCCCCGCATAGAGCATGCTACCATGGTTGTGGTTGAGAATGGAATCTTCAAAGGATCCCTTAAGTAGAAATTCACTGAGCTGGACAATGAGATCCTCAGTCTCAAGTAGGATATGAAGGAAATGAAGGCCCACATCACTGACTCCAATAAGTTTTCCCTTAAAGTGATGCATGTGTCAGCAGTAACTCTGTGTAATGTGTAGGAAATGATTGCTAGTGGTTTGCTGGAAGCTGATGAGGACAATAGGGTCCTCTTCCTATATCTACAGGAAGAATGGGTCGCCACCTTGATGTCCAAGTGGTTGGGAGAGAGGACCTAACTATTTTTGGTGCCATGTTGATGCTATCTTGTTCTGGGCCCATAGGTCCCAGGTTTTATTTTGTATTTTTCTGTTATGTGGTAAATAATTTAAGACTTTGGTTTAGCCCTGCAAGGTAGTTTATAGTTATTATGTTCAAGGCTTTTTGGTTAAACTATAACCCTGGATCGCTATTTTTTATAAGGATCTACAAGTTTGTTTTTTATAGAGGCAGACTAGATATTGCTACTTTGCTAATTATTTACTGCGAAGCTAGTGCTGTTGATGTGTTTTTAATGTGCTCTTAGTCTTCCCTGTACCACGGGCCAGCACCCTCTTGCTGCTTTTTCTATCAAAAACATTATAATCATTGGAAAGATTTTTCTCACTCTAGTACCTTACTACATAGATAGGTTTGTCAAATGGATTAATTTGATCTACCAAAAGATAAAGTCGAAGTTATTTTTTGTCAATATTTTAGTAGGTATGAACGAGGAGTATGGATGTTATATCAATGATTTTTTTTTTATCTAAGAGGCTTTGAGCTAACCATTTGTAATTAATTCCTTCAACTGGAACCTCTCAAGGCTTAAATTATCATATTTTATTAAAAATGTGTTATTTCAGCAAAAATCAACATGTTTAAGAAAGTGTAACCCACTATTGTGGGGTCACCCTGGGGAAATATTTCAACACCTCTCTTTTTCGCTCAAAAAAATTGGGTGGGTTGGAGGACTTTTCTAATAACATGTCGAATCTTTTAGATATTTTAAACAATGCTAGGATAATAGATGTTGACCTTAAGGAAACCTTTTTCACCTAGTCTAATAGAAGACTCGGTGCTGATCTTATTTAGGTAAAACTGGACAAGTTTGTCATTTCAAATGGGTGGAATATTCTACAACATCTTTCTTTATAGGCCCTCCTTAGGACTATTTCAAACCACAACACACTCCTACTATGTTGGGAGATCTATCCTAAGAGTGGTCTCTTTCCTTTTTAGTTTGAGATTATGTCGATATTACATCCTAATTTTAAGGATTTTATTGAGGCTTGGTGGAATAGCCTTGTCATACATAATCGCATATTTAGAGCAGCTTCTAAACTCAAAATTGTAAGGAATAAGGTCAACAAAAGAAATATCTTTTAAGAAAAAGAAATAGTTGATGTTTGAGCTTAAATCTATCAACAAAATCATAGCTATAAGACATACCAAGTAGGATACTTCGGTAAGATTGAGGTATCTTACATATTAATGGCATAATATTTCACTAAGAAAGAGGTATCTTACACATTCATTGACTATACTAAAACCAAATTGAATTCAAAAACAAAGCAATGTACATTGATATTATTTTCTAAAAAAATATATTTTTACAATTATTCAAAATAAAATTTATAACACATTAGGCATTGGCCTGCAGTGCAGCGATTTCTGCTTCTCTTTGTAATAGCAAGATCTAGTGTTCAATTCCCGAAATAGAAACTTAATATAAAACTTAATATAAAAAATAAATTATAATACATTAAATTTTCATTTCTATATCTATATATTTATTAACTGAAAAAAAAATTAAATACATTTATATTCCTATCCGTCAACAATAATAAAGATATTACACATCACACTAACTAATCCTATGTAAATGGCAATGTTAAAAAACATAATTGTGTATTTTGTACAAATACTTGCATCCGTAAGTATTGTAAACTAACAAGAAGGTTACAATAGCAACAAAAAGCCACAGAAAGATTGATCTTATGCAGTGACACCGCCAAATAAAGAGTTTGACTTGGAAATTGAAGCATCTGTGATGCGCCTGTAATATAGAAGAGAGTTCCAAGTACTACTGGGTGAACTTTTATCCATATATAAACGGAAACTCAAAACTTGGTGGTGACGATTGGAACAGATTCTCCCTAGTTTCATCATATAATGTTTACAAAAAATTTGAGTAAACCAAGCTTACAAAATGGTGCAAATTTACCTTTTAGCATATAGAAAAGTCTCCATTACATCTGCGTGATGTCCCTTGTCACGCCTCTAGCGTAATATAAGAAAGCTCTCTGGTTTTCTAAATATAAAATAGTGGGAAAATAAAAGCAAAAATGAACGATTCATGTATTGTGGTGGTGTCCACGCGTTTAAAGGAAGACCTGAGCTTGAGTACAATAAGTTAAAGGCGACCTTTGGAGGAAAAGATAAGAATGGTTTCAACGAGCTAGATTTTGAAATAAAGTTAAGTACCGAGTTAGTAATTATTGGTTACATTATTTTGTGATTTTTTTTCAAAATTAATAAGCATTAGATACTTTATTCAATACAAATGAAAAATTTATTAAAAGTATTTGATAAAAAATGTTAATATAATGTAGGAGCAATTTTAATTGAGGGGTGAGTCTAATAAGGGTTAGGAAGATTACAATTTGTATGTTAATTGTAAGGGTGAAAAGAATACACACAAATCTAAAAGACTAATATAAGAGTTAGGAAGACTAAAGTTAATACATTAATTTTAGGGAGGAGCCTCTTCCATTTTTCATTATAAAAATTCATTTGACTTCCCATTGCTTCTTCCTTCTTTAAATCTATAGAATTTCTCTCTTTTGCCTTCCAAATGAAAATTTTTCTAAGTAAAAAATAGCATCTATTAAAGTAAAAAGATAGAAAGAAAAAAATGAAAGAGTAAACAAATGCAAGGACCCCTTTCCATACCTATACAAGGCAAGGACATAGAAAACAATGGCCAAAATACTTTAATGTGAAGGTGACATTTGACAACTTCACATTCCATCTTTTCTAAGCATTTTTATATTCTTAATGAGTCTCCCTCTCAAGAAACTTTCATGTATCCTCCCAAATGGGTAAATCATGGGACAAGGTTATTCATCCAAACCAACCTACAAAGAGAACTACAAGTGTATATGGCATATTCTAAATCATATCTACAAAAGAGACTTCTACCATGATTCTTGCAATCTATGCCTTTCTAAACTATTCTGAATACATTGAGACCTTCAACAAAACTTGACAACAATAGCATAATTGAAGTGCCAAAAAGTATGTCACTAATACTTCATCCTTCCAAAATATCATAAATAATTCATCCTTACTTAATCCTTTTAACAAGTTTGACATCAAAAATAACTAAAATACCATATTTGCAATAATCTCCTTCATTGTCATTAATTGAAACACTTGTGAGCCACAACACAAACCTCTCCCCCTTTGACATCAAGGACAAAGGGTAACTCAAAATTTCTTGCCTAAACTATGTTTTATGCTCTTGCTTACTATTATATCTCCTTGAAAGGTATGTACAAAGATTTTAATCAAACGATTTAGAAATAAACATCAACTAACTAGCATATTAGGCCATTTTTTTTGTAAGTACTTTGTTAAACCAACAAGAGTAGTATTCCAAGAACACGTCGTAGTAGAAATAATCCTACTATTACATTCACATTGAACAAGGAAATCTTCTTCAAAATTCACATTTTATATACTCTTAACAAATTGTTCTACATCAACAAGCATCTTTATCAAAATAGACTGCCAAAACTTCAAGACATATTTCAAATCAGAAAATAATTTTCCATATATATCCTTCTGACCATGCCAAATGATTAGATCAGAGTGAAACTTATATTTTTTGTTCCCACTTCCATCATTGTAAATATCAAAAGATTGGAAAATTTCTATAATCTTAAACTTTGAAGAGTCTATATTTTATTTGAGCTTCATTATGAGAGTAGGCCCAAAAAGATAATATTTGGATAATTGAACTACATTATCAATGACATTTTTTCGATTCCTAATTACATGGCTTACCTTCTCCTATGCTAATTTATATTTTACTATCATGAATATCTTTTCCACCAATTCTCTAGACTCTTCCCTTTCCTCAGTTGGAGAGTAATCCCTAGAAAGAGAAGGGGACACCAATTCTTTCTTCTCTAGTACATCATCTTACTCAATATCAATATATATGGGAGTGAACAATTCTTTCTACACATCAACATCACTTTTCACAGTTACAATATCACTACTTGTTTCCCCTTTTGTACACAAAAAATTGATCTTTGATTTCCTAGCAAAGGAGGTATCTACAACCACAAATGGTAAGCCTCTTGATTTCTTCCTTTTCACAATAGATATCTGACTCTTAACAATTTCTTCACTCCCATATCTTTGGACAACTTTAGTAACACTTTAGAGTATTGTGGGAGAGTTTTGAAAAGGGTGGTGGGGTGCCTTAGCTAATGACTGCAAATTGGTTTTGGAAGCCATTTCAAAACCCAAGTGAAAGGTTTGGGGAGCCTTTCAAAACCCCATGGTTCTCTTCTTTTTTTGGGAGGTTTTATTTTTCTGAGTAAGTATTATTTGTTATATGTTTTTGTTGGTGGAAATGATGGTTATAGGAGCCTTGTTAAAATCTATTTCTCAAATTAAGGGATCTTGGAAAAACCCTAGGATCATGTTTGAGGTTAAGGGGTTCTTTCAAGAACTTGGGTTTTCAATGGTGAGGCTTTGGCGTATTGTAGTTGCAACTTGTGTTCTGTATATTTTTCCTTTCTAGGCTAGCAGTCCACCTCAATAGGAGTAGCAGAGGAGGAGATAATTTTTAGGAAAGCCAAAACCCAATTCAATCTTGCACTTGAGAAGCCACAATATAGAGAAGACCACATAGAGTAGCAATTCCAAAAGCAATTTTCCACCTCCATAGGATATACCATCACCCTAATAAGACACAAGAAAGGGGAAAACAAAAGCAAGATGAACCCCACCCATGATGAAGCCACAAGAATAAACCCCACCTCTATAGGGGAAAACTTAACCTCAATAGATCTTAGGGGAATAATCCAATCAACAACAAGAGAAACCTTCTTGAGAGAAAATTTCAGAGAACATCGGGCCTTGGCAAGGACAAACATAGCTCCAACAAAAAAAACTCTAACCAAAAAGAAATCATGGCTAGGCCTAGCCCCTAAAAATTGCTAGGAACCACTTGACCACAAAAAAGAGTGGATCTACTAAAGGCCACAATAGCAGTAAGACAAAACTCAATGGAGAAGACATGTAAACAGTTGGAGTAGAACCAAGAAATTCCCACAAGGAAGTAAAAAAATAAGAAACCCATAAATTGGTTCACAAAAAAAATCATTTTGGGGACCACAACATGACCAAAACCCACTGGACCCCTAAAGGTATTCTTTCCAAAACCAGAGAAAGCTTGAAACCACCAAGAGATAAGAACGCCAAAGAAACCTTTAAGAGCCAACAACACCAACAAGAGAAAAATAAAGAAGCCCCCAACAAAGAAAGAACAACACAACAAGAAGAATCAAGTCGAGAAAAGCACAAAAGCCCACTCCAAAAACACTCCCAACAATCTCCAATGCTATGAAACCAATTGCAAATCCATGACAACAACACCCAAGACCACCAAAAATAGGCTCAATAGGGGAAGCACATAATACATAGGAACAATAGAGGAAAAGGGACAAAGCCCTATCAATGACACATGGAGTTCTTGCTAGAAATGAGCCAACCACACATGCAACCATGGGAGGAAAAAATTGCCAATAATTGGACCAAGGGTAATGGAGAAGGCAACTGAAGGAGTGAAATAGGGGACCCACAAAAAATGCACTTTAATTGTTACTCTATTGAGGTATTGCTATCCTTTATAGTTTATTGAGTCAAACTCATTGACCCATGTTTCATGAGTAGTGGTTTACACGAATCCATCTCTCATGAGAATGGACAGAACACTTGACACTCAATGGATCTAGGTGATGCTCATAGAGGTGAAGTACCGGGACTTCTCAGGAGGTCACCCATCCCAGTACGACTCTATCGCGAGCGCACACAAATCTATTTCTAAAATAATTGAAAGCATCTAAAATTAAAATTTGATTCAATGAATTAAATACATTGGACATATGATTTAATAAATGATAAAGAGAATCTTTATGTTTTAAATAGGTGTTTTCAATTTGAATAAATATTTATACAATTATTTAAAATTAAAAAGTTAGTATAAAATTATATTCAACTTTTTACTCATTTTTCAAATTTTGTATAATCATTGACTCAAATGAAATCAAATTGAAAGCATTGATATTCTTTTATGAAAAAAAAAAGATAAAAAGGACGACAAATACTAAATTGGAATCGACCATTAAGGGATATGGCATTGGACTGCACTGAAGCATTCGCATACAATTCGAGGGTCGACTCCTTGAATCGATTGAAGATAAAATTTGTGTGGGCTTGGGTAATAAGCGAGGTGTGGAGGAGGAAAAGTAGAATATGGCCAAGATGGCTCAAGCCTTCCACTGTCGTGCTCCAGTTTGACTTCGGTTTCCTGTTCGAACATAATGACCAACAATTTATCAAAATCCGAAAGAAACTCTCAAAGCAGATGGCCAAGAGGTTGAAATAGTTATTCCCATAGGAGCCAAAACTGAAAGAGAAATACATCTGAGAACCGGACAGTTGAGTAAACCAAGCTTACAAAATGGTGCAGATTTACCTTTTAGCGTATAGCAAAGTTTACATTGCTTCTGCGTGATGGCCTTGTCACGCCTCTAGCATAATATAAGAAAGCTCTCTGGTTTTCCGAATAAGAAGATAATGCAGAAATAAAAGCAAAAACAAAAGATTCATGTATTGTGGTGGTGTCCACGCGTTCCAAGGTAAAAACTATTTGATAAAAAATGTTGAAGTATTGATATAATGTAGGAGTAATTTTAATTGTAGGGGTGAGTTTAATTAGAATTAGGAAGACCAACCTTTCTATATTTATTGTAGGGGTGAGCTTTAAGAGTAATTAAAAATTCAAAAGACTAAATAGAGTTAGAAAGACTAGTATTTCTCCATTAATTGTAGGGAGGAGTTTCCTCCATTTGTGAATGTAAAAATTCACTTGACTTCCCATCGCTTCTTCCCTTTTCAAATCTATAGAATTTCACTCTTTTGCCCTCCAAATGAATTTTTTTAAATAAAAAATAATATTTATTAAAGTAAAAAGAGAGAAAGAAAAAAAATAAAAGAGTAAACAAATGCAAGAACCCCTTTCCATACCTACACAAGGAAAGGAAATAGAAAACAACCCCTAAAATCCTTTAATGTGAAGGCGACATTTGTCAACTTCACGTTCCATCTTTTCTAAGCATTCTTATCTTCTTAATGAGTCTCCCTCTCAAGAAACTTTCATGTGTCCACCCAAATGGGTAAATCATGGGACAGGGTTATTCATCCAAACCAACCTCAACAAACTTTGGAGGGTGAAATGGGATGATGAGACATCATTGATTTTTTCTCTCAACTATCAATTTTTGTCACCAACTTAAAGTGTCATTAAAAAGGACTCAAAACTCAACCATAGGTTAAAATAAAAGTTTGAAAGCATGCCTAATCCTTAGATACTTGAAACTAGGCACTTTAAAGTATTTATTTTAACCCATTTAAACATATGCATCAACAACAACAAGGACTAAGAATCTACCATTCAAGCACCACATTGCAAAATAAAGAAAATAGCAATTTGAACTAACTTCAAAATTTTGAAAGGTAATGAAATCACAACATTTGAACTCTTTCTAAAACAATATGACAATTTATAAATTTAATGATTGAAGTAACTTAATAGAATTAACTGATAAATCTCCCTTCCTTCCCGTTGGTTCTAACTGGGTTACACAGTAGACACCATAATACTATATCCAAAGTATTAGCATAAATAAAACATCTAATGAATACATTGTTCACTTTTCTAACAATAATCAAATTCATAAATTAATATATAACAACTACTCCATTTATTTTAACAATTCATTTGATTCAATTGATCAATCTTAAAGAAAAAATAATGATAAAGATAATTAATTGAATAATGCTTTACTTGATTAATCTATGAAAAAAATGAGATAAATAATTGATAGTGAATTTGAAGTTTATATGTTTATCAATTCCCTGCGAAATTAATAATAAGGTTAATCATAATGTTAAAATTAAGTTCAACGTCAGATCGGCAGCATCATTCACACTGTCGTCGGCCTAGATCCTATAGGTTTGTTGAGTGAGTTCAACATAAATGTTTAGACTCTTAATTATTATATTGTTAAAATCAAGATGAAGAGTCATTTCAAGTCGAATAATTGAGTCAACAAGACTTATTGTAATGGGAAGTACGTGACATTAGGTCGAATCCGATAAAGGAGGCGATTTTAACGTGTGGGAAGGACTAGATATTAATAGTTATATTAAAAGTCAAGTGGAGTAAATAGTAGCCAAACTGAAAACGAACCGTTTAGAAATAGAGAAGAAACCAAGCAATTCTAATTAAATAAATCTTAACGTTAAAAGCTATAGTGAACAGTGATTGTGAGTTCTGTACAAATACTTGCATCAGTGAATATTCCAAACGAAATATGATGGTTACAATAAAACCAAGAAGCCAAATAGAGATCGAGCTTATACAGTGACACTGCCAGAAGGATAGCTTGACTTGGAAGTGGAAGCTTCTGTGCTGCGACTGTAATATGGTGGAGACTTCCACATACTGCTGGGTGCACTCGTCTCCACATAAAATGGAGCACTGGAATCTGGTACGGGAGCTTCTTCTTCCAGTATTTGGAGGACTTGTCTCATGCCAAGCCTGCCTTCTGGCTGAGGATTCGAACAGATCAACCCCAGTTTCAGCACTCTCTCCATCTCATCTTTAACATATTGCCCACAAAGATTTGGGTGGGCTGCGTCCATCAGACTGCCTGCAGAATGGAGTTCTCTCACCCAGTCCACCATAACTATTTTATCAGATTGGAGGGAGACATCCACAGGTCTCCTTCCGCATACAACTTCCATCATAAAAACGCCAAAACTGAACACATCTGTGGCGGGGCTGGCCTTTCCTGTCTCTACGAACTCCGGTGCGATGTACCCCAGTGTTCCAACCACATGAGTAGTGTGTGAGTTTTCGTTATGCTCGTACAGACGGGCATACCCAAAATCCCCCAGCTTTCCATTCAGCTCCGAGTCCAGCAAAACGTTGCTGGACTTGATATCTCTGTGCACTACGCATTTCTCCCACTCTTCGTGAAGATAGAACAGCCCCGCAGCAACATCTCTGACGACTCTGTACCTGTGATCCCAGTCGAGCACCTTCTTTGGGTTTTCAAATATCATCTTTTCCAGGCTCCCATTTGGCATGTAGTCATAAACTATGAATAGCTGCTTTTCTCGCCTGCAGTAGCCTCTGATCTGCACAAGGTTTCGATGTTGAAGGCGACCAAGACTGGAGATTTCTGCTATGAATTCCTTCACCCCCTCGTCCTTTTCTCGAAGAATACATTTCACCGCTACTTGGAGGCCATTTGTGGGAAGGACTCCTCTGTATACCCGACCGAAGCCTCCGGACCCCAAAAGTTCTTCCTCTCGGAAGCCCTTGGTTGCAATATATAGCTCTTTGTACTTAAACCTGTGAGGCCAATACTCCATCTCCCATTCTTCGATACTTTCTCTGTACCGGTTTCTCTCCAACCGCACAAGTGATGCTGCCACCACCACAAGGAGAAGGACAACGCAAGCTGTGCTAATGCCAGCCATCATTCTGGAGTTTGAGCTCTTGGATTTTCTGTGTACGAAAGATGGAAGATTAGATGTATTCAGGGACGGGGCGATTCCGTTTGTAGCAAAGCTCCAGGAGAGGATGTAATTCTCTTCATAAATGGCTCCCGTACCTGCTGAGAAGCCAACATACATTTCTTCTTCTAAAATGTTGGACAGGGATATATTTTTCATATATAACAGTGGTTTCCGTGCGCGATCAAGACCAACTTCCCCAATGGTTACTTTGAGCTCGTTTTGAAGATTGTCATAATCAATCCAAGCTTGAATATTCTGTCCGCTTTTGAGATCCAAATCCATGAATCGGCTGTTGTTAATCCAGTAGCCTGCAGGCGCAGAGTTTATAGACGTGAGGTCGTTGAGATCAACACCAACATGATTGCCGTCGATATCCGCAAGTTCCAAGTTCTTTGATGTGTCGAACTCGACTGCAAACAGATGATTAGAGGAATCTCCCAGAACTGATAAATTACTAATCAAGCCAAGGAACTGACCTGGTAAGAATCCCTCTGGTGATCTGTGGGGGGTCATAAAAAACGCGAGTCCGTGCCCGCTGACCGTTTCTGAAGAAGGAACAATGCTAAACACAAAAGTTGTGGTGAAAGAGAAAGTAGAATTGAGAGAGGCAGGATCTTTCATACGCACGGGATGTAGATAGAGGGCTCGGCCCATGCTATATTGGGAAGGTTGATTAAGGGAGACGGCAGTGGACTGCACTGAAGCATTCCAAAACAATTGGAGGGTCGACACATTGAATTGGTTGAAGATAAAATTTGTTTGGGCTTGGACAATAAGCGAGGTGGGGAGAAGATAAAGTACAAGGACCACACTCAAGCTTTCCACTGTCGAACTCCGGCTCCACTTCGATATCCTGTGCGAACTTAAAACATAATGAGCAAAATAGATCGACATCCAAAAGAAAAATTCAAGGAAGACGGCCAACAGGTTGCAATAATTCTTCCTAAACTACGAATACACCTATGAATAGAAAAAATAAAGATAACTAAATCTGGCTTACAAAATGGTACAGATTTACCTTTCTGTGTATTGCGAAATTTCCATTCTTTTTTCGTGTTTTCTCTTCTCACCCCTCTAGCTTAATACAAGAGCCCTCTTGTAATTGGAATCCTCAATGCTCTCTGGTTATTCGAATATATACAAAGTGCAGAAAGGGATAACAAAGTAAAGCAAAAACGAAAGAAGCACCTATTAGGAAGTTTCCACGAAGCCGAACCCGTGTACCAGTGTACCTTTCAACGATAAAAAGAAATAAAGATAAGAAAGGAGCTACCTAGATTTGGACTATTATCTGATATGGAGTCCTAATAAGCAATTGCATTCTAATAAGGTGGAGTGGTTACGTTCATAGGAAGATATATCAGACTAATATATGAAGGATCTTCTCCAATAAAAACACTTATATGTAAAAGGACAATTAACTACACGTTAATATTTTTTCTTGAACCCTAACAATAGACATGTTGTCCAAAGTAAGAAAACATAAATATTGTATTAAACTTAGGGAAAAACATGTATCTCCACGTAAAATTTCCTAAAGTTTCAAAATTGCAAAAGAATATTTCTATAATTATAATGTTATAAAAAATAGCAAATTCTTTTAATAATTTATATTATTGTTCATATATTATTTGTATAGATTTTTAGTTTCACATTTTAAAATCAATAGGTTGACATTTTCTTGAAAGAAAAATAATTAGAAGTAAATTAGCATGCATAGTACAATAGCTAGAGCAATTATGTAAGCATCTATACTTTGGCTAAAAATAGATAAGGATTTATAAATGGACTTTGAATTAACTAAAAATAAATTATCATTTACTTGTATCAAAATATAGATCATGTGGTTCAAACTACAAATGAAATATCTTGTGTCTAATGCATATTATGTTCTATTTTTATGCCATCCACTATTGAGCCCTCAACCTATATAGTAGCTATTAAAATCAATCTTTAAAAATAAATTGAAGTGAGCACTAACCCAAAAATCACACATGGGGTGTGATTTCTTTCTAGAAACTTCTCACTCCAACAACACTCAAATATCTCACCCATATATTCCAACAATATAAGGTATAGATTCATTTTTGTAATAACTAGATATCTCATCAAAGAAGCCTAACAATCTGTGTTGTATATTGATTCTAGAGATACCCAATACACTTTCAAATAACCTAACAACATGGAGCGTGATTTATTTTGAGTACACCCTAAGAAAGTCACAAAAAAAATTCTAAAGCACTACTAACTTGAGCCAAGATATTTTGAAATCAATTTTTTTAAATAAAATATTAGGTCTAAAAGACATAAATGGTACAAAATAAGCCTAAATGGTTTGTAGAGAAGAGTCCAAACTAGTTTTTAGCAACCCTAATGATAGTTTTGTAAATTAAGAAGCATGTTGAGTGGGGTTTTGAGTAGGTATTTGGTTTGAATCCCCTAAGAAAAAGATCAATCATTTAAAGTTTTTGAGTGGATCTTTGGTTTGAATCTTATGAAGGAAAAACTCAATTGTTTTAAATTTCTGAGTAGGTCTTTTGGTTGAAATCTTGTAGAGGCAAATCTCAAAGAAAAATATTTCAAAATTCATAGGATTTTCAACATAAAATCTTAATTTACATCCTTCATCGAACAACAATAGTAAATGTTAACCAAAACATAGAAGCAAAAATATCTATAATATTGAATTGAAGATTAATTGAAAAAGGTGTAACCAATTTCACACAGTCATACAATCAATTTCAAATGGAGGGACATTACAAGTTACGCATTTGCTAATTGTTCTTTTATCTTTAGTGCCAAGGTATCTACTCACTCAATACTGGGAAGGTTTGATGTATGAATAACTATGTGAGAGGAAATAAGTACTCACCGCAATGGGGAGGTTTGATGTGTGAGGTGTGTGATGCCAAATTTTACAGCCTTCGCCACCATTATAGAAAGTGAATCCCTAAAAAAATTATGAATGAGAAGGGTTTGTGTTTTTTGGAGCTTTAGATTACAATGCACATGTTGGTGAAACAAAATGAGCAAATATATAATTTAAAAGAAAGATAGGAATTAGGGAAGGAAAATGCATAGCTTGGCATAGTAAAGACATTCTTGTTGACGTATAGTAAATACATTCTTGGTGATTTTCTCAAGAGGTTTTTATTTTGTCTTTACACTAGCTAAATGCATTTTCTTAAAAGTTTCTAAAGATTTTTCAATAATCTTATTTATGCATATGTTACAATCATTTTAGTCCATGAAACCACATTTTAATTCAAGCAAGACTCCATGCTTTGGCCTATTCTTCAAGTGGGCCATGTGGAAAGTTATGTTGATGTTGTGTGTGTGTGTGTAATGTGTATAAATATTTAAATATAATAAATAATATCAAATATTCTATAGAATTGTTTAAGAGATTATACAAATATTTTAATTTATTTGGACGAGTTAACTTAGTAATCCTTTGTAAACTCTTCCATATTCTGGTGGCAGTACATACACTTTCATTACAAAGTTGATCTAGTTAAAATTGATAAGTAGGAGATATTTTCCACAGCAAGTCAAATTGTGATATTGCTATCAGGATTCAACTATGCATTTTCATAAGTAGTGGTTCACACGAACCCATCTCACATGATAATGAATGAAACACTTCGTACTCATTGCATCTAGGTGGTGCTCACAAAGGTGAAGCGTTGAGACTTCTTGCGAGGTCATCCATCCCAGTACTACTCCAGCTCAAATGCACTTAACTACGAAGTTTCCTCCATAGTTAAAGTCACTCTACTTGCAACCCCATTTGAAAAACCTTCATCAAGTGTTGTGCCTTATAATATAACTATTAAAATCTCTTCCTCCCCACAATTATACTCCTCTCCTTATCAAATTCCACCTAATCTCATTATACTACGCATAAAATCATTTACTTGACTTGACTTTTGACTTTTGTTGTAACTATTAAAATCTCCTCCTCTCCTTATCAGATTCCACCTAATCTTATATACTTTGCATAAAATCATTTGCTTGACTTGACTTTTTCAATGTAACTGTTAAAATCTCCTCCTCCCCACACGTTAAACTCCTCTCCTTATCAGATTCCACCTAATCTCATATACTTCGTATACAACAAAAAAAAAATCTTGTCGTAAAAGTTTTCAACTTCATGTGAGGGCTGAAAAGCATTACCCATGAATTTAAGGACAGTTCTATCTCGAAAAGAGTTTCAAGTTGATTTACAGAATATAATTAAGAGTATTAGCCATTATTGTCATTCCTGGAAGCTTGCTCGCCCTTACCACGTCGCTCACCGTGCAAGCCCTTCCATCATTTATGTTGAACTAATTCTATCGACCTCCAAACTCCATATCAACGACAATATGATGGATGCATCTATGTTGTTTGGGATATCCAGAAGGTGCAAATATGTGGGACTTCTTTGCTATAACATGCAAAGCATAAGAAAGGCTTACCATTAGACAAGTTGATACATTTGGATATTTTTTTCTTTTTCAAATTTATTTTCGAATTAAAAACTTCAAAATCTAACTTTTAGTTTTTCTAAGATTAATCAATTAAATGAAATGAATAGTTAAAACTTTAAAAAAATGCAGTAGTTATCTATTAATTTATGAAATTAATTCTTATAAGAATAATGAGCAAAGCGATTATTAGATGTCCTATGTATGCTAGTATCCTATTTTGAATATACTACTGTAGAGATTTATCAAAACTTTATTTAATTATTTCAATTGTTGAAGTTCTAAAATAAGATGTTATTTGTTAGTAAGAATTCAAATGTTGTAATTTTATTGTCTTCTAAACTTTTAAAACTAAATTAGTTTAAATTTTTTATATTCTTTATTTTACAATTCAATGTTTGGATGGGAGATTCTAAATTGTTTCTTGTTGATTTAGTAGTTTATTTTAAAGAAACTCTTAACAGACCTCCTACCTGAGCATCCTATGTCGCAACATTGAGGTCACCCAATGTAGTCCCTAGCTTTGATTTACTCCATCACCTAGTAATCAAAAATTTATCTTCAAGGAACTCTTAAGAGCCCCTCCTACCTGAGCATCCTATGTCGCAACATGGAGGTCACCCAACGTAGTCCCTAGCTCTGATTTACTCCACCACCTAGTTCATTTTTAATTCTAGAAAATGAAATAAAAGAAAATTAGAATAGTGAGAGTGAGGGAAGCAACATAATTTTGACCAAGATCATTACTTAGAATAAAGGCTTGGATTGCTTGGAAAAAAGTCAAGCTATCATCTATGCCCTGCCAATCCATCAGTGACCTACTTGATGTGAATGTTTCTTCCATAATGCAAGCAATGCTTCAAATTATCCATGCCCTTTTTTATGGCTATTATGTACCTCATACAACGTTACTAAACCAACTTGCCTCTGCCCAAACTCTTATGCTTGATCTAGGATTCCCTGAATAAATTAATGTGTCCAGTATAACATAATTAAAAATCTATCAAGTTGATATGTATTCTACATTGAGCAAATGTCATGGTGCTTCGAAAAAGAGAGCCGATGTGTTAATACTTAAAAAAATAGTATTAGTATAGTATGTCTCAAATTGGGTTTGAACCAAATAAATCTTATTTGTTGGGCAATAGGTGTTAACCATTTTCATTAAATTTGAATTCATGGGGAGGCAAACACCCAAAAATGGTATTAGTATAGTATGTCTCAAATTGGGTTTGAACCAAATCAGTCTTCTTTGATGGGCAATAAGTATTAACCATTTCATTAAATTTGAATTCATGGGGAGGCCAAAGGGTGTTTGCCTTTAGTAGACCTTACTATCTTACAGCATCACGTGTACCATCTTCTAAAGGAAAATAAATATTAATTCAAGTTATGTCCATTAAATCTGTCTCTTTGACTTGGTGTGTTTGTTTGGTGGAATTAAATATTGTTGGAATTGTCAAATTCCAGTATTGGATAATTCAGGAAGTTTTAAATCTGGAAATTAGTTTTTGGAATATGGTTGGAACCATTTGGTTTGCCTAAAATTCATTGTGAGAAGATACATTTTCTACATTTGGTTCCATAATTTTGGAATTGGAATACCCCTGAATAAGGTTTTTTGTTTTATTTTTTAATTTTTAAACAAGAATGAAATGTGATTTTGGTTACGTTATTTACATGTTATTTTTTTTATGTGATTTAAATGTGATTTTTCTTAACTATACCATGTTAGAGAGGAAAATAAATGATTTCAAAAAAATACAAAATTAATTTGCAAAAAGTCATGACATGGCCATAAATTTTTCCAACGTATCTATACAAAATCATAAACAAGTTAACTCCAAGGTTAACTCATAAAAGAGCAACCAAATTCATTAGGAAAGTTCCCTCTCTTTTAAGCACATTTACGCATATGGTCCCAACAAATAAGTCTGCTAATAACACAAAGAAGGCATCGTAGAAAGATAATTTTAGCTTTGGCCATTGAAGCAATCTCGACCCTAGCCACCTCTCAAGCCTTACACAACTTGCAATCATTTCCTTCATCACATATAGATGTAGATGGGGCATCATCAACCCACCTAAAATATCTGCATCTATTATTCCCCTATAATACCAAATCTACATTAGTTCTTGGGTGGTCCCACAATAGTGTGTCCCACTTTTTTAGACATGCTGATTTTTGCTAAAATAACACATTTTTAATAAAATATGAAGATTTAAGTCTTGATAGGTTCCATTTGAAGGAATTAATTACAAATGGTTAGCTCAAAGCCTCTTAGATTAAAAAAACATTGATATAATATCTGTAGACACCGAAAAATCCTTCAGAAAATAAATTATTTTTATTTTCTGAAAATCTTTGATGACATCATCATTTATTAATTAATTAATTATTTAATTAATTTATTTATTTTTATGGCATTAAATCCCTCTCTCTTAATTAAAAATCTTTAATTAAGGAATCTAGCCTAAAAATGTCATTTGGACATTATCCCTAATTTATTAATTATTTAATTAATAAATTGACCAAAAAACCTCAAAAATAAATTAATTTATTTTTAATTTATTTTTTATCCCAAACTTGGCCAATTTCCTCTAGACCACTAACCTCTTCCAAAATCTTCTAATCCCTTCTTAATTTCGATTAAAAGGCTAATCCCATCTTTTCTAACCCTAATCCCAAGGTTAAATATTTAATTAAGGTTAAATATTTAATTTCCATATTTATTGAAAATACTTTAATAAATATTCCTAAGACTTAAGCTTTTGGAATGAATAACCTTTTATTCCAAGGAGAAATCTAGACTCTTCTAGAATCTTCTCAAATCCACCCTCTTCGCCCATCCTAATCCTTTTCTTTGTCCTAATCTAATCCTAATCCTACCCTTAAACCTTTGTGCAATCCTAACCAAGCTTAAGACTTTCCTAAACCAAATCAAAGTCTTTCCCTCCAAATATCTCAACCACAAAGCATTTATTGCTTCCCCAAAGTCTTCAAAGCCTCTTAAAGCCCATTCATTGCTCTTACAAGCATTTATTGGAGAGTTATGAGCTTGGAGCCCCCTTTGTTGACTCCTCTTTGCCCTTCCCTTCATCCACTCACCTTGTGACATGTGTCACCTCCTGATTGGCTGAGAACTAGCACAATCCATGTGCTTCCCTTTGAGTGAATCTTGGCCTCTCTTAAGGATTTCAATCTTGGCCATTCATTCCTCCTACCCCAAGCCTTAGAAATCCTATAAATACCCTCACTTCCTAAGGCAAATCATCCTTCAACTCTCAAAACTCAATAGCAAAGTTATAATGTCATTTTCATTCTAGCATAAGCATAAACTCATCTTTTTTAGATCATTTTCAAGCTTAAATCACATCTAAATTAGCTTAAATGGATTAACATAGATTCATTTCTTATTTTAATCTTAGTTCTTTCATCTAGCTTTTGCATATTTGTGTGTTCTTGAGACCTTTGAGGCAAAATAGGTTCCTCATACCTATTTTGTGTCATTTTTGGATCTTCTTGATCCTCAAATCATCCTATTTTGCATGCTCCAAGTGCTTGAGTTTGCACACCCACATCCCTCTATATCTAAGCATATCAAACGGTGCATGGGCGCATCCGTTTTAAGCTTAAACTGAGGTGGCTTTGATTTTAGTTTGCTAACCATTAAATTTGATTTGATTATATGCTATGACATTTGTTTGTCTTTGGCCTTCAAAACAAGTTTAGGTGCACTCACAAATCCTAGTCTACATTCTGGCACGCCCGGTGGGACCCAAACCACAATCATTTTGATGAAATTATGCTTTATATGCTTGTTTTTTGCAGGAAATAAAGAAATGTCGCTTTCATGAAAAGAAATGACGCCTACAGCAATTAAATGTCGCCTTCAAGAAAAGAAATGTCGCCTTCAACAAAATAAATGTCGCCTACAAACAATCCAGTCACGCCTTCATGAAAAGAAATCACGCCTTTGAGGAAAGAAATGACGCCTGTGAACTCTGTTTTCACGCCTGCATAACTGAGAATTTCCTGTTGTCGGCAATTTCTGTTCCGTCTTAGCATTCTTTTTCTGTCGCCTGTGACAAAAGAAATCACGCCTGTAACAAAAGAAATCACGCCTCTGTCTTATTTATCTATCGCCTTTTGAGGTACAGAATGTCGCCTGTAGGAATTAAATGTCGCCTCTGCACTTTCCAGCGTCGCCTATAAGCTGGACAGTGTCGCTTTCTATTTTTTGCTTGGAACTGGTTTTTTCTTTTCTTTTACAGCAAAGGTCAAAACAAAATCTTGAATGACATTAAGGAAATGAACTTAGGTCCTAAGTGTCATTGTCAATTTGAAAATCAAACTAAATCTTGAATGCACTAAAGGAACAAACAACTCTATTCCCTCATCTGTTTCAGATTCCAAAGCAAGCAAAATCAATCTTGAGTGATCTAAGGGACAAAACAAAGCTTTTTCAAAGTTCTTAAGATAACTCGCTAATCAAATCTTGAATGCACAAAAGGAAAGAACTTGCAAACGTTCAATTCATTTACATTTTGAGGAAAGGAACAAATCAAAATCTAAACACGTGTGTCTTCATTTTTCAAAGTTCAAACAAACTTAATCAAATTTGGGAAAATGAACAAAATCTGCTTGATGCGCATGTAGGAGTTTTTCAATTCTTGCATAATCCTTATTAGAGTAAGCAACGTGGAACATTTGAACTTGGACAAGTTCACTTGTTCTACTTTTAGCGAGGCCTGTCCAAGGAGAAGCGCTTCCTCCTCGGAGAACGACCTCAAACCGGTATCCCCCCCGGCCGGTATACAAATAAGTGAATACCAAAAGAATCACTTACATCTCCTAATCGCCGGGCGTTCGTGCCAAACACGTGTCTGGGGATGGTAAACATTCCTCTCCCCCAGCATAATTGGCAAGGCTCTTAAGTGAGTCACGGATGATCAGCATAACCGGGTATGGAGACACCACGGAATCATTAGCAACCTGATAAAATAGAGGCTACCCTATCTACATCTGAAAGTATCAAAATCCTTGTGCAAGGACCGATTCCAAGGGGTTTACCGAGTCGCCTCAAGATTACTCACCATTTGTATTCCCTTCTAGGGGATACCAAGCTGTGGGCAAGCGATTTTGATACTCACCTTCCTTAGGTAGATCTGTTTGAAGTGCTTGATAGTCAAAGACTCCGTGAAAACACTTGTTGAAACATTCACTTTCAAAGCTTTGTCAGAGTCAGTTGCCTTTGTTTGTATCCCGCAAGGTTGCTTTGTCCCTTGCGGAGATTGCTTTGACTTTAACTTTTGCCATTGGAAACCTTTGCCTCAAAATCAGAAGCCTCTTTTTCAAGTGATGCCCAGCAAGAACAAACATCCTAAAGCAAAGTTGCCCAAATCCCAAGCCTATCAAGAGCAAAAAGTTATCAAGAAGAACACCAAGACCTATCAATCCATTATCCAAGCAACCCAAGCAGAGGAGAAGTCCCAAGCCAGACTTGAGAACATTGCCCATAACGCCCGCATCAAACAGTTCACCTTCCGTTTCTGAGTTAACCATCACTTTGTCAACCTTGAGCCAGAAGATTAGCCAATTCCTTATTCATGTCTTGTTCCATCTTCAGATCTTGAAATCTTGTCTCAACAGCCTTGCATCTTAGTTTCATCCTAGTTTCACCCTTTGCATCAGCATCAAAACCTTAGTTGCATTTCAAAACATCATAAAGTTGCATTTGCATTCATCTTCCTACCAGCATTCTAAAATCAGTCCTTGTCATTTGCACTTGCATCATCCTTCAAGAGCATTGTCCCTTCACCCTTCAATACCTTTTCCACCAGCATCCCCCCATCAGCTTTCCATATCTTTCCAGCAGATCCATCATCTTTTGCTCCAAATCCAGAGATCCACCAACACTTAGTGTTCTACCTTTTTGAGTTGTTCCTATCCCATATCCAAGATCAGAGACCATCATCTTCTTTTTTGGCACAATGTGTTGTCATAAAGAAATCAAACCTTGTCCTTGCATAGCCATCATCTCGAGCAAGAGATTGGAGTGTATTGATAAGAAACTAGTTGACCGAAGATCATCAGTCTATCTTAGGTTGACCCCATCATATCTCTGATCCTCCATTTGGGAAAAAAAGCAGCTCATTTGTTGACCACTCAGTAATCTTTCACTAGCTTTCCACCAGCAACCTATCTTTCCTCCACCATCTTGATCCATATCAGTTCCATCCAGCTTCCATCATCGCCATCTTGATCCATCCTTGCATTGCATCCTAGAAAGTCATCATCTTTAGAAGTTCATCAACTTTGCATCCATCAATATCTTTTAGCCAAACATCTTGCATCCATTTAGCACTTGCATCTCCATGCCTGTTGAGACCAGATCTCGGAAAAGAAGAAGCATGAATCCTTATCCACCAACAACCTCATCCGATCCCAACCTTTTCACCAACGCCATGATGACCTACAATCCCCAGATCCAAGCCAGTAACCCATGTGAAGATCCAAACATCCCTTCATCCCCGTTGGCAATCCAAGCATTCGCAAATCCTCCAGATAGCCCACCAGCGACCAATGCCCTTATACCGCAACATCAGCAGAGCACGTTTGTTCACTACCTGCCAGAAAGTACCTCCATCCCACCATCTCTCTATCCACGCATCCCCATCAAAACTATCCAAGTTCCAGCACAAGCGTATTCTCCGTTCCCCGATCCTATCATGCAAACACCCCAGGAGCTTTCCACTATTCCCCTTTTCTTGCAAGGAAGCCTCACCAGTCCCACGACACAAGCTGCAGCACCATCCGCTCCATCTCATCCCCCTTTTTCTTCATCATCTGCTATGGCTGCCCAAGCCCAAATCCAAACCCAAAGTCAGCTTCCACCTCTCACACAAGCTTCTACACCACCGCCATCCGCAAGTCAAGCAATGCCTTTCACCATCAAAGGAGCACCGTCACCCTTCACCCCCCAAGCACCCGTACCTTCTTCTTTGGGGTTAGCGCAATCACTCCCCATTCCAACCTCATCTTTCTCTTGGGTGTTTCCTTCATTTTCCTCCTCACAAGCATCTGCTCAACCACAACCTCAACAAGCTCCTTTCTCCCAACCATCATTCGTGTCTCAAGCTCCCGTTGCTCCTACCATTCCATCATCCACTGCAGTACACCCTAACACAAGCTCTCAATGGGGCCTCACACAAGAAGAAATGAAGGCATGGGGGATTCCATCTCAATCCCCTACATCTATGGTTGCAAGTCAACAAACTGCCTTCGCCCAAGCAACACAGCAGCAATTACCCCAAACACCGCCGGCTTCAAGCTATTCATCCCAAATCCCAAGTACCTTCCAGCAAGTTCCACCACCTCAACAGCCAACTTTCCCCACCTATCTTACCCCATCACCTTTTGCTTCTAGCTTCCCCACGTCTGCTCCATCTCTAAGTAATGCAGGCATGCACCCAGCTTATATCAGCCAAATCCAAAGCCAACCTCAGCAACTACCACCATCATACCCACAAGCAGCATCGTTCCAACAGCCTCCCCCACAGCAACCACATATCCCATTTCAGCAAACACCCATCATTCCTCCACAACAGCAAGTCCCTTGCTATCAGCCTCAGCAACAAATCCCTATCATCCCCCAGCAACAACAAGTTCCCACCCATCAGTTACAACAGCAAGCCCCAAATGCCCAATATCAGCAAGCAGTCCCACAACAACCGCCAATTCAACAACAGCAAGTAGCCCAACAACATCAAGCGGTCCCATATCAATATCTCCCTATGCCACACCAGCAATATCCCCAGCAACCATTACCCCAAAATCAGTTCCAACCCATTTATCCACAGCAAGCGCCATATCCAGTTCCACAGCTTCCATCACAAGCAGAAGTTCCAGTTCCCTCGCCATTCAATGCTGAGTGGGAAGCAATGAAAAATTCTCTAAAAGAGCTACAAAGTGGAACAGAGAATAAAACATACAAGTTTGAAGAGGTGTGCTTGTATCCCTTCGATCGGTCCATAGCAACTATCCCTTTCCCCAAGCATTTTGAGATGCCCAAGTTTGACAAGTATCGGGGGAAAGGAGATCCAGTAAATCATATCAAAGAGTTTTACATGGCGTGCCAAGAAGTGGCTTACAGTGATAATTATCTCCTGCGCCTATTTCCCAAAAGCTTGGGAGGAACTGCTGTTGAGTGGTTTTACAAAATACCACATGGGACAATAAACACCTTTGCTGAACTCTCTGAGAAGTTCATCACACACTATGCCCATAATGTGGAGAATGAGTTGTCCTTGCTAGACCTATGCAACTCAAAGCAGAAAGACGGAGAAAGCCTTGCAGAATACTTGCAAAGATGGCAGAATCTTACAACCAGGTTATCATATCAGCCGCCAGAGAAGCATCTAACAAAGATCTTCATTGATAACCTACATCCAAAGCTATCCCATCACATGCGAATGAACTGTCTCCAGACATACCAAGACATCAAGAGCAAAGGCATAGGCATCGAGAAAGCTCTCCTAGACGAAGGCACTATTCGTCACTTCAAGGATGATTCCAAAAACAAACCCAACAATGATAAATCCCGTTACTGGAATCGTAACAAGAATGTTGTTACAGATGGAGCCACTGACACTAAGAATGTACAATTCGTTGTGGCTAGTCCTACACCAGCTCAAACATACCAACCGCCACAAGCACCCATCTATCAGCAACCACCAGCTCCCGCATATCAAGCACCTATTTATCAGCAGCCTCCTCAAGCTCATCAACCGCCTGTGCAACAGTATCAGCAGCAATACCAACAGCAGCAGCCAGCACGTCAAGGCAATCCTGTTAACGCAGTTAACGTTGCCCCAAGGCAGAACAAACCCAATAATCAGAATAATCCAAAGAGGACTTTCACACCTTTGGGTGAGCCTCTGGATCAGATCTTTTATCGGCTAGCCAAGGCAAATATGATCACATATCCGCCCATCCCACAGAAGGATGACAACGCACCAAAGTCTGATTGGTATAAAGAAAATGAATACTGTGATTACCATCGTGTGAAGGGCCACACAACATTGAAGTGCATGTGGCTTAAGCACTACATCCAAGATCTCATTGATCGCAAAGAAATCCAGGTCGATGCACCAGCTCAAGATTCACCCAATGCCGGTTTGCAAATATATCAAAATGTGTTCCCTCAACACGATACCGGGAAGAATCAAGCTAATGCCAATCAGCCCCAAAATCGTGGCAAAGGCAAGCAAGAAGATCACACAGCGGCCTACATCAACTATGACAAGTATGTCGGATGCATAACTCAAGTTGAGCCCATCCAAGATGAGCCCACCATCAATACCATCCACGTCAGAGGGCCGGATCGACAATGTGCTGCAACTACCCGCAGTGGTAGGATAACTGTTGTCGGTGCTCCTCCGAGATCAGCTGCTCCTCCAAGGCCAACATCTACTGCATCCACAGCACAGTCTAACACCAGGCTAGCATCAAATGCACGCGCAACACAGCATAATGCACCAAGAGCACAATACAATATCATAGAGCATCTTGGGAACATGCCAGCCCAAATATCTATCTTGGATTTGCTCCGCACATCACCCATCCATCAGGAGATCCTGGACAAAGCTCTAAAAGAAGGTCATGTCCCCATGGACATTAACACAACTCAGTTTGAAACTCTTGTGGGACACCTATCTGCAGCATGTGCCTTATCCTTCAAAGAATCTGATATACCAGATGTCGCTCCTGACCATACTCTCCCTCTCCGCATTGCTGTCATGGTCAGAGATTTCGCTATCAAACGAGTTCTAGTGGATAATGGCTCAGCCCTCAACTTGTGCACATTAAAATTCATCAAGAAGATCGGGTTCACAGAGGCCAACATACAACATGAGCAAATCACTATCAAAGCATATGATAACTTGGAGCGTACCTCTGAAGGTACTATAACTTTGCCTATCCAGCTAGGCCCAGCAACGCAAGATACTCTCTGCCACGTTGTTGATCTTGACCTACCGTTCAATATCCTCCTTGGTCGTCCATGGATCCATTCCATTAAGGCCGTACCATCTACTTACCATCAGTGCATCAAGTTTCCACATCAAGGCACTGAGGTTACCATCCACGCTGACCCTAACCCCTTTGCATACTGCCTTGCGATGGAAGCATCTTTCCCTCATTCTACTCATTATCCTGGAACCGATATTGGTACTTCTATTGCTAGCTCATCCCGATCCCATCGCGATCTAGAGACCATCCTTTCTTCCACCTTATCATCCATCAAGATCAACAACCAGGGTTGTGGCGAATACAGCCTCAGTGATGCATTTGCTGTGGGAGCTCTTCCACGTGATCCACATACTCAAGGGCACCCAAGTTGTCAAAACAAACCTGTTGAAGAACATTATAAGCTCAAGCAAATCAGAAACATGACTTTTGAGTCTCATGGTACCATCAACAGCAAAGAAATGGATCCAGATATTAACAAATGGTTATACAAAGATCCCCCATCACGTGACACACAACTTCTTGAGTACTTCAAAGAGAAATATCCAATCCCCTACAAAAATGTCACAGAACACTATAACTATCAAGGTGGTGGTCTAGGACCACAAGAGGATGGAAACTTATTTCCTATCATACCATCCCAGAATCCAGAACAGCAAGGACTTGGCTTTAATACCTCTCGCCTGCTTGAACAAGAGCCCAAAACCATAACTGCAGACACTAACATGACCAACGTGAACTTTTCGAATAGCCAGGATGACCTTGTGGAAATCGAAGACATCCCCGAAGAGAAAGACATCCGATCCTACGACGATATCTTTGCCGACGACACCCTCCTGGGGACTTCTGTCCTCCAACAACTATCCATCAACCTCATAGATCTTCCCCTCACAAACCCCGACCTCATAGATTGGAACCAACCAAGCATCGCACACATCGACGAGTTCCAAAGTGCACAAGCACTCCTAGAATTCATGGGGGCATCAGGTCCAGCAAGCTATCAGGATCCAACATCAACCTCTGTCTATCAGCTTCACCCAGAAGGATATTTTGGGGAAGAGGCAAGCTTTAGTCGCAAAAATGAAATAGCAAGAGAACATCATGAGTCTTTATGTGAAAACCCCCTTGGGGCACATTCTGATTCCAAAATAGTAAAAATAAAGGGCGTATCTTCTAGTGAAAACCTGGCAATTCAGGCGCTAGAAGATGAAACCTTGCCTCTTCCCCCTATCCGCGATTATAGACCAGAGCAGTCACCGATCATCATAGAGGAGACCAAACCAATCAACTTGGGAACAGAAGAATGTCCAAAGATCACCTATATTGCAGTCAACCTAACAGAAGGAGAAGAAATCGCTCTCAGTGCCTTGCTCAAGGAATCAGTTATCAACTTTGCATGGTCATACGCCCACATGCATGGGCTTGATCCTAATCTTGTCATTCATCATCTAGCAGTGGATCCTAATATCAAGCCAGTGAAGCAAAAGCTAAGGAAAATGCATCCAAAGGTAGCATTGCTCGTTAAAGCAGAGCTTGAGAAGCTCCTCCAAGCTAAGATCATCAGAGCAATAGATTATTCAGAGTGGATCTCTAACATGGTGCCCGTCACAAAGCCTTCTGGCGACATCAGAATATGCACAGATTTCAGGGACTTAAACAAGGCATGTCCTAAAGATGACTTCCCATTGCCAAACATAGACATGCTTGTAGACCTTACAGCGGGTCACGAAATGCTATCACTCATGGATGGATTTTCAGGCTACAACCAAATTCATATAGCAGAAGCAGATCAACATAAAACAGCATTCACAACCCCATGGGGTACCTTCTGCTACAACATGATGCCATTTGGGCTAAAGAATGCAGGAGCAACATATCAGAGAGCAATGACAGCGATCTTCCATGACATGATCCACAAGATTCTTGAAGACTATGTGGATGATATCCTTGCAAAATCCAAAACAAGAGATGAGCACCTCGACATCCTAGAGCGTGTATTTGATCGTCTGAATCATTATGGCTTAAAGTTAAATCCTAAGAAATGTGTCTTCGGCGTAACATCTGGCAAGCTTCTAGGCTTCATCGTCTCTAGACGAGGCATAGAGATCGATCCTAAAAAAGTAAAAGCAATAACAGAGATGCCTCCACCAAGAAATCTCAAACAGCTCAGAAGCCTACAGGGCAAGCTTCAATCAGTTCGGCGATTTATCTCTCAGCTAGCAGATAAGTGTCAACCCTTCTCACATCTCTTATGCAAAGACACCAACTTCAAGTGGGATCCCATATGTCAAAGAAGCTTTGATAAGCTCAAGGAGTATCTAGCTAACGCTCCGATCCTTGTACCACCAGTTCCAGGATGCCCACTCATCCTTTACATCTCAACAACAGCTACGGCACTAGGAGCACTCCTAGCACAGCATGATGATGAAAATAGAGAACGAGCTATCTACTACATCAGTCGCACTCTTGTGGGCTATGAGCTTAACTATTCACCCATGGAGAAAGCATGCCTAGCAGTGGTCTTTGCCACTCAAAAACTTAGACATTACATGCTTAGCCACACAATCAAGCTCATATCAAAGGTGGACCCTCTTAAGTATCTGTTATCAAAGACAACCCTCACAGGCCGTATGGCAAAATGGGTCATGTTACTAAGCGAATTTGACATTCAATATGTAGATCGCAAAGCAATCAAAGGGCAAGTCATTGCCGATCAACTAGCAGAAGCACCACTGGTGGATGCCTATCCACTAATCATGGAATTCCCCGATGAACATTTATGCATGATTGAAGAGTAGCCCATGTGGAAACTATACTTTGATGGTTCCAACACATCCCATAGCTCTGGGGCAGGAATCCTATTCGTCACACCTCAAGGTGACTATATTCCAAAATCATTCAAGTTGGGATTCCCCTGTACCAACAATATTGCAGAATATGAGGCACTCATCTTAGGTCTCAAAATAGCTATCCAATGGAACATCACAGAATTACAAGTATTTGGAGATTCACAGCTGATTATCAAGCAAGTCCTAGATGAATATCAGACAAAGGATGACAAATTGCTACCCTACAAGCAACTGGTGGATAAACTGAAAGAGCATTTCCTACATCTACAATTCAATCAGATCCCAAGGCTTCAAAACAAAGCAGCAGATGCAATGGCAACCATCGGATCCTTATTGGAAATCCCACATGACGCAACACAATATGAATTTCTAGTCGAGCAGCTACACTTGCCAGCTTATGAGAACGCCGATGCAGACATGGTGTGTGTCTTGGTTGGTCCTCAATCCCCATGGTACCATGACATCCATGCATATCTAAAAAATGGTATCATATCTCCCCATCTCACCAATAACCAACGCCAAAACCTTATTCGCAGAGCTTCCCGCTACACTCTTGTAGCCAACACCCTATATCGTCGTGGGTATCACAATGTCCTATCTAGATGTTTAGATTCAAACGAGGCCATCCTGGCCTTACAAGAAGTTCATGCTGGAATTTGCGGTGCCCACACGAGTGGCATGGTTCTAGCAAAGCAGCTGCTTAGAGTTGGATATTATTGGCCAACAATGGAACATGATGCGTGTGAATTTGTCAAGAAATGTCTCCCATGTCAACAGCATGCCAATTTGATACATGCACCAGCACAGGATCTACAACCTATTGCACCATCGTGGCCTTTTTCATGTTGGGGCCTCGACCTCGTTGGCTTGATCACCCCCCTCTCTTCGGATGGACACAAGTATATCATAACAGCCACAGAGTACTTTACTAAATGGGTTGAAGCGATTCCACTCACCCTAACCACTGGCATCCAAATATCCAAGTTCATCCTTTACCACATCATTTGCCGCTTCGGCATACCATCTACCATTTTCACAGACCATGACACACCTTTTGAAAACCAGCATGTGGATGATCTATGTGCCAGACTCCACATCCATCACCGTTTCTCCAGTCCATATTTCCCTCAAGGAAATGGCCAATCTGAGGCAACTAACAAAACTATCTTGAAAATCCTCAAGAAGGTTGTCAATGATTCTGGTCGTGACTGGCACCTCCAAATCAATCCCGCCCTTTGGGCCTACCGCACTTCTTATCGCACTCCCACAGGCACCACCCCATACTCCCTTGTATATGGTGCTGAAGCTGTTCTACCGATCGAGGTTGAGCTCCCCTCATTGCGAGTCTCCATGAAGAACTACACCACTGATGAAGATTATCGTGTAGCCCGTCTCACACAGCTAGACCTGTTAGATGAAAAGAGACAGCAAGCCTATGATCACCTGGTTGCATACCAGAATCGACTTAAAAGGAGTTATAACAAGAAGGTCCATCCTAGACAATTCCAGGTCGGTGACATGGTCCTTAAAGAAAATCAGAAGGTCCTAGCAAATAGAGAAAAGAAAGGCAAGTTTGAGCCTACTTGGTTGGGCCCCTATGTTGTCACCGCATCCTTTGGCTCGGGAGCCTATCAGCTATCAACACCAGAAGGTGAGCCCTTGAATGATCCTATCAACATCATCCATCTGAAGAGGTTCTATGCCTGAACCTGATCCTGCATATATCAAAAAATCCAAAAACATTCAAAAAAGCAAAAAAAGAAAAAAAGAAAAAAAAGAAAAGAGAAAGAGAAAATAATCGTCCAACGGTGAAAACTTGGCAATTCAAGCACCTTGGACAAGTATGTTGGTGAAAACCTGGCAAAAAGGTGCCAACATAGTAAACTGAGCTATTTATCTATTTAGTTGTCCTTTCAGCTACCGTCCTCTTCCTCCATCCATAACAGATCTCCCAGCAGTTTCATCTCCCCTATCTTCCAAGCATTCAGCTTCCATCTTTCTCCAACCCATTTGCAATCCATATCCTATTCCAAAGCTTTGTACCATATCTTGTACCATATCCTTATCCCTTTCCTGTACAGCGCATTCCTCCCTGTATTTATCCTTCTTGTCTCCGTCCTAGTGAGAGTCCTGTATAGCGAGATCTTCCTATCCCCAATCCTGAGCTTCTGTACCTATCCCTTGTGCATATCGTTCCTCCTTGTTGTACATAACCCTTTGTCCGTCCTGCAGCAGCATTTGATCAAATATCTTGTCCCATCCCCAGCCTCAGAAAACTTTTAGTCCCACTCAGGCCTTGTGCTTCAGCAACATCAATTGTCGACTTATCCTTGCTCATCCTGATTATTCCTTGAACTTCAGCTTTTGCCAGCAAACAACTACACTTATTCTCTTACCAACCCATGGGTCCTTGAGGATATATCGTTCCTCTTGTCTGATCTAATCTTCCATCCTGGTCCTTGAGGATATATCGTTCCTCCTGTCCGACCAATCTTCCCACCATCAATCAAACCTAATCTCTCTCCTTGGCAAAGGATGTCTTTTTGGAGTTATCATTTTGATCTTGGATTTTTTGTCCTTTGGGTCTTGTTAATATTTTTGGCTTCTCTTTATCCCACCAAGGTCACCACGATTCTTTATATCACGGTGTGCTGCGTGTGCGGATAATCTGGGGCAAGGTCTTTTGATCTTTCGCTTCTGCCTGTGAGTCAGTTGTGTGTTTGTGGTTCCTTCAGCATCGGTTCCACCATGTCGCCTCTGCGCTTCATGTGTGATGTTGGGGCAACCCTGTGTGTTTGTTTAGCGTCAGTCCTCGTCAGTCCTCTGCAACACTAGTGACAAGGCCTCGTGATCCCAGTATCCTTGGCAGGTCTCTAGCATTGCTATATTAAATCTAGGCTGTGCACTCCCGTTTGCACTTGGAGCTATCTGGTCCCTTGCATTTATCATATAGATTAATCGCTGCATCTTGCATCTTGCATTTCCATCTCATCTTGCATATCATCCATACTTGTTCTTAGAAGTGAGGTTATTTATCTCCCCTTTCTTCCTAGGCCCTTCCTTTCTCATCCCGCAGGGCACACTCTGTCCCAGGGCGTAATCCCTCTTTCTCCTTGTCCCACTGGGTCCATCTTCCATGATTTTGTCCCACCGGGGCATGTTCCTCTTTCTTCTAGTCCACCCGAGCGTCATACCTTCTTCTTCTGATTCTAGCCTCGGCATCTTGTTTTCTTGTCTTTGACGCCATGCCACTTGCGGCATCGCATCAAAGAGGGGCAAAATGTAGACACCGAAAAATCCTTCAGAAAAGAAATTATTTTTGTTTTCCGAAAATCCTTGATGACATCATCATTTATTAATTAATTAATTATTTAATTAATTTATTTATTTTTATGGCATTAAATCCCTCTCTCTTAATTAAAAATCTTTAATTAAAGAATCTAGCCTAAAAATGTCATTTGGACATTATCCCTAATTTATTAATTATTTAATTAATAAATTGACCAAAAAACCTCAAAAATAAATTAATTTATTTTTTATCCCAAACTTGGCCAATTTCCTCTAGACCACTAACCTCTTCCAAAATCTTCTAATCCCTTCTTAATTTCGATTAAAAGGCTAATCCCATCTTTTCTAACCCTAATCCCAAGGTTAAATATTTAATTAAGGTTAAATATTTAATTTCCATATTTATTGAAAATACTTTAATAAATATTCCTAAGACTTAAGCTTTTGGAATGAATAACCTTTTATTCCAAGGAGAAATCTAGACTCTTCTAGAATCTTCTCAAATCCACCCTCTTCACCCATCCTAATCCTTTTCTTTGTCCTAATCTAATCCTAATCCTACCCTTAAACCTTTGTGCAATCCTAACCAAGCTTAAGACTTTCCTAAACCAAATCAAAGTCTTTCCCTCCAAATATCTCAACCACAAAGCATTTATTGCTTCCCCAAAGTCTTCAAAGCCTCTTAAAGCCCATTCATTGCTCTTACAAGCATTTATTGGAGAGTTATGAGCTTGGAGCCCCCTTTGTTGACTCCTCTTTGCCCTTCCCTTCATCCACTCACCTTGTGACATGTGTCACCTCCTGATTGGCTGAGAACTAGCACAATCCATGTGCTTCCCTTTGAGTGAATCTTGGCCTCTCTTAAGGATTTCAATCCTGGCCATTCATTCCTCCTACCCCAAGCCTTAGAAATCCTATAAATACCCTCACTTCCTAAGGCAAATCATCCTTCAACTCTCAAAACTCAATAGCAAAGTTATAATGTCATTTTCATTCTAGCATAAGCATAAACTCATCTTTTTTAGATCATTTTCAAGCTTAAATCACATCTAAATTAGCTTAAATGGATTAACATAGATTCATTTTTTGTTTTAATCTTAGTTCTTTCATTTAGCTTTTGCATATTTGTGTGTTCTTGAGGCCTTTGAGGCAAAATAGGTTCCTCATACCTATTTTGTGTCATTTTTGGGTCTTCTTGATCCTCAAATCATCCTATTTTGCATGCTCCAAGTGCTTGAGTTTGCACACCCACATCCCTCTATATCTAAGCATATCAAACGGTGCATGGGCGCATCCGTTTTAAGCTTAAACTGAGGTGGCTTTGATTTTAGTTTGCTAACCATTAAATTTGATTTGATTATATGCTATGACATTTATTTGTCTTTGACCTTCAAAACAGGTTTAGGTGCACTCACAAATCCTAGTCTACAATATCTATACTCTTCATTCATACCTACAATGGAGTCTCCTTCACACCCATTAAAATGCTAACAAAAAATCACTTTGACTTTATGTTTTTGTAGATCAAATGAATCCATTTTAAAAAACCTATCTATGTAGTATGATGTTATTCAGAACAAGCTTTCTAATGAATATAATTTTAATACATATTGAGTTCATTATCACTTTTAAATATTACATTAACTAAACATAGGTTGTTTGGTCATTCAACAACTTGTCTCTTCAAGATTTTGGGAAAAATAACAAATTACAAAAAAAAAATTTATAAAAAATATCTAGGAAAAGAGTATTTGTGTTACCTTTCTATAAAAAAAGAAAAAATGAATTTCGATATACACAAATCAAGTTAGAGTGATCCAAGTGACCTTATGTCTAAATTATAGTTACTGTCACTTTAGAACTTAATAAACTATGAAATATTGACTCAAAATGAATGAAACCAATTGCATCCTTTAGATATTGAAGTTACAAATATAATCTCAAAAGAATTACATCATCATCATATTTAAAAAAAATTTATGTTGATCCAAGTGATAGTAACTCCTTAAAAACACAGTTTTTCACACAAACCACTTTTTGAAGGAGAAGGAACAATGAATTTAAATGAATTTAATTTTTTTAGAAAACTATATTTAGAAACTAGGAAGAAAATTTTATAAGACTCTAGTTTACATCATCTTCAAATTCCTAATAGTTTTGCAGCAACAGGTGTTCGAAAGTGAAGTTTTTTCTCAGAATGTTGATCTCTATGTCAAATTTGGCCAAAAAGTGGGACACATTATTGTGGGACCACCCTCTTACTATAATGATTACAAGTCATTATTTTTAAACATAAAATATATTAGCATTAACAACCTTTTTTCTATCTAGGCAACACCAAAACTGGCGCCTAGGATTAGTCTTTGTGTGTGAGATCTTCAACTAGCATGAGCCAGCATCACATTGACAATTATGCATTGACACATCTCTCAAAGCCATTAACCCTATATCAATAATGCACCATCAATACTACATTGTTACATGAATATTATAATAAACCCCATGTCTATCTTTTAAGCTGAAAATATAATAAACTTCTTTGTAAATAATGGATTTCGCACAAAGACTTTACCATTTTAAATTCCTTAAGTATACTTGTTATAAATAGATTTTAAATAGTTAATCTAAGTGTTCTCATTCTCCACAAATCTAGACAAAAATCTTATAAAAATATATAGAGCACTAATCTAACTCTTATATGAAAAGGGAGAGGATGGAATTAGATATAGGCTTATACGAGATGATATAATCAGTATAAAGTTATAGTGAAAGGAAAACATCAATCACTAAGAATTATGGAAGTAAAACCAATTTATAAAGCTTCCAAGCAAAACTTAGAATTAGAGACAATAAATTTTTTTAAGTGTACATCGATCATGGCCTGACTATGTTAATATGCAGCAACGTAGCTTAAAAATAACAAATTACTCGGTAAGACTAGTTAATTGAAGCACCCACCAACCTATCTATATGTGGGTGTCATCATGTTCAACAAACTGGTATGTTCTCCACAAAAACATAATCAAATAACTATTTTTACAACATGTGTTCAACTAAAGTCTCATAATTTCAACATATTTTGCTCTTATTTATTTCATGTAATGTCACTCATGGCTTAAATTTGAGATCATGTGTGTACATTGTTTATATAATAGTGATTTTATAACTATTTACTATCAATCTATACACTTCAACCTTGGGGATTATTAAATACCATATAATATTGTATGTCCATAATTCCTGTTTCAATTCAGCATAATGTCTATTTACATTTCTAAATAAAGTGTGACACACATATAAATATCTCTAATTTTTACCAAAATTAAATCATTTTAAAGATATTTTTGAGCTCGTCATTTTCCAGAGCTTTAAAGAGGGTGGGTAACTTTTACCAATTTTCTTGTAAAGCTACAACTAAATATATCTTAAACCTGTAAAACAAGTAGAAAAGCATTAACAACATTTATAAAATTACCACAATAAAGGATCATATCCGAACTCACTTCTTTTATAATTAATTCCACATATGCTACACTTAGTAAATAGAAAAAAAACCATGAAAATAAGCACACAAGCATCAATTTTGATTAACATCTAAGTTGTTGATTTAGATATGAGTACAAAATTAGGATAATATTCATTGTTGGGGATAGAATGCAAATAGTAATAAAATGTAAAAATATCACAAGGAAGACAACAAAATGTGACTTTAGCAATCAACAAAGATATCTTATTTGATAAACTTTCAACAATGATCATCAAAGCACCTATTTTAGCACAAATACCAGTATTCCATAGGTCATGTTCCCTCAGGTATGTTCGAGTCCATATCGGGCACCTAGATTCCTATTTTGAAAGACATGAGAAGCAATATCACTAATCAATAATTTTGGTGACATCAATATTTTGTGTTTGTTAGCTACTGAGCCACTTTTTGTTCCTTTGTTGAAATTATTTGCATACACACTAAAATAATTCCACTTTTTTCTACAATTATACTATTAATATTATCCTCTACTATCATCTACAACAATAGGAAATAGTTTATCAATGTTATAAACAATTAGATAGTTTTTTCCTTTCTACAAGAAAACATGTCCAAGAAGACTGAATAAGTGAAACAATTTTGAAATAACCAAAAAGCTATATAAATAGTCAGGAGACTATAAACTCTCAGTTTTCTAAGAATTTCATATAAATGACTAAGAATGTCACTCTACTAAGAATGTCTTATAAATAATGAATGTATCACAACTTGCATAACATGACCACAACTTATCCTAAAACTATGTTCTATTAAAGGAAAAATAAAAGTAACTAGAGTCCTCCAAACTTTATTTGAATATATTTGACTCTATCCTCTTGATTCATTCTCAAGAACCCTTTGGCTCTTGCAGGTTCAACTAAGAAAGTGTCATATGCCACAATAATAGTACCTCGACTAAGTTTAGGGATGGATTTTAGGGTATCATACATATTATCTAAATCCCCTTGATCCACTTTGATAATTTGAGGCTTACAGAGGCCCTCCTATAGCTTATTGATGGTTTCACACATCACATCCATGGAAATAGCCATGCTTTCCTTCTTCCTCTTTGGCCTCCTTGATGATGATGTTGAACAAATCTTTCTATTGCTTGCACTAGATTGATTGGATATAGGCGTAGTGATATCCTCATCATCCAAATCAGAAGCAATCTAAATAGGTGTAGTGATATCCTCATCATCGTCAAGATTGAGGGCCTCATTCATAGGGTGTTGTTCTTCTATCTCTTGAGTCATTGTAGCTATGGTACCTTTAGCTATGTCATTCCCAACAATGAAGGCTAAGTCATTGTAGTATTGGAATGACTTCCTCTTAAAGACTTGGCATTTCTAAATTATTTTCTCTACATGTTGGCATAATGATTAAATTACTTTTTTTTCTTTCATTACTTATTTTTCTCAAGACTTTTATTTTGATGTGGGTTTCAGGAGCCCTGTAAAATCTGTTTTACTTAATCAAAAACTTAATAAGATAGATATAACTTAAAACAAAATATTTTCATATCCCAAACCCTAGATCAACAAAATCCATAGATTGAGTAGTCGCACTCTATTCACAACCATTTATATTTTTCAACTCTCTCATATTTCTATAACCTTGCTTCCATGTTTTCAACTTGTTCTTGAAGTTAACCTTTGACAAATTCAGGCTCAACTCCCCATTGAACCTCCTTTCAATGGAGGTCCAATCTTCTTTTTTGAAACCCCCTTCACCTTTTCTTCCAAGCTGGCCTTGCTCATAGAGAAGGTATAGAAACTTGTGTTCCATTTATCTTGTCCATACAACCTTCTTCGAAGAAGAATCTATATGGCTGACTTGAATGTCATCATCCATGCTCATTAAGAGTGTTTTGTATGAAATTGGAAGTCAAAAGGTAACAATAGATCAATGGTTTTGATTAGGCCAAGTAGGTCCTCTACTCCCATTGTTGAATCGCCTACACCCACTATTAATAATATAAGTATTTTTTAAAGTATTGTTGTTGATGATGTAATTATTGTTGTTAATGATGTAAGTATTGTTGTTAATAATGTAAGTATTGATTTTAGAAAAGATAAATATGACATGCATCAAGAGATAAGGAAAAACATATAGGTTTAACTTTTCACTATCTTAAAATTTCACTTAGAGGGTGCAATACAGATGAAACAAATCAAGAGACTTAATATTATATTTTAAGTTTGAAAGTTATCATGAAAAGATACCAAAAAGTAGTCATTCATAGCCTAGTTCCAGTAAAATGGTTATCAAATCCCAATTACAGTAGAATGGTTGACATATGTTCCACTATAGAGCACTAAAAACTTCTTTTTAAACCTATTCAAACAATACATTATCTAACTTCGATGAGTTAATTCTTTGTACAATATGTTTTAATGGCTTCTCCCATTCTTCACCAAAAGTGCATGTGAAACCTAATAAGATGTGCATATTGCATAATATAAATAGGCATTAAAATTTGTATATATTGTTTTTGAAAATGACTTATAACAATGATACACTCAATTTATTTTGCATTCAAGGTTTCTAAACATTATTTTTGATGACTTGTAACTACTACACAATAGATTCTAGTAATTTAACACTAACAATCTACTAATATGCACAATGATTAGACTTCTCCTAGCCTCTTGTTCAACCTATATAAATGGAAACTACAATTAGTATCCTCTGTCAAGCACCTTTCTCCATTTTAAAATATAAAAAAAAAAATCCAATAATTTATAAGTGTAGACACTACAAGAACAAGCATCAACAAAATATCTAATAGTTTTTTCAACATGCAATAAGGATCTCTAAAAAAAATTATCAAATTTTATTTTTTGTTTAAGCATACGATTTACAAAAAGCTATCATGTCATACTTGTAGGTACTTGAAATAAAAAGCTTACAACTAATGGTTAAAGAACACTTTGACAATAGTTTATAACATGTTGGAATTAATAGGTACTGAGAGGGGGATTGAATCAGTACAAGAAAATTAAAAACCAATTCAACCACTAGTCCAAACAACTTCAACAATAACTTCCAAAGTAAAAAGAATATATAACTGATACAAGAAAATAAAAGATAACAATATCAAGCAACCATAAAATCATCACACATAACATAATGATTTTTATGTGGAAACCCTTGGTTGGAGGGAAACACCACAGTGGGGATGACACCCACAAGCTCACTACTTTAGTAAAATGAGTTTTCCCTATTTGAAGCTTACAATTACCCTTTTCAAGGGTTCACCATGTTAGGAGTGTCTAGTACCTTATTAGAAGTACAATCAGATCTGCAAAGATCTACCCCGCAAGAGGATTTCAAGATTTTGTATAGAGCTCACCCTGTTAGGGGATTTACAATGATAAACTTGTTAAGGTTCCCTCGGTTAAGGGATTTGCTTGTTGCAACTGCTAGGGAACAACAAGTGAATGATCTGGATATAGCATTGATTGCCTGTCAAATCCAATCTATTTTCTGTACTTTGTAATTGTTCACAACTCTACCTCTATCTGATCTCATATTCTAACCTTAATTGATATCATGAATATTTATCACAACACTTACAATATCATAAACAACCAACTACCAATAACCTTTTCCAATATGAGTAGTAACCTTTAAATATACTTCTAGCACCGACTAAAGTTCTTTTCCTGCATAATATTCGTGTATCAAAATGATAAAGAAAATATTAAAATAAATTTCCTTCGACCACGTCGGCTCAAACTAAAATCTTCATGGCTATATCTCCAAGATAGTCAAACATGTTTTGACTACACTAATGCACTACCTTAAATTTTCCTTGAATTGTGGCATCGATTCCAAGACTGCCAGCACACCAATTCTATAGCCATAATTCCATATCAGTATAACACCAAATGTCATCGCAACATCTATACCACTTACCAATATGAAATCTTCCAACTAATGCTTAAGAAAACAAGTGTTCTTACCGGTCTGCAAGACTGTGCCAACACAAACTCTCTCACTGATCAACCAAAATGGTTGTGGTCACAACCACACTTTACTCAGACCATCTTGATGCTCTATTTGGGACTGCACTGCATAGATTTTTCATCAACATAACCGCAACTAAATTGTGACCTATTTGTCTACCGATCATCTAGACTTAACCAATTTCTAGTACACCAATCACATAACCTTTACACCGATTATGATAAGTGTATGAACTATCTTATTTTCCATCAATGACAACCAAACCAATTGCATTCTATGACTACAACTGTGCCAACTCAACACAATGCCAACATAAGAAAGCTAGGTCCCCTAAAACTACAACTAAGTTGGAGATCTGTAGTCTTCCCACATCCTCTATCATAATGAAGTTTTGTACTATGCAACATGCTAAAATAATATTTATTTTTGTCATGATTTGATAAGATGTCGCATGCCTTAGGATAGGAAAATGCTGCTTCAAAATCCCCAATATAGACTATATTGCATTCCTGAGTGAGGAGTGTTGGTGGTTAAACAACTCTTGTGGAGTGTTCATTAGTTTTTCTCTTGAAAACTCCTTTATCATGTACACTGATAAGGGGTGAGAAATCCTAGTATGTTTGGATATCTAGCATCAACTAAATAATATTTTCCTACATAAAAATGGTGCATTGTTATAATGTTGTAACACTTATCGCATGCTTCACTATATAATCATTTACACGATGATTTGATATACAGGGGGGAAATACCAGTGGATCTGATCTTGAGAGAGCCGAAGCTAGAACATGGCTACCTACAACAGACCCTTCCCAACTAGAAAGGATGTATTTAAACTTATAATCAAATGAACACACACCCATAAAATTATGCGACAAGTTGCCTTTTCTATCATGATATTTAGCTTGTATGTCGACATCATTAGTGACTGGTATATGGGATCCATCAATTGCTCCAACACAATCCTATAGTAAGAAAATTTATAATCAAATGAACACACGATAATAGGATTAAGACTCAAGCAAATAAACTTTTACCACTAGGAGATTTACCTTTAAGTGTGGATCAAAATAGTCCTTCCCACTAATTTCTAGAGGAGTGTTCGGACCAAGGGGTAAAAAATAATCTGCATGGAGCGCTAAGATAGCCATCAAGACCTTGTGAAAGTATTGGATTATTGTCTCTCCTGAGTGCCCAAAGGAAATCTTATGATTCCTCAAATTGTGGCCAAGGGTATGGAGGAACATCACTAGTTGTTCTTCTAACATTATGTGTATCATATCTGTAATGCTTCCTTTTTGCCTTAGAATATTGGCTAGACAAAAGAAGGATCCTCTACTCATATGAATTTGGTCATGATAATCCATCTCATTAGAATGATATGCTTATAAAAAATAATTCCATTTCTTTTGTGCTTGCACATTTCTCTTCTACCTTATTGTGTAGATGTTTCTATGGCTACCGCAAGGGCAGCAAGAAAAACTGCAAGAACATGAATGACTTAAATGGTCTTCCTAACAATATATCCTTGAACATTTATAATGTTAATAAGATCCATCAATGACCTAAAACCAATCCAAGGATGAAGATTTCAGAGATGAAGTCCATTGTCATTCATATTATTTCATCAACAAAACAAAATTCTTTTTCAGAGAACACTACTATCTACAAAAAATCAGCCACAAAAATAGAGGAAATCTTGAGCATGACTAACTCTATTCAAATTTTGTACAAAATACCAATTCTAGTGCAAAATTTTTGAATATCAGTTAGGCCCAACATAATAACGAGAACAAAAATAGAGGACCCAATATAGATTATGTATATGGTTTCTACATATGGCTCCTAGTCATCCTCTCCTACTAAGGTTTCTATATGGTTTAGAATTGGAGGCTTTCTGGTGCATTCTGAAGATTCATGTGCATGACTTTGTTATAGATTTTGAAATGTATCTATAGGTATGGTCTATTAAAAAGCTTGAGAGTTCAATTTCTGAGAATAAAACTTACAAATTTTAAATCTTATTCTACAAGAACAATGAAAATTTGTGGCTTTTCTATGTAATAGTATTGGAAGGGTTGTTTTGTGAAGCTCTGTATATTGGAACCCTTGGAGGTCTTTTCTTTGCAGGAACCTTTGCCATTTCTTGTAATTTTTTTCCCTCCACTTTTATTAGGGTTGTTGAAATGAAGGATTTTTTGAGACTTTACTTTGAAACCACAACTTCCATGTAATATGTATCTTTATCATTGTTTTTTGTAGATTCAAATCTTAGAGGGGTTTTTACATTTTATTTTGATCTTGATTGTAAGGTTGTGATCTTTTATGTAAACTTCTTGAGGGTCTCATGTTATGGGCCATGAATCTAAGCTAAAAAAACTTTATACTTGAACCCTTAGTTATGAGTACTTAATCCATAAGATGCTTGATGTCTTTGTTTGAATCCTTCTTAGTAAATTTAAAATAGATCTCAAAAGGAAATGTGTATAAGTTGAAGCTCTTTGTAGTATATCAAATCGTAAAAGATCCAATAAGGGTATCCCCTTAATGTAGCCATAATTTTCTCTGATATTACTATAACAGTGTCACTAAGAACCCTAGTTGATATCTTTAATCATGCCACTAAGACCTGGCACACTTCTCTTTGTTTAATAGCTATATTTCATTCAAACATTAGGCAATATTTTGACATACAACAAATCATCTATTGATTTATTTATGTTTGATGAAAATGTAGACAATCTTTCCAAACATATTTTCTTCCATATTATAAGCACCAAAAAACAAAGACAAAGTTTGTTGAAGAATTTTTTTTAAAAGGGGATATTAAGAGTACCTGACGGAATAGAAACCCTTGTTAAGCCTTATTAAGTGGCTCTACTGCTAGATATTTTGTTTGTTGCAATTCCAAAAAGATATAGAAATCCTATCATAAGTTTTTAAAAAAACAATGTTTTAAATGAGTGACACACAAGAAACAATACAAGTTTTCAAAAAGGAAACATGAATGGCATGCACAACAAAGATATCAAGCTAAAATGGAAAAGGTACCTATGATAAGTAGAATGTAGATAAAAAGCCATAATTTTTAGAGAAGTTACAATGATCTCTAAGCATCAGAGGCTACACGGATGTACAAGGTCATCGTCAACTTCAAGATCAACACACAGTACCATACTGTAAAGTGCCATAGAAAATTCTTGCAATATGCTACAACTACAAGAGCACTAACTACATCATAGAAGTGAACATACTATTACAGTCATGTGAGTATGCAATGAGGAAAGCCTTCACAATGAAATAATACATTTTTTTCCAAAATGTGATAAACTTATAAAGATACAGAATATTCAAAAAAATTATCAATTATACAATAGTTCATATGGAGTTACATCATGATTATGTGAAAGATTGGATACTTGAGTTTTGAATGTATTCGGATGAATTTTGTGAGTGTTGTGCATGTTATGATATGAGATCCATGTTGTGTTGAAAGATGTAGTTATGAATTCCTTAATGCATGCTTTATGAGTATTGGGAAGGAAATATGGTGTCATTATATGGATATTTTATCAAAGCATAAATTTTTAAATAATGAACTAGGATAAAAGGAACGTGCATGTATTTCTTTAATATTCTTAGGTTTCATAGCAGTCAAACAAAATATCCTTGGTTGCATGGAGGCAACTGTTAGAGTATTATTACTTTATGCTTATTAATTAAATCATATTGATTTAATTATATAAGTTCCTATTACTCTAGTTACTTAAGCTTCATTTAGGTGCATTATTAATTAATTATTAATTAATAATGTGCAACCTAGCTTTTCCCTTTAGGGTTTCTATCTCACCTTTTATAAGGTTGAGCAATGTACTTTTTCATTAATCTCTTATGCATTTTTCACATTTGAGAGCACTTTTCTTTTATCTCCATTTTTCTTCTTTTGTAACAGGTTATTGGCCAACAGGTTCTTCTTGGGTTGTGTAGAATTGAGTTTGATCAATTCTTTCATAGTATCTGAGCTCAGATCTGTGGCTGCTTGTTCCTGATTTGAAGGTTTTTTTGGAGCAGGGAGGATTTTTGATTTTCAAAAGTTTTTGGTTGTGGATCTGGGGGGGGCACTAGATTTTGGAGCACTTTGGGCACAAACCAACCTCACGGTTCAGTCTAGAAAGCCCAAAAACCCCTATAGTCATATAACGCACGACCTATTTCAGGTTAGTTGAAATTTGAAGCAAAAAAAAATTTGCTTCCAAGCCTAGCACATATCCCAAGAAAGATTTTTTTTTTATTTCAAAAAATAAAAATTTTCAAAAAAATAAAAAAATTTATGCAAAAATTTTTATCAAAAAATTTGCTTTTTTGAAAAATTAGGTTGAAAAAACTTTACAACTTTAAAAAGTTGTTTTGCAAACTATATTAAAAAGTTTTTAAAAACTTTTTAGAAAAAGGTCTTTTTGACCTTTGCAGCAGCAGCGTACAACCCTCATTGCATGCCTTTTGGGCGTTAAACACTATGCATAACGCTTTACAAGCATTTCAAAAAAAATTTAAAATTTTTTTTAATAAAAATTTTTATTTTTTGAAACCCCCCATGCAATTTTGAGATCCGCCAATTTAGGCAGATTTTTTGGTGGTTCCACCATTTTTGGCGAGTTTTTTGGCTATCTACCAACTTTGGTGAAGTTTTGGAGAATCCGCACATGCAAAAATTTTGGCACGGATTTCAAGGCACCTAGTCATCTGGTGATGTCAACATACAGTCAACGCACAGTCAGCAAGTGATGTCAGCATACAGTCATTGCCCAGTCAGTAGGTGACATCAGTGATGATGTCATCAAGTCATGTGACGGTCATACAACCGTCAAATTTTTTCCCATGACTGGTTTTTTCCAGTAGGCTTGTATTTTGGGGTACTTGTGCTTTTTTGGTCATACAAGGCTCATATGGACTTGAAATTCAACATATCATATATCGTCGAAAAGGTCTTTCGAGCCCGATACATTGGTGTAGGTTTCATTTCTTGATTCTTCCATTTTGATGCCATTTTTTAGATTCAAATTCAAGATACACAAATTGTCATTTTGAAGCATTTCTTGCTCTTTCTTTCTCACGCTTTCAGAATTGTATTGGAATTGGGTTTTATCAATTATGGGGGGTGTTCTTTCTTGCTTTTCTGTCATTTATCTTAGAAAACAAAACATTGTATCACATAAAATAAAACCCCTTATGCATCTTCTGTCTAGTTTTGAAAGAAAACATAATAAAAATATCAGTCAAAGCATACGGCACTATGGCAGACATAGCATCTGTTGAGCTTCTTACTCCACACAATTACCATGTGTGGAAGGCTCGTATGACATGGCTTCTTCGATCACGGGGGTTGTGGTCCTATTTGGATACAGTTCAGCCTCAATTGACCCGACCATTTGAGGTCATGCAGCACATGAACAAGATGGATGAAGCCATGGGTTTGATGTCACTACATGTTTCAGACAGTCTACTTTTTCACCTTGATGGTTGTGATACTCCTGAGGCCATTTGGGACAAATTTTAGTCTCTTTTTGGCACTGTGAATGAATTCAGGGCACTACAAATTGAGGCAGAGTTGACTTCATTGGTACCTGATTCTTTTCCCACCATTGAGGACTTCTTGATGAAGTTCAAATCTCTCCATTCAGTTTTACAGGGATGTGGGAAGAACAAGACAGATACAGAGTGCATTTATTTGATTCTTTCTAAGCTTCGGGGACACTTTCAAATTTTCTCTTCTACTTTCTACTCCACTATGGATGCACTGGGTGCACGACATGTTATGCCCTCTTTCAAGACATTTTGTGACTAGTTGACTCGTGAGCAATCAAAGCTCACTCAAATGGATTCTCTTACAGGTTCACAGGCATAGGCATTGCTTGCCAAGCCACCTCAGGGTACACAGAAGCCGAAGCAGATATCAGATTCCTCTTCTCAGCACTCTACCAGCCCACCATCTTCTTCTAAGAAGGAGAAATAGAAGACTGAGAGACCTACATGTTCCTATTGTTAGAAGGAAGCTCGTGATGAGTCACATTGTTTTCAGAAGAGATTTGATGGCTATGAAAAATAGATTGAAAATTTGCAAGCTCTTCTTCAGAAGAGCAATGTTTCCTCTCCATCCTCTTCTAGCTCACAGGGGTCTACTTTTCAGTCTTCTTCCTCATCTTCGACATTTGGACATGATATTGGAAAGGGTCATGCATTACGGGCATCTGTTGCATCCCCTTCACAAGTCCCTTAGATATTGGATTTAGGTGCTTCTCACCACATGGCATCTTCTCAAGATTTGTTCTCTTCTTTTGAGGCTTCTCCTATTCCTCATATTCTCATGGGGAATAACACTGTACAGACAATTTGCGGGATAGGTTCGGTTAGCATTCAGGATGGCACATTCAATGATGTATTGTATGTTCCATCTCTATCTGCAAACCTTCTCTCGATTTATCAGATTACACGCAGTGGTTCAGGGAAGACAGTTGAGTTCACAGAAGATTCAGTCTTCATCAGGGATACTGCGACAGGAGGCATTGTTGCTATAGGGATAGTTGATCATTCCACCTATCTCTACACCTTCTCTCACTTTGGTCCACCATCTCCATTGTTGGAGCACAACTCTCCTCTTTTGCAAGAGCATCATGTGGTGCAGTCAGGTCACTTGAACCTTTGTGTTGTTCCCAAGACCAGTGTTGTGACTGCCACACCACATCCTGAGGCATACTTTTCTCTTTAGCAGGATTCTTCTTCAGCACTGCTTGACCCTCCAGCTCCATTCATCAAGCCACCAAGTGTAGTTGTTGAGGACTCTACAAAGGACATTCATCTCCTCTTTCATGACAGTGTCAGCACACCTATCATACCACCTACATTGGGGATTCACTTTCAGGATCCTCATGTCTACTCCTTTGAGCATCAGCTCAGCCTTCCAGTGACAGCTCAGCTTACAAGGTTACCTCTTCAGTGTCCATTGATTTTCACTCCTCTGCATTGGAGTCACAGTGGTTTGTTCATTGATCCATGGGTTCTTCCATTCTGGGGGGGCTTTGGAGCCTCAACCCTCTCTCATGGGGGGGTTGGCAACATGCTTTGTACTTATGGCTTTGAGAGAGTCTCTTGAAGTCATTTCTTTTAGTCTTCAGCATGCTTTTATATCTCTTTTTGGAGAGGAGTTTTTCCCACTAGGTTTTCTCCTTTGTCTCCGGTTTACAGAGATTTCCTTGTACTGGGTACCTAATCAGGCCTTGTTGCCAAGACCCATTTCTTGCTTTCATAGTTTTGCTAGGTTAGCTTTCTCCCTGCATTCAGCTTAAGGGGGGTGTTAGAGTATTATTACTTTATGCTTATTAATTAAATCATATTGATTTAATTATATAAGTTCCTATTACTCTAGTTACTTAAGCTTCATTTAGGTGCATTATTAATTAATTATTAATTAATAATGTGCAACCTAGCTTTTCCCTTTAGGGTTTCTATCTCACCTTTTATAAGGTTGAGCAATGTACTTTTTCATTAATCTCTTATGCATTTTTCACATTTGAGAGCACTTTTCTTATGTCTCCATTTTTCTTCTCTTGTAACAGGTTATTGGCCAACAGGTTCTTCTTGGGTTGTGTAGAATTGAGTTTGATCAATTCTTTCAACAACAACTACATTCTACAGAAGTGTGTGCATATCAGAAAGGTGATGCACTGAAGATAAATCCTACTCTATGCTTTTGAGAAAGTATGTTGCAACACAATGAGGAGGATCCAACTCTATAAAGCACAAAGACCTATCGCCTGGCACTAATGTGCTATAATGTATTGTTCTTGTGGTATCCTGAATGAACACCCTATTGTAGCACATATTATCAATCTTAAATCTCAAAGGCCAAGACACTCAATAGCATAGCATAAGTGTCCAATTTTTCATCATTTAGATAAGTCTAGAGGTCAAGTCCCAATAGGGAAAATGATAGATTCACCAATTGACAAAGCATCAACAATCTCGGACAAATCAATAATAAGGGGCACACAGATTTCAAAAAATGATAAAAGCCCAAAATTACAAGAGAATATCCATAAGTTGAGTCACAACTAGTTCATAGGAGAGATACCCAACAACTATAATTAGTGCAAAGAGCAGTGATTGTAGGGTAATGATCAATTTTTATAGCATCATATTCAGGTTTTTGAGATGATACAAACACCAACAAATGGTACACACAGAGGAAAACCATTATTTCTATTTGTATGAACAAAAGAAAAGATGCCCTCATTTTGTTATTTAAGAACATTGAAGGTATGCAAAATCCTCAGTGGCCTTATAAACCAAGAGAGATACAAAGAAAAATATCTATTATTTACACAAAATGTCATCAAAATCGGTAGCCTGCCCAAATGGGTTTTCCTGCTCAACAAATAACCTAACACTAGTATAAGTAAACACCCATGACAATTTTGAAATTTGCAAAAATACTTCTCTAATACAATGACATTTGTCTTCCTCAAAATCAAAATCTATAGATTGCAGCATGAAATTTATATCTCGGATTACTTTGTAACTCAATCTAGCTTGCTAGATGATATTGAGAAGGTGGGCATAAAGCTCAAAAGCATTCTGGATATTGCTAAAATGTTGTGATAGCAATGTTTGTAGATCTGGTTTGTCGATGTATTGTTGTAGAACATGGCTATTACCACATTTCATAAAATCTCCTATAAATAGCAAATAGACCCAATTCTTTAGGGTTTGATAATGATGAAAAAGATTGGCATCATAAATATCTCAGATATTTTACCTTAAATCTGATCTACTATCTTGGTATCAAAAAATAGAAGAACTAAATACCCAAAATGGGCATGTAGCATGCAAAAGTCTCGGACGTCATCAAAATATCAAAGAAATATCAAAGCTTTCAAAAGACAAACTGTGTATGGAAATTCAATATTCATATTAGAGACATGGAGGATCAACATTTTGTTATGAAAGATGGAAAATACACAGAGAACATACCTATTTGAATAGAAAAAATCTGCAGAGAAGTCTCCATTTCTCATTGCCAAACCACAGTGCAAATAAAATGGATATCAAATGAGTTGGAGACCTCTAGAAAATAGCAAAGCTTCGAACAAGCCAGAGAGATAATTGCAGATGTGAAAAATTAAAAAAAATGATTTACCCCCAATTCCCATTTAAGTGGAATTGGAATTCATTTTCCAATTCCACCTTTTGAGATGGAAGATTAAAATGTTGGTTTTGGGTGTAAATGAGAATTAACAAATCCCTATTCCATTTTCATGTTTTGAAAACAAACATAGAATATGTCAATTCGAGGATTTGACAATGACAATTCCATCCCAATTCCACCAAACAAACAAGCCCTTAGCGACTTGAGAGGATGGGTTACGTATGCCTCTAAATCAATACCCAATTCTTACTGTCCTCTAGGCTAGTCTTCACTGCTATCATACCCATTATGTATTAAAAACGTCCAGTTTGTTGTCGGTAAACTGACCCTTCACACTCACCTCTAAGATGTTGGTAGCAATATTTAATTCCTTTCCTGTAGCAGATGCATGGTAGTATAGGGCTAGAAAGCAACAGTTAATGCATTCTAAATCCACTATAAGTTAAGTCACGACACATTTAATTGAGTCATTTAATAAATTTCTTCGGCACAGGCTAAGCTCCCTACAAAATGCACCAAAAACCAAAAAAAAACTGTCAAACTTTTTTTTTTCTAGATTCGTGAAAACACTGATTTTTTTTGCAAATTTCTTGTGATTTTCAACCACAAAAAATGTAGATCATAAAGAACAGATGCTGAAAATTTCGCAAAAAATCTATTGTATTTTTTTGGTTTTTGAAATTTAGTCAATGATACATTTTATAGGGAGCTTAACTGCGTCCAATTTCTCCCCTCAATGATTCCGTAGAAATATAAACTTGACCACCAAACAGACAGCCAGCAATGAGATAACCTGATGTTGCCAATGCGAGGTTTTTTTAAATGCGATTAGAAAATACTAAATAGTTGTGAAAATTTGGATATGTAAAATTGTAGTGTCATGGTTTCATTGCGTGGCGCTTACGTCCATTGCGTTCTTATCTTTTCCTCGAAAGTTCGCCTTTAACTTATTGTGCACGGGTACACGGGTTCAGGTTTTACATTCGAACGTGTGGACACCTTCACAATACATGAATCTTTCGTTTCGCTTTATTTCTACAAAATGTTTATAATCGAAAAGCCAGAGAGCTAGAGGCGTGAGAAGGGACAACACACAGAAGCAATGGAAACTTTGCGATACAATTAAAGGTAAATCTGCACCATTTTGTAAGCCTGTAATACTCAAATTTATTTTCCCATTCTCAGGTGTATTTCTATTTCCATTTTGGTTCCTCAGGAATGAATTATTTCAACCTGTTGGCCATCTCCTTTGAAATTTTCTTCTCATTTTGTTATGTTGTTGGTCATTATGTTCCAAAAGGATATGAAAGTCGAGCTGTAGCTCGACAGTAGAAGGCTCGGGCGTGGTTCTTCTACTTTTCCACCTCCCCACCTTGCTTATTGCCCAAGCCCACACAAATTTTATCTTCAATCAATTCAATGTGTCGACCCTCGAATTGTATGGGAATGCTTCAGCGCAGTCCAATGCCATCACCCTTAATGGTCGACTCCAATTTAGTATGGGCTGAGCTTTCTATCCTCTATTTATTTGGAGTTGATCTCACCAAGTAGTGCTACGAAGTCTATTCCAGATTACAGTCACAGCAGCGAAGCTTCCATTTCCAAGTCTTTGGACGCACGATAGACTGCGAAATCAGGAGAAGATCGTTTATTGATTGTGTCGAGGTGTATAAGATGGAAATTTGTATGATGAAATTGGAATAATCTGTTTTAATCACATTTTATGATCTATCATTAAAGAAGAAAATGAATGAAGGAACAGATTAAACTGACTGAAAAGAGAGAAAAATGAATGAAGGAACAGATTAAACTGACTGAAAAGAGAGAGGAAAAGGAGACATGCAAGAGAAAGAGCAAGAGATGATGACATTTTGTAATCTAAGTATTTGTACAAAATACTTGCAAATATTGCTTTTGATGTAGCTATTTACTTAGAATACAAAGTTAATCGAACAAATACAAACAAAAAGTATAGTTGAAAAATTGATAGGTAAAAATACAAAGTTAGTCAAAAGTCAAATTAAAAAAAACAAAGTTAATAGAAAAATGCAAACAAAAAGTATAGTTGGAAATTCGAGGGCTAAAAAGTGTTCAATCATCTTGCATCGCTTGAAGAGCATTCTTAGTTATTGATAACTAAAAGAAAGTTTTCCAATTCATATAAGAAACACTTTTAGTGTAAATATTGTTTATATAATTGTATTCTTTATTATTTTTTTAATATGATTTTTTCTATATTAAATTATGATATATAATTATTTTCTTTTTCTTTTTATGTAATTAAATGATATTCCAGTATTCATTGGATTAACACAATGGTTCTTACTATTTACATTATTCTTAGGCATTAGAGTATGAATATATGCTTTAAGGTTTATTTTTATAATAGAATAAATGTAACTTATATTCAAGAACTTATTATAATATTGAAAAACTCTTTCTAAATTTCATATCTTAGTGATATTTTTCATTGCATTCGTTTCAATTTGCACTTTGAACATTCTTTTTCTTATGCATTGTTATAGACTAAGATAATGTGCTACAACATTGCAACATTGGTAAAGGTTTTAGTTGCTTGTACACTATATTCTATGACTTAATATCAAATTCCATTTTTTGGTTTGTTCTTATGGTTCTATATTGCTATTGTAGATTTTATTTTATTTTTTGAAGAGTTCTTCATATATAATCATGTTTTCTTAAATCAATTTTCCTATATTGTCTATTTATATGGTTTCATGAGATGGGATCTTCAAATATTTTAAGTCTAGAAAGACTTATCACCCTAGCTTTGTGGGTTCGAACCCAATGATCATGAATAGATGGAATCATAGAAAATTAAAATGAGGGATTTTCTTAATAGTATTGACATGAGATGTGATGTTTTATGATATTTTTTGTCTTAATATGGATAGCCATAATGCTAAGTAGATCAAAATTTGGGAGATAAAAAATATCTTGTTGATCCTAAATCCTAGTCATTCTTACCTTGGATAGTCCTGTAGCCATGGGAATTTTTTCAATCCACTTATCCTTCTAACTCATTTACTCTAATATCAAAAAAATTATTAGTTTCCCATACTCAATTTTATTATGTGGTGTGAGTAGTGTAGTTTGATGACATGGATTGATATTTCACCATCATCACCTGCTAATATCAAATTCAACATTGGTTGAAATGGAGCTTTTAGTGATTTCATGCACTAGAAACATGATTATTTCATATTTAGTTCATTAGGATAATTAAATGATAGATGTTGACTATCTTTTTCTAATTACCTTGTAAATCTAAAGATTAAAAATGATAAATTTTTAACCTCTTTGGTGATAGTTCCATAGTAGTTGTCCCTACATCTTTGACTCCAAAATACTTCTATAAAAGGGAAAAATATCTTTTGTAAAAAAGTGTTTTATATTTTTAATAACTAAATCCCTAAATGTGATTTATTCTTTCATAACCTATTGTACTTTAATGTAAGATATAAACAGTGTATTGCAAAAGATAATTTTAGACCCTTTCCATGGAGTTCCCAAGAATAGATACACAAGTACTAAAAAGTTACCTATCTACTTTTAGGAAATGCCCGCGTTCTCACAAATTCTTTAAGATTCCTACAATTCACTTGAAGTATCTAACCTAGTAGGATCTTGTACTTTACCATCTCCATCTTCTTTAACATTAGAATTTTATAGGCATCCACATAATGTTTGCAAGATGTTGGTGTCTTAATACAAAGAGACGAGAAATTTAAAATGACAATGATTAGAGAATTAAGCATGTATAGAGATCCTAATAATGAAGATTGAAGAGAATGATTAGTAAGTATATTCCAATAATAAAATATTCATCAAACACTATCATGGATGTTTCAGAGAAGGTAGTTTAAAGAATCTTGTTGAGATTAACTTAGGTGTGTTAAAGAAACCAAACGTATACCATAATATAAAAGTAAAAGTGATTCGGAAAAAAAAAACTACAACATTATCTTAGATTGAAAGAAAGGAAACTAGAAAAATACAAGAGGCTCAATTTCTATTTCAATTATGTTTAGAATATTATTTTCTAGGTTTTTTTAATTAATTGAATGGAAAATATTGCAGTTAAAAATTGCAAGAATAAACTAGCCAATAATAGAAGAGAGTAATATATGGACACAAAATAGATCATAGCAACTATTCAATATGGACTAAAACAAGTGACAAAATAACAATTTTTCTTATGTACATTTGTCACCTAGCTATATTGGTTTCAACCCATTTACACTTTCATACAACAAACTTTGACAAGCCACTACATTGTGAACACTTCTCATTTAAGTAATCATTTCTACAAAAAAATTAGCCATCATCTCTAGGACATAAAAATAGATCTAGCAACTCCCTCAATAATTTTACAAGTTGCAATGTACCACTCCTCCAAGATTTATTTAGTATGTAAACTAGAACAGTTAATAGTTCATGGTACATTAAGAACTCCACATCATATTTACAACAACAAGTATTACAAATCTTATGAAGTACACAATAAAATGGATTAAGAGATTCAAAAGGTTACTGTAAGATTTTCAAAGTTGGATGTGTTCCACAAAAAAATTTGAACAATATTGTTTAGCTTGATTCCAATTAATGATTAGGATGTGGTGTGCAGTCTCAATTGTCAATTCTCAACTTTAAAACATCCTTTACATTAGGTGATACTCTAGAGTTAGAGTGCCAAAATTGTTGAATTTTCCCCATTACAGTATCAATTAGCTTCTTATCAACACGTGGAAGCCTCCCACCAAAATCATATGTATCATTTTGAAGAGGATCTTCGAGTGTTTCTCTTCTTACAATTTCTTTATCCAACATTTTATAATTTATATTGAAATCAACATAAGTTCTTCTCATAAAATGAGCCTTTATCAAATGATGGCTTAGCAAGGAGGTTGTAATCACTCTCCAAGAAGCTCTCTTATCTTCTTCCTTGTTATTCTTTCCAATAGAATTGAGAGCATTAAAAAGATTTTTGACAATAATAGATTTTATCTCTATCTTCTTGTTCACATGAATCTTCATTTTGGATAGCAATGGTACCATATTTTGTTTCTTTAGCAATTGTACAAACAATTGGCATTGCTCAGTCAATGTCTTGTTGTTCAAATATTGCTTGAAAAATTGGGTAGCCCATATAACCAAAATGTTCATGTTGACCTCTTACATTCAAAATTGTGTATAATGTTGTTATCAATTTCAAGCAACCATTTTGGGGTTCTTCAAGGTCTTGAATTTAGAATTTCTCTTTCTTCCACACAAGGGTCTTCATTTCTCATATAGTTTGACAATACATAATGTTCGATTAGTTCAGCAACCTCATGCTCAATGTCAATTCCAACATTTTCACTTTTGATGCCAATATTTTCATATTCAAATTGATGTTGAACATTTTGAGTATCAATTCCCATATTTTTATTTTTCAAATTCAATATAATGCTAAACATTTTGAATATCAATTTCAACATTTTCATTTCCAATTTGAATATCATGTTCAATATTTTCAATATCCGTCTCTACATTTATTTTTTCATTATCATGCTCAACATTTGCATATTCAATTTTGTCTTCACTTGAAAAAATATTTATGGGAGGAGAAGAGGTCTCACCCTCACCAATATTTGACAGAACTTGTCTTCTCTTCCTATGACTTTGTCTATTTCTTTCTCTATATGCTTCAATTTGGTCTATTGTGGGTTTTATCTTATGTTTTTACTTTTGATGAATGTTTCTCTCTATTATACCTCCAGAAAGATGCTAAAAAATTATTGCTAAAGACAAATTTGTGTCAAGGATGCTCAAAAAAGAAGAATCTTATCTCTATTAGTTTGAAAACCCATGTTTTTTACCTTTAAAATGAATATAGGTACCATCGTAATGCTCAAAGTAACTCAATATCCTCTTTTGTGTGGCCTAGGAAATGAACATTGCTTAATAACTTATATTTGTTACCAACTTTTATAGGTTACCTTTTGTAAAGGGTGTCAATAATTTTTTTTCCATTCTTACTGAAAGGTAATGGATAAATTGGTTAATAACTGATATCCGATAGCTTTTTCGCAAAGAGCGCTAACAATTTTATTGGTGCCCTCACTCTGAGGTCACTGATGTGGGTTAATAGTTGATATTTGTCACCTTTCCTAGGAATTAATATCCATCAGATTTAGATATAGATTCCTAAAAAATTATTTATATGTATCCAATACATGATTTATAATAAACATACATGTAGCATATAATATATATACATATATTATATAATTTAAATAGTTCATAGGTTGGGGAGATATAGGAGTGGGGGAGAGGGGAAAAGGAAAGAGGGGAGAAGTTGTTAGGAAGAGATAGGAGGGGGTTGGCAAGGGAGGGTGCGAGAGGGAGATATGGGGAGAGAAGGGGAAACGAAGAAGAGGTGGGCACAAGAGGTAGGAGAGAAGAGAGAGAGAAAGAGAGAGAGAGAGAGGGGTCAACAAAAGGAGAGGGGGAGAAGAGGAAAGGAAGGGGTGAGAGAAGGAAAGAAGGGAAAAGGGAGATAGGGAGGGAAGGAGAGAAGGGCACATGGAGAGGGGGTGGACAAGGGAGAGGGAGAGGGAGAGAAGGGGACAGGGAGACGGTGGCAAGGGAGGGGAAGAATGAAAGAAAGAGAAAGAGTGCGGTAGGACATCATGTGTTTATTGTATAATAATTTTGATTCATGTATATTAAGTCCACTATATAGATATATGAATAAGAATTTATACAAATATTCAAATTTATTTGGACGAGTCCAGTCAGCAGTTCTTTGAAAACGCAGATTCCATATTCCAATGGCGGTACAGACGATTCCATTACCAAGACAAACTCTCTTTCCGGTGGTTTCACTGTATAAGATCAATCTTTGTGTGGCTTTTTTGGGTGCTATTATAACCATCTTGTTAGTCTGGACTACTCACGGATGCAAGGATTTGTACAGAACGAAGCATTTGTTCGGTATGGATTTTTAGCGTTACCATATATTATGTTCAGTATAGCAAATTGTGTAAGCATATATTTAATAGTTAAAATAGTTGTGAATTTGGAAACAGCCAATTTTTAATTTCACTGATTAAAATCGTTAACTTGACTTGACTTTTGATGTAAATATTAAAATCTCTTCCTCCCCACATGTTAAACTCCTCTCCTTATCAGATTCCACCTAAACTCATATACTCCACATGCAACAACAAAAAATATTGCCGACCTACGTCTTCGACTTCATGTGAGGGCTGAAAAGCATTACCCATGTAACTAAGGACAGTTCTATCTTTAAAAGACTTTCATGTTGATTTAGACAATATAATTAAGTGTATTAACCATTATTGTCATTCCTGGAATCTTTCTCGCCCTTACCACATCGCTCACCGTGCATTAAGCCCTTCCAACACTTATGTTGAACTAATTCATCTGACCTACAAGCTCCATGTCGACGACAGAATGATGAATGCAACCAATACAAATATTGAAGTGACTATCTCGATCGGCATATCCAGAAGGTGCAAATATTTGGGACTTATTTGCTGTAATAAGAGAGGCTCGCCATTAGACAAGTTGGCACAATTCCATATTTATATTTCTCTTTCAAATTTATTTGGGAATTGAAAACTTCAAATTCTAACTTCTATATTTTTTAAGATTATCAATTAAATCAAATGAATCGTTAAAACTTAAAATAAATGGAGTAGTGGCTATGTATTAATTTAGGAAATTGATTCTAATGAAAACGAAATAAAAGAAACTTAGAATAGCGAGAGTGAGGGAAGCACCTGAATTTTGGCCAAGATCATTGCTTGGATTGTGTACGACATCTGAGGGATAAAGTCAAGCTGTCTGTCATGGCAGCAGCTATGCAGATATATAAATAGACAACTTATCAAGGGGAAAAAAGTATACTTAGTTTTTTTCTGAAAAAGTGTCCCTTTGGTAAGTTATCTATTTAGAAATTGTACAAAAATTTGGCATTGCTCAGTCAATATCATGTTGCTCAAATATTTCTTGAAATTTTGGGTAGCCCATGTAACCAAACAGTTCACGTTGACCTCTTGCTTTCAAAATTGTCTAAAATGTTCTTACCAATTTCAAGTAACCATTTTGGGGTTGTTGAAGGTCTTCAATTTAGAATTTGTCTTTCTTCCACACAAGGGTCTTCATTTCTCATATAATTTGGCAATACATAACATCCGATTAGTTGAACAACCTCACGTTCAATGTCAATTCCAATATTTTCATTTTCGATGCCAATATTTTCATAGTCAAATTGATGTTGAACATTTTGAGTATCGATTTCCATATTTTTATTTTCGAATTCAATATTACACTAAACATTTTGAATATCAATTTCAACATTTTTTATTTCCAATCTGAATATCATGTTTAATATTTTCAATATCAATCTGTAAATTTTTTTTTTCAACATCATGCTCAACATTTGCATATTCAATTTTGTCTTCACTTGAAATAATATTTATGGGAGGGGAAGAGGTCTTACCCTCACCAATTTTTGACATACCTTGTCTTCTCTTCGTATGACTTTGTCTATTTCTTTCTCTATAATATGCTTCAATTTGGTCTATTGTGGGTTTTCTCTTACATTTTTTATTTTGATGAATGTTTCTCTCTATTATACATCAAAGAAGATGCTAAAAAAGTATTGCTATAGACAAATTTGTGTCAAAGATGCTCAAAAAAGAAGAATTTTGTCTCTATTAGTTTGAAAGCCCATGTTTTTCACCTATAAAATGAATGTAGGTACCATCGTAATGCTCAAAATAACTCAATGTCCTCTTTTGTATGGCCTAGGAAACAAACATTGCTTAATAATTGATATTCGTTACCAACTTTTATAGGTTACCTTTTGTAAAGGCTGTCAACAATTATTTTTCCATCCTTACTGAAAGGTAATGGATGTTGGTTAATAATTGATATCTAATACCTTTTTCGCAAAAGGTGCCAACAATTTTGTTGGTGCCCTCACTTCAAGAGATAGCTGATATGGGTTAATAATTGATATTTGTCACCTTTCTTGGGAATTGATATCCATTAGATTTAGATATTGAATCCTAAAAAATTATTTAAATGTATGCAATTTACATGATTTATAATAAACATACATGTAATATATAATGAAACAGTGCATGCATTTGTATGATCCTCTTACTGGTAAGTCTAATGGTTACAATGGTCTGTGGCACACATGGTGTAACTTCCAACAAAGCCCCTCTCAAATCTATGCCAGGCTTGACAGATTCTATGCTAATAAGAATGTCTTCTCCTTCCTCCCTGATGACCTTGGAAACCCGATTATTGTGACTCCTACTTCGTTCTCAGACCATCACCCGGTTTCTGTTCGCATTAGAATTAGTAATTCCCCTATTTGTAGAATTGCTGATAACCCTAGATTTATCCTCAACAACTCTCTCCTCCTTGATGAGGATGTTCTATCTGCTATCCATATCATTAGGATCATCAACCAGAATAGTCTCCTCTCTCTTTCCCCTATTGATCTCTGGACTCAAAACATCACCGCCTGGCATGGCCTTCTTAAAACCATCGGGAAAAAGAAGGCTAAAGATTATAGGCACTCGAAAAAAGTGCTCTTTGATAAGCTTTGTGTTGCTGAATTAAATGTTCAAACTGACCCCAATGACTCTATTCTTTTCACTCAAGTCGCTCAGGCTAGGGATAGTCTTAGGAAACACCAAAAAATTAAAATCAATGGTGCCAAGATCAGATCCTGTGCTCACTGGATCCAAAATGGGGATAGAGGAATCAAATTTTTCTTCAATCTCCTCAAGCAAAAACAATCTAATGAATGTATTGATAGAATCCTAGTTGATAATAAAGAAATTACTAATATTGATGGTATTAAAGATGCTTTTGTTAGATTCTATTCTAATTTATTCTCCTCGGAAGATTCTGAGGAAGCTAAAACTCTCAGATATGAGTATAAACGTCTTATTCCTAATAAGATCTCTAGGCAGGATGGAGACTTGCTTAACAAAGAGGTCTCTATAGAAGAAATTGAGAAAGCCATTATGTCTCTAAAGAATGATAAGGTTCCCGGCCCTAATGGTTTTCCTATTGAATTCTATAAGGCCAATTTAGACTAGGTTTGTAAAGACCTGTATGATATTTATTCTGAAGCTTATGCTAAAGGCACCTTCAAAAATTTCATTAATGAAGGGATTATTAAATTGATTCCAAAAGATGGGGACAAAGCTCTTCTTAAGAATTGGAGGCCGATTATTCTCCTTAACGTGTCTTATAAAATTCTTGCTAAGATTCTTTCCTTAAGACTTGAAACCATCCTTCCCAAGTTTGTGAGCCCCACCCAAACTAGTTTTATCAAAGGGAGATATATTCTTGAAAACCTGATCACTAGTTGGGAAGCTATGAACTGGTCCAAACACACTTTAATCATAACTCTACTATGGTGTTGGTTGACTTTGAAAAAGCCTATGACCAGATTGAATGAGACTTTATTACTATTATGCTTGAAGCTTTTGGTTTCCCCCCCATCTTTTGTAACCTTGTTAAGATTCTTCTTAAGGATGCCTCTACCCAGATTGATATTAATGGCTCCCTTTCTGACCCTTTCCCCCTTGGTCGATCCATTAGACAAGGCTGCCCCCTGGCCCCTACTTTGTTTGTCATTGCCTCAGATGCCCTAACCTACATCATTAGAGATAACACCTTCTCCCCTGTTGTTAAAGGCATTTCCCTTCCCAATGATTCTGAGCTTATTAACTGGCATTTCGCTGATGATATCTCCCTTTTATTTGAAGCTAATGAGTCCAATTTTGAAGCTCTCCAAACCAAGCTTAATGTCTTTTGTTCTATCTCGGGCTCCCGTATCTCCCAAACTAAGTCTATATGTCTTGGTTGGACTGATCAACCCCCTATTTGGTTTAGCAAGTTTAACTACCAATGGGGCAGACCTCAAAAAATTATTCGTTACTTGGGTATCCCCTTTTCCATAGATCCTTCCCTTAAGGATATGTGGGCTTGGATTAAGGAAAATATTTTCAAGAAGCTCAATAAGTGGCACAACAGATCCCTCTCACTTGCGGGTAGGGTGCAGGTTTGTCAAAAAATCCTTTCTTCTTATAGCATAAATACTACTCCTCTGCCTGGATGTTTAACAATTATCAAATTCTTGAAATTCAAAAAGCCATTATGAACTTCCTTTGGTCTGATGGTAAGGGGAATAAGAAGAGGCACACAATCAAATGGGACTGGTGCCACATTGATAAGCTCCTTGGAGGTTTAGGATTAAAAGACCTAAAGCTTCAAGGAACTGCCCTCTCCACCAAATGGATCTTTCACTCCCTTGAGGGGGATGAACCTTGGAAGGTCCTTATTAGAAGCAATAAGCAATATAGAAAGAGGCATACCAAAAAAAGCTAAGTCTTCGAAAAATATTCCTCTTTGTGATATCATAGAGGGTGATTTTCCCATCACTGTTCAAGGCTCTCTGATTTTTAAAACCATTTGGAAGGCCTGAGAATATGTTAAACCTTATATCACTAATAAAGTCTTCTATGATCAAGGAACTCTCTACGGTGAAAGATCCATTTGGTGGAATCTGCATCTTGCCAGAAAACCCCTTGCCCTCACCCAAGGGTGCTCAGCTAAGCATTGGAATAATCTGGGAATGTCTCAACTCATTTGTCTATTTGAGGAAGACAAACTTATCAGCTAGGAAGATACCAATGCTGAATTTCATATTCCTATATCTCAAAAAAGGACCTATAATATGATTGTCAAAGTTTGTAAGGACCTACCGATGGTCTATCATGTTGATTCTCATAGATTTCTTAAGATAAAATGGCCTCATGGTATGGTGGTGGAAAGAATAAAAGCCAAAAATATATACAAAATCATTGATGCCAATAGGTGTGTGCTATAAATGTGTCACACTTCTATGGATCATTGCATGCTAGGAAACTCAAGAATGAGCCCTCACAAATCGATCCATAGCTCCCTAGGCATGGAGTGCAAGGGCTTTTAAGAATGCTCTCAGCTAGAGCTATTTAGCCTATAACCTTGCTAGCAAACCATGCAATGGGAGATTCAATGAAGACAAGGGCAAGAATGCCAATATCCTCAAGAATCAAGAATGAAAATGCAATGCAATGCAATGCTATGCTAGAAATGGAAATGCAAGCTAAGCTATGAAAGGAAATATGCAAATATTACAACCCAAGCTAATTAATCTATGTGAGCTAATCTAGAGCATAGAAATGAAGCTAATCTAAGAAAGCATAAATATGAAGCTAAGCTAAGAATGCAAGAATGAGATGTAGAATGCAAGAATGAGATGTAGAGAATGCTCCAAATCTTTAAAAGCTCCAAAGTGACCTAGAAAACCTGCAGCATAAAGTTAGCATAAAAAGTTGAGGATCTAAAATGAAGAAGAGAGCTCTTCTTTTATAGGAAATGAGGAGAAATAGACCATGGATATTAAGAGGCAAAAGATTTAATCAACGGTGGAGCTTAAAAGAGGAGAAATCCATGTGCACAAGTATCCTCCAATAGGAAAATAAGAGTTGACTTTTGTGTCCATATGAGACAAAAAGTGCTTTTTCCCTTTTTATAAAATAAGAATAATGCTTTATTTGTTTAACTTAGGATAAGAGGAAAAGTGGGGGCTTTTTATTTATTTAAAAGGGGAGGAAATATTCCTTTTAAATAAATAAAGACTTAGGATAAGATGGTTAGCCCATAGAAAATAATCGAATAAATGATAGAACTAGGATTTGATCAAGAACAAGCAATTTATGATTTAGCAAAAGGGGCTAATAGTCTAGATGACCATTTTTAGGTGTATACATTTGCCCCTCTTTGACTAATGTGTGATCGATCTGGGAACACATGTAGTCAAAGAATGAAGTTGAAATGTGAGATCGATTTGGGATCACAAAGCAACTCAGATCAGCCAAGAAGGCAAGCAGATAGTGATCTGACTCCAAAGAATGAAGTGCAGAGAGATAAATCCTGCATGATCAGCCTGGTAGCGATAGTACTGAACACTTAGGAAAGAGATAGCCAGTAAGATATGATGTGTCTGCCCCCTCGGGATCGAAAGCGAAATCCAAGTAGAGGGAAAGCAGAAGCAAGAGCAACATGATCAAATCACTAGAAATCATAATCGAAGATGAAGAGAATAGAATAACCATCAAGCAGTGAAGATATGCCCCACACATGGGACCCGAGGCACGAACCAAGCGGTCCCTCAACCCGAAAACACCACGGAGGGGAAGAATTGGAACTTGGGATTGAAAGTGAATGAAAGATTGGAAGGTTGAAAGAGATGGGGATGAAGAGGTGAAGAATTCCCCAGCGAAGATCGAAGGATCAGGCCTTAAAAGGTCAGCCAACTACGTGAAAGAGGGGGAAAAGGTGATTTGGATGATCAAGGTGATCTTGGATTTCGGTTTCGATCCCAAAATGAATAGAAAATGATGTGATATGAAAGACAAGAAGTGAAAGACATGATCGAGAAGAAGTGAAAGGCAAGCGCAGTTGATTAACAAGTCCATGAAAGATAAAGGAGAGCTCTCTCCATATGCAAGATGCAAAACTAACTAACATGAACTTAAGAATGCAAGCTACATGAAAAGTGGTTTACTTGCAAGGTTACAATGCTAATAGACATCTAATATTCATCATCGAGCGTTATTGGTAGCATCGCAAGATCATACAATACACACTAGCATAACTATGTGGATCTGAATATGATCTATATCAGATAGAAATGTGGAAATCTCACCTAGGCATCAAAGACATGTAGGTCCAGATGACTAATGCAGTGAGATCACCTAAGTTTGATATAGCAAGATTATGCTCGCATCGAGACACAAGAAAGTCAAGATGACTAGAAGCATGCACTCGCGAAACAGTCAAGGATAATACCTTGTAGGTCCATAGTGTCAAGTAAGACCAGCATAAATGCTCATGATAGTGAGGACCAACAAGATATACCCACAAGCAGATAAAGAAATAAAACATGTTCTCATACCCTCAGTCTTCTAGCTATGCATCATCGAAAACAATCATAGGGGGAGAACACTCAGCAAAGAAATCATCATAGACAACACGCAAAGAAATAAAGTCAAAAAAATCTTAGCAAGTCAAGTGCATGTGTGTAGGTCATAGAGTCAAGCTTTGAGTATCACATCTGCCAATGAGAAATATTGCATCATCTAGACTGCGGGTAGGATATCTGATAAGTGTTAAGAAACACTTGACGCAAGGGTAAGTGTTGAAAAACACAGTTGGGGTGGTGTTGAAAAACACAGTTTGCGAGGTGCCTAAGAAACCCAAACGCACAAAGAGACCCAAGATAAGCTTAAAACAATGTATGCCCCCTAGACTTAAGACAAGAGTTAATTCCAGGCTAGGAGAGGCAAAGCAAGAAGTGGAGCAAATCAGCACCATGCAAGACTGATAGACATAGGTGCAGAGGGTCTCAAGCAGCGCCTGTTTCCAAGTTTTCACCACTTGATAGATTTATTGCAATTTCTTCAAGACTTTTTATAAAAAATTTTATATTTTTGCTACCAAGGCGCCTGTTTCCAGGTTTTCACCAAGGCACTTTTTCAAATTTTTTCAATTTTTTGAATTTTTTGATTTTTTTGTATTTTTTCAGGACTTTATATGCTTTTTAGAATTTTTTCAGCATCATATATGAATTTTTTTGTCATTTTTTTAGGATCGTAAAATATGTACAAAGGATGCCCCAGACAGAAATGGGCATCAAGAATCTGCTTCCTCTGATGTAGAGAACTGATAGGCCCCAGGCCCAAATGCTGCAACTGTGACAATAGGAGGTCTCAACCAGTTTGACCAATAATAACCAGCCTTGAGCAATGTCTGAGCTAGCGGAGGATCGTTAGAATGTGATCCACATATGCCATCGTGGATTTCAGCTAGCACTTTTTCTGACTCCTCTATTTCTAGAAACTTAAGGAGAGTTCCATCTAGACCCTTCCTATACAAGTCACCAGAGAAAAAGGCAAAGTGTAAGGGATGGCGGAAGGAATGGCGTGGTGGATTTGCAAGAGGAATATGAGGTGGAAGATATGAAAAGATGGTAGGATTGTAAGATTTGTGAGCAGGATAGCGTAATTCATCCACCAGGAACTTGAAGCGAAATTTATGCTTTTTCATTTGTAAGATGGATGTTGAAGTAACCAAGGCATTACCAACTTTGTTCTTAGCTCTAGGAATGGGCTGAAGTATAACAGATATGAGATCATGCTTGAAGTAGTGCACCATTTTTTTGTAGAGAATCAACTTGTCATCTTTTATTTGAGAATCATTATTTTTGAGCAGATTTTTATTTTTACTTTTCTTAGGTGCGGATACTGCCACAATGTAGTTTTCACCATCCGACCATTGCTCATTTCTTTTGACATGATGACTGTGATACTTGATTGTTGATTCAATCTTTTTTGGGGCTAGTTCACTGGTGGAAGAAGTAACAGGTGTTGATGCAAGATGAAATGAAGTGACTGGTTCAATAGCATTTATGCGAGGGGTGTCATCTCTGGTAACAAGAGAGGTTGAGCCTATAGGGTAAGCTCCAAAAGTAGCTAGATCTAGACTTGTCATAGAAGAACCAGCGTGGTCCGCTAAGGCAATACGAGGAACAAAATCATCAGACCCCACACAAGACCCATCAACCACGTCGGGATGGTTACTACAAGAATGAACCATATCAACATCCATATCATCAGTAGATATACATTTTTCTCCCCAAAGAAGTGAAGTAGAAGGAAGATCATCTCCCATTTGAGCCATAGTGTGTAGCGGTGACTCATCTGTATCTGTGTCTGAATTACTAAGCATGGGAGTATTTCTAGAATCCTCTCTATAGATCCACTCTTGAATAGCTTGTTCTTCTCTTTCTACTTCTAAAGGAATGGATGAAGGAACAAAGGTATCAAAGATCACCATAGCAGAAGTGGAAGGCTTCATCTGATCAGAAGGTCTCCCATATGACCTAGGAGAAACAGGTATAGAAGCAAAGGAACCCAGTATATATTCACCCATACCAAGGCTCATCATCTTAAGTGATTTCTCAGCTACAGTTAGAGACGTACTAGGATCAACAAAAGGTTCATTATGAGGAAAAAAATTTTCAGTAGTAGCAAGAGCATTGATAGCAATAGTATGGTCTCCAAGAATCAGAACGTCAGTGCCACTATATGGAAATTTGACGCACTGATGATAAGTGGAAGGAACAGCCTGCATGTCATGGATCCAAGGATGACCCAAAAGAATGTTATATGCGAGTGGGATGTCCAATACTTGGAAGCTAATATCTTTCGTGATAGGGCCCACTCAGACAAGCAGTGTGACAAGACCTTTGGAAGATCTTTCCACTTCATCATAAGCTTTTATAGTAATCTTCTTCTTGGAATCCACAGCCAAGTCTGACAAACCCAATTGTTGTATGACATTGAAAGAAACAATATTTAACCCTGCACCATTGTCTATCAGGACTCAGTGGACTCGGGTATTGTAGACTAGAACTTCAATGTATAAAGCTAGATTATGTGGGTGAGCAATAGATATGTCATCTTCTGCAGAAAAGGAGAGAGATAGCGGAGATGAAATGTGGTTGACCATAGCCTGAAATTGATCTGGATCAATGTCATTGGGAACACGTGTTGTACGTAGAGCCTCATCAAGAATCTCTCTATGCGAAGAGGATAACCGAAGCAACTCAAGGATAGATATCTGTGCTGGTGTCTTTTGCAAATGTTGAACAAGATCATAGCTAGGGGTGGCTGAAGGAGCCACTTGTTTGGAAGGCAAAGCTTGCTTGGGATCTTGCGCAGTTTTAAGGACAATCTTGGCATGCCCCCTAGTAATAGCATTCAGTGTTTCACTTCGGGAAGATGAACTACCACGTGTTTGCAAGACTAACTTTGGCTTACCATGATTGGTGTTATTATCATCTTGAGACCTCATCATTAGAACGCTCTCAACGGGCTCTACCATGTTGATCACAGGTGTATTAGAAGGATACGTGTAATTGATCTTTGCATCATGATTCTTCTTATGTGTTTGAGAGGTTTCCCCCTTATCATGCTTAGGTAGAGGATCTTTGAAAGCTGTGTGATCAAAATTTTTAGTTAAGCCATCAGTGGAGATTGTGTCGTTCTCAATAAGATCCTAAATATCATCCTTAAGCCTAAAACCATTGTCTGTTGGATGTCCCTTGTTTCTGTGATAATGAAAGTAATGATCCTCTCTCCACCAATCAGGCTTATTTATTGGATCCCAGTTACCAGGTTTATCAGGAAGCGTAAGATATCCATTGTTAACCAAAGTCTTAAGGATCACATCGTAAGGTTCTACCAACTTGGTATAGACTCGCTTTCGAAATGACTTCTTAGGCTTATCTGCATATTGAGGTTTAGGAGCATTGTGAGTGTTGCTAGCTTCTTGTTGTTTTGCTACATAGATAGCGTTGGAGAGATTGAAAGCGGGCTCTTTAACTTTAGGAGCATCAACAACCCCATCATTAACAACATACTTGTTCTTATTCCAAGGTTTGTTCTTGTCTTTACCATTGCCTTTAGCATCTTTATTAATAACAATATCCCCTTTTCTTATAGCTACATCCTCAATCCGATATGCACTTTCAACCATGTCATGGAAGGAGGAGAACAATTGCTTCCTTAGATCATAAAATAGCTCAGGCACAAGTGTGTTGACGAAAATATCAATCTTTTCCCTTTCGGGTAGCTGACGAGGATATCGAGAATACAATGACCTCCAACCTTGTAAGTAAGTTGCAAATGGCTCACCTTGATGTTGTCTTAGATTACCGAGATCTATCATAGTGACAGGTTGTTGGATGTTGTAAGAGTACTGCTAGGTAAATCGCTGAGCTAACTCATCAAAAGTCTTAAGCGGTGGTGTCAATTTCGCAAACCATTCCAAAGCTTGGCCTCTTAAGCTTCGAGGGAATAAGCGTAGGAGATATGTGTCTTCATGAAGAAAGTCCATACTAAGAGCATAAAAATGGCGCACATGGTCATGAGGGTCACCATTTCCATCATACTTGTCATATTTAGGAACCTCAATATCCTTAGGAAACAGGACCATGTATAGATCTTTATCAAAAGGAAGAGCACAAATTGATTCTACAAAAGAGACCTTTGGAGGCTCTCTTTCTAATGCCATTTGGGTAAGGTGTTGATTTGTCCGACGTAATTCTTCTTGAAGGACTTCCAATTCAGTTGGTACTCTTTGTTGGACAATTTGTCTGACATCATAGCTGGGAGGAAGCTTGTATCCTCTAGAAGTCATATATTGAAAATATTGATTGCCATTACGCTCTAAAAGCTTATGCATCATTCGTTGAAAATCCACATCTTGTTCACATCTCATAAGATCCTCACTAGAAATCTCATCATTAGCCTCTGCCTCATGTTGAGAGGGAGGAGGTCTAGGAGGTGAAGAAGGCATACCAAAAGTGGTTCTTGGAGGAGATCTTGGTGGCGTGTTGTTGCCATTGTTTCCATTAAAAAGAGGTCTATGCTCATGATTACTAGTCTCAGGTTGCTCATGAAATGTCCCTCTATAAGCCATGCACCTAGTAGCATCCATCCTTTGTTGATTGTGTTCTTTGTCTAAGCGCGCTTGATTATCCTTACGCTCAAAGTGTTCTTGCAAGAGTTGAAACTTTTTTTGTGCAGTCAAAGTGAGTGAGACACTGTCTGTGTTTTTGGGGGTCTTGAATGCGGAAAAGAGGAAACCTCTTTTATACCACGATGTAGCCTTAGAATTCTTAGATTGGTCAGAACTAGAACTGTTGTTGCTAATGGGTGCTTTTGAACGTCTAGTTGGAGAAGGTAATTGTGTATAATTGAACGGAGGATGACTCTCCTGCTCAAATTGAGACCGAGTTGTAACCGGCATGAAAAGAGATGTTGGTTGACTAATAGAATGAGACAAAGTTTCTTAGATATGAGATAAGCAAAGCTAATAAAGATCACTTGTCAAAGTAGAACAATAGAGAGATGGCTCATCAAAAGTGCTCAATCACTTACAGCAATCAATTGACTAAAGCCGAGCAACGAGCAAGAAGCTCAATAAGCAAGTAGCTAGAGAGGTAACCGTGATGCGACAAGTGATCAAGAGTAGCATTCGTTAAACTCAAACCCAATAGTTTTAGCTCATTTGTTTCAGTCTAGAACAAATCTAAGCATGTAAGTAACAAACCAGTTTCAGGTAAGAATAGAAAAGCACAATCTACAGTAGGTTAAAGTGCAAGTTTGGCAACTCCGAATTGTAGCAATGACAGGACAGTAGAAATGACTCAGGATTCTTGGTTGAGGGTATGCAAGGATACTTCAATATCATATGACTCTTGACCAGTGAACGTGAAAAACTCAGTTTTAAAGCATTTTGATCAAGTTCAAAGGTTGGATAGTGCAATTTCTCAGTTTGACAAGCAGTAATAGTAGATAAGAGACAGGTTTGCAAACAGTATAAAATCAAACATGTCATAAAACACTTGAAACAAGGGCAAAAGCAACCTTGCCAAGACAAGCACTTGTGATATCAAAAATAGGGAACCTTATGAATGCTACCGTTTGTTTGAATGTTGAGAACGTTTACATTGGTATAGCACAATCAAAGATAATTCAAGCAATTACTACCTAGAAGGACAAGGCTCATTACTTAACAACTTGGCCCACAACTTGATGCTCCCTTGCCTCACACCAAGTGGTTGCCCACAAGAGATATTGGAGTTGTAATGGAGGTGTCAAAAACAAAACCAAAGGAGCACATATGGTGAGTATCTTGGGGTGATCCGGGTAAGTCCACTTGGATCAATCCTTGCACCAAGAAGCTAAGCAGCTAAAATAGGGTGGCCTCTATCTAATGGTTCATAGTAAGGGTTTCCGTTCATAGCACCCCTCTTGCTCCTCATAAAGGACTAGGACCTCGCGGCTTCAAGAGTACCTTAAGCATTCTTGCTTAATGCTTTTCTCATGGTCACAATCCCACAAGTTACTCACATCAAGCGAAGATAAGTACTATGTCTACCAAGGTTTTGTGTCCTCGATAGCCTTGAGATTATAGTGAGTTGGAATCACTCGCCACCAAGGAAAATGATGACAAGGTTATCCCCACTTGGGTCGTTCCTCTTGATTGCTCAAGAGCAGGCCCGCTAAAGGATCTTAAGCTAAACAAAGAGTGGATTAATTCTTGAGGTTCAAAGTTTTTGGTTCACCACAAGGGTGAAGAGCATACTCCCCTATCTCAAGAATCTCTCCCAAACACACCAAGCAAAAATTCAATTACCCCCTTGCTTTCAAAATTTTAAGATGGGTCAAGATTTTTGTTTCATCACAAGGGTGAAGAGCATACTCTCCTACCACCTCAAAAATTTTACAACAAGGTATTAAGTGCCTATGAAAGGAAACAACTAGTATATGCCGCACTTAATAAAGAAAGCAATTAAACAAGCACTTGATTTGGTTTTTATGCTTAGGGCAGCCTTGCAAAAACCATTAGTAGCTCTCTTTGACATGCGATTTTAGCAAATTTCAAGCAAGCACCTACAACCACAGCTTGTTAGACCAACAAGAGTTAGGAGAATCAAAATCCAAAATTTAACAATGATTAGTACATGAAAAAATCAGATAATCTGCAAAAAATAACTGATTAAATGATAAAATTTGAAAATGAAACCATCATGGTTAGATTATGCTCGGAAAGACCTTTCCAACGATATATCACACTTAAACTTTTTGATACCATTTGCAAAATTTCAAAAAAAATGGGCACCCGTTTTCTAGAGAAAACACTGAAATTTTAAAAAAAATTTAAAAAGTTAGTTGAGAACCTGAAACTTGCAAGATAGATAAAATAGCTCAAAAATAGCTCACTGCCAAGTACAGACGCAGTATTGCACGATACTTCGCTCGACACCAGGCGATACTTATCAATCCGCACGATATTTCGCCTGACACCAGGCGATATTCTCTACTATAGCCAGGCGATACTTCTGACAGGCGCAGTATCGCGCGTGCATACAGAGGTATATCACCTGATACTTCTAGAAAGTATCGCGTGACAGTCTGAGACAAAAAAATAGAGACTAAAAATTAAGCTAAAAACTTGTTAAAAAATTGACGAAAATTGACAAAAATGCAAAATTTAAAAGACAAAGTCTATCTACTCTGCCCCACGGTGGGCGCCAAAAATGTGTGCTATAAATGTGTCACACTTCTATGGATCATTGCATGCTAGGAAACTCAAGAATGAGCCCTCACAAATCGATTCATAGCTCCCTAGGCATGGAGTGCAAGGGCTTTTAAGAATGCTCTCAGCTAGAGCTATTTAGCCTATAACCTCACTAATAAACCATGCAATGGGAGATTCAATGAAGACAAGGGCAAGAATGCCAATATCCTCAAGAATCAAGAATGAAAATGCAATGCAATGCAATGCTATGCTAGAAATAGAAATGCAAGCTAAACTATGAAAGGAAATATGCAAATATTACAACCCAAGCTAATTAATCTATGTGAGCTAATCTAGAGCATAGAAATGAAGTTAATCTAAGAAAGCATAAATATGAAGCTAAGCTAAGAATGCAAGAATGAGATGTAGAATGTAAGAATGAGATGTAGAGAATGCTCCAAATCTTCAAAAGCTCCAAAGTGACCTAGAAAACCTGCAGCATAAAGTTAGCATAAAAAGTTGAGGATCTAGAATGAAGAAGAGAGCTCTTCTTTTATAGGAAATGAGAAGAAATGGACCATGGAGATCAAGAGGCAAAAGATTTAATCAACAGTGGAGCTTAAAAAAGGAGCAATCCATGTTCACAAGTATCTTCCAATAGGAAAATAAGAGTTGACTTTTGTGTCCATATGAGACAAAAAATATTTTTTCCCTTTTTATAAAATAAGAATAATGTTTTATTTATGCAACTTAAGATAAGAGGAAAAGTGGGGGCTTTTTATTTATTTAAAAGGGGAGGAAATATTCTTTTTAAATAAATAAATACTTAGGATAAGATGGTTAGCCCATAGAAAATAATCGAATAAATGATAGAACTAGGATTTGATCAAGAACAAGCAATTTATGATTTAGCAAAAGGGGCTAATAGTCTAGATGACCATTTTTAGGTATATACAATAGGCACATTATTACTCATATTAACAAATTCTGGTATACCGAGTTTGATGTTAATATGTGAAAAATTCACCTTGACAGACTTTGGAAGTCACCTATTAAGCCTAAAATCAAATGCTTTAGATGGCTCCTGCTTATTGACAAACTCCCCCTAAAAAAATATTCTATTGATTTTGATGTATGTAGTCTATGTGGTCTTCTTGACACTAGCAGACATACATTCTTTGATTGTTCTTTTACCAAAAGTATTTGGCGTATGTTTGGTATCAACTACCCCTTATTTGTCAATATTTTTGAAATCATTACTAGACATATTGATGGTATTAAAAAAGATACTAATGTTTTCTGGAATATGTTATCTTCTAACATTTTGTGGCAAATCTAGAAATATGAAACAAAGAGAGGTATCAAGACTCTCCTAGATCCCTTACTGAGTTTTTTTGAAAACTCACATATTACAAAATTTTCTCGCAGGTGAACGTGAACATGACTCTGGATAAGAAGAAGCTCAAAAGATTTCTCCAAGTTGGTCACTCCACCATGTTCGTTTATGAGATGAAGGACTGGAGAAGACATATGGATAATTTCGCCAATTTTGAAGCTACCTTGAAGAAACTCACAAACGAAGTCAACAAGAACAGAAATGCAACTGATCATCAACTCAGCATGCTGACGCAAATTCAGGAGAAGAAAAATATTATCTGGATGGAAGGCCCAGGGGGTTGGATTGCCTGGGTTGAAGATTATAATTATATTCTACACTAGACTTTTTGTTGTCTTGATCTATATTTTGTATACCTGATGTTTCTGTGAACTCTGCTGGCTGAGGCTTGGCCTCACCCAATTAACACTTGTATTATTTTAATTTTGATCTCACTATAGATAATTCAATATATATATATATATATATATATATATATATATATATATATATATATAATTTACATAGTTCATAGGTTGGGGAGAGAGAGGAGGGGTAGAGAGAGGAAAGGGAAAGAGGGGAAAAGTGGTTGGGGGAGATAGGAGGGGGTTGGAAAGGAAAGGTGGGAGAGGGAGACATAGGGAGAGAAGGGGAAACAAAGAAGAGGTGGGCACGAAAGGTAGGAGAAGGGACAAGGAGTGAGAGAGGGGGAGAGAGGGGGGCACGGGGATCGGTGTCAACAAAAGGAGAGGGAGAGAAGATGGAAGGAAGAGGGATGAGAGAGAGGGAAAGGGAGATGGCGAGGGAAGGAGAAAAGGGCATATGGAGAGGGAGAGGCGGTGGCAAGGGAGGGGGAGAAGGAAAGAAAGAGAGAGTGGGGTAGGACATCATGTGTTTATTGTATAATAATTTTGATGATGTATTAAGTCCATTATATATATATGAATAAGATTTTATACAAATATTTAGATTTATTTGGACGAGTCCACTCATATTCCAATGGCGGTACAGACGCTTCCATTACCAAGACAAACTCCGTTTCTGGTAGTTTCGCTGTATAAGATTGATCGTTGTGTGGTTTTTTTTTGAGTGCTATTATAGCCATCTTGTTAGTCTGGAATCCTCGCGGATGCAAGGATTTGTACAGAACGAAGTATTTGTTCGGTATGGATTTTTAGCGTTACCTTATATTATGTTCAGTATAGCAAATAGCGTAAGCATATATTTAATAGTTAAAATAGTTGTGAATTTCGAAACAACCAATTTTTAATTTGACTAGTTAAAATCGTTAACTTGACTTGACTTTTGATGTAACTATTAAGATCTCCTCCTCCGCACACGTTAAACTCCTCTCCTTATCAGATTCCACCTAAACTCGTATACTTCACATGCAACCAAAAACATCTTGCCAACCTACGTCTTCGACTTCATGTGAGGGCTGAAAAGCATTACCCATGTAACTAAGGACAGTTCTATCTTTAAAAGACTTTCATGTTGATTTAGAGAATATAATTAAGTGTATTGTCATTCCTGGAATCTTTCTCGCCCGTACCACATCGCTCACCGTGCAAGCCCTTCCAACACTTATGTTGAACTAAATCATCTGACCTGCAAGCTCCATGTCGACGACAGTATGATGAATGCAACCAATACAAATATTGAAGTGACTATCTTGATTGGCATATCCAGAAGGTGCAAATATTTGGGACTTCTTTGCTGTAATAAGAGAGGCTCTCCATTAGACAAGTTGGCACAATTCCATATTTATTTTTCTCTTTCAAATTTCTTTGGGAATTGAAAACTTCAAATTCTAACCTTTATATTTTTTAAGATTAATCAATTAAATCAAATGAATCGTTAAAACTTAAAATAAATGGAGTAGTGGCTATGTATTAATTTAGGAAATTGATTCTAATGAAAACGAAATAAAAGAAACTTAGAATAGCGAGAGTGAGGGAAGCACCTGAATTTTGGCCAAGATCATTGCTTGGATTGTGTACGATATCTGAGGGATAAAGTAACGCTGTCTGTCATCTGTGACGACACTGGCTAAATAGCCGAATATTTGCACCAGCCAGTGTCGTCTGTTAGCCAGTGCCGTCCGTTAAGTAGTCCTGCCGTCCATGTAGTCCTCCGTACTCTCCTGCCATTTGCATCTGCCTACATCAAAGTAATGTCACGTGCCTGTAAACAGCAAAGTAAAATAAATATCTTACCAAGCAACACTTACTTTTTTTTCACACTTTCTTATAAATTTGAGGGTTTTATTTATTTATTTATTTTATGATTGCAAAAATTGTCTTTCTAAATTTTATAATAATGATATTCTTTTATAATTTTTAATTAATTATACTAGTACTTGCACCAACAAGGTGCAAGGGTTAAGTTGATAGTAAGATAATTTTTCCTTATAAAAAAGATTGCTCTTCATTGGCCTCTTCCATTCACCACAATCAGGTTCCTATTCACACTTGGGATTGGAAATCTTTGGTGCTTCCCACTCTCGCTCTGCTTCATCATCCTAATCATTGGGCTAATCATCCAGCCAACCTTCTCTTCTGACTTGGTTGCATCAGGAAGATTAAGAATATTTCATCTCCATCTACTAAAATCCTCGCTTGTAATATGATCTTATCATCATGAATATAGTAAATAGCTACATCTAACATACATATGTATAACTACATTGATAATTATCTAATATCTTTAATAGAATAAAATTAAATTAAATATGACTTATTATATTTTGGTTAACTAATTTGGGTTAATATTATATTTCAGTATTAGCATTAATATTTTAAGATGTTATAATTGAAAATCAAATTATCAATATATGTTAACAAGTAACTCAAGGTTAAAATCACAATTAACCAAAATTCTACCAATACACCAAAATCAATAGATTTAGTATAAAAATAGTTCTATAATATCACACCACATCAATCGTAAGAGTATAGATAGCTAGAAAACATTAGGCTCTCACCACCAAGCATAAGAAGCTACACATACATATCAAAGGAAAACCATAATAATGACTACCATGGAGTAGTCCATGTGCATCATTGGGCAAAATAAAAATATAATGCATGTAGAAGTAGAGCATAAAAGAGAACTTGAAGGCAACATGCACCAAATAAGGTATCCATTAGCACAATGCAAAAATAAGAATTAGAATATATGCATCACAAAGCTACATATGGGAGGGGCATTATACTGATTCTTTTTTAAAATGAGTTTAAAACTAATGAAGGTTTTCTTTTCTAGAGCTCCCATGAGTTTCCTTGCATGGAATGAAATTAGGATGAACTCCCACCATTCTAATAGAGAATGTAAAACTTTTCATATAGTTATAGGATTCACCGTAATTGATATCAATTTACATAAACCTCATTGGAAATATTGAGGATTCACACTATGGGGACCAATCGACGAAGCAAACGCATCTGGACTGTATTTAAGCATTCCCATACGAAGTTTCAAAGCACAAGAAAAATGGTGAAGTAATCAAGACTCTCATCTGTATCAGAAGTGCCATGGAATCAAGTTACGCCAAGATTCTGAAATACCATATTCTAGAAATTATGACTTTTTCCTACCCAATGAAACGACTGCCACCTGCTCAGCTTGTTCACCGGTCTCTGCGCCAAAGATGGAAAGAGCTTTCTCATACTTAGATGTCAATGAGGTTAGGTAATGGCGGGACTATAAGACACGGTGGACGAGAGTTTACTGGTTACATCAAACCTTGATTGATTTGAAGGAAATGAATGTATTTATGCATCTTGCTTTTCAATGATTTAATAATCAATAGTAATTTCATATTCCATTGACATTAAATCATTTCACTGAAGAGTATCTATTAATATGTAACTTGTATACAATATTTTTTTAAATGATGTCAAGATTTTGTATTCACACAGATTTGATCTTTGATAAGTTCGTTCATAAGAATTCTTCACTAGTAAAACAATAATCTATTGACAATATGATATTTTTATCGATTAACAATATTATTTGATTGTTAAATTAATTACCGTTTAATAATTGATATAAATGACAAGTTAAATAAGATAAAATTTGAAATTCGGTATAAAATATAAATTTTATAGAAAAACATCTAGTTTTCTTCAAAGATTGTATTCATTTAAATTCTTCTTTTTCTTTTTATTAATATATGCAATAAATAATTATTTTTTATTTGTTTGTTGTCAAGATATATTTTCTTAATAAAGTTTGTACTTGCACAAGTGTATCATGAAAGTAAATGATGGAATCAATAGGTGAGTTTCAATTATTAGTATGTGTGATAAAAAATGATAAGAAAATATCATTTTTTGAACTTTTACATAAGAATGTATTGTCAACATTCATAGTAATCAATGTAGAAGCCTAACCTAGTCATTTTAAGTTCAAAACATTTAAAAGAATTCACCTTGGATAAGTCATTTTTTCTAATAAAAAAATAAATTGATGTAAAAAAATTTTAAGACAATAAATGATTGGAGGACTTTTTTTTTTTTTGTCATAATTTAGATCCTAATTACTTTGATCTATTAAAACACTATAATAGAAAATTGATAAGTGAAATTTTAAACTAGATGACACATTAAGGATTTGAAATAAAGATTCTCAATTTTATTTTTCTTTATATCAAATATTTGTTTTTGTCTAATATCTAGAATTATTAGAAATGTTATAATTTACATCTGTGTATAATTGCACTAAGATGGGGAAAAAGTGGATAAACCTTCATTATAAGTGGTACTATGATCACACTCTTAGAAGAATGAACAAGCCATAATGTATTCATGAAAGAACTCAACATTTTTTTAAGTTTAACCATTCATTATTCTTAGTTTGGATTATATTTTCTAGGAACATATGTGTATTATATTAGTTGTTCATCTTATTATAAAAATGTATTACATGTCTATTACAACTCACTTGTATGTCCAAGGGTTGGGCATATATATTGAACTTCTCAATCCTTGTTTCACAAAAAAAACTAAAAAAATTAAAAATTAAACTACTCATTAACAAGTTTGACCTACTTTTCATAGTATTAATAAATCAAGGTATTTATTAAAAGCATGAGATTTTTGTAACCTATAATAATATTTTAACAAAATTTAAATATCCTTATAATGAGTTGTTGAGAGTATAAATGTTATACAAACATAAGAATATTATATCTAACAAGTAATTTCCAATGTTTATTTCTAAAGAACATAAGAATCTATTTAAAAAAGATATAACATAATCACTATCCATGATCTCATTTCATAATAATTCATCCATTGAAATCAACTAGGCTCATTTATACATAAGATTTCTTTTTACAACATGCATAAATTAGTTTTATTCAACATATTTATAATGTTACTTTAAATAATTGTGCATATGCTCTTGAATATTCTGATGATGTCAATTATATTATGCATAATTGAGTACATGTTTACACATTCATGATCTAGCTTAAGTTGTCTTAGTTGAACCTAAATTTAAGTTAGTATAGTCTAGTTAGGATCTAGTTTTCACATTGTGCATATCATGCACTTGTAGTTTCCATATCTAGCTCTAATTTTCTAGTTAGTTTGAGTTAGTTTTTGGATATTCTTAGAACTATTAATTTGTATAAAATAAATTGATTTGTTAATTGTAGTTCACCCTACAAACTTCTAATCATTAATCCTGTGTAGTGTATTCTTTTTGCACTTGAAGAATATATAAATTTTTTCTTGAGCTACCCTTTCTTGTGGAAGGTGTTTTTATTTTTTATTTGATCCTCTGTTTCTTGTGTTGCAACCTAAAACATGTTACCAAAGCATGAATTCAACAAACTCACTCTCAAGATTTGAGGGTTTCTTTTCTCAAGAGAATTAGAGGGTCTCCAAATTCGCCTTTTTTTGTGAATTTGGATTTGGATATTTTTTTCTTATTTTTTGAACCTTCACAAACTTCATGATGATATTTTTAGCATCCAAAAATCCTAAGATTCACTACTATTTCATCAAATTTTGAGTATTTGAGGGTTTCAATGGTCTTTTTGTGGGCATGCATTTTGAGGAAAATACATGTTTTAGGGAACTTTGGCCTAAAACATCACCATAAATTTTGTGACATGTCAAAAACATAGGATCAATATTTATTTCATTAAAATATGAGTACTTGAAATCTAGTTTTTTTGGCCAAGGGCACCAAAATGAGGCAAAATCTAGGGGTTAGTAAAAATATGACCATTATGGACCAGAATAGAGGTCACCATCACACTCAAAAGGGACAAAAACTTATAGATAAATATTAATTCATAAAATTATTAAGAGTCAAATTAAGGGCTATTTTTTCATGAGCTGCATGTCTTTACAAGGTACTGACATCGATGTTGACATTAGTGTTGATGTAGGAAGTCTTAGCACACACTCGTATAAAAAATCAATGCTTACATTAGAAAAAAGAAGAGTGCATTTTTTTCCCGGTGAAGAGTATATTCTAAGAATATTTTTTGACAATTAGATGACTGTCAAGTTTTATCTTATTATCAGTTGTTGACCGGGTTGACCCTCCAAGCCATAAAGATTAGCAATTGTTTTTTTCCCATAGCATGATCATATGATATCAAAATCATGCAAATGAGATATCACTGAAAAGATAATTTTGGCGACAATCTTTCAATTGTAGTAGAATTTTCAAATTGTTCACCAATTATTGGTAACAAATCTCCAAAGTATACCTTATGTTTTACACTTTTAGGGCCATAAATTGAGCATACTGACTTATTTGTATTGCATCCACAAATCCTAAAAAAATCTCATCATCCTTTAGATAGATCTTAGGTCATTTTCTATTCATTTTTCATCAGGTACACTTTAACCTCAAAATTATTCATTTTGTGTTTTTTTGCCTATTTAGTTGTAGGAAAGTTTTTATTTCCTTGTTGTGGGAGGGTTATCTTGAATACTTTTAGCATTAGAGATTCAACTTTCCTAGGACCCCTTACCATACACTTGTGTATGGTAAGGGGTCCTAAGGTGTCATAAAAGGTCTTAAGGGGTCTTAAGACACATTAATTTGTCCTAAGACCCCTTAGAACCCCTTACCATACACTAGTCTATTGTAAGATGTGTATGGTAAGTAATACTAAGGGATTATAAGGAGTCTTAAGTGGTTAATGTGTCCTAGGATTTCTTATGATCCTTTAAGACTCTTTAGGGCACCTAAGATGTATGGTAAGGTGTCCTAAGGGGTCATAAGGTGTCCAGGGAAACATTAATATGTCCTAGGACCCTTTACAACACCTTAGTACCCCTTACCATACACTACAACACATTAATGTGTCCTAGGACCCTTAATGATCACTTACAAACCTTTAGAGAGCCTAAATGGTCATCATGGGTCTTAGGACCCCTTATGACTCCTTAGGATCCCTTTCTCTACATCTTAGGGTTTGCAAGTGTTGTAAGGGGGTCCTCATATACATTAATGCATTCCAGGACCCCTTAGGACACCTGAGAGAGAGAGAGAGAGAGAGAGAGAGAGAGAGAGAGAGAGAGAGAGAGAGAGAGAGAGAGAGAGAGAGAGAGAGAGAGAGAGAGATGATGTTAAACCTATCAATAATACAATGAGAAATAATCCTCAAATGATCATTCACAATTCAAGGGCTTAATGTTACAATCAATAGTCCACTGGGAATCATGCTAAGGATAATATGTTGATTCCAAAAATGTGTCTAAGCGTGAAATTTTCTAAAAACTCTTAAAATCCAAAATCTTTATCTTAACTCCTATGAAGCTAAAACCACTCTCAAACATCCTGAAAGTATATACATAAAATGTAGCTTAAGTATAAGAGAGGAAGAGTATGTAACTTAAGTATAAGAAAGAAAGAGTATGTAACTTATACTTAATTTATCATTAATATTTTAACTTATAGATCATGTAACCTATCACTAATATTATTTTCCACATATTGATTATATCTCTTTTTCTTTCCTTAAATAAACAAATGCTAGAAAAGAATAATTTCCCTTAATCTTGATGCTATTATATTATGTCTTTTAATTTTACAAACTTGGCAAATCTTACTTGTGCAAAGAAATGAGAATAATTATTTTAATTAAATTGATTGAATGGTGACCCCACAATAGCGGGTTAAACTTTTTTAGAGATGCTGATTTTTACTGAAATAGCACATTTTTAATAAAATATGATGATTTAAGCCTTTAGAGGTTCTCTTTGAAGGAATTAATTATAAATAGTTTTCTCAAATCTTTTTAGATAAAAAAAAAAAAAAAAACATTAATATAACATCTATACTCCTCATTCATACCTATAATGGAGTCTCCTTCGCACCTAATAAAATGCTGACAAAAAATCACTTTGTGTTTATCTTTTGGCAGATCAAATGAATCCATTTGACAAATCTATCTATGTAGTAAGGTAATACTGAGAAACATCTTTCCAATGATTATAATATTAATATATATTAAGTTCATTATGACTTTGCATTTTTAGTTTTACTAAACATCGATATTTCACCATATGTCTACCTCTATGTTTGATGCTTACAGAAAAATAGTAAATGTGAGAAAAAAATTCTAAAAAATATCTATGCCCTAGGTATTGAATTTCTCTTTCTATCAAAAAAATTAAAAATGAAATTGGACAAATACACAACAAGTTATAAGCTATGTAGTCAAGGTATGTCAAAATTATGGTTTAGTCAACTTCAAACGTTAATAAAATATGAAATAATCATGATAATGTCATAAAACCAATTGCATGCCCTCTGTATGGATGTTACAAAACTAAATTAGAAACAATCACATTGATATCTATTTTAGAAAAAAAAGTTATGCTCTATGAAAATAATGTAACTCCTTGAAAATGACATTTTTAGCAACATACCAATTTTTGTGGGAGAAAGAAAAATCCATTCAAATAAATTCAAAAATAAAAATAAAAAATATATTTAGAATCTAGACAGAAAATCCTAAAAGACTCTAATTTACTTCATCTTCCAATGTCAAATGGTTTAACGACAATATGCATATGAATCTAAAAGTTTTTTTTTAAATGTAGAGTTTAGTGTCCATTTAGGCCAAAAAGTGTAACCTCAAAAGAGTTTCAAAACAAAAATAATTTTTCACCTATATCTACAATCGCCTTTCATAATTTAATATAGTGATACAATTTTATTTTTTATTTTCTTTTACATGCAAAAATGCATACAAGATTCTCCATTCAAGATGACTCGATTGCAATCACATATTTAGAGTTTTGTAACAAATATATGCAAACAAGTTCTTACATTATATCTGTCTTCACACAACTACAAAAATATCTCCTCGACCTACATATTGCACACTAAGGTGTGAATTTGCTATTTATTACTATATTTTATTACTAAACAAGATGTGTTGTAAAAATTATTACTTCAAAGTGTTCATATATACATGTTTAGAAAGGGAGAGGACTCTAAATAAAATTGATTTCTATTATAAAATAATTTTATTTTTATTTTTACCAATTCTATTAAGGTTCAATATTATTTTAAAATTTAGATTGGTTATTATGGTATTGAAGTTGAGATAATATGCTTGTTTTTCATAATATCAAAATGTATTGCTTTTGTGATGTTGATATGATTATTCTAAATTTAAAATTAAAAAATGTCAAAATTGATCTTCATGTTATGAATTTAACATGCAGATTACTACTAATATACCAAACCAAACCAATAGATGAGATGAAGTTTACTAGATGCAATAAATTTTATCTTTCATTTCCTTATCTGAAAATTATTTACTTGTAGATATTTATTGGATGACACTTTCATGAAATCATAGATTATGTTCACTCTATACATTATGTCAAAACTTGTAGTTTTCAAAAACATTAAACTTCTAATCAATCTTTTATAGAGTATTGAAAATACATCATTCATACTATCATTTTTATTTATTTTTTGTGCTATTGCAATTAGTGTTCCTATTGTTTTACTATTCAACATTCATAATCTCATTATGTCTTTATTTACATATTTAATCTTAAATACAAAAAAATATTTATTTATTTACTATACTTTACACATATAAACATGATTTTTCTAGCCAATCCTACGTCTACTTTATTGTTTTTTTCTTAAACATAATCACCTAATTATATTGCTAATTAACATTGAATAATAAAATAATAAATACATAAAAATTGATAAGTATGAAAGGAAAATGTTTATTTCATACAAAACAAAACACTTTATACCTCTTGTCAAATATACCTATCAACTTCTTCAAAGTCAATAATAACTTGAAAATGAACCTTAAATATATTGATTTGTTCATTTTTTAAACAATGTTTTATTTAGATAGGTTTAAAATAATCGGATATATGTTTCAGATTAGATTGGAAATGAATCAATTTTATAGTCTACATTTCTACACAATTTTTGGATATACATAAGACATATAGTACATAAAAATAAACAAGGTTTATAGTCCATGGGTCTACCTCATACTTCATGTAGAAGGCCTCTTATTAAATTACAAACAAGGTGTATATATTTTACTTATTGAAAGATTTGAACTTGTAATGTTTCTTTCAAGATTATAAGCTCTCCACAATTAAACTAGTATAGATGTATAATAATTTTTTAATCCACAGAACTAATGAATTTTAGATAAATAAATAAATTAATAAAAATTAACAATAAAAACTATACTGAACAATAATTTTGTACCTTGCTTAAATACTTCAACCTATAAGTATTCAGTATTCCAGACTAAAATGAAGATTACAATGGTAAAATGAAGCCACATCATTGAAACTATAGAGAGCCTCGCCCTATAAAAAAACCTAAACTCTGCATCAGTAAACTGAACTCTCGATTCCTCATTTTGAGAACCCACATAAGATCTATCATACACCTCCAAATAGCTACTTTGACTTGGAAATGGAAGCATCTGTGCTGCGACTGGTCTATGGAAGAGAGTTCCAAGTACTACTGGGTGAACTTTTATCCATATAAAACGGAGACTCAAAACCTGGTATTGGATCTTCTTCTTCAAGTATTTGGAGGACTTGTCTCATGCCAAGCCTACCTTCTGGTTGAGGATTGGAACATAACAGACCCAGACTGAGCACTCTCTCCATCTCTCCTTCAACATAATGCCCCCCAAGCTTAGGGTCGGCTGAATTCATTAGACAGCCTAAGCCATGCAATTCTCTCACCCACTCCACAAGAACTACGTTATCAGATTGGAGGGAGAGATCCACGGATCTCCTTCCGCATGCGACCTCCAACATAAAAATACCAAAACTGAACACATCTGTGAAAGGGCTCGCCTTTCCAGTCTGGACGAGCTCCGGTGCGATGTACCCCGGCGTTCATACCACGCGAGTAGTGCGCGAGTTTTCGTTATGCTCGTACAGACGAGCAAGCCCAAAATCCCCTAGCTTGGCATTCAGCTCCGAGTCCAGCAAAACATTGCTGGACTTAATGTCTCTGTGCACTACGCATTTCTCCCACTCTTCGTGGAGATACAGCAACCCTGCAGCCACATCTCTGATGACTCTGTACCTCTGATCCCAGTTTAGCATCTTCTCTGGTTTTCCAAATATCATCTTGTCCAGGCTCCCATTTGGCATGTAGTCATAAACTATGAATAGCTGCTTCTCCCGCCTACAAAAGCCTCTCATCTGAACAAGATTTCGATGTTAAAGGCGACCGAGACTGGAGATTTCTGCTATGAATTCCTTCAACCCTTCATCGGTTTCTCTAAGAATACATTTCACCTCTACTTGGAGGCCGTTTGTGGGGATGACTCCTCTGTATACCCGACCGAAGCCTCCGGATCCCAAAAGTTGTTCGTCTCGGAAGCCTTTGGTTGCAGTGTTTAGCTCTTTGTACCTAAACCGGTGAGGCCAATACTCCGTCTCCCATTGTTCGATAAGATCTCTGAACTGCTTTCTCTTTAAAAGCATAAGTAATGCTGCCGCAACTACAAGGACCAGGACAACGCAAGCTGTACTAGTGCCGTTTGAGCTCTTGGAATTTCTGTGTATAAACGATGGAAGATAAGATGTATCCAGGGACGGGGCCGTTCCGTTTATTGCAAAGCTCCAGGCCAGGATGTAGTTCTCCTCGTAAAGGCCTGCTGTAGCTGCTGAGAAACCAACGTACATCTCTTCTTCAAGAATGTTGGATAGAGACATATTTTTCATACATATCAGTGGTTTGTGTGGGCGATCAAGACCAGCCTCCACAATGGTGACATTGAGCTCTTTTTGAAGATGATCATAATCAATCCAAGCTTGAATATTCTTCCCGCTTTTGAGATCCAATTCCAGGAATTGAGTGCTGTTAATCCAGTATCCAGCAGGCGTAGAGTTTACAGACCAGAGGTCGTTGAGATCCACGCCAACATGATTGTCGTTGATGTCATGAAATTCCTCGTTCTTAATTATGTCGAACTCAACTGCAAACAGATAATTAGAGCGGTCTTATAACTGATAGGTTTCTTATCAGGCCAAGGTAGGGACCTGGTAGAAATCCCTGTGGAGATCTGTGGGGAGTCATTATAAACGCCAGTCCGAACCCAGATTGTGAATCTGGAGAAGGAACAATGCTAAACACAAAAGTTGCGCTGAAAGAGAAAGGTAGAATTGGGAGAGAGGTGATCTTTGATCCGCACAGGATGTTGATAAAAAGCGCGGCCTAATCTATATTGAGATGGTTGATTAAGGGAGATCGCACTGGACTGCACTGAAGCATTACCAAACAATTGGACGGTCGACGCGTTGAATTGGTTGAAGATAAAATATGTATCGGCGTCTGCGGTAGGCAACGGGAGGAGAAAAAGTACAAGGAAAACCCTGTTCGAACATAATGAGCAACTCATATCAAAATAAAAAGGAAAAACGCAAGGCAGATCGCCAACAGGTTCAATAATAATTGGAAAGTAAATTTTGAGTAAGCAAGCTCGCAAAAGGTTGCAGATTTACCTTTTCGTATATTGTAAAGTTTCCATTGTTTCAGGTTGTTTTCCCTTCTCACGCCTCTAGCATAATACAAGTGAGCTCTTTGGTTATACGAATCCTAAAAGCTCTCTGGTTATACGAATATAAAAATAGTGCGTGAAGGGACAAAAAAGTAGAGGAAAACGAAATAATCATGTATTATGAACTGTCCACGCGTTCAAAGACAAACAGGCCTAAGCCCTTGTACCCATGTACAAAACGTTAATGACTTTTCCTGCAATTTATGTATTCTGAAAGTTTGAAAATTTGTGTTAGAAAATTGGGGTTTAAACTTCACCTTGCTGCATGAATTGACAATTCATTATTGGGTTTTCAGTTGTTGAGTTACATCCAGGGAGATATTTGAGCTATTTTCTTATGTAGCAATTTAATAATACTTTTTTCTTTTTCATTTCTTTTTGTTTTTTCTGAAGTTTAGATTGAGAATTAGTCTAGAAGTGTTTAGAATGTGCCGGCATCACTAATAGACCCTTTTCTTCTTGAAATCTTTAGTGCACGACAACTTTTTTTCAGCCTTTGTACATACCTAATGTTGGCGTTATCTCAAGCATTAATCTCACTTCCCTTGAATGTTGTTATCTCAAGCATCATTCTCATTTCTATTGAAAGTTCATGTTGTCTCAAACATCATTCCCACTTCTCTTGTCCAAACTAGGGTTTCCTAATATCCTCTATCATGCCATTGCTCACATTCATGTCCATCATTGTCCACCCAATCAAAACTCACAATTTTCTCCCACTCCTAACAAACATAAACTTAAGAAGAATAATCTATTTCCGCTACCTATAAAGAATTCTATTCATATTTCCTCGCAAATAGAAAAATCATATTTTTCTATACTTGTTCCTACTTCTACTAGAACCATTACAACTTCTACAATTTGTAGTGTATCGTTATAGTGATTTTTAGGCTTCCTCTCTTTAGGCTTAAATATTGGAGTTCTTCATAGATATTCTAACACTATTATCAATCTTGATACAATAACTAACACTTACTTCAAAAGACACTTAAGATGATATTATAGTTGTAGCTAATTCTTCATGTCTTGTCGTAGATGAGATACTTTGTATATATCTAACTATTCTCTCATAGAGCTCATCCTCCTTTTATAATGTAGATTAAAAGATTTTTGTTGAAGGGTGACCTTTAAAAATGTACCTCCATTCATTTTATTTAATTAGTAATCTTATTAAAAAATTAATTAATAATAAATAATTTCTATAATTAATTAAAACATATTTATATAATTAACATAGATAATTGGTACTAAATTTGAAGTCTCTACACTTCTTAATGCCAAAGCAAATTGGAGGTTAAAAAAGCTTAGAATTGTTACCAACTTGTATAATACGGCAAAGTAGTCTCAAAGATATCTCCATCAACATACGTCAATATTTGGGTGGGTTGCATCCGTGTGACCGTAGTTGGTATAGAGGTCGGTCGAATTAGTCAATTATAAATGTCAGGTGAGCTCATGCATTTATGTAAAGGGGAAGAACGAGCAAGAGTGACAATGGTTGATTTAACGTACATACAGCCATGGTTATCCTCACCGGGAATAAGACAACATGAAATATGTAGGAAGCCAAGACTGAAAATTACTGTATTTTAATCAAAATTAAGATGACGAGTTTTTCAACCTAAAATTGTCCTTAATTAGATAGGGATTGCCTTGAGGAATCAGCAGCCATGTGATTGTTTCGTTTTACACGGAAGTTAAAGATATTAGGTGGAATTCGACAAGAAGAAAAGTTTAACGTGTGGGGAAGATGGGATTTTTATACTCACATCAAAAGGAAGTAAACGATTATAACTGGTCAAAGTAGAAATATACATTTAAAATTAGTGTTAATTAATATATTTGGAATCTAAATTTTATGTATTTTATTTTTTAAATGTTCTGATTTTTCAATTATTGCAGTATTTTATTAAATTAGTATTTGTTCTAATAATTATTTTTTAAAATTTATTGTTCTATTTAGAAAAGGAAGCTATTAAATAAATTTATTTTGATTATAACATATTTTTAAATTTTAAATTTTAAATTTATCTATTAATATTTGATAATATTTTTTGTTTAGATTGGTTGTTATGTTATTGAAGTTGTTAAAATATATATATATTTTTTTATTGAGAATGTCATTTTCATTATTTTTATGATTTTAAAAAGGAGTTATTTTAAATTTAAAATGTAAAATATATTTAAATTAGTTTTTCTATTATCAATTTGACATATTCAATTGCTATCAATATATCTAACTAATTCACAATTTCATATATATTTTATCAAATATTGTCAAACATCAATGTGTCTTTCATTAAATATTAGATTTATATCATTCCTTTTTCTTTTTTCCTTTTTCTTTTTCTATTTTTTGTCCTATTATAATTGGTTTTTCTATTTATTTACATTCAACAATCATATTCTTTTCAAGACATCATTTACATATTTAATTTGATATATAAAAAATTTAATATCTATGTAACAAGTTGTATTTTATTTAAATTCTTATGTCACCTTCAAGCTTCCTCTCTTGAGGCATCAGACTAAATTATTATATCTTGTTGTACATAAGATGCCAAGTATATATCCAATTATTTTCTCTCTCATACCTCACCTTCCTCTTGTTAATGTATATTAGAAGAAAAGAAACTAAATTTAATTTATTAATCTTAAAAATCTTATTTCAATAATAGTTTGTTCAATTGATATGTAATAAAGTTAATAGATATAATCAGTAGTGAATTTGAAGTCCCAAATATTTGCACCTTCCGAATATCCCCATCAACATACATAAATATTTGGATCGGTTTCATTCATCCAACTGTAGTTGTGTAGAGCTTGCAGGTACATTGGATTAGTTCAAAAGTCAAGTAAAATATTATAACTAGTCCAATTGAAAATGAACAGTTTGGACATTGAAAATGAAATTACATATTTAAGGTCAGGGTTGATCAATACTTCTCAAATGTAAATTTTGTGTCTTTTATCTTTTAAGAGCTCTTTTTATTCAATTATTGTTGTAGTTAATCATACTAAAGATTTGTTCAAAACTTTTTTTTCCTCAAATGTTTGTTATCAAAAATATTAAAAGATATGTAACCTAAATAAAATATTTTGGATTAAGCTATAAAATTAGTTAATATGGATTATAAAATATTCCTATTATATTTATCTTATTTATATATTTAAGTTTGATAATAATTTTTATTTAGATTGGTGGTTGTGTTATTGAAATTGTAATGTTATATTTCATTTATTTTTATTGATAATAGTATTATGCATTATTTTTATAATGTTAAAAAATTATTCTAGATTTGAAGTATAAAATAGTTTTGGAAACTATCTTTCCATTATTAATTTAGCATGTTTAAATACTATCGCTATACTTACTCAAATCACAATTTTCAAATGTAGTTTGTCAAATGTTGTAAATTTATTGTGCAAATGACATATAAAGTTTTTTTCTTCTTCTTTTTTAATTTGTAGATGTATGTCATTGGGTGTTTCCATGAACTTCAAGGTTAAATTCATTGCATACAATATGTTAAATCTTGTAGTTGTCAAATACATCAAAAGTCCAAACTATCTTTTATAAAATGTTAGATTTATATTATCTGTCATTAATTTTTCTTCCAATTTTTGTCCTATTGTAATTTGATGTTTCTATTGATTTATAATCAGCATTTATAATCTCCTCAAGATTCCGTTTACATATTTGATTTTATATATGAAAATGTCATTATAGATGTAATAAGTATTTTATTTAAAGCTTTATATCACTATAAACAAAATAATTGATTTTTCCTCCTCACAATAGAAAAATTAGTGAAGTGTACATAATCATTCTTATGTCATTCAAGTCATTACATAAATCAATAGAAAAGAAAAATAAAAGATATTTTGACAATTATTTATTATATAAACTTAAATGAATGATATAAAGATTTTTATTATTTTTATAAATTATATATAATAATTTATACTGATAATCTATACATTGAAAAAATTGAATATTCTATTTTATATAGCATAGTCATTAATGGAACTGAAATCCCATTCAATAAATTACATTGTAAATGTAAACTACAGGTAAAAGAATATGTTGACTTTTATATTTACTATATTCAACACATGAACTAAAAAGATAAATGATATAAGATTATAGATTGCTTTTAAATTCTATATACTCATTAAATATATACATGCATTAATATTCCTAGAGGAGAGCAGCTATGGAACCTGCGAATTCAAATTAAATAAATACCAACGTTTAAAGCTATACTCAACAGTAGTATATGTGTTATGTACAAATCCTTGCATCCGTGAGCATTCCAGATTAAGAAGATCGATACAATAGCCCAATTGAGGCACACAGAGATCGATCTTATCGAGTGACAGCACCAGAAAAAGAGTTTGACTTGGAAATGGAAGCGTCTGTACCGCCACTGGAATATGGAAGCGATTTCCAAGTACTGCTGAGTGGGCTCGCATCAGAATAAAACGGAGAGTCAAAAGCTGGTATTGGAGCTTCTTCTTCAAGTATCTGGAGAACTTGTCTCATGCTAAACCTTCCTTCTGGCTGAGGATTGGAACATATCAGACCAAGTCTCAGCATCCTCTCCATTTCACCTTCAACATATTGCCTACCAAGATTTGGGTCCGCTGCATCCATCAGACTGCCTGTTGAATGGAGTTGTCTCACCCACGTAGATTTCTTCCTGTAGAATGTTGGACAGGGATATATTTTTCATATGTAAAAGTGGTTTCTGTGGGCGATCAAGACCCGCCTTCCCAATGGTGACTTTGAGCTCATTTTGAAGATCGTCATAATCAATCCAAGCTTGAATATTCTGTCCGCTTTTGAGATCCAATTCCTGGAATTGGGTGCTGTTAATCCAGTAGCCTTCAGGCGTAGAGTTCACAGACCTGAGATCGTTGAGATCTACACCAACGTGATTGTCGTTGATATCTGCAAATTCAAAGTTCTTTGATGTGTCGAACTCGACTGCAAATAGATGATTAGAGGCCTTCCCCATAGCTGATAAATTGCTAATCAAGCCAAGGTAGGGACCTGGTAAATATCCCTCTGGAGATCTGTAAGGTGTCATAATAAACGCCAGTCCAAACCCAGATTGTGAAGCAGGAGAAGGAACAATACTAAACACAAAAGTTGTGCTAAAAGAGAATATCGAATTCAGATCTTTCGTAGGCACAGGATGTGGATAGAAAGCACGGTCCATAATGAATTGGAATCCACCATTTAGGGAGATTGCATTGAACTGCACTGAAGCATTCCCAAACAATTGAAGGCTCGACGAATTGAATTGGTTGAAGATAAAATTTGTGTGGGCTTGGGCAGTAAGCGAGGTGGGGAGGAGATAAAATACAAGGACCACGGTCAAGCCTTTCACTGTAGAGCACCCCCTCGACTTCAATTTTCTGTCCAAACTTAAAATTTAATGAGCAACATATATCAAAATCCAAAAGAAGAACTCAAGGCAGATGGCCAACAGGTTGCAATTGTTCTTTCTAAAATAGAATACAACTATGAAAGGAGAAAAAGAAAAAATATTGACTAAATCCAGCCTACAAAATTGTACAGATTTACCTTTTTGTGTATCTCAGAATTTCCATTTCTGTTTCGTGTTTTCCCTTCTGACGGCCCTAGCATAATAAATGAAAGATGTCTGGTAATTCGAATATAAAAAAGTTCTCCGGTTATTGGAATATAAACATAGTGCAGCAAGGGGTACCAGAGTAAAGCAGAAACGAAAGAACCATATGTTGTGAAGTTTCCTCGGGTTAAAAATCAAAACCGAACCGGTGTACACGTGGATAATACGTTGAAGGATAACTTCCAACGGGAAGAAAAATATTTACAACGGAGCAAGATTATAAATAATTTACTGTTTGTATTATTAACTAATTAAATTTTAATACTACTTTTTCTCTTTTAAATTATATTAGATATAATTTAATATTTTTTACTCTTTAGGAGTTGATAGGCTTCTTTTAAGTAGACTAGTCATTTATTTTTGGAAACTTTATATTACATCTTATGTCATTAAAAAGTAATGTAAATGTTGTTTTCAGATGTCATTTATTAAGAGAAGAATTTCTTAATATAAGTTCTTTCAACATTCTTGCAATTGTGCACCAAAAATGTAGTTCTTTAAGTGCTCTGCTTGTCATACTGTTCATTTACTATAAATAGATTGAAGCACCAACTATAAGAAGATTGGTTTTTATTCATTTTGATTACTTTTTATTTCTTTTTCTTTTGCATTTTCTGTAGTATGGCTTCATAAAATTTTCCTCCAAACTCTACCCATTTTTTTATCACCATCATTAACAACATGAAACATTTTTTTGCATAATTTCAAGGTAAGGTTCTTGTCATGGTTTCATTGAATATAAGTTTTTGGAGTCTATAGGCATCCATTATCATTTTTTTGTTCTATTTTATTTTATTCTAAATTCAATGTAATAAAGGTTTTTTTGCTTCCCATAGTATAATCCATAGTTCCAATATAAATAAATGACTCTATATTTTGCCTTTACTACAAATGACATAATTGAATATGGCTACTATAAAACCCCCAATCCTTTTTTGATTATCTAATAATATAATTAAGAGTCTCAACATGTCTTTCCTCTATACAACTACAATAAATGCATTCCTCAAGATTACATCTTATAAAGGCATTCCATCAAAAAATTTCATGGCTTCATTATTACAATCCTTATTGGAAAATGTTACAATCATCTTGTTCTAGAAAACTATGTCTCATGCAAAAATGCCTTCAATTAGATCAAACCATTAGGTAAGATACTATGTCTATTCATATCATGCAATTATTGAATTGTCTAAGATGCATATATTATTTTGCGTACAGATTGATAATGACATTTTTTACAAATACACTTAACATTTAGTGTGCATATTAATACTATTACATAGATTCCAAGTGGGTCCTTAGAAAATATATGTATGTTACAATGCACAAGAAGACACTTCTTACATTATTTGATAAAAAATCTAGAAACAAGAACCGCGACCGTGCTTTCAACATTCATGACTACTCTTGGTGCATAGTTGTGCACCCATCATGTTTTTTTATCTAATGAATATGAGAGCATAATTTAGCACATCTTGTAATGATTCCTTTTGATTGTAGGTCTGCAAGAGAGCACAAATAGATTCCATCTATCTGGTGATCTATAACAATCAATAAGTGAAAATGATTTGCACCTCCTTTGCATAGACATATATAGTGCTGTAAAACTATATGCCTTTTGGTAATTTTTGCTAAATCGCATGGAGAACAAAATGGTCAAAGCTTTGATGAAACAAGTACTAAACATTACTTTATCAAATTAATATTTTCTTCAGTCATTGATAAATTTTTTGTAAGCCATATAGTTTTGTATTTACGATCCATACTAAAATGGATATGCAAGGTTGAAATAACATTATGATAGTTGAACAAATTTATTTGAATTTCAATAGATGTTTGATGGGTACATAATCATTTAATATTGTGTATTCTGTATGTGGTGTTATTTTGTGATGATCATATGTTGTTGAGTTATGCTTCAACATTGGATTTTATGTTCTGGTGTTTTGATGACATGAGATATGACTTCATCCTTGAGCTTTGTTGTGTTGACATTCATGAGTAGATGTAAGAGACGTTGTTTTGATGATGTCTATGGGTTGTGGATATTTTTATTACTATGAGATGTTAGTGTTTAGCTATGTTGTTGATTGGAAGTGTCTCCATACAAATGTAGTGTAAGCTTAGATGTTAACCCTTATTGGTGTTGATAATTTGATGTGTTAAAGATTAGAGATGGAAATGAGAAATGGCGAGAAAGCTTATGTTTGGTGGCATGACTTGTTGGTTGTTAGCAGAGATCAATATCATGATGATGTTAGGTTAAGTTGAGGATTAGTAACCTTAGGATAAGGATTAGAAGTATTAAGATCAAGACTAAAAGTATTGAGATGAAGATTAGAAGTATGAAAATAGTGCTTGAAGTATTATGATGTTATAGGACATGTTGTAGTATCTCTTGCTACTCCTAAGTAAGCAATTGCTGCTAAAATATGTTTTGCTCATTGCAAGATTTGGAAATGTGATAGTGCTTAAAAGAAGAGCTTTGTTGGCTACTTGGAAGAATGTTTTGCATTCCTCTACATTTGGTGCTATTGTCTTGTGGTTAGGAACATAGATTGTATGTGCTATGGACTTTACAATCCTATATTTTCAATTCCTTGCTATTGTTGCAAATGTCTTTGATGTATGTTGTGAGTTGGCAATTTTTTGTGTTTGTCATGATTGGTTTTTAAAATGCTCGACATTGAGATTTCTAATGTTGCATCTTGGGGGACATGTTTATATATAATGTTTTTTTCAGTGTCCCAATTTATATTTCCAATGATGAAGTGTGCTACAAATGTTTTTTTGGTGTTGAGTTCCATAATTGTGTTTCTTGGCTTTCTGGTTATGAAGAAGTCTACATCAAAATGCTTATCATATCTTGAGTTGACATGGAAATGTGAAAGAAGAATTTGAAAATGATGATAGATGTTCAAAGGATATCTCTATGTGGCCTCCATAACAATGATTGATTATGTTGGCATTCATTTTTTTCAAGTTGGTTTTCTAGGCAACTTGTGGATGTCTAGTCAACATAGTTTTCACTAGCCTTCAAGATTGGGTTGAGTTGTTTTCAAATCCTAGTATGCATTTTTTTATCTACATTGAGAAAATTAAGTTAGATGTTGTGATCTTGGGCTGACTCATTATGTGCTACACACCACATCTATATGTTACCTTGTTATCAACATTGGAGGATGTGTGCCAATGCTTTTAGCATTTGTTTATTAAGAAATTTTCTGGTCCTCTCTATATCCTAATTTGGACTACTTTCACTACATTGTGTTATTGAGGCCGACTTGTTGCAGTCATTACTTAGGCCAATCTAATCGATGTTTTTTTTATGATGGGTAATATATAGGAGATCAAATGAGTCCAAAAGGTGTCAAAATAGTGGATGGAATGTGGAATATGTGAAATAATAGGTGGAATGTGGAAGATGTGAAATAATGGATGGAATGTGGAAAATATGAAATAAGGAAGAAGATGTGTGATGTGGAAGTTGTGGAGCTGAATTGATACTTAAGATATCATGTCAAAAGTGCCTACATTTTAAAGAGAGTGCTAGAAGTTGTTAGCTAAAGCCTTATAATCTTAAAAAAATGAAATTATTAATCACTATTAGCGAAAGAATCATAACTCTAAACAATGACACGCTTATGATTACAGTATTTTCAATGGTATTCTAGATCTCGTCAATAAAAATGGCAGACTCCGCAAGGTAAAGAGGGTGATGACATATTTCTGTTGGTTTATCAAATCTATTAGAGTTGTAAATTGTAATATTAAAAATGGTCTTTACATGTAGACATACAAAAGGAATGGTTTTACAAATATATCTAAATATTTTGATCATTTCTTTGTCGGCTAAGAATGGATTGGAGACCAAATAAAATGCAAGGCTAGCATTCTTCTCATTTTCGTATCTACTCATAGATTGGTCTATTATCTTAGAAATAAAAAATGCAGAATATAAATATCCTCTTTCAATTTCTTACTTACTATAAGTATGTTGTCCATTGAATCTAGCATCACATCTATGATTTTCCCCGAGTACATTAAGACAAATGTGTTAACATCTTAAGCCTCATAAGCCTTTATATAAGAGCGATCACTGCCCGATTACCTTTAATTTTCATAACCCTATTGTTTTCTGTAAAAATAGTTGGAACTTTGAGTTCCTTTGTATGGTTTGACAGATTCCTCAAATTTTACAATATGATCTAGAAGTGCAAAATACAGACATTAGAGAATATCCAGCACTCAACAGCTTAGTACATGTTCCAATTGCTCAATGTTTAATTCAAAATCACTTGCGTAAAGCTATTAGCTGACGATTGTAGGTAAGAAAAGTGCAATTGCTAGTTTAGTTACCAAAGTGCGCCCGACTGAATGAAGACCCAATATACAGGGAGAGACCGACATCAAAGGATGTTTCCCTTGCAAACTACCACGCAATATATTAGTGACACGTTACTGAGACATGAAATTCAGTGCTCTGATCTCTTTAACAGCAAAATGAGAGAGACTTGCAGAGGGGAGAAATGATAAGAATCCACGATTGATAAACATTCTTTCTCCACAGCGAACGGAAACAAAACACTAAGACTGGAACGGGACAGATTCAATGAATAGAATTTGATTTAACACAAATCTTTATTGTATCCCTTTTGTCGGGGTTTCACAATATCTGCGATTCCAGAGGAATCACATAACACACACAACATAAAATTAGAAACTTCGAAATCAATATGATACATCAACGTCACATCAGCGTCGACTTTATCTACGGAATAGCAGTTACTACACCCAAACAACTTTGTGTACGGTCCCATATGATGTTGGGTTATTCCTCCATATAATAGTTGAATTCATGGCTACTTATTGTCAGGAAATAACTACAGCACACCACACTATCGTTGAGGTCTTATGGGATGGGCTTTCTAAAAAATAGAGCTCTTATGGGATGGGCTTTCTAAAAAATAGAGCTGGAGCTGTTTGAAGATTTTTAGGAATATTTTAAAGTTAGCAATCTCATAAATTTTATTCTTCAATTCAGCTTAAATATTTAGCCCCAAAATTTAAGAATGCTTTTATCTTCTAAATTCATGTACTAATAAAAAAAAGTGTTAGAATATCTAATTTCACTCCAAAATCTAAAAGTGGCAGAAAAATCTCCTAAGCTGTTGGGGCAATTTCCAACCCCACCCCATTTTCACCCGCTCAAATTTTAAGATCTAGAAAGTAGAAGCTCCTATTTTCTAGCAAGAGATTTTAATTAATCCTATAGCCTTAAAAAATAATTCTCATGGGACCTCCAGCTCCTTAAAAATAGAGCTTAAGCCCCTCCAAGAAACCCCAACCTAAATCATGACTAGAGCTCAAACTAAATGAAGGCAAATCTAATTAGGACTAAAATTAGGAGCAGGCGTGATGCTCCTACATCACAAACTCTTGCGGGTGGAATGCGATAATGAGACACCATTCATTTCATCTATCAACTATCGATTCTTGTCAACTTAAAATTTCATTAAAAAGGTCGTAAAATTGAACTATAGATTAAACTAAAAATTTAAAAGCATGCCAAACCCTTAGATACATGTCTAAGATCCTTGAAGCTACATGCCTAATACAAAAATAGATACTTTAGAATATTTATTTTTATCCAATTAAGAATACGCATCAACAACCAACAAGGACCAAAAATCTTCCATCAAAGCATCATATTGCAAAATTAATAGAAATTTAAACTAACTTTGAAATTTTGAAAAGCAATGAAATCACAACATTTGAACTCCTTCCAACGCATAACATCACTATTTAGAAATTTAATAATTGAAGTAACTTAATAGAATTTTGATAAATCTCCCAAATTCTCATTGTTTTTCCTAGGTTGCATAATAGACATTATGATACTATATCCAAAGTGTTAGCATAAATAGAACATCAAATGAACACATTGTTCACTACTCTTATTTTAATTAATTTCATAAATTATATATAACAACTATTCCATTTATTTTAACAATGCCTTTGATTTAATCAATCAACTTTAGAAGAAAAAAAATGATAAACAATGAAGATAATTAGTTAAACAAGAGTTGTGCATAGCAGGAGTCCCTACCTTATATTATGAAATAAGGTCTTATGTTTAGGAAATAAATTTTCAAGTGCTATTTGAATTCAATGTATTAACAAATTGACTAAGACTTTGCATTGGACGTGTAGAGCGTGGATGAATGAATTTGAAATCTGGATTTTATTAATTTTAATAATTTGCAAAAGTGTCACTTTTTGTTGATACTTTAGACATGTATAGATAAAAGATGAATGGTATTATCATAGTAAATGGTAGGTATGTTCTTAAAGCTTAATAATCGATGTTTGTGGTGGGAATAGTCTTATGTAGGTGTGTATGTCATTTTCTTGTTCGGGGTTGGAGAAATGACTGAGTTTGCATATTCGATTCTAAATGCAAAAGTGAAGGTAGGGAAAATTCCATATGTGGTGGCAGCTATGAAGACTTGTCTAGTTGTGTAGTTTAGAGCTACTCCAGGGTAAGGAAAGGGCAAGATTCAAGTTGAGCATAAGCAATTGCAAATAAATATGACAATAAAGTTAGGTATCATTTTATAGATGCTTATGACATCATCTAGAGAGAAGTGGGAAAATGCTTGTGAATCTATGTTGAGATAGGGGAAAGTTGTTTTAAAAAAATCACATGTACTGCATATGTTTGCATGTCTTGGAGCTTTAAAATACGAGAACCTTGATATAATGTAACATTGTAATATACTCTTACATAACTCACTCAATAGGTTCTTTGAAGAAAAATACCTCTTGCATAACTCACTCAACAGGTTCTTTGAAGAGGTAGATTCCCCCAAAGGTTCCGTCATTTGGAATGGTCTCCTTGCTACCAAGGAGCTGGCTAAATCTAGGACTAAGTGGAAAATAGGTAATGGTCACTCTGTCAATTTCTGGAATGACAACTGGCTTCAAATGGGCAACCTGAGAAATTTTGATACTCTAAACACCTAGAGACTTATCTGCTCTCAAACCTGCGGGACTCAAGTTTGCAATTACAGAAGGGATGACAAATGGGTAGATCTCACTTAGATTTCTAAAGACCTATCTCCTTTGATGACTTCTCTCAATGCAGTCACTTTATCTCCCAAGTAGGAAAAGATTATCTGGAAGGATTCTTTGGATGGGAATTACACTATGGCTTCTACCTATTCTTCGTTGACCACACATATCCATGACTTGAATCCACTATGGGCCAAAGCTTGGATTCCTAGTCTCACGCCCAAAATTAATGTCCTCTTCCAGCTCCTGCTTTAGAACCATATCCTCATGGTGGATAATCTCATCAAGAGCAGGTTCCAGCTCACAAATAGATGTGTTCTCTGCAAATGTCAAGAGGAGTCAGTGGATCACCTTTTCATCCATTGCTCCTTTGTTAGTCAAATCTGGAAACTCCTCTTTTCGATCCTGAATCTCTCATGGTGTTTTCGCCCTTCTTTTAGCGATCTCTTCTCCCAATGGGTCTTTGAAAGGTTTGATTAGGACTTCGGATTACTCTGTACCTAGATTCTTCCTCATTTTTGTTGGGGGGTCTGGAAGGAGTGCAATAATCACATCTTTCGTGACTGTTCCTCTCCTTCTAAAATTATCTTTGAAAAAATCATTCATCCTGTTAAGGAGAATTTTCTCTACTATAGTAGATCTAACCCTCTTGCAAGAAAGGCACGGGCTGCTACTTAGGAAAAAAGATGGAACTGTTTGTGGACTAGTCTTCCTACTAGTTGGACCAAAGCCAACTTTGACAACATGGTGAAAGGGAATCTTGGTCTTGCTGGTAGTGGAGGAATAATCAGAAACAATTTCAGCATTAGCACTGTGCCTGTCAGTCTCCCCTTGGGTGCTCAGACAAATCACTATGCTAAAGCCTGCGCGGCTCTTCAAGTTACCAAACATGCTAAAGATTAGGGGTTTAAGTGGCTCTAGCTAGAAGGTGATTCGATGAACATTATCAATTACCTCAACCTTTCTCACCCCCCCTCTTGGACTATAGCCAATATTATAGCTGAAACCCGGGCCATCCTTAACTCCTTTGAGAAGGTGTTCATCAGCCATGCATATAGGGAAGCCAATGGGGTGGCAGATTGGTTTTCCAACTTGGCTGTCATGAAGGATGCTAAGCTGACTTGGCATAACGGTGATGACTTTCCCAAAGAAGTGAAGAGTATCCTTGAAAAGGAATGACTCCAGTGTACAGAGGGAGAAATCTTACAAACTTAATTCCTTGTTTGGTGGGCGGGTGCTGCTGCTTTTAGTCTGCTTCTCTTGACTTTGTCCTTTCTTTTGTCCATCTTATGGGTGGTGCCTTGGCTATCTCTCGCCTGGCCCATTCTATCTGGCTATGGTTTTTCGGCCCTGGGCTTTCTGTGGACTGCCTCCTATATGTTTCTGCTCTAATCTTGTGGGTTTCAGGCACCCTGTAAAACCTGCTTTACTTAATCAAAAACATTGTAATATACTATTGTAAAGAAAGCTACATTTATGGTATATTGTATAGAAATATTATATAGTATGACAAATACATAAGTCAATCACGTATGCAGAATATCATTTTTATGACAATAATATTATTCATTATTTTACTTGTAACATTATAACATGTGTTACTTGTGATTAGCATACTTTTGCATTTATGGACTTTTGGTTTTTGTTGTAATTAGTACAACTTTCTTGTTAAGTTGTTCCTAAAAATATAGGCTGGTCATTTGAAGTACATTACTCTTCTTCATCTATTGACTTTTGTTATTATTTCACATCTTATTAACAATTATTCCTTCACTTAGGGATTTAGGTAAAGCTTTGATGGACGATTTTATCACAATATATGCCCATGATATTTATTTACACAATAAATAGTGTGAGGGATACATAAGTCAATTATGTAGTGCATTAGACTATTTTGAGATATGATTGTTTATCCTAAGTTTTTCAATATGAGATGAGGAATTGGAAGAAATATTAATTGAATAAATATTATGAGCGAGACCCAAAAGAGCATAAAGAAATAAAGATTTATATGACAACATTCCAAGCTTTGATTACTAATTTGAAGTCTTCATTATGCAATAAATGTGGATAAAGCATATATTTATCAATAGGCTATTTACATTTTTCAATTGTAAAATGAATTAGAAAACTTATTATTCATTTTTAGTTATGTGTTGGTGCATGCAAATGCAAACATTCTTTGTTCGTCTTGAGGTATAACAATTATATTATGTGTTTCCATCTCTATGTTACATGTGATTCTCATTCTTATTTGTCTATTAAGTTTTTTTATTATTGTTTCACTTCGATTTTTTTGTATATTTTGATCTAACACACCATTATAGTTGTTACTCTTTTTTGTGAATCCCATGTCACTTCTTGTGATATATATTACCATTATTTCACAATATTAGACACAATGTGCATATATATTTGGCTAGAAGTGACATTGTGAATATTTATTTATATTTCACGTTGTCAGGAATCTAATAAATTTGTAGCAATTTAATTTTTAAAGTATAATTGTAGTAGTTATCCATTGATTCATTGTCCAATGTATTTCTTAAACAAATCCTTTAATCCTAATAGTAAACAACTTGTATTTTTTAGTGCAACGCAAACTCTTGCAATTATCCTAAGTGTAACCCTAAATCTAAATCAATCCTAATTCTAACCTTAACTCTAATCCATGTAATATTTAAGTGTATTTCTATATCAAAATACAATTCTTACAAAAACCTTAATCATAACCTACACTTAAGACTAATACTAATTTGAATTTTATTTGTATTTTGAATTATAATTCTAACCTTAACATTAATTATAACTGTATCAAAACCCTAATTGTAATTCTAACCCTAAATACCAACAAATTAATGTTATGATAATGATATTAAATATTATAATATAACTAAATATTAATAATATTGTATAACAGTATAAAAGTATATATATAATTTAATAATATTATAATATATTTTATTAAGATCAATGATATTATATTATTATATATATAGTATCTTTTATATTGTACTGCTAGTATATATAAAATATATCAAGATACACACACACACACTTATTTTCATCAAATTTTCTTGATATAGTAGACACGTAAAGATATATCACTACATATTTTATATATACATTAATCATATCTTATTTTTCTCTTAAATGTCTAGTCTTAGAGAGTCTCAAAATAGATGCAGGATCTTATCTTACGCTTGATGCAAATTGGATAAATCTTGAAAGCTGCTCTCTGTTTCTCCTAATAAAAATAAAAAATCCTTCTTTTACAACTGAAGTCCGTTGATTGTGCTTTCAGTCCACCTATGCACGTGTCTTATCAGTGCTTCCACATCTTGCACTCTCTGTAAATGTGGCAAGAAATCTTTCATACAAGTGCATTTGCCAATTCCTAGATGATGATAACCATTTCAAGGGGATGCATTTGAAATTACATTACAACTACCATGCTTCTATTTAAATAGATGCGACGACAATGATGGTAAAATGAAGAGGATCAACCAAACAGACCAGAATGGATGGCAGATTTTGCATACATGCATAGCAGGGAAGTGGAATCTCTCTAATGCGTTCTTATTGAAACCTTTGACTGGAAATAGTTGTATGATTTTTATTAAACGTTGTTCACAAACATTGTCTTTTTTGTTAGAATACTCTATTATAAGACTCTGCGCTTTATTAAATGTAAAAAACTAAAAGTACATAAGAGCTTTCAACATACTCATAAGATCTAAAACTAGTTTTGGAAATCTTTTGAATCAACTTTTATATGATTTGGTATCTTGTCAATTTGCCAACTATAGTTGTAAATTTTAATATTCAGGGACTTAGAATAGCTCAGACTGTATTTCTGATTTATTAAAATGTCAATGTTTAACCCATGTAGGGCAATTTGACTTCCACTTCTGGAGTCCTATAGTGTGTCATAGATATTGTTCTATAATTTGTGATAATTCCTAACTTACACCACAGGGCTTTTATAGGAAGAGGTGTTAATAGCTAGAAAATGATTAGAGGATAAGTACTCTATTTTTTATTACCATGTCACAGATAGGAAAAATAAGATGATAAACGTAATGAAAACCTAATGAACTTGGACATTCAATCAACAAGGCTTCACATTATATTTTGTCACAGTCACAACAAAAGGGTAATTGTCCATTTGAGGTTGTACCTTTTCCATTGTCATCAGCTTTGAGCAATAAAAATGTTGCCACCATTAGTTTGTTCCTTCTAGAGTATACTTCCTTTGCTGACTATAAAACATCTATGTCTTCTCACCAAGTGACCACATCGCTTTTTCTCAAAAGTAATCCAATGGTTTAGGAAGCTCTACGTCTACTTTGAAAGTCCTCAATCAGGTGTGGATCACATTCTCACTGTAGAGGAGTGGAATATTCAATGTTGTAAATCAGTGCAAATTAAAAGTAACTGAGCTTTTTGTAAATCTTATATCATGGTTTCATACATGCCAGCAGAAGCTTTAAGACTTTAATGTCTTGAAGAAATCCATAGTTGTTTCTATTTCACAACAACCACTGATAGTATTCAACTTGAATTCATTTATCCATGATGCTTTTATTTTCTCCATTATAATGTTAGGTTATAGAACAATGAAATTGAAATGGAGTACTTTTCCTAGAAAGAGTTTGCTTCATAGACCAAAAAAAAATGGTATATCAGAGTACTCAGCTATCCCTAGAAAACTATTCAACTACCGAGTAAGATACAAAAAGACACAAAATAATAATCTATTCAAATGGATTAAGAATAAACCATCCATCCTTTTGGCATCATTGAACCATGAAGAATTCTATCCCACCCCAGAGACAAGAAATATACTAGAACCCCCAACAAATGATTTACATAGACATGAACATATTCACTGAATTTTGTCATACACAAAAGTTCAACTCAAGATAGAGCAGTAGTCAACTGTAACAAGACTTTTAAGTTTTAATCAGTATAGAGAGTATTGTATCCATAGGCAGAGCCTAAGGAAAATTTTAGCAACACCATAATATTTACAAAACCCATAGGTGGAGCTTAAGCAGCTGATGGAACATTAAAATCATGTTATAGGAAGTAGAGTCTTAACAACATTCTATTATTTATAACTAGAAATGAAAAGTAAGATATATAAAGCATTATTAAAGTATATTGTGTATGTCTATAATTTAAAGTGGTGGTTGCCAAAAAAACAACGAACATTGCGACTGTGTTTGTTACAACATAGTATTTTTTTCTAGTCCAAAAAATATTGAGCAGTCTAAATCTATTTTCCTAGCATGAATGTATCTGTTAAAAAATTGATCTGTAGATGTCAAAAAACTAAATCTATTTTCTTTGCACAATGCTTCGTGTGTTTTTTGAAAATAGAAGAGGGTATGTGAAGAGCCAAAACTTTTAGCGAACTCTTAGAGGCTTAATGTACCTGCATGTTACAATAAACGAGTATGTTAAGGGCTAAGAGCTGCAAAACTTGAAACCATAGTTTTTTATATTGTAAGGAATACAAATCATAAGGTATTTGGAGCTTACGTCGTTGTATTGTGTTGCAATGGAAAGGATGTTGTTGTTCATTGGGTGCCTTCAATTTCAAATGCTCGCATCAGGCCGACAACTTTAGACAGGTTCATTTTGTAGTCTTCAAATGGTATTTTTTTAAGCTGAGGGAAGTGTTGCTCAAGGAGCTATCCATGCATGGTGCAATCCATGATGTCATCTTTAGTGTGTACTATACATTTCAAAAAGGGTTTGTAAGAAAAGGTTGTTCTTTTTCCACATGGAATGCAGTGGGCATTGTTGGTGGTTGATGGTAACAACATTGATGCTAGCTGGTGACATGCGATGCAGAGGAGCCGGTATGGTGCAAGGTAAGCATTTTTTGTTTTTAGAGTGCCAATCACTTGCAATTGAAATGAATATTTAAGTATTGATTTGATACTATTAATTAGTTACTATGAAATGTAATTGTGGTCATGTTTCAAATACATTAAGGGTTTGTTCCTTACCTAGAGATTGGAAGAGACAATATTTTGTAGAGCTATCCTTGTATACTCATCATTGAGATTGCCAATGAATGTGGATGGTGTTGTTTTTATAAGCGTTGTTCCTCTTGGTCCATTATGGAGAACTTTCTTAAGGAGCAGGAGTGGTGTTTGTGTAGATGCAAGGATATTTTAGACCATTGCATAAGCACGGGTATGATAATCTAGAACTGTAACCTACAAAGGAATGAAATGTGTTAGCCAATGTAAAATATGGATTGTTATGTGTCAACAAAAGACAATTGGGTTTGATGTATGGATTGTATAGCTTACAGTATGTTAGCACGTGCAAAACGTTTCATGGCTCTAGCCCTTTTCCCCTAGTCTCTACAGTTATTTTTAGGTCCCTGCCTTTAGCCCTAGTTCAAATTTTTGAAAATATAGTCGTTGCATACAAAAACCCTTTGAAAACCCTGGCCTTATTCTATTTTGATGTTAGTTTTTGTGGGTCACTTAAGGGTCCTATTTCGCATGTGCTTTATATTTTTGGTCGGCCCCGTTTAAATTTTTCCTAAGTCTTTACCCCCGCGGCCTTTAATATTTCCTATAGTTCCCTGCCGAAATATTTTCCCTAAGTCACGCTTTAATATTTTCCTATGTTTCAACAGCCTTTATTTTCCCTAGGCCCAGCTCTGACACCATCTCCATCAAACGGTGAGCGTATCTTCTCAAGCGATGTGTCAGACGCATAAGATCTTGAGACGGTCGTCGATTCTTTGTATGACATAGCCTTTTTCTCATGGGGGTCCACTTGCCAAGTTTTCTGATTTGGAGGTTTTTTATTGGTCCACGTGGTATGAGGTGGAATCCTATTAGTGGGACCGGTCTTCTTGGCATTCAGGAGGATTAAAGTCTGATTTAATCTTGTGGCTATCATTATACCGTTAATGAAACAAGCTCGACCTTTAGTGCAGTGGTATAGCGACAGCCATTGATTCTCATAAGGAAGGCAGGTGGGTCCGTTGAAACGTATGCACAGTTGGCGCTATTTGATTCATCCATGTATTTGCACAGTGGCTTGTTGTCAGTGGGACCTGGCTTTCAGATGTGTTAGTGGGTCCTGATCCTATCAGAGAATCGATGAATGACGTATAATCTCATCAAGTGTGTCAGATGCTTAAGATCTTGCGACGACCGTTGATTTTGTATCTTGTCAGAGGGTTGTCAGGGTTGGGGGAAGATTCTTCATTCGACGGTGGGCGTGAAATCTGATAGAATCTTGGAAGTCTTTGTGAACTTCAGACGACCATTGATCTTCCTAATGCGGGCCCGGTCAAAGTTTCTTAGTCTTTTGGCGGTTGGGATAAGTTTTAGTGGTTTGATAAATTTCCAAAGGCCTCACTCATTCACACAATAAATTGGTGATTCTCTAAATGTTTTAGCAGCTCAGCGAGTGTGTATTCACGTAATCACTAAACTTTCTAGCAGTTTTATAAATTTCTTTATGAATTGGCAGAAGTCTTCTGTCGCTTGTTCGCTAGATGTGGGGTCAAGGCTAAATTTTTTCCTACAGTCGCCAGTTCGCAAGGTCAAAGGTGGGTTAAGATTTTAATCCCACAAACAGGATATGCTTTGTCACATGGTTGCTAGAAGGTAAACCCAAGGTGGTAGTCGAGTTAAGATTTAAGAGACAGTGAAACATGAAGATCGAATGGTCAAGACTTAAAGTTGGTTCAAATTTGAACGTCGACCGCCGATTTGCTACAAGCGCCATGGAAATGACCGTTTTTATTCAAATTCAAATTTTTGAAGGGTTTCCAGTGACAGGAAGGACTAGAATTCAATGCAGAGGTGACTGGAGCTAGTGGGAAATGATCTGTTTGCTGTTGCAATGTGTTCTAGGGTGTGTTGTGTTTGTACTATGCAGTTTTGTGCTCAAGGCATGTTGCAAGTGGCCACAAAGGGTTGACAATTTGAATTTTTCATGATTTGCAGTACTTTCCCAGAGAGCTATCATGAGTGCAAATCTTTTTCAGGCTTAGCCGACTGGTTTTCTTCCCCTACAATTAATTTTTGACCGTTTCTAGTTGGTTAGGTGGTTGAAACCCTAACCCTAAGTCATCCGTAGCTTGTTGCATTCTCTTTGAGAATTCCAAGATGACTAGGGAGTATAACTTGTAGAAATTTTGATTTTGTGTGGGTTCCAAAACTTTCTTTGGTCCCAGGCTGGTTGTTCATGGTGTTTTACTGATAGAGGAGTTGGATTTTGTATCTTTTCCTATCCTTGTGTTGTTCTGATTGTGTATTGATTCTAAATATATTAATGAGAATGCTATTGAGTTCTAATCTTGCATTTGTGTGTCTTCTTGTTTCGGTTCTAAACTCATATATGTTAGTGTCACAAAGTGTATTAGCATATGGCAAACAAAGAGTATTGTGAAGTCATCTCTGAGTTCCTAACAAAGTTAGGATTAAAGTCTTTTAGGTGGGTTTAGTGAGTTTGCAACCAAGCAGGAATATGATGTCCTTGTGTCTGAGGGAGAGGGGTAATAGGCAAAGCACTTATCTTGGATTCAATTGTGTTTGAATTAAGGTATTCAGTTGATGTATGTAATTGGGTGACTCTTTTCCCTAGGTTAAGGCACTGGTCCATCCTCTGGAGGTATTTCATTGTTGTCAACCATACACACACACATTAAATGATAAAATCTTAAATCAGTTAGTAAAGAGTATATTGGCATAACATTTTATGATTCCTTTGAAGAAGTGAATCAAGGGTACACCTGCCTGAGCATTAAGGCTCAAAGTGTAGGAGGATCTCTCTTGATCCTTGTTAATTGGCCCTCTTCCTTGTAGACTTTGGAGTGGTGATAGAGTCAAAGTTATATTAAAGTTATCCATCAAAGTATAAATCTACAAGTTGAAGATCAAAGGGAACTCCCAACACAGTAGCTGTGTCTGCTATATATTTTCCATCTTTGACATGGAGTTGATACTCTTTTGGTGCATGGTTATGCGTTGGCACTATGACACCCAATGTACCAATTGAGTAGTTGCTAGCTGAGTGGATAAGTTGACATATTTTGGCATTAGACATCAATTTCTACTTCTTGCAGACTTTCGGAATGGTTTGTATGAATGTTTGTGTAGTAAACTACAATTAATAATTAGCATCGCCCCTTTCATATTGTGATTTTTTCTTTATGTCAAATTCTTTTATACGGATACTTGCTCTTGGTAAGAGCTGGGCAAGGAATTTGTCAACTAATTGGTTGGTAATGTTTACTGTAATGGTCATTTGGCCATGCATGTCGATCAAGTCAACATGTAGTATTGGTGCTTTTGCTAGGCTTGAAGGGATTTTTGCATAAGTAGGTCCATAAGTCACGAGGACATCACCCTCAAAAGAAGTGGTAAACTATGATGTACAAATCTCAATAATGTTGGATGTATGTTCTACCTTTATTTTGAGCCTTTTAGAATACAAGGTTATCTATTTTAGATTCTATAATTATATGAAACCCAATGCAAATAGTAAACATACTAGGAAAAGTCTAACCTTTTTGCTTGTTGACTATCACTGAAGTTTTTGCCATCTTCTAGAAGGTTGTCTTGTTGATCGGAGGATGTGAATAAAGCTTTGGTAAATGCTTTTTGATAAGTTAGTGTGCCTACTATATGTAGCTACAAGTACATGAAAGTGTGTTTGTATACATCTGAAGGGAGGAAAGTGGAGATGATGGAAATACCTTTTTGTAGATGTTGTGAGTTTTCTATCTGTCAAGCTGCTAGGCATTTGATGCTTCATGCTTGAAGGTTGTGTGTCTGGTTCATTGGTGGTAGATCCGGCTTCAGTTTCTAATGTTGTTGCTTTGGCGGGATTCATGCTGGGAGTTGCAGTTGGTTCGATCTGAAACAAGTCCTATAACATGAGCAATGAAGACATCAACAAGGAAATGAAGTCTACCAAAAACCAAATAGGTTACTTGTAATGGAATCTAGTGCTATGCTTTGGAACAAGTGCTTGAAGACTACCTACCGAATCCATTTAACTTAATTTTATGCTAGTGAACATAGGAATGAAAGTTGCTAAAGAGATAGAAAACTAATAACATTATGAGTTTGTGGAAAAGCATATCCACAAACTTACATCAAGGTGTACAAAAAATATGCATATAAGTAGACCTAGTTTAGATGGTAAAAATCTGGTGGTTATATGCTTATCTTTGTCTGGCATAGAACTGTAGGATTATCTGGCATCTACACTCCACACTAGAGTGAGTTGCAATGGTGCTAGTCATAACTGCTATAATCTTAGTCCAAGCACTATTATATAGATCTTGTAAGTAGATTTTGTTATGCAGTAGAAGAGGCCATTGCACCAAACTCCTAGATCAGATCCAAATTTTGCATGCCACACATATACTTCACCATTTGCAATTTTTTGTTTTAAATGAAAATAAGTTTAGAATGATGTTGCGACTGAATTTTCATTCTAATATTAGAATCCTACAGTAATCTAGACCTAATTGGAAAAATCTCAATACCATGCGGTTCTTGGAATAGAACATCAACCACTAAGACAGATGCTAATAGTTGCATTTTATCATTGCAGAAAGATATAAAAGGGGCATTTGATAGGGTACACACTTCTAAACATACTAAAACATAAAGAAAAAATTAATATAGTACATCTGTATAAAATTAATACCAGGTACCAATAGGGTACCAGGTTTGGATATACTAATACAGGGTACACACTTCTAAACATATATTAATTTTGATTTCCACTGTGAGGGTGCTCATAGTTCCCAATATTGTAATAAAAGAAATTTGTGCAAGAACAGTGTAAGTTCCTCAAAGAACATTGCATGATCCAATTTCACCTGATTAAATATCATAAATTCACCTCCAAATAGACAGAATTCATATAATTTCTATCTTAAACTATTTCCTAGACCCATAACAAGAGTTTAGGACAATTTCCCCTAAAGACAACAATGGAATTTGACCAATGTCCAAATTCCCAAAATAGAGTCCATTCAAATGATAGTTCCTAGAAAATTTTAGATTCATTCTTGACCAACAAAGGGGGTAGGGAGCATAGTTCGAATAATGTATTAATGTTGATGTCTACCAATAGAACTTAGAGGGATCATATTTCCACAGATAATAATAAAAGAAAGAAAATGTGTCATGAACCAAACTCATCCAATTAAATGAAATCCCAACTAATTATTCCTAAAACTAAATTGCAACTTCTTTTACCCCTTTTCGTAATTAAATTTTCAAATTTTAATTCATGTATTATTTTTTATTTTTCATTTCTAATAGCCATCTGTCCACTAAATCAGGAAAAAAGTTCACCATCCCTGAAACCCACCCCTCATCTCTTCATCCTAGAAACTTGGTGCAACACTGCAATTTTATAGGTGTACCATCTATTACAAAAAGTACTCAAAATGGTATAGAAAACCAATACCCTAGAAACTATTCCTTAATATCAAGAAAAGGGATTTGGCATGGACAAATTTTACTTCCAAAATTTAACTGGATAGAACTAATTTTATAACTGGAGTTCAAAGATGATAGCTATTGGATTCCAAACTAAAGGGGAAAATAAAGAAATATCCCTAAAATGGACTAACCAGTGCATTAAAAAATCATATGTGGCACTCCTGAGTCCTGAGGTACCAAAAGGGATAAGAGACAACATAAAGTAAAAGCATGAATAAGTTCAAAAAGTATTGTTCAAGCTAAGGAAATGTGACTAAATATTGTAGTCCTTGGCAAAATATGATTAATGGTAAAAGACAAAAGAAAAATTGCATGGATCAAGACAAAAAGAAAACAAAACATTGTCCGATTTGATGCATCAAGGAAATAAAACATTATTTGATTTGAGGCAGAAATAAAAAAATAGCTATATAATTTAAGGCAAAAATTCGAAAAGAATACTGTATGCTATTTAAAACACATTCACTGCTGATTTTTATAGTCTGTTATATCGCTGGAGCTATCAATCAGATTCTTGTTATTTCTATTTTTAAGAATTGTCAATAGTTTAGAAAACAAGAAAATGTTTAAATATTTAAAAGTATACAGAGAAGATTAAAATGCTTGTAAAAGATATTAATCATAGAAAGATCTTAGCAAAACAAACATCTTAGACTTGAAGCAAGGTCATTGGACTATAGAGTCATCTCAAAATAAGTTTTAGAACAGAAAATAACAACAGGTTCACTACTAGCAATTTCCAAAGAATTTGGCTTCAGTGCAATAGCAATAACTGCAATTGAATGAGTTTGTGTGGATTTGCAACTACCTAGTCATGAAACATTATATTTCATTACCAATCTCTATTGCTGGATAAAAGTTTAACTCTTGTATACTCCATGCATGGCTTGAAGATAAAAAAAACTAAAAAGGATATGAGGATAGAGTTATCTTTGTTGACATGAATCATTTTCTTTATCAAACATGGTATATGTTCATTGGAAAAAGGTATATAGAAACCAATGTGGAGATATGTAATTATAAACCGGAAATAAGGTTCTAGAATATCTAACTAAGATAGAATATAGTTTAGGGATACTATCTAAGGGCTATGTCCCCTTTAGTAGATATAGGTATAGGAGATAGGCCTATTCACCATAACTACTTGGAATTCGCCTTTTTCTTGTAGTGCTATGTTTCTTTCATATGCCTTGAACTACACCATAAATAAGAGTTGTATTTCAAATCCCATCATATATTTTCTGAGCAATATAGTTTCTCAATGATCACATGCAATATTGGTTTGCTAGTTTTCTTACCTAGAAAAGGATGTTTAATTGTTTATCGAGCTACTAATATTGATTATTTGGGTCCTACCAATGGATGCTTCTCAGTCTATTGTGTACTTCTCAAGCACAACATGATACAAGATGCCTTAGTTTTCATTCTCAATCTAAAAATAGCATCTTAACTTGCCATCATGTATAAATACTTATATTCTCCACATGGTTTTAAAGCTAACAATTTTCATTTTCTTTAGATATCTCGGTATGGAATCTTTATACTTCAAAGTAGTTTATCATTGATTGTATGATAGAGATGCCCTTATTTATTTATTTCTATGCATTTTGCAGTAAAAGGTTATAGAAGTTATTCCATATATCTCTCGAAATAGAGTGTTAACTTTTAAATTCTGAGTCATATGGAAAAACTCGACTGTTTATTCTTTTAGCACTTATTGAAAAGGTTCAGATTTTCTATTACTTTTGCTTCTTGAACGTCTATGGCAGTTGTTATTTATGCTCATCTTAAGGTCACTAGAATATGTTTGTTATTCCCTGTAACAATATAGTATGAGTTTGTTATTGAATCAAGGTAACTATTTTTCATTTTGTATAAGAAGAATCAATGATGAGATCTATATTAAAAGGAACAAAATATACATAAATGTTTGCTAACCCTTTCTAGCTTATTCTTCCTTCCCTCCTATCTTTAAAAACCACCCTAACTGCACTTGTTGAGGACTATGCTACACTGTAGCACTTGTCAAAATCGTAAAGGAATCTAAATGATCAATATATTATAAAGGGTCAAACTAAAATCCATCCTTTCCATATCTGTCTTTTTTTTTTTTTCAAGGGAAACATATAATTGTTAAGCACATTAAAATAGGAAATAGCATGCATGACCTCTTTTCATAAAGGCCACTGCACCAAAATTTGATGCAGGGCCTCATTTCATTAATAACAACATTGGATTATGAGGCCACTACACCAAGATTCATAGATGGACCCCATAAAGTGCAGATCTTGTAGATTGGGCCAGAGATCATTGAATTTGTAAAAAAACACCTTTTCTTAGAACAATATACTACTTCATTCAATGCATTATTCTCTAAAACTAGAAGAGGGGTTTCCAATGAATAGGGTATCACATTGGTCAAATTAAAATATCCACCTATTTCAACGATAGGAAATAGCATGCAGGGCCTCTTTCCATAAAGGCCACTACACCAAAATTAGATGCAGGGCGTCACTTCATTAATAACAACATTGGATTATGAAGCCACTACACCAAAAATTGTAGATGGACTCCATAAAGTGCACATCTGGTAGATTGGGCCAAAGACCATTGAAGTTGTAAAAAAAAACCTTTTCTTAGCACAATACGCTACTTCATTCAAACCATTTTTTCTCTAAAACTAACAAAGGGGTTTCCATTGAATAGGGCATCACACAGGTTATATTAGAAGATCTACCTATCTCAATGACCTCTTTAAGAGAATTTGACTGAAGCTTTCCCTTTTTCATCATCTCTAATCCAATGAACATCACACCTTAACCGAACTCCCCTCATTCAACAAAAAATCTCTTGGGAAACTGCAAGACAAATCCTTTTTCACACTTCTAGCAAAGTGGTTAGAGAAGAGCTTTGGACATCATAATGAAAGCATCAAACCTATTCTTTCATTCTGATTGAACCATTTTCTAATCATGGAAACTAGAGGTAGAACTCTAGAGCTATTGCAAAATGGTCTGACTAATATGTATCCAGTAAAGTGAATTTTCCTAGGGAAATATCAATATTGTGCAACCAAAAGTGATCCAACAAACTACCTGCATTTGTTGTTGGCTTGTCCACAAGAAAACTTATTTTTTATTGTTTCATAAGTTCGGCAAGCATTGTATGTGCTCTTGTGGAATGTAGCATGTCAATGTTAAATTCTCTGACAATTATTAGTTTGCAATTCACTGGTAGCGTGGTAAATATGTTTATGATTAGATTCAATGTGTGATCCATAGGTGCACTTGGTTCTATATAAACATTTGTGATGCGAAGAGTAGTGCCAAGATGGAATATATCAATTGTTATGGATTATAGGTATTGTGTTGCAAAAGTATCAGTTTTTAACAATGTCAAGGTTTTGGCATAGCAAATCAACAAGCCATGAATAGACAGTGAAGAATGGAAATTAAATTTTCCTTCTAGCAAGTGAAGATGTTGATGTATCTTGTCATTTGTTTCTTGAAAGTAAAGTATATTTTCTTTAAGAAAATTATGGTCATGGGATATTTCTTGTGCGTGTAATGCAAAGCTTCGAGTATTCAGAGAGCATACAATGACATGGTCCATTGATAAAAGAGCAAGACTATGTTGTAGTTTCCATTGCGCCAAAGTTTTAAGGCATTGCATTTTTTTTTCTACTTTTTGTGACACTTTGAAGTTTTGATGTTGTAATTTGTGTATCAAGTATAGGATCTCAATATTTCTTACACAGGAAAGGGCGGTGTAGACAAGACCATGCTAGTATACTTTAGAAGGGTCAAAAGTAAGTGAATCCATTGTTAGGCCTTGTGATCTACAAATGGTTTGAGTAGATACTAGTTGAACAGAGAATTGTCATTGAGTAATAATTTTTGTAGCTATTTTGACTTTTCTAGCTATTCTCATTATTGGGGTCCAAGATGGTGAAATAGAAGGGGTCCAAGATGGTGAAATAGAACGTGTGTATATGGCTTGCTTTTTTTGGCATCAAGATTTTCCAATAGCAGGGTCATTGAATTCTATCCATAAGATTTCCTCATGGTCAGATGTGTGCATTTGGAAAATGTCGTCAACACCATTTACTAGTCCATCTTGTGTATCTAAATTGCCAGCTATTAGCTCAACTAAGATTCCTAGCTTTACATAGATTGTACTAGGCAGCGATGATTTTTTAACTTGGTAGTTGGTATTGTCAAGGGGGGACTCATTTTTATCGATAGCCTCAAACACATAGAGCTCAATGGGCAAGAAGTCCAACATTCTTTTGTTATGTTCGTCGACGACTATATTTCTCTGAAACAAGTATGGGAATTTTGGGTCCTTGGGAGGGGTCTTGTAATATGTCTTTTTCAAATAGGATATGAGTTCGTCAGTTTTTTGGCCAATTCATGTATGGTTTAGAATGGAAATGAAGTGTCTATTTGTTTGTCTAACTACATTGTACAGCTCAAAGAAAAGGACATTTTCTAGCCAAAATGTGTACAAGATTTTGTCATTGCCTATTTTGGGCTTCTCAAATTTTTTAGCATCACATATAGGTTGTACTTGGTACAAGTCACCACAAAATATGATATCGACATTTCCAAACAGTTTTGTTGGTGTGTGTTTGATTTGGCGTAGGCTTCTGTCTATATTGTATAACATTCTAGATCCTAACAACGATGCCTCATTAATGATCAAAACCTACAACTGGTCCAATTTCTTGGTTAGACTGTCAAGTGTGTTTGAGTCCAAAGGTAGCATCTTTGAAGAGCTACATGAGAGGTGGAAGATATAATGTGTAGTTGTGCCACCTACGTTAAATGCAACCTTACCTATTGAAGTGATGATGATTCCTTTAGGCTTGTATAGGTCACTTTCAAGTTGCTTATCAAAGTTCCAAATCATTGCTTAAAAGAGCACTTTTGTAGTGAAGGTTTTGCCAGTGCCAGCCCATCCTGTCAAGAAAAAATACAGTGGTTTGTTGGGTGCAAGTCTCTTTGTCATCATTACATCTTTGACTATTGATTGTTGTTCTTCGTTCAACTATCTTCGCAACATGAAATATTCTTGGTTATTCAGCAAGAATGGGTGAGCAATTTCTAAGAACGGTGAGCGAGGAATATCTTGCTTTTTTTTTGCACTTTTCACATGCTCTATGTCACTAATGATGTCATATTTCTCTATTTCTATTTTGGTCTGGGTCTCGTCACTATCATTGTCGAGGTCTCTTGCTAGATGGCTATCATTGTTAGCTTTTGTTGTGGCCAGTTCAATGTCACCCCATGTACTAGGTATTTGTGTTGTGAACATTTTTTCGACATGTGCAATTTGCAATTTGTTTGCATCAAATGCTGAACTCCATGTTTTATGTCCTAGCAACAATGATTTTTCATTGTCTCTAAAAGGAATATAAAGCATAAGTTTTTCTCTAAAGTAATTTTCTGGATCTTTATGCGGATTGTATCTTACAAAGCATATGATTTGTGGCTTAGCTCTTTTTTCATTCTTTTGATGGATTGTGAGAGTAAGAAGCAGTATATTCTACAAGGGACAAGTTTTCATAGAGTTTTGGACATTGTATATATTTGTCTATTGCAGAGGTATACATAATGTTCTCAGAGTCATCTTTTTCCTTTGGGAGTAGCTTGGGGCTTCTTAACATCAAAATTCTATTTTCAGGAGGTGTTGTATTGATGACAATGGTTCTATGGGAACTTCTTCGTAATGGTAGAGAAAGAGTAATGTGAACTACTTGGCGACTAGACATTTCTTGGTAGTTTAGCAATACATTTCCTAGCTTTCATATGAAGTGTATCTTATCATTGTAAGCATAAGTACATTGTTGGCGTATTTGGAAAAATGCAAGTGACAATGTTATGTCTTGTTTCATCATGTACGAGCTCCAGTAAGTTGCAGTAGCATATGCATCTAATATAAATTGTGTATCTATATTTGCATACTATAGGCTTGGAACTTTTTTAGCGAATGAATTTATCCAAATATCTACAGGATGCCTTTTCAATAAGATGATTCTTCGTGGCAATGTCGCTTGCAACATCTCAATGTAATATGCTTCATCAATGTCAAATTCGTGCAAGAAATCATCAAACGTAACTTCTTTTGGGTAGTGTTTTCTCTCTAGTTGCTTGAAAAATAGCTTTCCATGTGCTTCATTGTAGGGCTAGTATTTTGTGAAGCTTCTAAAATTGTTGTTTGCCTCATGGGAGGCAAGGAGAAGCTAAATCAACAACTGGATGTTCTATACTTCTTGCATGTTTTCGTATGATGATGTGTTTGCATTTTTACTAGATGCATGAATGTAGAGTCACATGAGATGTATTGGTCAATGAAACTTTCTATATCGATGTTTTTGCAATGTCCATATATAGGTGCATCTGCTACCCATAACATGAAGTGTGTGTGCTCATTCCCTTAGTTTTGGAATTCTGTAACAAAAAAGTAGTCAAATACTTTACCAAACAGCTCTTGGTTTTTTAGCATCATCTTTAAAAATGCATTAAGCCTGTGATTGAAATAGCAGCTACAAAGCATAGGGTTTTTCCTAATTTCAAAATCTAGGTCTTTGTCCTCTATAGTTTCATTATGCCTAGCATGTTGCGTGCTTGATATATGTTGCAATGTTTTGCACAAGGGCTCCCATAAGTGTTCAGCACTCGTCAGTGTCACAAAGAAAGTTGGAGGTCCTAGTTGTCGTATCATTGCAAATATGTTTTTTCTATTATTTTCTAAGTAGTCAGTATATGTTCGAATACTCCTCAATGACCCAAAACCTAATGGTGACTTTAATATTTTTTCTAGATTAGCAAGGTTTTGCACATCCTTTGCAAACAATTTTTCACATTTCAATTCAACTTTCCTTATACAAACCCATGCCAACGAGGATATTTGGTGAATAATTAGTTTAATAGCTTTGAAAAATATATTTGTCATATGTGTTGAAAAGTCCTTGTCTTTATGCATGAGCTCCCACTTGACTATTTTCTAGTAGCTGAATTTTTTAGTGATGTCTTTTGGTTGTGTAAAACCATAAAATATTGTTGGCAAATTCATTTCTTCTGAGTAACTATCTTGGAAAATTCCAAGAGGTTTAAATCCTTTAGATGGGGCAATTTCAATAATGGTTGTATCAAGGTCTTTGATTGAATGTGATTCATTAAACCAATGGATGAGTGATTCAGTTATGGGCTCTTCCTGAAGCTGATCCAAATCACTGTCCACATCAGTTCTAGAGTTTATGTCTGTGTCTGCACCAATGTCTATTTGCATTTTTTGATGTTTGGTTGCTAGCAGGGTTTCCCAATATTTATTTATTGTGATATTTTCTTTTGTATATAGTGGTATTTTGGACAAAAAATTTAAAGCATCCATCACAAAAGCTGGTCTAACATTGCCTTGTACATTTGCATTTTGTATTCCAATTTACATTTTATTTTAATTGCAATTGTTTTTGTTTCATCTATATGTCTAGGCAATGCTTGTTGGACTCTATCAAAATTGATAGGAACATTGATAATTGTACCATTCAAGCCATATTGTGCTCTTTTGTAACCCAATTGTCTAATCTGTGCAAAAGAAATATGTAGGGAAACTAGTCTTTCTTCTAAGCCAATCAAGGAACATACCATATCTATTTATTTATTGTGTCTTATGTTCCATGGTGCAGTGAACATGGGTAGTTTGCCAAGCTTGATAGCTTCTATACATCGTTTACAAATTGTTTGGCCTGCTACAATGTTTTTCTTATTAGTTGCAATGACAATAAAAGAGAAATCATGAACAAATGCATTGTTTACTTTGTAAATGTCTTTATGGAAACATAACATTTCACAGATGGCACAAGCTTTAGTAGGTGTATCGTTAATGGCTATCATGTATTGCCTAATAGATTTTTGGTTTGTATTGTTGACTATAGTTGTATCTGTATGGATTTATGGGTGGTGTATTGTTCTTGCCTTACGAAATACATACCTTGTCTTTGTCCTGACATGTGATGTTGTTTGATGCATAATATTATTTGTTTGAGCAGATTATTGATGGTCGATATTCGACAAGAGTTGGTCCTTGTTGCGGATTGTTTCTTTTAGATACTGTAACAAGCATTGCATTTTCATTCTTTTGTGAGATGAAACTATAGTTTGTTTAGGCTTTGAGCTTTCTATTGAAAAGGATGTTGTTTTTTTTGTTGGAAATGAATTTTCATTTTCATGCAACAAGTCATGTCATTTTCTAAGTATTTCATTTCACAAATGTTGTTTTTCTTGTAGCGGCTTGTAATGGCAGTGGCTTGAACTACTCTCATAATAGAATAAGTTTATGTGCTTTTTGGGTTCTATGTGTGTACTCTAAATAGTGCACTTCTATGGATCATTACAATCAAGAACACTCAAGAATGAGATCTCAAAAATCGATCCATAGCTCTCTATGTATGGAGTTGCAAGATTTAAAATTGCTCTTAGCTAGAGCTAATAGGCCTAATGACCTTGCTAGTCAACCACACAATGACAAATTCAAATGAAGACAAGGGCAAGAATGCCAATATCCCCAAGAATCAAATGAAATGCAATGCAAGTAAGCTAAGAATGAGGATGCAAATATGCAATCTATGCTATGAAAATGAAAGTACAATCTAAACTATGAAATGGAAATAGCAAGTATTACAATCCTTCCTATTAAACTAGATGAGTTATTCTAAAGCATGAAAGGAAATCTAAACTATGAATGCCATGATATTGAAACTACTATGCAAGAATGAAAACTGAACTATGAAGCAATGAAGGAAGCCAAGATGTGATGCAACAATGATCTCCAAAAAGCTTCAAAGTCTTCAAGAATTCCTGCAACATAAAGTTAACATAAAAGTTAATGACCTAGAATGAGGAAGAGAGCTTTCCTTTTATAAGAAATGAGAAAGAATGGACCATGGAGATTAAGGGGCAAAAGATTTAATCAATAGTGGAGCATCAAAGAGGAGCAATCCATGTGCATAAACATCCTCCAATGAGAAAATAAGAGTTGACTTTTGTGTCCCATATAAGACAAAAATTGCTTTTTCTTATTTTTATAAAATGCTTTATTTGTGCAACTTAGGATAAGAGGAAAAGTGGGGACTTTTTATTTATTAAAAGGGGAGGAAATATTCCTTTTGAATAAATAAAGACTTTAGGATAAAATGGTTAGCCCAAGGAATAATAAAATAAATTATAACATAGGATTTGATCAAGGAAATTGATATTGAGCTGAATATGTTGATTTTTGAAAATATTGATTCAGGGATTTGATAAATTGCTAAATGGGAGCCCAAGGTCTAGGCGACCATTTTAGGGTGCATATACTATGCAGTTTCACAAGACATCTACTTTAGATTTGGAAACTATTTTCCATATGTATATAGTTATATGAAACAAGTATGAAATCCATGACAAGCAAAATTTAGAACCCTCTAGCTTGTTGTAAACATATGGCATTCTCATCTTGCTTACTAGTGTTCATTGTTGCAAGAGGAATTGGTTGCTTGATAATGCAAGTTGTTGAAGCATGTTGAAACAACACAACACAAAGGTATCTTGCACTACCAATGCATTGGCCAATGACTAGGCCATGAATAGTCGTAAAGCAAGTGCATCAAACCTAGTATCAACCAAGGTAGCAATGGTAGCAAACATGCTTTCACCACATGGAGCAACAAATGTAGGTAGTTGTTGGAGGCCAAATTGATCAAGTTTTTCTTCTATTATGGTTGAATTGGTGGTGATTTCACAGGGCACAATTACCAAATGTGGTTGCATATTGTGCATTCTATTATATGTGGCTTTTCTTGAGAAGATAGGTTCATAGTGCTTAGCTAATGGATTGACATCATGGAAAAGAATAGATATTTCAAAATGAGAAGCATCTCTATTGAAATAAAAATATGGTTTCTTTCTTGTTAAAGACCAAATGGATATGGATATGTTTAACCAATGAGCTATCCAATGGATAGAAAATGTGTCACCCCAAAGGCCAGTTTTGCCAATTGTGTTGGTCTCTGTTGAGAAAAGTCTCATCCTACACAAGTACGTGGCCTTGTCTTTAACTATGTGCAAGTCATGAAGTATTGATGGGTGTAGCTCGTGCTTGTAAGAGTTTAATGCTGCAACACAACGGTTGTGAAGGTAGTGCATGAAATGGGTAACAAGACCATTGTGTAGTTTAGATGATGTATAGCGATAGTGAAGAAATACATGGAGTGTGTCAAATAAGAAATCACTGACCTTAAAGTTGAATCTATCAATTTGGAAGCATTGCACATTGTCCAAAGCTTCGTCAATCGATATGTTCTATACATTGTCATTTATTTTGTATGTTTCTAATATAATTGGATTATCTGACATTTGGTCTATTTTTTTGCAATGCATTTGGGAGTGTATTGCTCAATTGGATGATAAAGGTAAATGAATTTGTACTACGTGCAGTGTTTATATATGGGCACAAAGAAATGTTATATATTCACAAAGAAGGCAGAATGCAAAAGGATTTGTAGGTACAATTCTTTGTTAATGTTTTTTAGAGCGGAATGTGTATAATGAAGGTTCTGATCAAATACTAGTTCTAGTCGCAATTGGCTGCAAAGTCTAAAAGTGTGAATAAAGCAGGGAGTAAATAAACTTAGAACTATGCACCAGAAAAGTATAACAATGTCTACTAACCTTGAAGAGTAGGGGAGCAAGATTTCTTATATTTTGTGCATGTAGCAAAAGTCCTGCAATAGAAAGGAATGTTAGATTGTAAATACATATGATTCGATGTCGATCAATTGGAAATAGATGCGCTACAATTTAATGGAGATGCATTTTCATAATTCTTATTCTAGCTAGGCATGGAATTTTATTTTTCTAAAGAGATTGCAAATACAATTCACAAGTATCTGAATTTCCATAAACATGGTACGAATATTGATAGTGAACATCGAGCAACACTTGTGGTGAAAAGGATATTTGGAAATGCTACTAAGCATGGAACAGAGTAAGCATCCATTGACTTGTTCTTCGAAGTAATACCTTCACCTCGCATAAGCTTTGTCATACAATGAGGTGAAATACTAAACTTTGTTTTTGTTATTCAAGAATTAGAAAACTAACATTTAATGGTCCATAGATAATGTCAATTCTAGCTTCTAGTAGATTGTTCCAATAAAACTTTGTAACAAACAATACTATTGGCAATTTATTTATGTCTTAACAGAATGCCATTGCCTTTTAAACTGGCTTTCTTACACAATTAAGATCTAGAAGTACTATTGATCAGTACTATGGACTGTGGAAATATTATTTCTCTTATTGGTATCCTAGTTCCTAATCATGCTACAGTTAGGCTATGTCCCCATTCATGTATTTGGGAATTTAACCACAAACTAAACTCAAAAGGGCTCTACTACGCATTATATTTGGTAGTTTGTATTGTATGATCATTCTAATGCTAAGGCCATTGTTTTGATATAGTGTTCAATTAAAAAGATAAAGACAAGGCAACCATAAACTTTACATGTTGCTAAGGTTTGTGCCCCATATAATACTAAAGCATAAAAGGCATGGCAGGTCTCAATACCAATGACAATAACTATAGTATTGTAGGAACTAGAAGAAAAATGCAACCTACTAGAGTTTCTAAAGAAAGTCATTCAATAATCTAAAAAATCTAGATAATATGCTTAGCTTCCAAGTAACTAGAAAGGTGAAATTCGCTAGACTTTGGAAAATTTGTTACGTCTATCCTACCTAGCTATAAACTACAATCACCCAACAAAATTGTAGAGCCTAGGGCTTGCAAGTTAGCTACAAAATTTAACCATACTAGAGCACCTCTTTCTCAACACAGTCAACATCTCTCCAAAGGAAGCAGCCAAAAAGTGGGGTGAAGTTATCACCTCTTTTGCTAATCTTATGAATATTGAGATATATGCTTATAGGTAAGCATGACCACTTCCTCTCTCCATAGCCAATTTCTTTAGACTTGTTAGAGTTCAAATAGAATTCAAAGTGACATATATCTTCTATTTATGATGTTTATGATGACAAAAAAAGAGACTAAATAGACTATTACAACTATAATAAGAGATCATACAAAGACTGGTAGAAAAGAAGACAAACTAAAGAACATAATAGAAGATTTCACCCCACAATTATTTGTGTCTCATGCCTATTTAAACATTGTATGTTTTCAAATAGTATAATGATGTCTCTCTAGAAAAAGGCCATTACTTTATGTGTCGATAGATGATTTAATTCAACTGTTTCCATAAAAAATACTATTACATGCAATCCTTCTCAAATCTTGGAAAAATTATACTTAAAAAGCTCAAGTAAGAAGGGAAGTGGATTCAAGTTAAAACAGATTTGAGCACTAGTCAAAGAGGCTCACCTAAATCTCTTTTCTTATAGATCATAATCAAATCATAGACATTTTATATAAAAGAGGCCCAAAAAATAACATAGAAAAAGGGCCATAGCATAGATAATCACTATCATCGAGTATAATTGGACTGGTTGGTACGGTAGAAAAGGAGAAACCCCTGACAAAGCTGGAACATGCAAAGTGGCATAAGGGTGAGACAAGTTTAAAAAAATTAAAGCACAAATGAATAAGTGAAGTGCGAGACAATGAGGCTAATTTGGATTATGTAAAACACAAATAAAACTAAAACCTAACAATAATTTAATTATGTAAAACCTCAAGTTATTTAAAGCCTATTTATAATATAATAATATTTTACATCATAGTAGGGCATTCAATGGAATAGAACCCTATTTTGGTAGGCTTATTTAACGGATTAGTAAAAATATATAATTAAATTATTAAACTAGTAGGTATTGAATTATTTAAAAAATAAATGAACTATTTAAACTTAGATAGCTCATAACAATAACAAGCCATAAACAAGACCTAAATTCTTGACTAGACGAAGTTTGGACCCATGAGACATACCTAATTGATCAAAACCCGATCACTGACAAGCCCTTTAACCACCACTCCTGTAATAGCATGCCATAGACAATAGTTAAATTCTGAAAAAGAAAAACTTTGGATCTTTAGCTGGGACAGTAAATCAGAACAACCTATGAATGAGATGCAGATAATGCAAAAACATGAAAAATATACAAAAGCATTATAGGCAATGAACATTCAAAGAAAGCATGAAAACATTTTGCTTCAAACACTTTTGAAGCTAATACTATATCAATGGTTAATCTAGCTGGCATTCTTTGAAAATATCTCAAATATCATTACCAATAAGACAAGATACATAGAATTCCTCTAACAGAAAAGCACTATGCAAAAATGTGTTGCATGGACATTTAAGCACCATGAGAAAAAATTGGAAAGGAAACATTCTCACATTCTTACATTCATATAATCAATTAAATTATTCTTAACTCATTATGATGTGTTGATAGATGATTTCATTCAGCTATCTTCATAAACAATGCTATTTCATGCAATCATTCTCAGATCTTTTAAAAATTATAATTAAAAAGCTCAAGTAACAAGGGAAGTGGATTCCAAATTAAAACATATTTGAGCACTAGTCGAAGAGGCTCACCTAAATCCCCATTTGTGTAGATCATAATCAAATCATAGATATTTTATATAAAAGAAGCCCAAAAATGAACATAGAAAAGGGGCCATGGCCATAGCATAGATAATCAAAAAGTGCATAGAAAAGGAGAAACCCCTCACAAAGCTGGAAGATGCAAAGTGGCATAAGGGAGAGACAAGTTTAAAAAAACTAAAGCACAATCATAGATGAATAAGTGAAGGGCAAGACAACGAGGCTAATTTGGATTATGTACAACACAAATAAAGCTAAAATGTAACAACAATTTAATTATGTAAAACCTCAAGGTCTTTAAAGCCTATTTATAATATAATAATATTTTACATCATATTAGGTCATTCAATGGGTCTCTCAGAGTATTTGAGAGACATGTTGGCTATGTCGTGATCTGAAAGATTTAACTTCTCCTTTATCTTTTATTATAACAGGGACTATCCATGCAATTACTTTTTTAACTTCAATGAATGTCCCAATAGTATAGTACTTAAGGTAACAAGTCATCATGCTCAATGTCCAAAGATCTTTTAATTGAGGTGTTTCCCATAGCTAACATTGCGACATGCTTTTTATTTAAGAACTCTTTGTGGATAGATCAAAAGGATTCTCAGTCCATTAATATTTTTTCCTCATCGTCTACATTCTTTGCATTGTTGTTGCACAAGAATTCTGATGTCTATCAATGTATGGTTTTATGGGTAGCATGCCATTTATTTGTTACTGGTAAATCTGAGCGATTCAATGGTTCTTAGTCTAAGGATGGTACTACTTTTATCAGTTTTCTGCTAGTTTAGTTGCTCCTTTATTTTTTAACTCTCTGTGTCAATGACTGTCATTACTGTGACAAAAAAAATTTTGATGTTTGTCAATTTATAGTTTTGTGAGCAATATGCTTTTTGTTGTTACTGGTAAATTCGAGGGAGTCGATGATTTTTTTGGTGGGAACTTGACTCCTTGATTTTTAGCATTTTTTAGCTACTGAAAAATTGGCTTTAAAAATTAAAAAAAGTACCAATTCTTATGCAAAAAAATTATTAAAAATAATAATCATAAACTTTATCCATTTTAATACATTTCATCAATTTACGTCATTATTAAATTCCAAGCAAAAATGCCACTTTTATGTTGTTGAATTTGAATAGTTTTGGTGTTGTTAGCCTTTTCTTTTATAAAAGTGTAATGGCTTGTTTTTCTTTTATCCTTGTATTAGTTGTGATGGTCCAAAAATGGCATAGGGTGGAGATGGAGGATCCAATGATGGATGGTCCAAACCTACACTAGTAGTTACAACAACAAAAACCACATCATAATACAATAATATAATGCTTCAAAATAGAATTTCATTCAACATGCCCAACTGTAAGGCCTTCCAGGTTCGGCATTATACAATGAAATTACAAAGTATCTTAGCAATCTCCTAGCTAGTCTAACTCTGAAATACATCAGCAATTGATGGAAACACTAAGGCAAATCTAAACTTGAGCTTGCAAGCCTCCAAGCAATCTCCTTGTCTCCAAGCATGCAACCACTAACTCTGCTATTACAATATCAGATAAACCATATGATCTTCAAGATCTCGCAAGATCTAATTATGATTCTACTCTACTCTAATCTAATCTCCTTATCCTACTCATGTTGTCCCTACATCAACCAAGGCTCTCAATATATAGCCAGCTAAGCCACAAGTCATCCAGTCAGGCATTTAATTACATTATAGGTCCAGCCTAAGGAGAGAAACCAAAACTAAAGATAGAAATAAAAAAACATGATGGACCATTACATTTATGTCCACACATGATCCAAGAACATATCCCCAACCGTGAAAGCTCCAAAATCCCCACACGGAACCATGCAAGGTGAAATACCACACATTTCATGAGCGAAACTGGTGGAAAATTGATACTCGAGGAAAATGAAGATAACTCCCAGATCCAAATGAATTGGGACGTGTGCCCTTAGGAGAATGCTCACAATTAGGTCCACTACACTGCATTAACTTCACAAAGCACGAAACCAATGACAATAATAGCTACAAAAAAAAACACCAGACTGTTAGAGGAAATAGGAAATATTTTTGGTGATGCAAGATTGCTCAAGACCCAAGATGCTCCTGCATTAGACACCCCAGGTAAATAAAAGAAGGTTCTCGTGAACTTCTGAAAGGAATCAGAATAGGTATGCCATATTTTTTCTTAATCCATATGTCCTCCACTCCTTCATTCAATGTTGTCTTCACTTTATCCATTGTCACACTTAGCAAATTATCTTTCCTTGTACTTTTCTCATCTTTCCCATCTACAACTGATAGAAACTAATTTTGACCACCTTTTCCACTATCAATTGCACCACTACTTTGGTGAATCATATCTTCTCCAGACTTACTAATCAACTCGACAGCATCTGCATCTCTCTGTGTCACTAGTTTCATCATTTGTTGTACTATCTTTGTCAGAAAGTTCATACGCTTCTTAATCTCCATAAATTCCTTAACTATGTCATGCTCCCTTTCCTTCAAATTCAGCTTCCTTTCATCCATAGGAATAGGTTCAACAACTTTCTACTCTTGAGGTTTGTCACTATCATAAGGAAAGCACTTGATAACTCCACATCCACTAGCCCCAACTTCTTGTAAAGGTAACAACTTATGCCTGGATCCACCATGCATTACTACATTTGTATTTGCAAGACCATCAAACATAACATGTCTATCAAATTGCCAAGGTCTCCCAAGCAATAAATGACAAGAATCTATAGGCAATACATCACGTAATATTTCATCATGATAAGATCCAATCTAAAAATTAACCAAGCATTTCTCTTCAATCCTAACCTTAGACACATCTTGTATCCAACTAATCTGATAAGGATTAGGATGTTTCCTTCTTTCCAAATTCAACTTACTAACCATTTCTTTTGAAACAAAGTTCTCAAAACTACCACCATGAACTATAAAATTATATACCTTATTCTTGCACTTACATCTGGTTTTGAACAAATTTCTTCTTTGCACTGGCTCCTAGACACGTGTAGCCAATCTCCCAGTGATAATAAATTCACCTTTTTCAAAAACATTCTCAATGTATTCTTTGGCAACTAGTGCAACTCTTTTTCTAGGACATTGAAAACTTCTATGACATTGAAGACAAGTACTAGTAAAATCATTTTTCCATCTCCCTCTCTATCCATTATTGTAATTCTTACTGGTTTGACCACTGCCTAATCCTACATCAGTCTTCTTAGGATTCTCTACCACATTACCTCCAATAACTGTTTCATTAGTCTTTCCACTTTTGTTCCTATTATTTTGTCTTCCTTCAAACCTCTTGTTCACATTTTCCTCAATCTTTAATGCCATCTAATAAGAATCTCCTATGGTTGTCATCCAAATATTAAGTAATTCTTCCTGAATACTAGGTCTCAAGCCATAAACATACCTAGCAACCTTTTCTTTATCAGCTTTAGAATGACCAGTCCTAATCAGGATTCTATAAAACTCCTCTGTATACTCTTACACTGATTTGTTAGTCTACTTCAAGGCTTGCATCTTCTTGAACATCTCTAACTCATAATCCACTAGAATGAATTGCTTTTTCAACTTGTCAACCATTCAATTCCATCTAGTGATCTTTTCTTTTCTTCTCATACTTCTTTCCAATTGAACTTTTCTCCACCAAATATTTGCATGACCTTTCAACTTAGTCTTTGCAAATTGAACTCTATCTGGATCTTCTATTTCTTCATACTCAAAGTATTCATCTATCTCATTAATCCAATCAATCAACTCTTCTGGCCTAAGGATTCCAACAAATATAAAAACTTCTATCTTAGGTCTTTTTCCAATTTTAGACATAGCCTTCAGGATTCTATTCTCTTCTGGATCCCTAGCTTCTTCTATAGCATCTTCAAAGTGATCTTCCTCAGATTCATCATCACTGTCATTCTTCAATGCATTCTTCTTACTCAATTCCTCTTGTAACTCTTTCACTTGTTTCTGTAAAGCCCTAAAATCATCCTGATTGAATTCCCCAGCAAGTTCTTCCTCTGAGATCTCACAAGGTCTTCCCAGAGGCATCTTCAATCCAAGGTCCTGGTGTAAACTACCTCACCCTCGGTGATCTGTCCATACACTCAGAATTTTCAAGCTCTGATACCACTTGACGCAAAGTAGGGATGGAGGATCCAATGATAGATGGTCCAAACCTACACCTGTAGTTACAACAACAACAACCGTAGTAGAATACAACAATATAATGCTTCAAAATAGAATTTCATTCAACATGCCTGACTGTGAGGCCTTCTAGGTTTCGGCCTTATAAAATGAAATTACAAAGTAGCTCAGCAATCTCCTAGCTAGTCCAGCTCTAAAATACATCAGCAACTGATGGAAACACTAAGGCAGATCTAAACTTGAGCTTGAAAGCCTCCAAGCATGCAACCACTAGCTCTGCTATTACAATATAAGATAAACCATCTGATCTTCAAGATCTTGCAAGATCCAATTATGATTCTACTTTACTCTGATCTAATCTCCTTATCCTACTCATGTTGTCCCTACATCGACCAAGGCTCTCAATATATAGCCAGCTAAGCCACAAGTTAGCCAGTCAGGCATTTAATTACATTATAGGTCCAGCCTAAGGAGAGAAACCAAAAATAAAGACATAAATAAAAAAACACAATGCACCATTACATTTAGGTCCACACATGATCCAAGAACATATCCTGAACCATGCAAGCTCCAATTTCCCCGCATGAAACCGCACAAGGCGAAATACCACATGTTTCATGAGTGAAACTAGTAGAAAATTGATACCCGAGGAAAATGAAGATAACTCCTAGATCCAAATGAATTAGGATGTGCACCCTTAGGAGAATGCTCACAATTAGGTCCACTACACTACATTAACTTCACAAAGCATGAAACCAATGACAACAACGGCTATAAAAAAAACACCAAACATGTACAAGAAACAAGAAATATTTTTGGTGATGCAAGATTGCTCAAGACCAAAGATGCTCCTACATCAAAAAAGTCTATCATAAATTTTGTGATCTTCATTAGAAAGGTGAAACATAGTCTTAGTTTCAGTTAATGATAGGAGAGTCATGAAAGATATAAAGATAAGCCATAACTAGTTTTAGTTTATTTATTAAATAACATGTTGGAAACAAACACAAGGCATATTTGGAAGATGATGATTATTTACTTGAAGAATGGGGATAATCAAATATTCTATTGATTTATAGAAAGACCTCTAAAAATTATCTAACCCTTAAAGATCTCATGACATCTCAGTCTCCCCCAATACTTTTTATCACATAACTTCATTGATCTAAACATTGTTTTAAGGATAAGAAATATGTAAATCCTTATATCCTTCCAAGTGGTCCTACTATTAGGACTAATAAAAGATATACAATGAAAAAATAAACTTTTTAAACTTTATTTCCCTGGAAGGCATGAATAAGCCATATAGTGCAAAGAGTCTGACATTAACCGCATGATATTCATTTAATCCATTTTTGTGCACTGCATAAAAATCTGAGAGAAACCACCATTTCATACAAGATCTTAAATGATACAACAATAATAGATCCAAGCATTGCATGAGTATATGGGGTATAGCTTTTGTCTCATTATATGTTTGCATTCATGAAAAAGAGCTCTATTGACATGATGTTAGATTTAGTTCGTAGATCTTAGGCTTTTGGTGGGATAGATAGGTTTTCAAAGTAGTAGTTCAAATGCAACATCGTCAATAATAAGAAAGTTATTTAAGAAATAATGATTCATTGTAATGTCCCCTATTGGGACCTTTCTTAATTTATCCTAAATTTCTCAATTAGGGTTTGGATTGTAATGTCAATGATAGGATTAGTCATTTTTCTCATTAGATGTAGTTATCTTTAACACTCATATCCAACCTTATTAATAGTTTAACATCATGAAGGGAAGAGTAGATGTTATCCAAGATGCCTAGAGACCAACTACAATGGGCTCCCTCAAATTTTATAGGTCCAAGCCCATATCCTATCTTGGGACTTTCCCTCAAGGCTTCTGGGACGCTGACCCCTGCCCTATCTTAAGATAGATAGCCATTGCTTCAATTTAGACAAGCCCCTCCTTGGTAACATTACAACCTTCTCTACTTATAAATTGATATAATTCCTATATATATAATTGGTATAATTCCTATATATATTAAATAGATTAAAATATATAAAGACCTCTGGTCTTGATAGAATGTAACTATAATATTTTTTCATTATCATTGATTCTTAAATACTTTCCATAGTCACAATCTTATTAAATCTTCTCTTTCTTTTGTAGAGTATCCATTATATTCCTTAATTAATTTTTTCTATTTCTTAATTCTTTTAATACTAAAATATAATTCAGTTAGAGCTTTGAAATATATTTAATTAAATATATAAATGAAATGGAACTAAATCCCATATATTTTATCTTACTAAGAGGACATACCTTTACTATTTTGTGTTGGTTTTCTATTCCCTAACACCTCCTTGTTCCTATGTAATAATGAAATAAGTTTATTACTTTTGTTAATGTTGGTTTGATCTTGCAAGTAATAGTTTAGACTTTATTTTTATATTTTCCTTCGATGGTCCCAATGTAAGGTCTTAATATTTTCTTACTTTCCTTTTATACTTTTTCCTCCCTTGAGTTCCTCCTACATTTCCTCCTTTATTTTCTCCTTCATTTTCTCCTATCTTTTCTCCATTTCCCCTAAATTACTTTCTCCCAAGTTTTCTATATTATTTCTTAATGTTTCTTCCTTTTCCCCTTGTGATATATTGTCTTTTCCCACTCAATATATATATAAAGATGACGAGTCATGTTGTTTGGATTATAGTATTAGTATTAATAATTTGTATTTAATTATTATAAAACTCTTTATTGGTGGTATTAGTGCTATCAAATAGATAATAGAAAAATATATTTATAATTTTGTCCACCAAACACATGTTTAACAGTTGAACTAAAATAATTTGTGCCTATTGACATTCACAAACACATATGATATATTTCTTCTTATGAATAGTTATTATATGTGTTTATTGGCATTCCTAGAATATGTATCTTTCTATTGATTATTACAGTTCACCCAATTTTAAAAAAATGAAATGATAATGTTATGGCCCAGATTTATTCTCTCCAAAATATAGTCAGCATTTAAGCGGACAACTTCATTCCCATGAACTTATGGTAAAAGAAAATAATTTTGAAAAATTAAAAAAAAACAAAGCTATGACAGAATTCTCCAAAATAAATATATATATAGATACATATATTCTTTTTTGTATTGAAGAAGATTTAAAATTAGCACGATTTAATTGCTTACAACACAAACTTTGTCATTACACCATATGTCCTTTAACTTCTGGATGAGAACTTGTCTCCATAAACCAAAAGTAAAAGCAAATAATCGTGTATCCTAACTTTCAAGTGTGAACAACTCAAATTTTAATGTCAAAGAATATGATTCTTCCAAAACAGACAAGATATGTAAAAGAAATGACAGAAGACTATGAAACCTCGTGCGTGTCAAACAGTACCGATTTCTCCGTATGAAAAGGGAAGCGGAAGAAATGGCGGAAGAGAATCTTCGTCGTCAAGTATTTGAACCAGTTGCCTCATTCCAGGTCTTGCTCGTGCAAGAGGATCACAACACAGAAGTGCCAATTTCAACACACGCTCCATCTCATCCTCAACGTAATCACCACCTAGCAAGGGGTCGGCTGCATTCATCAACCTCTCATTCGCATACAGAACTCGCACCCAATCCACCAATACGATTTGGGTGGCATCAACTGCCCGTCTTCCACAACAAACCTCCAACATCACAACGCCAAAGCTGAACACGTCCGTGCTGGTACTCGTTTTTCCTGTGTTAATGATTTCTGGGGCGATGTATCCAGGTGTTCCCACTACGCGGCTTGTCTGTGGGTTTTCATTCTGTTCATACAAGCGAGCAAGCCCAAAATCCCCCAACTTCCCATTGAGCTCCGAATCCAGTAAAATGTTGCTGGATTTGATGTCTCTGTGCAGTACTGTTTTTTCCCATTCTTCGTGAAGATACAGCAATCCAGCTGCCACATCCTTCAGAATCTTGAACCGTTGCGCCCATCCCAGAACTCCATTCGGATTCGTGAAGATTAGATTGTCCAGACTTCCATTGGGCATGTAATCGTAAACTACAAATAACTCCTTTTTTCGCCTGCAATAGCCTCTGATCTGCACAAGGTTTCGGTGCTTAAGACGACCCAAACTAGAAATTTCTGCTACGAATTCCTTTATTCCTTCTTGACAGATAGATTTAACCGCAACTTGGAGCCGAGTACCAGGAATTATACCCTTGTAAACACGGCCGAATCCTCCAGAGCCCAAAATTTGGTCGTCTCTGAATCCTTTTGTCGCAATATACAAGTCTCTATAGCTGTACCTTTGAGGCCAATGCCCAGCCTCCCATCCTTCAACAAAATTCCTGCGATTTCTTCTCTTCAACCACAGCAGAAAACCTACGAGCAATACCAAGATTACAACTGTAAGAATCACACTTAAAATAGCTAGGTGTCCAATATTTAGTCTTCGATGCGGAAGGAAAGAAGGAAGATGACTTGTGTCCAAGGGAGAAGCTATTCCATTTGTATTGAAGCTCCAAGAAAGAATATAATGGTCCTCAGCATATATTCCTGTAGCCGCGGAGAACCCAACATACATTTCTTCTTCAAGAATGGCAGACAGACTGAAATTGTTCAGAGATATAAGGGGCTTTTCCGGCCGAGGCGAACCGGCTTGTACAATTGTTACATTGAGCTCCCGTTGAAGATGGTCATAATCAATCCAAGCTTGAATATTCTGTCCACTGTTGAGATCCACATCCTGGAACTGGCTTTTGGTAATCCAATAACCCGCCGCCTTGGACACCGTAGAGGTGAGCTCGTTGATATCCACACCCACATGATTGTCGTTCATGTCTTGGAATTCCCCGTTCTTGAATGTGTCAAACTCAATGGCAAACAGATGATTGTACGACTGTCCGTTGCTCGAGAGATTAAGCAAACCCAGATACTCCGTCGTTACAACCCCGACGGGGGACTTGTGAGAGGTCATGATAAAAGCCAATCCGTGCCCGCTTCTTGAATGATCTGAAGAATAAGGTACCATGCTGAAGATAAATGTGGTGCTGAATGATCGAAACGTCGTCTCTTCAATTCGCACAGGTAGAGGGTAAACAGCACGACCGAACATGTACAGTGATTGATTGGTGAGGGAGACGACATTGGAATGCACTGAAGCGTTTCCGAATAAGTCTAGGGTTGAGGCATTGAATTCATTCAGGGTAAAAGAGGTATGCGTTTCTGCAACGGCAAGGACGATGCAGTATGCGAGGGCAAGGATCCTTTCCAACCACATGATAATAGACTTTGAATTTTATTGGAGTTTTCAGTCGACTTTCCAGCTTTTGAAACCGCGTACCTGAGGTCGGTTTCTTAGAACTCCGCGCTGCATCACATAAATGAAGAGATTATGTATAGAACTTGAAAAAATGTATATGCACGTGATTTACATAGTCAAACTATAATTTTTTTATTCTATTAGGATAGTTTAACAGATTAGATACATCCTTTTACCTGTTCAGCTCAAAAGTGAAACTATAATTTTGAAAAGATAATTGTAATAAAATTTGTTTGATAGGTAGGGTTAACTCTCGATCTTAAATGAATTGTAATATCATAGTAAGAAAGTCAAATAATAAAGGTCATGCGTTTGATTGTGCAATCATTATATTATTATGAAATCTTAAATAAAATATAGTATAATCAATATGCATATTTTTTTAATAGTTTTGATTAAAAAAAATAAATTATATTTTAAATATTGAATACTTTTTAAGATGGTTATTTTTTATAAAATTTTATACATAGATTTTTCTTAATATCACAAGCAATATGTTTTCCATTTTAGAATTGAATACACAAATGTAGATCTAATATAAAATGGTAACGTAAAATAGATTTGCGACCTTTATTTTGGTTGACAAAATTTTAAAATTGAAATTTTCAAATTCAAATATTTTTTGGCACATTCATGAAACATTATTAGTTGTCTAAAATTTGAAATGTGTCAACTCATTCATTAGGATGGTGTGTTTAAAAGCTCACCCTAAATGGAAAAGAATCATTTATCAAATCTAAGATATCATGGGATATTCTTATTAGACACATCTAAACTCTATTTTAGGATAAAAGGAATCTAACAACATCTATTTTAGAAATTCATTGAACCCTAGATTTGTTGCATGTTTCTTGATCTTGACTCTCTTTCCCTTTTATATAAAAGAGTTTGTTTTAAATTAGTACTAGTTTACAATGGTCATTTTTTCTTATATTCATCTCTTTGGAAACATCATGAATCTTTGTTTCTTGTTTCCATTTTCCTTCATAAATGTGGATATATGAAATTTATATACTCAATTTACCATCATGAACATTCAATGTTTATCTGTGCACTATTTTTCTCTCTCCCTTGCTCTATTAATGTCCATGTAATTGAGTCTCTCCTCTACCCTCTTTCTTTGCTCTATTAATGTCAATGTAGTTGAGTCTCTCCTCTACCCTCTTTCTTTCAACGTGACTTTATTTTACATTTGCATGCAAGCTTTACAATTTGTAGCTTGTAAATTTTTTTTGTCTTACATTTGCTTCCCTCTATTCTTTATTTTAAACTGATAAACTTAAAATAACAAATCCTTCATGTTAGATCTTGAATGTACAAAAATCAAACACATTATTCTCCTATGAGAAAAATAGAAATGGTGAATTATGAGGCACTTGTCATGCACTAACAAAGAGACAATCATTCTATTTTCTAATACTAACTTTAACCAAGTCAAGATTGTTCTATTTTCCCATACTAATTTAAACTCCTTTTAACATGACTTTATTTTCACATATGCATGAAAGCGTTACAATTTATATCTTATAAATTTGAAGGATATTGAATAAATAATGGATATTTGTATATTAAATATAATTTCAAATTAATATAATAAAAGTTATGCTGCTTGTTCATATAAATAATTTTTGCAAGGAAAATTTAGCATGGTTGTGTAAATTTGTCATCATCTTCATCTGTGACTAATTAAAATCTTTACCTTGGCTTGACTTCATAACAGTAACAATATAATTAGGTGTCCTCCGACCCACATGTTTATTTTTTCACTAAATTTCCTCGGAGACCACAATCGACTGTGTCGTCCTTCCCAGCCATGTTTGTCACCATTGGCATCTTGCTCCTCCTCTCCACAACCATTCCTGCGTTAGCCAACACGACATTCGTCTTTGACGAATTCAATGGCTCGGCCCTGTCTTTCTATGGGAACGCTTCAATACAGTCCAAATTCATCTCCCTCACGGGTGAATTCCCACAGTTGTTTGGCCGTGCCCTATATACATACCCAGTCCGAATGAGAGATTCTCTCTCGTTCAGCACGACTTTCGTGTTCAACATAGTTCCATCGTCTTCAAATCCTTCACTAAGTGGGCATGGCATGGCGTTTATCATAACTCCGCACAAGTCTCCGGTGGGAGCTTTAGCAGGTCAATACCTCGGTCTGTTCAATGTTTCCTCCATTGGGAAGGCTTATAACCATCTCTTTGCAGTGGAGTTCGACACAGCGAAGAGCGAAGAATTTCAAGATATCAACAACAACCATGTCGGTGTAGATCTCAACGATCTCGCTTCGGTAGACTCTAAGGTCAGGAGGCGAATTCGAACAACTGACTCTCAACAATGGACACAGCATTCAGGCTTGGATCGATTACAGCCATCCAAGGAAACAGCTCAATGTAACGATTGCTCAAGCTGGTTTGCTTCGTCCACAAAAACCACTGCTATCTCTGCAAAATACGAGTCTGTTTGACATTCTGCAAGAAGAAATGTACGTTGGTTTCACAGGAGCTACGGAAACCATGTTTGAAAAGCACTGCATCCTCGCCTGGAGTTTCAGTACCGTCGGCTCTGCACCGGTCTTAAACATATCAAATCTCCCACTTTCCTTAATACCCAACAGCTCCAAATCATGGCTAAGACCCGGCAGAGTTGTAGCTTTAGTCGTTCCGGCTTTCTTGTTCGTTGCTGCAGCGGTTATTTGGATCAGACTGAAAAGAAACACCTATGAAGATGATATTGAAGAATGGGAAAAGGAGTATTGGCCTCACAGATTGAGTTACAAGGACTTGTATATTGCAACCAAGGGCTTCCGAAACGACCAAATTTTGGGATCTGGAGGCTTTGGCCGGGTTTACAAAGGAGTTTTACCTTCAAATGGGCTTGAAGTTGCGATAAAATTCATTCTCAGACACAGCAGGGAATTCGTAGCAGAGATTTCAAGTCTTGGTCGTTTGCAGCACCGGAATCTTGTGCAAATCAAAGGGTATTGCAGGCGGGGGACGCAGTTATTCATAGTTTATGACTACATGCCCAATGGAAGCCTAGATAAGATGATATTTGGGAAACCAAAGAAGGTACTTGGTTGGCCTCTAAGGCACAGAATTCTGAGAGACGTGGCTGCAGGATTGCTGTATCTTCACGAAGAGTCGGAGCAGAAAGTGCTGCACAGAGACATCAAATCCAGCAATGTTCTTTTGGATTCGGAGCTTCGGGGAAAGCTTGGGGATTTCGGGCTTGCTCGTTTATATGAGCACAATGAAAACCCTAAAACAAGCCGTGTTGTAGGCGCAATTGGCTACATAGCCCCCGAATTGATACGCACAGGAAAAGCAACTCCCGGCAATGATGTGTTCAGTTTTGGTATATTTATGTTGGAGGTTGCATGCGGAAGGAGACCTGTTGATCCTTCACGCTTTGATTCACAAGAAATTTTGATAGATTGGGTACGCGAGCTCTATGCTAATGATAGAGCGATTGATGCAGCCGATCCCAATCTTAATGGTGTGTTTGCTGAAGAAGAGATGGAGCAGGTGCTTCTATTAGGATTGCTATGCTGTAATACTAAGGCAGAAGCGAGACTCTCTATTAGACAAGTTGTCCGAATACTTGAAGGTGAGGATTCTATTCCAGAATTTTTCCCATTTCCAATTTCCTTTGGAATGGAGATTTCTTTGCATAGAAGCGATACTTTTATAGCTTCTTGTATTTCGCCTTCCAGTTCTTTTTAGGGAAGAATGATCTGTTGGAGCCGTAATTCCTCCCTGAAAAGAGTTGCAATCTTGTGCAGTATTACATGAACCTCAAAATTCTCGTTTCTAACTATAGAATTTGTATGGATTTCCCGTGTTTGTAATTTGTATGTAAACTCTTAGATTTGTTCAAGACTTTTATCTATTGTGGCAAATGTAATACATTATCTGTTTCTAATTTCTGATCAGTTGATCTTTCATTATGTAATCAAATTTATTTTTCAATCCTCCTAATCTATGTAAGTTTATAGTGTGTGTTGAAAGCAATTCTCTGTTTGAAACATATTTCTGTATTTTGTAGTTTTTCATGATTTAGGTTAAGATCGGAGGGCCTGCACTCTCTCAGTCATAACCATAAGCGGTCCTATCCATCACTCAATAAAGCTTACCTTCGATATTTTTTTCTGGACCTGTTTTATGAGATGCTAAGTCATTCATGGATTCGGTCTCTTAGATATTTCTCCTCTGTAATGCCTTGTTCGTTTTCTCTCACTTGTCAAGTCGTGGTCGATATTCATCGATTGCGAATTCCGAATCATGTGGCATATTCGCTTCACTATAATACAAAAGCGTTTAATATCTTCAAATTATAATGTATACCCAGCTTATTAAGGATGTAATTCCATTATATCCAGTTTGGTTTCTGAATGTGATGTTAGATTATATGGCTCATAGTCATCAATGGTTATGGTTAAACTTTAACAGTGGGTTTAATGAGATTGAAATTATTGGTTCCTTCCTTGAGACGAGATTATTGTTAGCTGTTTTAATTTTATTATATTTTAAAGTATAAGATAATATTTAATTTTTATTTATATTTTTTAAATTTTAAATGGGTTGGTAAGAATTGTTTTGGGTAGTTATTTTTTAATGTATATTTATATTTAATAAAATTTGTTTAAATTTAAATGATTGTCTTTTTTATTATTATCTAAATTAAGTCTTTCAAGGTATGTTATAATAAATTAGATATGTGACAATTTGTAAGAGATTCATAGAAAAGTAATTGATCAAGATTCTAAAAGATATGTTTTAAGCTTGCTGATTCAATTCTTTATCTATATCTATTATAAGAACATATCTATTATAATTTCTTGTCTTATTCAAAATATTAGGAGAGTATGTCTAAGTATTGCAAACTAATTACAACTATTTGAAGTTCCTAACAAGTGGAATTACAAATGTGAAAAAAAATCACCATTCATTCACTGAAGACAACAAAATTTGGTAAACAAGTACTAATTTAAAATAAACTCTAGTGTATAAAAGGGAAAGAGATTTAAGTTCAACCAAACATGTGACAAACCAAGGGTTTAATGTATTTCCAAAATAGATGTTGTTAGATTCCTTTTATCTTCCGAAATAATTTAGTTTAAATGTGCTTAATATGAATATCCCATGATTTCTTAGATTTGATAAATGATTCTTTTCGAATTAGAGCGAGTCTTTGAAGACACCATCCTAAACAATAAGTTTACATGTTTCAAACTTTAGATAACTAACAAAGGCTTATGAGTGAGCCAAGGAAAGTGAGTTTAAATATTTGATCTTAAATTTCGTCAATGTATGTAACACTCCCAAACTAATTTTATGTTACCATTTTATGCTAGACCTACACATATATATTCGATTCTAAGATGGAAATTGTATTATTCATAAAATTAAGTAAAATCTAAATATGAATGATGATAGTTTTCAAAAACAAGTTTAATTATCTATAAATATTTCTACAAATTAAACATCTTATAAATGATTAAATGTTTTAAATATACCTATAGCATATCCAAATCATTTTAAACAAAAACATGCATATATAATTTATACAATATTTTATTTATAATTTCATAATATTATAATAGCTATTTATAAATCTTACTACACGATCAAATTTATGACCTCTATTTATCAAAACAATTGTTATATTTTCAGGGTCTATACGTAATCTCTCATTTCGTGTGATGAGGGTGAGACGACGATTGAAATCCTTTTCATGTTAACCTGAAATGGAATAAGCACCACAAATGCGGATTTCTAAGCGCCGTTGTTTTCAATCCAACCAACCCAGGTCCTCAGGTACGCGGTTTTAAAAGCTGGGGCGTCGACTGAAAGCTTCAATACAATTCAAAGTCGATTATTATGTGGATGGGAAGGATTCTTGGCCTCGCATTCTTCATCATCCTTGCCCCTGTAGAAACCCATACAAGCTTTATCTTCAATCAGTTCAATGTCTCAACCCTCGACTTATTCGGAAATGCTTCATTGCATTCCAATGTCGTCTCCCTCACCAATCAATCAAAGTTCCAGTTCGGTCGTGCTGTAAACCCTCTACCTGTGCGAATAAAGAATACAACATATCGATCATTCAGCACAACATTTGTCTTCAGCATGGTACCTTATTCTTCGGATCATTCAAGAAGCGCACATGGATTGGCTTTTATCATGGTCCCTCACAAGTCCCCCGTCGGGGTTTTACCGACTCAGTATCTGGGTTTGTTTAATCTTTCGAGCAACGGACAGCCATACAATCATCTGTTTGCTGTCGAGTTTGACACATGCAAGGACGTGGAATTCCAAGACATCAACAACAATCATGTGGGTGTGGATATCAACGAACTCACCTCTAAGGTGTCCAAGCCTGCGGGTTATTGGATTAACAAAAAACAGTTCCAGGATTTGGATCTCAACAGTGGACAGAATATACAAGCTTGGATTGATTATGATCATCTTCAACGGGAGCTCAACGTAACCATTGTACAATCCGGTTCGCTTCGGCCGGAAAAGCCACTTATATCTCTGAAAAATTTCAGCCTGTCTGCCATTCTTGAAGAAGAAATGTATGTTGGGTTCTCTGCGGCTACAGGAACATACGTTGAGGACCATTATATTCTTGCATGGAGCTTCAGTGCAAATGGAGTAGCTTCTCGCTTGGATACAACTCATCTTCCTTCCTTCCTTCCGTACAAAACCCTAAACATTGGAAAAATAGCTATTTTTATTGTGATTCTCACAGTTGTGTTCCTGGTATTTGTTGTAGGGTTTCTGCTGTGGTTGAAGAGAAGGAAGCGCAGGAATTTTGTTGAAGGAATATGGGAGGCTGGGTATTGGCCTCACAGATACAGCTACAGAGACTTGTATAATGCCACAAAAGGATTCAGAGACGACCAAATTTTGGGTTCTGGAGGATTCGGCCGTGTGTACAAAGGTGTTCTTCCTGGTAGTGAGCTCCAAGTTGCGGTTAAATCTATCTGTCGAGAAGGAATAGAGGAGTTTATAGCAGAAATTTCCAGTTTGGGTCGTCTGAAGCACCGAAACCTTGTGCAGATCAGAGGCTATTGCAGGCGAAAAAAGGAGTTGTTTGTAGTTTACGATTACATGCCCAATGGAAGTCTGGACAATCTGATCTTCACGAATCCGAATGGAGTTCTGGGATGGGCGCAACGGTTCAAGATTCTGAAGGATGTGGCAGCTGGATTGCTGTATCTTCACGAAGAATGGGAAAAAACAGTACTGCACAGAGACATCAAATCCAGCAACATTTTACTGGATTCGGAGCTCAATGGGAAGTTGGGGGATTTTGGGCTTGCTCGCTTGTATGAACAGAATGAAAAACCACAGACAAGCCGCGTAGTGGGAACACCAGGATACATCGCCCCGGAGATCATTAACACAGGAAAAGCGAGTACCAGCACAGACGTGTTCAGCTTTGGCGTAGTGATGTTGGAAGTTTCTTGTGGAAGACGGGCTGTTGATGCCGCCCAAATCGTATTGGTGGATTGGGTGGGAGTTCTGTATGCGAATGATAGGTTGGTGGATGCAGCCGATCCCTTGCTAGGTGGTGATTACGTAGAGGATGAGATGGAGCGTGTGTTGAAATTGGGAGTTCTGTGTTGTGATCCTCTTCCACGAGCAAGACCTGGAATGAGGCAACTGGTTGAAATGCTTGACGCCCAAGATTCTGTTCCGCCATTTCTTCCACTTCCCTTTTCAGACGGAGAAAGCGGTTCTTTTTGACACGCACCAGGTTTCATGGTCTTCTGTCACTTCTACGTATCTATCAACTGTTTTGAAAGAAATCATATTGTCTCTTTCACAAATAAAGTGTCCTCCAATTTTCTTCTGTTCACACTTCAACGCTAGAATACAAATACTGGATTATGTTCTTTTACCATAAGTAATGGCAGAGAAATCATATTGTCTCTTTCACAAATAAAGTGTCCTCCAATTTTCTTCTGTTCACACTTCAACGCTAGAATACAAATACTGGATTATGTTCTTTTACCATAAGTAATGGCAGAGAGGTTGTTCGCTCAAATGCTAACTGTATTTTGAGGAGATAATAAATCTCCGCCACAGGTTTATTTGGCATTTCATTTTTCAAAAACCTGGATGAACTATAACTGTCCATAGGAAGAAACATGTCATTTTGCGTTTGGGATTGTTTTTAATGTTAATATAATATATTGCCAAGTGGTCAATAGATATAAATAGTAAGCTATTTTATTTAGTGTTTAGTGGATAAGATTCTAATATATATTTTTACTATTATGTCTTTTGATTGTATTTTAATATGAAAATATAAATTTTGAAATGTATTAAGCTTAAATATTAAAGTAATTTAGATATTTTTAATACATCAATTTTAAAGATGCTTAGGATATCAATCTTAAAACACTTATTTTTAAATAGTTATTGGTATAGCTAAGCACCTCAAGGCTGATATCTCAGATTGATGTAAATTAAAGATATCTAAGCTAGTAGCATCAATACTTGATGTAATCCAATTACAATTAAACACCCACCATTAGTAACCAGTAAGTTGAACAACACAAAAGATGAAATCAACCGTTCTCTATTCTCCTTCCACTACTCTAATATTACAAGAAAAATTAATCCTATTTAATTACAAGTCAAAAATTTCCTAATTTGACAATTTTTTTGGAAGAATCCAAAATTTGTCATTTTTCGTAATTTTGAAATCTATTCCAAAAAACATGAAGACTTCTATGAAATTAAGAAAATCCCCAAGACATGAATTGCCAACTTTCTAATCTAGTAGTACTTATAATTTGGGAATAAACTAAAAACCAATTTTCTAAAAACTAGAAAAAATAGAAAAGGTCGATTTTGAGGCCCTACATGAAGTAATTTGGCCCTAAGAATGCATCAATCTAAGGTCCAAATGAACTAGATTTAGTCAAAAATCCAATCAACCCCTCATGATAAATATCCCTGTCAAATTTCAGCCCAATCAAATAATATAGTCAAAAGTTATGATCGTGCGAAGTTCCGGCATCAATAGTGCAATGTGTATTTAATACATGTGAACCAAGTATCTAGCTCATATGCATATATCTATGTAGATATATATTTACATTTTTTGAATGTGCAATCAACATATTGAAAGAATTAGTGATACAACTCATCTCAAATCAAAATATTAATAGAAGAATTATCTATCCTTCTTTATCTAATAAACAATGTCTCATTGTTCCCCCTCTCTCTTATTCAATTTACCTCTCTTTCTCTCATCTCCCCACTCCTCTCTATCTCTCTCTATCCATGTCTTTCTCTACAACTATTTCTCTACCTTTCTAACTCTCTTTCTATCTCCCCATTTATTGATTATCCTTCTCCTACACCCTCTCTCACTCGCTATCTCTTTCTATCTATATATTCCTCTACCTCCATCCTTGCTTTTTTATCTCTCTATTTATTTCTTTATCTCATTCTCCTTCTATTTCTATCTCTCTACATCACCCTATATTTATATCTCTCCCCCTCTCTCTACTTTTCCATCTACCTCTCCATCTCTGCCTATTCCTCCCTCTCCTTTCTCTCTTTATTTCTTTGTCTCTAGTATATATCCTTTTCCTTTTCCATCTCTATATCCACCTCTAACTCTACCTCTATATCCCTATCTCCATGCTCCTCTCTATCTCTCCATCTTCCTATTGCTATGTCTCCCTCCCTCTCTTCCTATCCCTCTATATTTTTCTTTATTTATATCTCACCAGATATTTATACATTGAGCCATAATGGTAGGTACTTTAAATCCTTTACGATGGATAGCACATATGGTGGTATTCGACAACATGCCATAAAGGTAATTATTTAAATATATTATGGTGGGAGACTCTTTTAATAGTTATTGATGACATGCCATAATGGTAGAAATCCTAATTCTTTATGGTTGATAGCACATGAGGTGATATCTGATGACATGCCATAATGGTAGGTACCTTAAATTATTTAAGGTGGATACGACATATGGAAATATCTAGGTTATGTCCTAAAGGTAATATCTATAAATCCTTTAAGCTAGATAATGTTTATGACAATATCCAGGTTATGCCCTAGAGGTAATATGTATAAATCCTTTAAGGTGGATAAAGCATACGATGATATCCAAGTTATGCCCTAAAGGTAAAAATTATAAATCCTTTAATTTGGATATCACATACACTGAAATCCACAAATAAAGCCCTAAAGGTAACTTTCTAATAATTACTATGACTAACATCACATAAAGTGATATTCGGAATATGAAAGCCTTCCTAGCTAAGAGATGAGTTTTGAAGGTAGCTTCAAGAGGCTTACATATTCGATTCACAATAATGTCTAAAATAATACGAAGTAATATTTGAGAAATTAATAAATTAAGTAATTAATAAATTATTTTATATTATGACTCATCCAATATCTCTCCATTATTAAAGAATCTATTTAATTTTCCTATTCAAGGATAGTCATTATGACACATCCTAAATGGATTCCTCCCTAGCTAAGAGTGAGTGTTGATGTTATTGTAGATATGGTTGAATTTTTTCAGGATGACCTAGAGGTTGTGATAATATAATTATTATCAATACAATAATTATATTATATATTACATTAGTTAACAATATAATTATTATATCAATAATAGTTATATTATATCATATTAATTATTGACAATATAATTATTATACTAATAATTATATTATATTATATAATAATATAATTATTATTATAATATATAATTATATTATAATAATATATATCTGGATAAGTGATGTTCCTTGGTGATGGGGTACCACCCTCATAGATTAAGGAAGATTAAGTCTTCCTCTAAGATAATTTTGAAGAAAAATAATACATGCACTATATAAATTTGAATATCTTGCTCACTACAAACTACAATGGTGAGGTTTCAATTGTAAAACACAATTAAATAGTCCTCAATGAGGTATGTTACGTAAGGAGAGGGAATATTTTGGCTAGTGTGCTATCTCCTATTAACCATAGTCGAGGAAGGGTACTATCAGACTTGTGGAACTAGGTGGATTCAATATTGAGTACATGGAATTGCTCAACAAATTTTATGGGTACCTTTGCATATACATCATAGAAAAAGCACATATCAATATTTTCCAATTGGTGTGAACATCATAAACATTGTTAGTATACTTCATTATCAGGTTTGATAACATTTGGATGTATAAACATGGGTCAAGTTGTTAGATGGAACAAACAGAGGGTACTTAAGATGGTGCTCAACATACTCCCCAAACTTAGGATTCTTAAAACTTGTAAATGAAGTGCACTTTATTGGTTCCTCTCAACATTTGTTTGGTCCAAACGTCATGGAGTATAGAGCCTCATTTTCAAACTCCTTTGTCTTCCATCCAGATTCTTTTGGATGGGGGTACTTCAAGTATGCACCTCCACACTCAAGGCCATTCTGTAAGTGCACTTCATATTGCAAGACTAGTGACTTGTCTTTAGGGTCGACAGTTTGTGGTAATTCTTTAACTATGGCGTACTTCCTTACAACTTCTCTTACAAGAAGACCATAGTCTCATGAAAACAATTTGCATTGATCATAAGGAAAGGAATAAAGATTAAGCTTGAGATAGTTTGATTAAAATCTAAACTGTAAGAAATTAGAATGCCATAATTCATTTATATATTACTAAAGCATAGTACATAGTTTGATTAAAATCTAAACTGTAAGAAATTAGAATGCCATAATTCATTTATATATTACTGAAGCATCGTACACGCCACATGATATAAACAAAATAGTTATGTAGTGAAACTTCTTTATAAATTACCCACAAAGATCTACATGACATGCACAGATGGAGTGTTTTGGAACGAGGAGGGCGGCTACCAAGTATCAAAGTGTTGGGGCCATTGTTCTCGCAAAGGGGTTTTTGCAAATGGCGTGCTTGCATGTTTTCTCTAGCATGCAAGTGAGGCATGTGCAGTGCTCTGCAGCCTCCAGTCATTTCGATTTTAGAGACGAGGCATAATAAAAGAGGAAAAGTGGTAAAAAACATTTATCCGCAGCTTATACCTGTGGGTGGGGGGGAAGGAGTAATAGCACACGAGAGTCTATTTTTGGTAGCCCAGTTTGCATCAAGAGCACAAGTACTCCTAGCCTACTCACGTCATTGATATAAGTTGGAATAGGGCACGATGAATAAATCTTCCAGAACGCCTTAGAGCCATGTGGTCTCATGGATGTCGTGCGAGCAGGATCTGCACAAAATAGATTTGAAGGAAGGCGTTATAAACATTTTAGTAAATAATTTGCGCAATGAAAGATCCAAAGACAGAATTTGGAGATCCATCAAAGCATAACGGTATAAGGGGGTTTTGTTCTAGACATTATCAATGAAATGCTTTGCCAAATGTGTTACGAAATGTGGGAGTTTAGGGAAGGGCATGTAAAAAGAATTCAACCGAATTCCTCAAAGATTTGCCATCTTGAGGGTTGCAAATGATTGGGAAATGCGCACAGTATAGATTTGTTTAAAAGGCTAGAAGCTTCTAAGTAAATGCCATTGGCAGGTATTGATTCAGATTCGATAACATCGCACTCACGTTTCCCCAAGCTACCTGGGAATTGGATCTAATTATTCTACGCTAATCATGACACCCTGATAAATTTTCTTACTTTAGCTTCAATTCTCAACTCAAATTTCTTCCATTCCACGAAAAAATGCCCACAACACTACTTTTTCCATCTACTTTCTGATAATTGTAATGTGATTTTTCTACCAACATTAAGTAATATAATCAAACTTATAGATTCTTGGGCTTGTTCTATTCTGCTTATCTTAGCTCTTGCACGAGTACCCATCATTGTAATATATTCACCCTGTCTTCATCAGTCCTCTTCTTCTCTGATTTACATACTTCTGTTTGTTTCCCCCTTTCTACATTAGGCATGTTTTCTCCCATTTAAATTCCAGTTTTAGGGATTTAAAAGGCCTGTAATAGGGGGGAAATATATAAAGCTATAGTTCTGTCCAATCTTGTCTTTTAAGTGCTTTGAGCCAGAATTTCAGCAGGGGAATAACGGTATAACTCAGGGCAATGGTCAGATTCCTGACGAAATTTATGCAGCTTGCCTTTTAATATTGGCAAGCTTTGTATCTGTAAATATGAAAAGGGTATTGATTTGTTTTGGGCTTCTTTATTTCAGAATGCATTCCAAGTTGAAGGAAGCTCACTTGGTGGGGAAGTTTACTTCTACATTGTCCAGGCCTATGCTGGATCTGGGGCACTGCAGGGGTGAAAGCAGTGTGAAACCACATGAAGACAGTGAGGAAGAAGAATTGAATTTGGGGTTTGCTTCAGAAGATAGGAGAAAGTGAAGAGAAAAAGAGACTTTTGATAAGCAAACATGGGAGGGAGAATGGCTCCCTCACATGATTATATTCCTCCTTCTCTGATACAATCCACTTGCCTTCGCAGGGCTCGTCAAAAGATTCATAAAATCACTGCACAGAACCAGACACAAGCCCTAACAAAAAATACAAGTTGTTAGAAAAAAATAAAAATAGGAAAACAACATTCGAATGCTTTACAATCTGGTACATCTTTTGTCTCCCAACACGGGGAGCTACTAGAGTTCCAACTCACAATGCCATCTTCTCCGTGAGACAAATTTCCCATCCATACATTAACGCACTTTGACAGTTTTTCAAGTATGGATGGTGAACCATCTTCTTTGCAAATAGAACTCCTAGCATTTGTCGTCCAGTCCAAGCACCTGTTAGGAAAGATAATCGGGACACGGGAGACTATTGAAATTACTGCTCCATCAACCACAATGACCTGGTACATACAATGACAAATCCACTCCCCACATTGGCGTTAAAAGAGGAAGAGTGGTAGTTTGTTAAGAAACGACCATTCAAAATAAAAATAAAATCTTTTGACTGACGGGAATTTGTTGGAAACTGAACAAGTGATCGAAATTTTTTTTTCTGTATCAGACAATTCTGTCAGGGGCTATACCCACAATAAAAAAGTCTATCGGCTTAATTATTAAATTTTAATTTTTTTTTCTAATTAATTATTAATATATTATTTATTATTTTTAAATTTTTATTTATATAATAATTTTGATATAAATTTATTTATTTGTTTTAATATTATTGATCTATATTTTTCTTTTTAAAAAATAAAAAGACTTCTAATTTTCATTTTTTTAATATTAACTTAGAATTTAATATTTATTATCTTTTTTTACTATTATTGATTTTGTGATTTATATTTTTCCCTATTCTAATTAACTCATAAATTTTATATTCAGTTGATTATTTTATTAGACATAAACAATATTGAAAAATTGGTTTTTCAAAAATTAAAAGTCTTTTAAACAAGATTGTAAAATTTGACATTAGAAAATTAAAAGGCTAAGCCTTTTAAACAGGTTATTCATTTTTCTTTAAATTTTAATTCTCACTTCTTTAAATAATAAAAATTAATAAATTAAATTAATAAGTATGATATGGTTAGGGTACGGATAGAGTTAGGGTTAGGGTTATGATTATAGTTATAATTAGGGTTTAAGGTTAAGATTAGGGTTGACATATGGTTAGGATTAGGTTTTGGGTTAGTGAAGTATTTTAGATTAGGATGATTATGTGAAAAAATATTTAATATAATTGATTTCTATAATGGTCTTGGTTTGTCTTTGTATGACAAATATTATATTAAATTAAGTTTAAATTAAGGATAATGTTAAGCTTGGATTTGGTTTAGGATTTAAGGTTATGTTAAAATTAAGGTTCATACTCAAAATATGGTTTGATCAGGGCTAGTGTTCAATTACGATTAAAGTTAATATTAAGGTTAAGATCAAGTTTGATTTAGGATTAGTTTTAAGTTAGAGATAGGGCTTGGTTAAGGTTAGATAACTGTTAGGGTTAGAATTAGATTTTGGGTTAGAGTTAGGGTTAGAATTGGATTTTGGTTGGGATTGAAGCTTAGGGTTAGAATAAAAGCTTAATCCTACACATAACCAAACAATAAAAATAATCCTAATTATATATAGCATAATAAAAATTGTAAACCTTAGTTTAATTCTTATTCTAAAGTAATTTTGATTGTATTCATAATTTGAACTCTAGGTAATTCTAACCTAACTCTAACTCTAACTCCAACAATAACCTTAATCCTCACCATAACTCTAATTCTACTTTTAAAGATAACTTTAACCCTAATTTTAAAGATAATTTTAATTTAGATTTTAAATGTAACCCTAATTTTAATCTTAATTATAAGCCTAACCCTTAATCCTATCAATAATTGTAACAATAACCCTAATTAACCTAATTTAATGTTAACCTCGATTCAAGTCCTACCTTTCCATCCTTAGAAAAATGAATAACTTATTTAAAAAGGCTTCTAATTTTCTAATGTCAAATTTTACAATAGACTTTTAATTTTTGAAAAGTCAAATTTTCAATATTGTTTATGTCCAATATTGAATATAAAATTTATGAGTTAATTAGAATAGGGAAAAATATAAATCACAAAATTAATAATAGTAGAAAAAGATAATAAATATTAAATTGTAAGTTAATATTAAAAAAATGAAAATTAGAAGTCTTTTTTTTCTATTAGATATAAGGTAATCAACAGATCAAAAAGAGATCAGTAGAGTTACATCACCGAAGAATACAAGGAGGCCAAGCCTCACCCCGAAGAACCAGTATCAGTAGAACCAACAATCATAGAAAAAAAAGAAGGGAACCACTAGCTAGCTAAGAACATCATTATGATTTTCTATCCAGGCGGTCCAACCTAATGGACCTTCCATCCAAACAGTACTTTTGTGCTCTTGGATCTGCATCAACATATATAACTCTTCTTTTCTGACATTCCTATTTTCTCTAATTTCTTTGTTCAGCCTGTCACACACTTGCTCAAAAATGCAAAGATCGTCTAAAGTTCTTTGCCACTGATATCCATGCTTGAGCTCATAGTAGTAAAATGTAGCGTGCCCATTATGGAGGAACCTCCTCATCTTGTCCCGCTCAATCACAATGGTAGCCTGCACCTGCAGGAAAATTTTAAAATATGTGAGTTTACGAAAAAACTCAGTAAGATCCCTGCGCTTACCTTGATACATTTCCTCGTTCCTGCACTTCCAGATCTGCCAGAGAATGTTAGATGACAAGATATTCCAGAAAAAATTTGTATCTTTAGGAAGACCATTAATATGTCCAGAAATAATCTTGAAAATATTAACATTGATAGGGTAAACAATGCCAAAAATGTTCCATATTTCTTTGGCAAAAACACAATCAAGAAATATATGTCTACAAGTTTCAAGAACTTTACAGAGATTACAAATATCAGGGTTAGCAAAATCATTTTTCACAGGCAGCTTATCAAGTAACAGTAACCATTTAAAGCATCTAATTTTGGGTTCCACCGGATTCTTCCAAAGAATTTCAAAATATTTTTTAAGATCATCAGCTTTATAAGAAGAGTACCAAATAGCATTAATATGATCAATAATATCAGTATTGCAGTCAATTATCTTATAAATATTCTTGGTCTTAATCAGAGAAGTAATGATACCACCTGGCCATTTGCATTTTAAGAATCTGTGAGAATCAGCATGACAAGTAACAGGAATATCAACAGCAGCACACACAATCATGTTATAAGTTCTTTTATGAGATTCAAGGATATCATATTTAACCTTGAGCTCGTCCCATGGCATAAGACAATCACCGTCAAATAGGTCCATAAATTGTTTGATGCCTTTCATAGCCCACATTCTGGCAAAGCACCCTTGAGTGAGGGCTAGAGGTTTATCATTTAAGTGAAGATTCCACCAAATGGATCTTTCACCATGGAGTTGAGAGTTGGAGTGAAACCGCTTGTTAGTGATAAATTTTCTAACGTGGTCCCAAGCTTTCCAGATAGACTTAAAAACCTCAGAGCCTTGAACCATAACAGTGAAGTTACCAAGAAGAAGATCAAAAAAGGGGAGGTTAGTCCAAGATTTAGCCTTTTTTGGGACCCCCTTTCAATATTATTTCTTATCAGCACTTTCCAAGGAGCATCACCCTCCATGGATTGAAAGATCCATTTGGTGGACAAGGCTATACCTTGAGTTTTCAAATCCTTCAGCCCAAGCCCCCCAAGGGACTTGTCAGTGTGGCACCATGCCCATTTGACGGAATGAATCTTGTTGTTCCCTTTACCATCAGACCATAGGAATTGTCTGATAGACTTCTAAATTTGAGCAATTTGATAATTATTAAAACACCAGGCAGAAGAATAATAAATAGAGTAGGAGGACAGAATCTTCTGGCAAACCTGAATTCTGCCAGCCAAAGACAAAGTCCTATTATGCCATTTATTCAGCTTATTTTCAATTTTATCTTTCACCCAAGACCACATGTCCTTGAGATCAGGCTTAACAGAGAAAGGTATACCGAGATACCTAATAATCTTGTTAGGACCTCCCCATTGAAAATCATATTGAGAGAACCATTCCGAGGGGCGTTCTTCCCATCCTAAATAGATAGATTTAGTTTGGGAAATTTTTGCCCTAGATATGGAACAGAACAGATTAAGCTTCGTTATCATGTTATTGAAATTATTTTTTGAAAGTTCAAAGAAAAGAGCAGTGCCATCTACAAATTGACAATTGATAAGCTCTTCATTATTAGGTAGATAAATACCTCTAACCTCCTGAGACATGGAGTTATCACGAAGGATATAAAATAGAGCCTCTGAAGCAATAACAAAGAGGGCAAGAGCCAAAGGGCATCCTTGCCTGATGGATCTCCCAAGAGAGAAAGGAGCAGAAAGGATACCATTCACCTCAACCTGAGCAGAGGCATCTCTAAGAAGCATAGCCACAGTATTGCAGAAAAAAGGCGAAAAACCGAAAGCTTCCAACATCATAAGAATAATATTCCACTCAACCCTGTCATAGGCCTTTTCAAAATCCAAGAGAAGCATGGCAGAATTTTGATGAGAGTGTCTAGACCAATCCATAGCCTCCCAGCTGGTTATGAGGTTTTCAAGGATATATCTTCCCTTGATGAAACCAGTCTGGGAAGAATTAACAAATTTAGGAAGAATGTTGACCAACCTGATAGCCATAACTTTGGCCAAAATTTTATAAGAAACATTCAGAAGGGTAATAGGCCTCCAGTTTCTGATGAGAGTCTTATCCCCATCTTTGGGGAGAAGTTTAATAATGCCTTTATTAATCTCTTTACCTAAAGAACCATTATTCAAGGCCTCAGAATAGAGTTCAAGAAGATCCTTACAAATCCAACCAATGTTGGATTTATAGAACTCAATAGGGAAACCATCCGGACCCGAGGCTCTCTCGTTATTGAGAGCTTTAATAGCTCCTTCAATTTCCTCAACTGAGATATTTTTTGCAAGAAGATCAATATCCTCTGGTTCTAATTTCTTAGGAATAAGATTTTTACAATTGACTCTGAGCAACTCCACCTCAGGAGAATCTTCAAAGGAAAAAAGAGACTCATAATAAATAGCAAAAGCCTAAGTAATAGCTTCAGGATCAGAAATGTCTTGGTTGTCAATTAAAAGTCTATCAACAGATTCTTTAATATGTTTATGTTTAAGGAGGTTAAAAAAGAATTTTGAACCTCTATCTCCACATTGGAGCCATCTGGATCTAGACCTGATCCTAGCTCCATGTATTCTAAATTGCTGGTGTTTTCTAAGAGAATCCTTAGCTGTCATAACTCTAGAAAGAAGAACTATATTAGAAGAATCGTTCTGGATGTTTTCCTCAGCAATCTGTAATTCAGAAGAAAGTTGCTTCTCGACAAACCTATAATCTTTAGCTTTTTTTTGCCCAATAGTTTGCAGAAAAATCCTCCAAGATGAAAGGTTAATATTCCATTTATCAATCTGAGATAAGTGTTTAAGATTATTTTTATTTAAGCCTCTAATAATCTGAATAGCAGCAAGAACATCCTTGTCCATGAGGAGGCTAGAATTAAGGATGAATTTATTACATTTAGGCTTGTTCTGAATGGGGCTACTGATAAGGTTGACTTTAGTCAGAATAGGATGGTGATCAAATAAAGTGGTAGCCATAACGCGAACAATGTTCCCAGCATTATCAGGAGAAAAAGAAAAAAATAGCCTATTGGCATAAAATCGATCAAGCCTAGAGTAAATCCTGGTATTACCCTACTGAAAATTGCACCAAGTGTGCCATAAACCTGGATTAACATCCGTACTCCCAGCAACCGGATCAAAAAGGCACTTAGAACCAATCAATTTATTCCAGAAAAATCTTTCATTGTCCTTCCAATGGAAAGGAGTACCCCCCAGCTTGTCCTCATGGGACTCAATCATATTAAAGTCACCACCAAACAACCAGGGGATATCGGGGAGGTCAGAGAGCCATTTCCAGAGATCACTTCTTTCTCTACAATCATTAGAAGCATATATAGCACAGATACCAAAAGTATAGTTATCATGTTTTAAGGACACCCAAACAGCCCTATTACAGGGAGAGCAACCACTGTTAAGAATGCAATTTCCCCATTTACTATCAATAAGCAGGGCAATACCGCCTCTGCCTCTGACATGATTAGTGCAAAATTTAATAGCATCTTTCCATATATAATTGAGATTGGAATCCAAGGTGAATCCCACAGCCTTAACTTCTTGCATCATAAAGAAATCTATCGAATGCAGAGAATTTAACAACCATTTAATAACGAACTTTCTATCAGGGGATTCCAAACCCCTAACATTCCATGAAAGACAATTCATTGAGACACAATGTTAAGGGAGGATTCCGCAATGTATTCCTGCTCAGTTAAAGCTAAAAATCTGTTAGAAGTGTCCCCCTATTTAGAGATTGAGGGCTTGTTTTTAGAACCAGGTGGTCTACCTCTTCTTCTAGCAGCAGAGGGGTCATTATTCAAATCGTTCTCCACCCCGACAAAAGAGTCAATTTCCATGGAAGGCCCAACTTTAGAACTCGGAGGGATTGAAGTGGCCGGTATGATCTCAAGATCATACTCATCTCCAATTTCCTGAAACACCTTGGGTGGGAGTTTTCGAACTTGATCATTATGAGATGCTTTACACCTGACCTCGTCTTCCTTAGCTATGTTATTAGTTAGAGTCGTATCTGAAGTCAAGCAAGGTTGATTAGGGCGGAAAACTTTAGGCACAGCATTGCTATTGCCCTTCTTCCTCTTTTTTTTATGGGGAACAATAGCGAAACCATCATCATTATTATTAAGATCTATCGCAACATTCTGATTAGGGATGGGCTGAAGACCGGCATTAGATTTCACAACACTGGCTGAGATAGGGCTAGACGCCATACTATTCATTTCAATAGGGTTTTGGGGGGGACTTAGAGGTGACGGGAGGAGATGAAACCAACTCGGGTGCCCTATTCTGCACCTTCTCATTAGCAACATGAGGATTAGCCACCTCCTTAGAAGAGGTATTAACATAATTAGACCTTTTATTAATAATCGGACAGTCTTTGCGTAAATGCCCTTCCTTTCGGCATAGGAAACACGCATTTAAACCCCCTAAAATCTCTACAGGGAAACAAAAAATCCCATTAAGTATATTAATCGAAATGTCTTTAGGGAATTCTTTACCAGGGGATAAGGAGATCAGAATTCTCGCATCCATATGCGGGACAAGCCGCACAGTTTCATCCATGCGGATGATTTTTCCAATTGGTTCAAGCAATTGCGGCAAGAAACGCTACAGAAAAGGGGGAATGTTTTTAACCAACACCCACCTAGGAGTCGAGAGGGCAAGAACCTCTTCATGGAAAAAATAGATTACGGAAAAAATAATTTAAAATTTAATAATATAATTAATTAAAAATTATAAAAGAATATCATTATTATAAAATTTAGAAAGACAATTTTTACAATCATAAAATAAATAAATAAATGAAACCCTCAAATTTATAAGAAAGTGTGAAAAAAAAGTAAGTGTTGCTTGGTAAGATATTTATTTTACTTTGTTGTTTACAGGTACGTGACATTCCTTCAATGTAGGCAGCTACAAATGGCAGGAGAGTACAGAGGACTACAAGGACGACAGGACTACTTAACGGACGGCACTGGCTAGTGCAAATATTCGGCTATTTAGCCAGTGCCATCTGTGACCTGCCAATCCACCAGCGACCTACCTACTTGATGTTTCTGGCATAATGCAAGCAATGTTATAAATGAGCCATGCCCTTTTTTATGGTGCTTCGAAAAAGATAGCAGATGTGCTACTACTTATAAAATAAGTATAAGTACAGATGTCTCAAATTAGGTTTGAACCAAATAAATCTTCTTTGCTGGGCATTAGATATTAAACATTGTCATTTAATTTGAATTCGTGGGGAGACCAAAGGGTGTTCTCCTTGGACAGATTCCCCAATTTCTATGACCATATGCGATGGGTATGCCATGCCTACAGTTGCAATCTAATCAATGTACTACCTTCTGCAAGCAATCACATCAGAGCAGGCACAACGAGTTTTTTTACAGAGTTTTAAAAAGTAGTAAATACGAAACCCAAGGCATTTTTGTTTGTAACATTTTTAATCTTTTGTAAAATAGTAAGTATTCTGATGAGACTGGATGGTTATTGTAAGTATTCTTTTTTCAAGTTTTTTTTTTTTTTATTGTTCTTTTACAAAAATAGAAAAATATAATGTGGAGACCGATGATTATTGTTAAAAAAATTAAATTAAACAAGTGTCACGTAGTGGCAAAGTACTTGCCTTAATATTAATAATAATAATAATAATAAAAATTTTCCAAATTGTATTATGGCTATTTTATACAAATATAATTAAATTGATTAATTGATTAGGAGTTTGATATTAAGTTAATAATGATAAGTTAAAGATAAACAAATATCCATTGTTGTAGTTACTAAGTACAAATATACAATGTAAATAATATTATAGCTATTTGATATAATAGGTGAAGTCTTATAAATGTAAGTGAATATATCTATGTTAATGAAGTACATAAATTATCTTTAATTTTTAAAAAGATTTCAAATAATATCTTTTATATTATTTTTTAATTTTAAAATTTTATATATTATCAATATTTAAAATATATATAATTAAAAATATCAATAAAATTATTTTTCTTAAATATAATTATTAATTTTTGAAATAAAATAATTTATACATAAATAATCAATATAATATATTATAAGATATTTTAAAAATATAACTATAAATCAAAATTTAAACACTTCACATAAATTATTAATCTAATATAATATAATTTCCTATTTTAAAAAAATAATTGTTAAAATCAAAATAATTTACATCATTTAATTAACTAGGAACAATTTTAATAATATTTTAAATAGTTCATATAACTTATGTCAAATCATATTATTTAGTATATTAAAATATAACTTATAATTATTTATTATAAATAATAGATATTATTATCACTTATTCATAATTTAATTAATATAAAATATATAATGAAAAAGTTAGGTTTATTAATATTTAGATTATAATTATAATTTATGTTATACAATCTAAATATATAACATCTAATTATAATACATATAACAAATTTTATTATTCAATTTAATATACATTAGTTAATAAATAATTTATATCCAAAACCATGCATTTATATTATAACATATTTTTAAAAATAAATATGAATTATTTGAAGGGCATGGTAAAGTATTTGCCCCTATAATATTGCCTCAAAAATTGAATTAATTTGGTTGAATTATAAACATAAAAAATGTGCATGTATATTATACAAATTATTAATTTTGTAACAAATTTGATAAAAATAATAATTTTAATTGGTAGAAATGTGATTTTTTAATCACTAGTTAATGGAAAATACACTAGCAAGTATCGAGTCAAGCATATTAGTACTCATCTTGTAACTTATGTGAACAAGAGGCTTAAATTGAAACATCAAAATTAGAATATTACACAATGATTGTATCCAAATACATGATATTATTTATGTCTCTAAATATATCTAAAATCTTTTAAAACCCCTATTAATCCCAAACTACATATAAAAACCATAGTTACCATTTTTTTCTACCAAAGGTCAATATAAGGGAAAAAAATCTGCAAAGTAATTTGTAATAAATGAATTGGGATAGTGTTTATTCCATAGGACAAATGGTTGTGAATTTGGATGGAGTGGGGCTGTATGACTTATTGGAATAAATGAGATTCTATAATTTATATTAAAAATAATAAAAAATTAGGAACACAAATTTAATATAAAAGTAATTAAAATTTATGCTTATACAGTAATACTAAAGGAAGAAAAGACAATAAAATCTAGTCAGGTATAATATATATTGAATAAGATTGAGAAATGTATGAAAAGATTTGTGGTGTCAAATTTGAAGTTTTATGTAAACTTGGCATGACAATGAGACATTACCTAAGTAAGTGATTCTCATTAGTGGTGTTGAAGGGTTAAACTAAATAGTGAGGATGAAGGGTTACCTGACAATGTTAGTAGATGGGATGGCTAAATTTTGAGTTTGGTGTTTTTAAAGCTTGTAATTTATATTTGATAGCTAATTTATAATTAACATAATTGATAAGTAGAAGATTTCCAAACAAGTCAAATTGTGCTATTGCTATTAGGATTCAATTGTGGAATTTTTGAGTCAAAATTGACCATGTTTAATGAGTACCCATCTCCCATGAGAATGAATGGACCACTTAGCACCTATTACATAGGTGAAACATTGGACCTTCCCAAAATTCACCCATCCTCCAACTCAATTGTACTTAACCTTGCTTTTTATTCTTTTAATTTATAATTAACCTCATTTTTTGCTCTTTTAATTATTTACCATTACTCCAACAAAAAAATGAATTTAATTTTTATTTAATCTTCCACACTAATTTATAATTTAAAATGATTACTATTTTGAGATGCATGGATAACTTAAGTATAGTTGAAAAAATAATTAATTGATTTATTTATTAATATTTAAATTGAAATATCTATATATTTAGAATTTTTTTTGTCAATTAATTGTAGTTGTCTTAGAGTATTAGAAATGATAAAAGCTTTGAATATTTTGAAATAGCGTAAACAAATTAATTATTAGTCAAATGAAAATGTGTTAAGGTAGTTGATATTCTTTGAGTTTTACTTACCTAGTTGAAATCTATACTATGTACTTTGAATCATCTCTTAAAATTTTCATAACAAAATATTTTTATATCTATTTTTTTGTTTTAATATGTACAAAGTATTTTTTATATCCATTTTTTTTATTTTAATTATCTTCTAAATCTCTATAATATTAATACAATAACACTAAGAGAGAAATATAAGGCTACCACAACAAACTATAAGTGTATGTATGCATTCACCATAAGTGTATGTATGCCTTACTAAATCTTATTACACATAAAATTTCATTACCTTTACTAAAATAAAATATAAAAATTTCATGTTGTTAATTAAATTTTGGAAGAGAAGCTTTAAGTATTGCAGTTTATAATCTAACCCTAATCTTACCTTAATCTTACTGTAATCTTTAAGTTGGTAACTTTTTCTTTTCTCTCAAATAATTCAATGTTAAATCATTTAAGCATTAAAAAAAGGACATTTTTAACCTACCAAAAAAAATTCTATCTATAACTAATTACAACATAATCATAACTACATAATAACTCTTTTTAATTAGATAGGTAAAATTGATAATGCATCAACTATCTTAACATATTTTTATTTGAGTGATACATAATTAATTTGTTTGTTCTATTTCAATTGCATTAATAAAAATAATTGAGTATATTTATTTCAAATTAAATATTAAAAAATTATAAATTAATTAATTAATAAATTTTTATAAATATAATTAATCTATCCATCTATCCTTAAAAAAAATGTTTTAGCCCTTAAGTCAAAAGAGTAAATGAGAGTAAATCAAATATCTTACGCGTGGTAGTATTTTTCAAATTTAATATTTCTATAAGACACCTTACTGCGTCCTTATAAACCCTTGCAATTATATATTTTATTAAAATCATGGAAACTATCATATCCACCTCGTCGGTGAATCAATAAATACGGATCAGAACAGTACACCTAATCAGAACACCTGACGGGAAGCGGTACCTGATAGTACGTATGTAATAAATAGAAGTATGCATGATATGCCATGGAATGGGCGGAGGAGCTCCATGGGCGGATGGGGGAGGAATCTGTGGGCTGCATAGCCGGCTCCGTTCTCCTTTAGCAGATCTTACTATCTTATAGCATCGTGTGTACCATCTTCTAGACCACAATAAATATCAAATCAAATCAAGACCTATATTTATTAAATCTGTCTCATTGAGTGGATAGGTTACGGGTCTAAAACGATACCCAATTCTTGGTGTCCTTGAGGCAAGTCATCACTACTATCGTACCCATTGTGCTAAGAAGCTGACTTCTTTTACACTCATCTCGGAGGAGTTGGTAGCAATATTTAACTCCTTTCATGTATCCGATGCATGCTAGTATAGAGGGAGAGCTAGAAAGCAATAGTTAATGCATTCAAATTCCATTCTAAGTTAAGTCCCATCACATTTAATTGGTACTGGTTATGGTACAACTTATTTGTATCGATCTAATTTGTCCATCCCATGGTTATAACCCTTGTCAGTGGGCACTGGCTATCTGGCTGAAAATTGGCACCGGCCAGATAGCCCACTTCCATGCCCATGCCAATGCCCATGTTCATGCTTTCTCATGTCCGTACGTGTACTGGATCAAATCAGTTAATACTCCCTGTGCAGCCGATCAATCAAATCAAGTTCTGGGGAACTTATACCCCACGGCATAAAAAAAATCTTGCTGGATTTTACACTTAAAGTTTAATAAAGACATTGCCAGCCTGCCCACCTGCTTCTGTTTAATGCCTATCTGCCTATTTACGCAGCTGGCTCAGCTTCCAAATGTAGTGTTTCAAAATCTCGTTTGTTGCTTTCCTCTGCAATTCTCTTAGGGCCCGTTTGGACGCAGGCATATCGGCCGATACACTGGAATTCTGTATGTCGAAGACGGTATCTATTGTTTGTGGTCGACAGTGAAGGATGGAATTGGAATTTCAATATTTCAATTTTACCAAAAAAATGGGCATATCGTCTTCCACTTGAAAAGGTGGAATTGGAATATCGAGCTCGCATTCCGATTTTCAAATGCCAATTTTGAAATGTCGTCAGGTCCGCATGGGTGTTATAATTTTTGACATCCACATTTTCGCCTTGTTTTTGACATCCGCAACGGCATTATTTTTGTTCATCCACATTTTAACCTTGTTCAAAGCCCTCTCTGCTTGGAAGTTGCATCTGGTTCGAAGCCCTCTGGTTGTTTTTGACATCCGCAACAGCATTATTTTGTGGTTCGAAGCTGCATCTGGTTCAAAGCCCTCTGCAACGCCGGCGGGAGGTCCACAGTTTTGAAACCCTAACCCCTGCTGAAACACAGGTAACTAGCTACTGACAAAATGTTTCTCGTTTGTAAAACTAAAAAGAGGATTTATGAGTGTCCAGAGTGCAATAGATGCATTACTAGCAATTTCTACAGTTGTGGAGGTGTTGTGGCACTTGAAAAATAGGGTCATTTTCTCGTTTGTTAATGAGATTTGTTAATGAGAGGCTTTCTTTGATCTTGAAAGATGGTATCATGTGAATAAGCTTAGAAATATGCCAGGTTTTTGTTGTCCCTCAGTCTACTAGGGTTTTGTGTATTTTGTTGTCAACATGTCCACACATTCCTATAGAAACTAGAACATAATGCTTTCTCAGCCAATTTCTAATATATATGCTCTATTCGACCTAAAAATTCGATGATAGCTCATTTTTATTGGGCATGAACATGTCTTCAAAAAACCAGTTTTATTGTTGTTGTTAATTATTGAGTTTTCAGGCTGTGTATGAAGTTGATTTTGTAATAAACTCCTTACTTGTACTGTACTGCATTTTATGTTGTGAAACTGGCTTATGTTAATGTAGTTTGTCACATCCTCATATCATTGTGCGTGTTACTATATAGATATTTTTTACTGGGTCGTTCACTACTCGAGGAACTGAAGTTATCATTTTAAATTCTGCTTAGTTGGGTGTCAGAGAGAGCATGCAGTTTGGAACATCTTCAGGTGGTCCTAGTTTTTCATCTACCCCCTTGGCCCATGTTTGCAATTCTGATGCTAATGAAAAAATTGCTTGTAGAAGTGAATCTGATGGTACTTTCTTAGGACTTGTAGTGATGATGCTGCCATCTGATCTAATACTTGAATCAGATCATTAAACACCTTGTCTTTTTGTGGCTATTCAAACAATTGATACTTCGATATATTGTTACTAAGTAGATGGGCCATCAAAAGATGTGTGTTACTTTCTCGTTTGTTAATGAGATTTGTTAATGAGAGGCTTTCTTTGATCTTGAAAGATGGTATCATGTGAATAAGCTTAGAAAGAAAGGTCAAGCCTTTTCAATGTTGTGGCAGTTGACCCTGATGCCAATGGCACCAATCCCCTGTCAGTCACCATTTTACATCCTTTCAATACAAGAACTTTCAAGCCCACATTCCCTAAGCCCTTTCTCCTTGTCAAGTACACATTTCTCAAGTTCCTACAACCATTAGCTATTGAACAAAGTCCTACATCAGAGGGTGTGTCTAAAGGGAAAAATTTTGGAAATGTACCACCATTATAATTCATAGTTTTCAATATATCAAAATTCAAGTTCAAGTTTTGAAGAGTAGGGCAAGTTTTGAAGAGTATGCTAAACATCTTATCTGTAGGTTTTGATGCACTAACATTCGGTTTATGTTTATAAGTTGTTACTTATAGGTTCAAATATATTACACTATTGAGGAATCCTCTGATGCAAGATTGCCATATAGTCTCCATCTACCGAATGTTAGTGCATCAAAACCTACAGATAAGATGTTTATAAGCTGTTACTTATAGATTCAAATATATTACACTATTGAGGAATCCTCTTATTCAAGATTGCCATGCAATCTCCATCTACCAAATGTTAGTGCATCAAAACCCACAGATAAGATGTTTATAAGCTGTTACTTGTAGGTTCAAATATATTACACTGTTACTTGATCTCAAGTGGCAATTACACAAGGGACAGTCACTGTGAGAACTTCTCATTTTGTGAAATTACACAAGGTACTTTCTTGTCTACATATGTTGTATACTCAACCTGCAACTCTATTCTTATGCATTATAGTTGGGTGTTTTCTTATGTTGTTTCGTGATTGTTTTGTTGGTATTTTCAGGTAATTCAATGGATCTCATTGATGATGAAGATGATATTGAAATAGAAGGAGAGATTATGAGGAGGACAAGAGTCTTTCCTGTTGTTGTAATTGTTCTTGCCACCCTTGTCGTGTCCATAGCGGAGTGTATAAAAGAAGGTAGTCAAAATATGTGTAAGCACACAAGAGATGCAATTCCTTTTTATAAGTGTGTTATCAACTCCAATGAGATGGATTTCCATGACCAAATGCGCATGACTAGACGATCCTTCTTTAAACTAGCCAATATTTTAAGGCAAAAAGGAAGCATCAAAGATACAGAATTCCTCACGTTAGAAGAACAATTAGTCATGTTCCTCCATACTCTTGGCCACAATCTGAGGAATTGTAAGATTGCCCATAACTTTGGGCACTCTGGAGAGATGGTAAGCCGATACTTCCACAAGGTCTTGAGGGCTATCTTAGCGCTCCATTCGGATTATTTTATACCCCCTAGTCCAAACACTCCTCGGGAAATCAGTGGGAAGACCCGTTTTGATCCATTCTTCAAGGTATATCTCCCAGTGGTTTAATTTTGTTTAGAGTTGTAATCCTATTATTGTGTGTTCATTAGACCTATGATTTATCTGACTACAAGACTGTGTGGGAGCAATGGATGGATCGCATATACCAGTCACTGTCGATGTCAACATGCAAGCTAAATATCGGGATAGAAAAGGCAACTTGTCGCAAAATGTTATGGGAGTGTGTTCATTTGATTATAAGTTTCAATACATCCTTGCTGGTTGGGAAGGGTCTGCTATAGATAGCCGTGTTCTAGCTTTGGCTCTATCTAGAGCCGATTCATTGGTAGTTCCCCCAAGTTTGTAAAATATGATTATATTATTGAAGCATACGAAAAATAAGACAATGTTATGACAATGACATTTTGTTTTGTTTAGGTAAATATTATTTGGTCGATGCTAGATATCCAAACATACCAAGATTTCTCGCGCCTTATCGGTGCACACGCTACCACCTAAAGGAGTTTTCAAGAGCAAACCCAATAAACACCCCACAAGAGTTGTTTAATCATCAACACTCCTCGCTTAGGAATGTAATAGAGCGTACATTTGGGATTTTGAAGCAGCATTTTCCTATATTGAAGCATGCGACGTCTTATCAAATCAAGACACAAACACATATTGTTTTGGCATGTTGCATACTTCACAACTTCATTACGATAGAGGACGGCCTTCCATCTGAGGTAGAATTTGAAGAGGAAGATGGTCGTGATGGGATAGATGTACCAGTGCTTGAGACATATGGGTTGAGCCAACATGAAAGAGATGATTGGGCCAATTTTCGAGATGAAATAGCAAGAAGGATGTGGGAAGACTATAGATCCCGATCTTAGTCGGTTGAATAACTATTATGGCAGTGTTTAAACTAATGTCAGATTTCATAAATTTCACAAACTGATACTATACATTAATAAAAGCCGATATGCCATATTTAGTGTTGTCATGTTATATTCAATGTTGTTATATTTAATGTTGTCATATTATATTTAATATTCTCATGTTATGTTTAATGTTGCTATATTTTATATTTAATGTTGTCATGGTATATTTAATATTGTCATGTTATGTTTAATGCTGCTATATTTAATGTTGTCATGTTATATTTAATATTGTCATGTTATGTTTAGTGTTGCTATATTTAATGTTTACATCATGTATGTTTAGGGATGTAAACAAGGACAGTCACAAATGAGGATATCTCACAGTGACTGTCCCTTGTGTAATTGCCACTTGAATGTATTGCTATTGAACCACATTAATGCTTTTCTTCTTCAACAAATGAGGACAGTCACACAAGGGACAGTCACTGTGAGATGTCCTCATTTGTGACAAGGACAGTCACACATGAGGACAGTCACTGTAAAGACAACATGATAATGTACACTCACTATAAGATGTCCTCATTTGTGATTGTCCTTACAGTGAGTGTACATTATCATGTTGTCTTTAGAGTGACTGTCCTCATTTGTGACTGTCCTTACAGTGACTGTACATTATCATGTTGTCTTTAGAGTGACTATCCTCATTTGTGACTGTCCTTACAGTGAGTGTACATTATCATGTTGTGTGTGCATCAGGTATGTCTATGGATGGTGACGTTCAAGTTATCCAGGCAACTTATTCTTCCAAGAAGGTGTTCTGGACAAAAGAGATGGAACGCAAGTTGCTAGACTTGCTACAGGAGCAAGTGCAGCTTGGAAAGAAAGCTGAAGGGGGTTTCAAGAAAGAGGCTTGGACAGCCATTGAAAGGAGGTTCAATAATGAGTTAAAAATGAAGCTATCGAAGGAAAACTTCAAGAACAAGCTGAAAACTTGGAAACAAGGGTATAGAGTTATGAAAGACTTGAGGAATACAAGCGGCTTAGCCTAGAATGAGACTACCCAAACTATGGATGTTGATGATAGTGTTTGGGACGAGTTGTTGAAGGTAACATGGTCTTCAAATCTCCTTTTAAGTCGAATATATCTTTTTAAGTAATGAAGGACCAATAATGAATTCAATTGTTATGCCATGATACAGAGAAAGGAATTTAAAAATGCCAGAATGTATAAGAGGCAGCCATTTCAATACTACAATGAATTATCCTATATTTTTGGGAATGACATAGTTGAGGGCACTGCAGCTGCAACAGCTCAAGACGGAGGAGGATTTCATTGATGATGAAGATTTTAGTTATCATGGTATGGATAATGCATGTTTTGAGACTGCTGCTGATTTGGCTAATGATGATAACGAATCTATTGATACACCTACATCGAACCAATCTACTGCAAGCGGCAAAGATAACCCTTCAACATCGTCAAGGAGGCCAAAGAGGAGGAGGGGAACATTGGCAGGTTCATTGGATTCGATTTGTGAAGTGATCAAAGATCTGTTTGCAGGCCTTGCACAGCCTCTGAAAGTGGATAAATCATCTAGTTTGAGAAATGAGGCAGCGGAGTTGTATAAAGCACTTAAAGCAATCCCTGGCCTTCGCGACTCTACTATAATTGAAGCATATGAAAACTTAATGCATGATCCACAATCAGCCGCATTGTTCTTGACAATGGATGAAGGGGAGAGAATCCAATATATGATATTGAAGTTTGGACTTTAGTTGATTGATGTTTATTAGGTCTTCTGTTTAAAATCAAAACTAATGTTTAAAATCAAAACTAACTAATGTTTCTTAACAATTTGTGAAATCTGCCATGTTGCTAAACAGATTGTGAAATCTGCAGTTACAATCTCAATGTTGCTAAACAGTTTGTGAAATCTACCATTTATAATCTCATTTGTGAAATGTTGCTTTTTTATACCATTTCACTTTTTCGGGCAATGCTTGAAGTGCCTTTATTATTTTTGTATGTAATTACCGATTGTTAACTGTTTCAGGATCATTTACACATTAGGTTATAAATAATTTGTATTCTCTACTGTGGATTAAATGGCTGCATAGAATATAGTTTTGAGTTCTCTGATCTGGATTAATTTGTATTCTCTGTTGTGGGTTAAATGGACTTGATTTGCTATGGTTTTGAGTAGGCCCTATGACTGCAGTACTAATCACAATGAATAACAGGGCAGTTTGATGGATTCACACATTTAGTTGTTGAAAACTTGATCTCATGATGTTGTAAAGGGATTGAGGATGTTTGGCAATGGTCATTGAAACCTTCTACAGTATTGGAATGCAAGGAAAGGAGTTTTGAGTCTTTTTTTGACCACTGTTCTGTCATAAATCAGTGATCCATTGTGTTTTTATTCCAATCAGTGATCTCTTTTTTGTTCTGTCATAAATCAATGATCCATTGTATTACATGCCTTGTAAATGTTTTAGATCATTTCCAATAGTAGGTATCAAGAGGATCGGTGGAATAGCAACTGTTTGTATGCATTATTGTAATGTTGTGTGGCAGTCAGTAGATAATAAATGTCTGTCCCTATAGATTGAACACTAATGTTTGAGTCTTCCTTGATGAGAAAATGCTTGAGAAGTATAATATTTACTTATCTATTGTCAAGGCATCTAGAAGAAACTAATTCCCTGAAGATCTTAAGGTGATTTGTCAGACGACTGTGACCAGGCAGATGGTATGTTGACAGTCCACAGATGGAAGTGTCTTGTTCAATGATCTTTCTCTCCATTAAGACTATGTAATGTAGTATGAAGATATTTGATAGAATGAATGGAATGTCATTGGTTTAAGTTGAACTACTAATCCCTTTTCAAGTGTTGAGAGTTGTGTTGAAGGGTTGTGATCAATCACTTGTTGACAGAACCTAATAGACTTTTGGAGCATGATGTGTATCAGTTTAGAGTCTTAGACAGTGGAAAGACCACTGACATAAAGATATTGTGAGTTGAGCCTAATGAACAAGTGAAGTTATTGTCATCATTGATAGTGATTGTCAAAAGAAGAGAGATTAATATTGTTAGATGCCTCTTGAGTTAAGTTGAAGTTCTTGAACTTAGTTTGGGTCAATAGCACCCTTGAATGGTTACAATAGATTCCACAATCTCCTTGACAGCTAGCAGCCAGTTCCATATTAAATTTTAGAATATTCTTCATTGTTACGGAGGTCCATTTCTTCTCTTGCTGATGCATATTAAATTTCAAAATATACATTTTATTGGGAGGATCCATGTTGCCCACTTCTTTTGTCATAACGCATTGTTGACATGACAATATTACATATAACATGACAACATTAAATATAACATGACAACACTACAATATGTCATAACTCATTATGGTTGATTCAACCTTGCAACTTTTTGTTTTTCTTAATGAATTTTGTTTAATTTTGGGATTGTTGATATAGGTGCATTATTGATATCGGTTTGATGGCTCTTCTCAATGTGCCAAGTTGTCCATGTGGTGGTGGGCAGTGCCAGTTGAAGATTTCACGGATAGTGGACAACCTTGGACGACAATATTGGTGTTGTCCAAACAGAAAAAAGGTTGCTAATGTGTATATATTTAATGTTTGTAATGTAAATACTATTTATTATATTTAATGTTTGTAATGTAAATACTATTCATTATATTATAAAAACTAATGTAGATTGGGCATCATAGGGCTATCATGATTGTGGATACTTTAGGTGGGTCGATGACAACCCATCTACATCTATCCGCCCATCTCCAGTCATCCACGATCTAGACATCCGCCCATCTCCACTCATCCACAATCCAAGATTTGAGTGCAAAAGTTGTCAAGCTAGGGCAAATGAAATTATATTTTTATGATGCCTTCTCTGTATTGTAATCGCATATCTGTTTTGCGACCATATGCGGAGATGCACTCAAGAATTAGTCAGTTTTGTATTTTGATATTGTAATATGCGGAGATGAGCTCAAGAATTAGTCAGTTTTGTATTTTGATATTGTAATATGCGGAGATGAGCTCAAGAATTAGTCAATTTTGTATTTTGATATTGTAACTAAATATTTTAATATGGATATGGCATAAGTCCTCTTTGCCCCAAGTGCGCATATATATGGTTCACATTTTTTCACAATAATTTTTCATGTTTATGGCTTAGGTGAGCCCAAATCTACTATCAGTCACATGATTTAACGTTGGTTTCGTGGTTATTGCTTTGTAGAATTCTAACCTAGGTTTGTAGAGGAATTTTGAGGTTAACAGAGATATATCATGTATAAACTCATTTAATTGATCGTGTTTTGATCTTGACAAGCGTGGATCATTCAGGTAAGAATCAAAGGAGGTCATAGAAGGTAATAATAATTAATAAGATTTTTTAAAAAAAACTCATACAAAAGTGAGCAATTGAATGTACTTCATTGGTGTACTAACAAAAGCACAAAGTAGTTGTATGTTCTATGTATGCAGTGCCTAGAGACAAAAATAAGAGTTTGGGCATGACAGAGTGTCAAAGACTCATCAGACTAAATTATAACATTGTATCTGCATTATGTAAAATGAGGAATGCCTCATTCAAGTTGTAACACTATATCTGCATTATGTAAAATGAGGAATGCCTCATTCAAGTTGTAACACTGTATCTGCATTATGTAAAATGAGGAATGCCTCATTCAAGTTGTAACACTGTATCTGCATTATGTAAAATGAGGAATGCCTCATTCAAGTTGTAATTTTATATCAGCTCATGACTTTGTGGGGCTAGACCGAAGGTTTTCTCCACCCAGCTCTTTCCTACCGGTGCTCCTATTGAGCTGGGTTGGCAACATTTTGTAAAAAATAAATAATAAAATAAATGACTTGTTTATAAGTTTGTGTATTTTGGGTCTACATATTTTATAAATTTGTATAGGATTTTTTTTTTTATAAAAAAGTTATACAAAATGTTAAAATTTTTATAAACTTATAAACATAATTTTATTTCAAAATATTATAAATATTTTTATTTTATTTTTAAGCAAAAGTGATGTAACCACCATATTTTATTAATCTGGTTCAATAACTCCCCCGTGGAAGAACCAGTAAGAAACCCCAGGATCATAGTTATATACATGCATATATCCGAGGATATATAAATACATAAATATTACATATTTCGAGCAATACAGCGAAGACACCAAAGACATTGATTGGGATAAGTCCATCACATTGCAACTGCTCCACGAATGAGAGTCCAGTATGTTGAAGGACGTGGATGCCAGCAGGGTAGTTTTTAATCTTCCCTGTCCACCGTACTTCTTTCTACCGCAGGATTTCTCAATGACTTGTCGCATGATCGCAAGGCTTCTCTCTCCTCTCTTGCGATCATGCGACCACACTCCTTTCCGCCTCTCTGCATTAACTGCCCCAGCTTTCGTCCATCTTTCGCACCTACCACCGGTTGTGCCTCGTGCCTTGTCGCATGATTGCATGACTTCATTCCCACCCATGCAATCATGCGACCTCTCTACTTGCCCAACTCTTTTGAACCGCAACCATCGATTTAAATGCAACTGCCTAAAGCTTGCCCGATTTTATTTTCTATATGCGAACCTGCGATAATTTTGTGTGGGGCCCTCTCCTTTCACCTTTTCACATGATCGCATAACCCTTATTTGGTTTATGCGATCATGCGACAACATCAAATATTATGCACTGCCTAATGTTTTTGGCCAGGCTCTTTTTCCTTATGCGATAACTTTTGCTAATGTTCCAAAGTGCGTGGGTCCCCTCTATTGCTCTTGTCGCATGATCGCATGAGCATTATTTTCTTCATGCGATCATGCGACCAGCCCATTTTTCATCCGCCAACTATTGTATTAAATGCAATATATTTTATATTCCTTTTTCTCTGACGTTTCTCTCATTCGGATGTAATCCAAGGCATTTCGAGAACGTTCTACAGGAAGAATATTTTGTAAACAAAAGGAATGTTTTGAAGTTCAGTCATATAAAGAAATATAGATGATATTTTGGGCATAGGCAGCTTTGCGCACAGTGTGTAAATCAAAAAAATTGGCATTAATATATGCTCTGTTTACTCTGTTTTGTTATCCAGCATTGTAATGTGTGTATCTTCCTCCATCAAATTGCTCTCTTCCCCAACAACCAGTTGAATTGCATCTCTTATTGCTTGCGACTGGCATATAAACATTGATGAAATTGAGCCCTCATCGATGTGAGATGGCAAAGCCTCTTCCAAAAGTTCCAATCGCATCCTAACTCTAAAATTTTTGGGCATGACTTCATGGTGATAGCAGGCACACTGTCTGCATAACATCACCTGACTAACCCGCAAATCCATTGGCTCCCAGCTTGTAACTCGACAATGAGTGATGGATATGATCAAAAGCCCACATATTTGTAGCTGTAATAAATTGCCAAATACAGCCAAAATAAAATTAGGATATCCCAAGTGTGAGCGAAATTATGCATAAGTTTCAATGAAATTTTTGGAACTTGGGATTCTGCCAATAGTACACTGATTAAACTTTCACAACCACAAACACATGTGTGCCGATGAACTTGCAGATGGGGAAATAGATATGCATCTGTTAAAGAACAAACTTCACATCCGGACATTTGAGGCATCAACTACACATGACACTATTTCTCGACTATAGATTTCCTTCAACTTGGCATCGTGATTAATAATTGAATCATCATTAATAGCCACCAGTTCATACCCATCACAACCTTTGTTTTCCAGATGGTCTGCTAGTCTATTACCCTCTCTAAGCATGTGAGAGATCTGAACTTCTTGAAATGAATCCAGTAACAGCCAAATCTACTGAAGGATGTGTGATAGTTTCCAATTATGGGATATTCTGCTTATACATCCAGATATAATCACTATTGAATCTCCTTCTATTTGAAGTTGTTGGAAGCCTTCATTTTTTGCTAATATTAGACCTTCTAATAATGCATTGGCCTCAGCCATATTGTTTGTGCCATCAGGAAGCGTGCAGCATTTTACTGCTAGTAATATTCCTTGAAAATTTTGGATACAAATTCCCACCCTTGATTTACCTGGATTCCCTCTTGAAGAGCCACCGAATTTAATCTTGCTAAACCCTTTGGATGGCGACATCCACTTAATCCCTTCTCTGTCCAGCATTTTGTTTGGTTTTGGTTGATAACACCAACCAAAGGGAGCATGTATTTGTTTCCACTCTCGCAATATAAATGAGTCCCATGATGTCATAATTAGATTATGTTTAAGCTTATTATGACTAGCATTAACTAGTTCTGATATCGATCTTTCTATTTGAGTTGTGACCACTTGGATTGTCAAAAATTGTCTGTGAAAGATTCTTTTATTTCTCTCCCACCAAATTGCCCAGACCACTATTGCTGGAGTGCACTTCCAAATTGCTAAAAAAAGGGAGGATGAATATAGTTGTGGCCATGAGTCAAACAGGTCCCTTAGCTTGCATGGAAGAGGAGTTGGATATTGTAACTTTCTAAGGACAAAATGCCAACATTCTTGAGCAAATTCACATTTTAAGAATAGATGGTCTGTGTCTTCTTGATGATTATCACAATGCAGACAATTAAAAGGCTGAGCTATATTAAGTCTCTGAAGCCGCTCGCTTGTTAATGCCCTATTATTCAAAGCTAGCCAAGAAAAGCATCCTGCTTTTGGTAATGTTAGATTATTCCAGCAGAAGGAATAAGCACGGGATGGTTGCTTGGTTGCATCTCTCTGCTGAATAAGTTTATATCCATCCTTAATATTAAAATTCCCATCTGCCCCCGGTGCCCAAATCAAATTATCCTCCAAGTTTGATAAGTAGATCAGTCCTTGAGACAAGATTTTCTGAAATAGTTGAATCTGTTGTGGTGAGAGAGGTAGCTTTTGGGGGTCTTTCCAAATTACTTTCCTTGAGTGCAGGCATAAAGCAGATACATATCCAATTAAGTGAATACCCCAAACATTTTCTGCTACAGAGATAATATCCTCCATTCCAATGTCATTTTTACTAATCAAAGGTGGTGCCCCACTCCATGAGTCACGCCAAAACTTGACTGATTGACCATTATTGACTTCCCATGTAATATACTTGCATATTAAATCTCTAGAAGAGATCATGAAGTCCCAAATGGCTGACCCTTTAGGGGGGTCAGATATCGATATAATTATAGCCGGGTTAGAATCATTTAAGTACTTGGCTTGCATAATTTGGCACCAAATATTATGTGGCTTAGAATACATTTGTCATATTAATTTGCCCCCAAATGCTATGTTCCGCTTTTGTAGATCATGAATCCCTGCCCCACCCAGCTGCTTAACTTGTGCCAATTTCTCTATCGAGACTAAAGGGATTTTCTTTACTCCGTTCATGTTCCTAGTCCATAGAAAATCTCTAATCAGTTTCTGAATTTTTTGAATGACCGACATAGGAGCCTTGAGGACTGATAAGTAATAATTGGGGATTGCTGAGAGAATTGTTTTGATTAAAAGTATTCTACCTGAGAGAGACAGCCACCTTGCTTTCCATGCAACCACCCTGGCTTTAATTCTTTCGATGATTGGTGTCCAATAACTAATTTTATTTGCCCCCGTGAAAAATGGGATGCCAAGGTAGACTGATGGAAGGGAATCCACTGAAAATCCAAGAAGGTTAACAATTTTATTAGATACAATTTGATTTGTATTAAACAGATATATCTTGTATTTGAGAGGATTAACTCTTTGATTTGATGCTATAGTATACAGGTCCAAGGTTTCTTTGATTTGCCTGGCCTCCCTGATGTTTGATGTACCAAATAATAATGTATCATCAGCGAATAGTGAGTGAGTCACTGAAATATTTGTTTAACCAATTTGCACACCCAGCCACTTGCCTGACGCTTTCTTCCGAAGTATGAACCTACTAAATGTCTCTGCCATTAAAATGAATAAGACTGGTGATAAAGGATCCCCCTACCTAACTCCTTGTGTAGATGAAAAATAACCCGTCGGAACACCATTTATCAAAACTGAAAAAGATGCACCCGAAACATAAGCTTTTACCTATTTACACCAACTTCTTGAAAATCCAAATTTTTGTAGGACCTTAGTGAGGAAATCCTAGCTAACTTTGTCATATGCTTTCATCATGTCCAGTTTAATAACGAAATGTGTTGATTTATTATTGTGGATAGAATGAAGAACTTCCTGAGCCACTAGAGCTCCTTCCATTGTCTCTCTACCTGGAACGAAGCCCCCTTGTGGATGCGAGACAATCTTAGGGATAAGGTACTGCATCCTTAAATAAATGGCCTTTGTGATGATTTTATAGATAGTATTGCATAAGGATATCGGTCGGAAGTCTGCAAATGTCTTTGGATTTTGCACTTTTGGAATAATGGCTATATTAGTGGTGTTGAAATTTTTCAACATGGTCTTGCTGGTCCTTGATTCTTCTATAACATCCAATAATTCCCATCCAATCCAGTCCCAGCATACTTGAAAGAATAGAGCAGTAAAGCCATCTGGGCCTGGGGCTTTGTCTGGAGGCAAGGAAAAGACCACTTTTTTTAATTCCTGAATGGTAAATGGAGCCATAAGTTTTAAATTTTCCACTGTTGAGATCATGTTGGGGATTGTCTCTAGCAATTCCTCCATTGGAGGTGGCAATGGACAAGCAATGGCAGGAGGGGCTAACAAATTTTGAAAAAATCGGACCCCTTCATCTTGTATGCTTTGAGATTCTGACAATAAGATGCCATTGTCAGCTTTGGTTATAGAGAGAATACGATTGCTCACTTTTTTTAGTTTAGCTGACGCATGAAAGTATTTTGTATTTCTATCCCCCTCTTTTAGCCAAAGTTCTCTTGACTTCTGCCTCCAGTATTCCTCTTCTCTACTGCATATTTCCTCCCACTCCTGTACTAGACTTTTCTGAGTAGCGAAGGAGTCATTATTCATCCCTTTTTTTATAATAGTGTTATATATGTCCTCTAATTTGGCCTTGACTATTTCTTTCTCTTTAAAAATATTCTTAAATATTGTCTCATTCCATTTCTTGATCCACTGTTTGGTGAGCTTCATCTTGTGTGCAAACTGGAACATTTTAGTTCCATCTATCGCGGGCACTGAATTCCAACAATGCTTAAGTGAATTCAAAAAAATTGGGTGGCGTAACCACATTCTTTCAAACTTGAATGATGGTCTATGTTGGAAATCTTGTTGTGTTACTGTCGTGTACAAATGCAGACAAATTGGGAAATGATCTGAACCTAGTTATGGTAGAATTTCTGAGTGAAATGTAACATTGACTAATTTCCAGCATATTCAAAATTGCATACAAATGAAATAAAATAAAATAAGTATTTAAAAACAAAATAAAATATTATAATATTATTTTATTGCAAAAATAAAATAAATATTCAAAAACAAAATAAAATATTATAATATTATTTTATTGCAAAAATAAAATAAATATTCAAAAACACGAACAAAATGTGAAAAACATCATAACATTTGAAAAAATCACAAATTGTTATAAAGAAATTAAAAACAAATTCTCATTCAATGCATATTCCAATTCCAAAATGCGGCACCCAAACACGGAAAATACATCTTCTCAGTCATCTTCCAGGTGCGTCCAAACGGGTCGAACACATATTTCGGATATCATTTTGAGGATATGATATTCCAAAATTGCAGCATATTCCAGAATTGACTATATCCGGCATTCCGTATGCCTGCGTTCAAATGGGCCCTTAGCCCATTTGGAACACGACATACGGAATGCTAGATATAGTCAATTCTGGAATATGCTGCAATTCTGGAATATACACATCCTCAAAATGATATCCAGAATATGTGTTCGACCCATTTGGTTCACCTGGAAGATGACCGAGAAGATGTATTTTCCGCATTTGGGTGCCGCATTTTGGAATTGGAATATGCACTGAATGAGAATTTGTTTTATTAATTTCTTTATAACAATTTGTGATTTTTTCAAATGTTATGATGTTTTTCACATTTTGTTCGTGTTTTTGAATATTTATTTTATTTTTGTAATAAAATAATATTATAATATTTATTTTGTTTTTGAATAATTATTTTATTTTATTTTATTTCATTTGTATGCGATTTTGAATATTTATAATATTTTGAAATAAAATTATGTTTATAAGTTTTTAAAAATTTTAACATTTTGTATAACTTTTTTTAAAGAAAAAATTCCTATACAAATTTATAAAATATGTAGACCCAAAATACACAAGTCATCATTATAAACAAGTAATTTATTTTTTACAAAATGTTGCCAACCCAGCTCAATAGGAGCATCGGTAGGAAAGAGTCAAGTGGAGAAAACCTCTGGTCTAGCCCCACAGGCATGAGCTGATATAAAATTACAACTTGAATGAGGCATTCCTCATTTTACATAATGCAGATACAGTGTTACAACTTGAATGAGGCATTCCTCATTTTACATAATGCAGATACAATGTTATAATTTAGTCTGATGAGTCTTTGATGCTCTGTCATGCCTGAACTCTTGTTTTTGTCTCTAGACACTGCATACATAGAACATACAACTACTTTGTGCTTTTGTTAGTACACCAATGAAGTACATTCAGTTGCTAACTTTTGTATGAGTTTTAAAAAAAAATCTTATTAATTATTATTACCTTCTATGACCTTTGATTCTTACCTGAATGATCCATGCTTGTCAAGATCAAAACACGACCAATTAAATGAGTTTATACATGATATATCTCTGTTAACCTCAAAATTCCTCTACAAACCTAGGTTAGAATTCTACAAAGCAATAACCACGAAAACAACGTTAAATCATGTGACTAATAGCAGATTGGAGCTCACCTAAGCTATAAACATGAAAAATTATTGTAAAAAAATATGTGGACCATATATATGCACACTTGGGGCAAAGAGGAGTTATGTCATATCCATATTAAAATATTTAGTTACAATATCAAAATACAAAACTGACTAATTCCTGAGCTCATCTCCACATATTACAATATCAAAATACAAAACTGACTAATTCCTGAGCTCATCTCCGCATATTACAATATCAAAATACAAAATTGACTAATTCTTGAGCTCATCTCTGCATATGGTCGCAAAAAAGATATGCAATTACAATACAAAGAAGGCATCGTAAAAATATAATTTCAGCATTTGCCCTAGCTTGACAACTTTTGCACTCAAATCCTGGATTGTGGATGAGTGGAGATGGGCGGATGTCTGGATCGTGGATGACTGGAGATGGGTGGATAGATGTAGATGGGTTGTCATCAACCCACCTAAAGTATCCACAATCATTATGGCCCTGTGATGCCCAATCTACATTAGTTTTTATAGTATAATGAATAGTATTTACATTACAAACATTAAATATAATAAATAGTATTTACATTACAAACATTAAATATATACACATGAGCAACCTTTTTTCTATTTGGACAACACCAAAATTGTCGTCCACGGTTGATCACTGTCCGTGAAATCTTCAACTGGCACTGCCCACCACCACATGGACAGCTTGGCACATTGAGAAGACCCATCAAGCCGATATCAATAATGCACCTATATCAACAATCTAAAAAATAAACAAAATTCATTAAGAAAAACAAAAAGTTGCAAGGCTGAATCAACCATAATGAGTTATGACATATTGTAGTGTTGTCGTGTTATATTTAATGTTGTCATGTTATATGTAATATTGTCATGTCAACAATGCATTATGACAAAAGAAGTGGGCAACATGGATCCTCCCAATAAAATGTATAATCAAAACTGTTTAGTTTCTGTTTGAAAGTTAGTGGAACAATCAACAGTTTAAGGGCCTGATAATATTAGTTTTCAAGTGTATTTTAATGCTTGCAATACCTGACTATATCAACTTCTCTAGCAATCCTAACTGATTGATTGGCAATAATGTAAAGTGTTGCAATCCTTCAAGTCTCACAAAGGGAGATGCTTCATGGTTTTCTGTAGTTTGTTACAAGATGTAGCTATATTCAATATAACAATAGACCTGCTAGTTGCTTTTGAGAAGTCTTAATACCAATAGACTGTCATACCATTTGGATTTTTTAAACCACAATGATTGCCAACTTTTCAAGAGTCGTGTGGAGTTCGGACTATAGGAGGACGTGGAAGTGTGGGAAAAGGCATAATGAAGAGAGTTTAAATAAAGTTGGACTCCTTAGCAACTGCATCAGCAAGAGAAGAAATGGACCTCTGTAACAATGAAGAATATTCTAAAATTTAATATGGAACTAGCTGCTAGTTGTCAAGGAGATTGTGGAATCTATTGTATGCAATCTTGAAGTTGTACAAGTCAGCAAGGGAAAAGGATTCAATAGCTTAATGTGAATAAGTATGCAAACAACAAGGTATTACACAGTATAAATCATTTGAACAGACTGATCTCTACTTAAAAAGCTTGCAATCATATGAAAAAGTGAAATGGTATCAAAAAGCTTGAAATCCAAATGAAATCAAGACCCACCCCACCCCATTTACCTCCTAGCTCATATAACTGAGACCAACCAACCCAGATCTGTCTTGATCGACTGCAAGCCAAATGTTGTCCATTGATGTGAGAAATTTAAAACTTAGAAATTATTAGGGAACCATCTCAATAATGGAAAATATATACAATAATTTCCATAGGCATTAGATTAAAGAATCACAAGTCATTTTATATGATCTCTGGTGCTTGTTACTAGATAGCATTGAGTCATGTTTCTAGAGACAGAAACCTGTATAGCTATATACACTCATAACCATATTGAACCTCACCGCCTTATGTCATTTCAAATGGGTTCTTTATGAACCACACATTCAGTGGAGAAATAATAAAATTGTTGTGTTCATTGAGAAGTTGATATTAGTTAGGTATTGCAAGCAATCAATCAGTTAGGATTGCTAGAGAAGTTGATATTAGTCAAGTATTGCAAGCATTAAAATAAAAGCCCAAATTTGTCACATCTGCACACCTGGATAAAGGGTTTGCCCAACCCAAATAGGTGTTCGTTCCAAGGTGACTAGGTAGCTAATTGGGTAAATAGATATGTGGGCATAGATTTGAGCTTGGATTTAGGTATGCGAAACACTAATTTTTGGATGTCTATCCATAAAACATATGCAATATATCCAAAATATTAAGTAAAATAACTGTAACATTAGTTCTTCACACTACCAAATGCCATGTTTTATTGTACTTCCAGTATGAACATGACTTGTTTTCCTGTTAAGTAAATGTAAATAGGCCGACTAGTAAACTACCCTTTGAGATTATAAATGGTGGATTTCACAAACTATTTAGCAACATTGAGATTTCACAAACTTAAACTATATTAAAGCATCAGAAACTATAATCAAGCCTACACTGCACTACACAAAAGGGTATATATAAACTCATCCAAGATTTACTAGGACATAGTAAACCGAGCTTAATCACTGTTTACAATTTCTGAAACATTAGTTAGTTTTGATTTGAAAAACAACAGATTAAATCCATAATTCTGATTGTTTTAATATGAAACATTAGTTTTGATTTTAAACACAAGACCTAATAAACATGGATCAACTAAAGTCCAAACTTCTGTATCATATATTGGATTCTCTCTCTTTCATCCATTGTCAAGAACAATGCGGCTGATTGCGGATCATGCATTAACTTTTCATATGCTTCAAGCATAGTAGAGTCGCTAAAGCTAGGGATTGCTTTAAGTGCTTTATACAAATCCGCTTCATCATTTTTCAAACTAGATGTTTTATCCACTTTCAGAGGTTGTCCAAGGCCTGCTGTAAGGCCTGTAGACAGATCGTTGATCACTTCACAAATCAAATCCAATGAAGCTACCAATGTTCCCCTCCTCTTTGGCCTCCTTGACGATGTTGAAGGGTTCTCTTTGTCGCTTGCAGTAGATTGGTTCGATGTAGGTGTATCAATAGATTCATTACCATCGTTAGCCAAATCAGCAGCAGACTCAAAACATGCATTATCCATACCATGATAACTGAAATCTTCATCATCATTGAAATCTTCCTCCGTCTCTTGAGCTGTTGCAGCTGCAGTGCCCTCAGCTATGTCATTCCCAACAATACAGGATAATTCATTGTAGTATTGAAATGGTTGCCTCTTATACATTCTGGCATTTATAAATTCCTTTCTCTATATCATGGCATAACAATTGAATTCATTATTGGTCCTTCATTACTTAAAAAGATATATTCAACTTAAAAGGAGATTTGAAGACCATGTTACCTTCAACAACTCATCCCAAACACTATCATCAGCATCCATAGTTTGGGTAGTATCATTCCAGGCTAAGCTGCTTTTATTCCTTAAGTCTTTCATAACTCTATACCCTTGTTTCCAAGTTTTCAACTTGTTCTTGAAGTTATCCTTTGATAGCTTCATTTTCAACTCATTATTGAACCTCCTTTCAATGGTTGTCCAAGCCTCTTTCTCGAAACCCCCTTCAGCTTTTTTTCCAAGCTGCACTTGCTCCTGTAGCAAGTTTAGCAACTTGCGTTCCATCTCTTTTGTCCAGAAAACCTTCTTGCAAGAAGAAGTTGGATGGATAACTTGAACGTCACCATCCATGTTCATGTTTATATCCGTAGACATACCTGAGGCACACACAACATGAGCTGCCCACTTCTTTTGACAAGATCAATTGCAATGTAAACAGATGCAAAGAGGCATATACGTAGACGTAAACATTAAATATAGCAACATTAAGCATAACATGACAATATTAAATATAACATGACAACATTAAATATAGCAACATTAAACATAACATGACAATATTAAATATAACATGACAACATTAAATATAAAATATAGCAAAATTAAACATAACATGACAATATTAAATATAATATGACAACATTAAATATAACAACATTGAATATAAAATGACAACACTAAATATGGCATAACAGCTTTTAATATATAGTATCAGTTTGTGAAATTTATGAAATCTGACATTAGTTTAAACACTACCATAATAGCTATTCAATCGACTAAGATCGAGATCTATAGTCTTCCCACATCCTTCTTGCTATTTCATCTCGAAAATTGCCCCAATCATCTCTTTCACGCTGGCTCAACCCATATGTCTCAAGCACTGGTACATCTATCTGATCACGACCATCTTCCTCTTCAAATTCTACCTTAGATGGAAGGTCATCCTCTATCATAATGAAGTTGTGAAGTATGCAACATGCCAAAACAATGTGTTTGTGTCTTGATTTGATAAGACGTTGCATGCTTCAAGATAGGAAAATGCTGCTTCAAAATCCCAAATGTACGCTCTATTACATTCTTGAGCAAGGAGTGTTGATGATTAAACAACTCTTTTGGGGTGTTTATTGGGTTTGCTCTTGAAAACTCCTTTAGGTGGTAGCGTGTGCACCGATAAGGTGCGATAAATCCTGGTACGTTTGGATATCCAGCATCGACCAAATAATATTTACCTAAACAAAACAAAATGTCATTGTTATAACGTTGTCTTATTTTTCGTATTCTTCAATAATATAATCATATTTTACAAACCTGGGGGAACTACCAATGGATCGGCTCTAGATAGATTCGAAGCTAAAACACAGCTATCTGTAGTAGACCCTTCCCAACCAGCAAGGATGTATTGAAACTTATAATCAAATGAACACACTCCCATAACATTTTGTGACAAGTTGCCTTTTCTCTCACGATATTTAGCTTGCATGTTGACATCGACAGTGACTGGTATATGGGATCCATCAATTGCTCCCACATAGTCCTGTAGTCAGATAAATCATAGGTCTAATGAACACACAATAATAGGATTACAACTCTAAACTAAATTAAACCACTGGGAGATATACCTTGAAGAATGGATCAAAACGGGTCTTCCCACTGATTTCCCGAGGAGTGTTTGGACCAGGGGGTATAAAATAATCCGAATGGAGCGCTAAGATAGCCCTCAAGACCTTGTGGAAGTATCGGCTTACCGTCTCTCCAGAGTGCCCAAAGTTATGGGCAATCTTATGATTCCTCAGATTGTGGCCAAGAGTATGGAGGAACATGACTAATTGTTCTTCTAACGTGAGGAATTTTGTATCTCTGATGCTTCCTTTTTGCCTTAAAATATTGGCTAGTTTATAGAAGGATCATCTAGTCATGTGTATTTGGTCAAAGCAATCCGTCTCATTGGAGTTGATAACACGCTTATAAAAAGGAATTACATCTCTTGTGCGCTTACGTATATTTCAACTACCTTCGTTTATACACTCTGCTATGGTCGCGACAAGGGTGGCAAGAACAACTACAACAACAGGAAAGACTCTTCTCCTCCTCATAATCTCTCCTTCCATTTCAATATCATCTTCATCATCAATATCATCAATGAGATCCATTGAATTACCTAAAAATACCAACAAAACAATCACGAAACAACATAAGAAAACACCCAACTATAATGCATAATCAGAGAATAGAGTTGCAAGTTGAGTATACAACATATGTAGACAAGAAAGTACCTTGTGTAATTTCACTAAATGAGGAGATCTCACAGTGACTGTCCCTTGTGTAATTGCCACTTGAATGTATTGCTATTGAACCATGCAAATCAATTTCTTCTTGAACAAATGAGGACATCTCTTCATTCAGAAATGATGTGCACTGTGAGATGTCCTCATTTGTGACAAGGATAGTCACAAATGAGGACAGTCACTGCAAAGACAACATGATAATGTACAGTCACTGTAAGGACAGTCACAAATGAGGACATCTTACAGTGACTATACATTATCATGTTGTCTTTACAGTGACTGTCCTCATGTGTGACTATCCTTGTCACAAATGAGGACATCTCACAGTGACTATCCCTTGTTTAATTGTCACTTGAATGTATTGCCTATTGGTATTGAACCATGCGAATGCTTTTCTTCTTGAACAAATGAGGACATTATCAAGAAGAAAAACATTAATGTGGTTCAATACCAATACATTCAAGTGGCAATTACATAAGGGATAGTCACTGTGAGATGTCCTCATTTGTGATTGTCCTTACAGTGAGTGTACATTATCATGTTGTCTTTACAGTGACTATCCTCATTTGTTCAAGAAGAAAAGCATTAATGTGGTTCAATAGCAATACATTAAAGTGGAAATTACACAAGGGACAGTCACTATGAGATGTCCTCATTTGTGACTGTCCTTACAGTGACTGTACATTATCATGTTGTCTTTAGAGTGACTGTCCTCATTTGTTCAAGAAGAAAAGCATTAATGTGGTTCAATAGCAATACATTCAAGTGGCAATTACACAAGGGACAATCACTGTGAGATGTCCTCATTTGTGACTGTCCTTATAGTGAGTGTACATTATCATGTTGTCTTCAGAGTGACTGTCCTCATTTGTTCAAGAAGAAAAGCATTAATGTGGTTCAATAGCAATACATTCAAGTGGCAATTACACAAGGGACAGTCATTGTGAGATGTCCTCATTTGTGATTGTTTCACATGGTTCAATACCAATAGGCAATACATTCAAGTGACAATTACACAAGGGACAGTCACTGTGAGATGTCCTCATTTGTGATTGTTTCACATGGTTCAATACCAATAGGCAATACATTCAAGTGACAATTACACAAGGGACAGTCACTGTGAGATGTCCTCATTTGTGACTGTCCTTGTCACAAATGAGGACATCTCAAAGTGACTGTCCCTTGTGTAATTGTCACTTGAATGTATTGCCTATTGGTATTGAACCATGCGAATGCATTTCTTCTTGAACAAATGAGGACATTATCAAGAAGAAAAGCATTTGCATGGTTCAATACCAATACATTCAAGTGGCAATTATCATAGTTGTAAAAGAAGATAGAAACCAAAAATTTCTCCAAGAATTGTTATACCTCCCTATTCTTAAATGACATGCCATTATCATAAACAAGGATGGAAGACACTCCAAAATGATAAATTGTATTTCTTTAAATAAACCTATAGATTACTTAATAGGTAGTGACTCAAAATATAAAATGAAGGTCTACAAGATCTTATCATGAATTCTTTTGTAGCTGGATCCACATGACCCATGTTTGGATTAAGCAACATGCATCACCATCAACCCATGTATGGTGGGAATTAGTGAAAATGACTATATCCAACATTGCAACATAATTATGACTATATCAAGTTCAGTTCAAACAAGTTCAAGGGTCTAAGACAATAGGGCTAGAGTGGAACTCTAAATTGGACACATTTATTATTCATAACCTATTCAAGGGGCTAACAAACAAGAAGGCTAGAGTGTTAGTCTATTTTGGACACATTTATCATTCACAACCGGTTCAAGGGGCTAAAATACAATAGGGCTAAATTGGGGTAAACCACCAATCACCTTGGACAAGGATTTCTTGCCTATACCAAGGTCCACACTCCGTGTTCCTTTTGGTGTATAGCATTAGCACTAGGCATAAAAAAAACATTGTTAATAGAAAAATCTTAGGCATCAAGAACAAAGCACCAAAAGAACCAACAACAAACTTACTGGAGACACAGGGAAAGAACAATTAACAACACCCTGCAATTTCTTGAGGCTGAATTTGGCAAATTATAACCACACACAACATAGCCTATCAGGTAACTACTTCAATCATTTACATATTTAATCTTCAATTTTAAAAACAATTTTCATGCTTGAATACACAAACCACAAAACAAAATCAAGTTAACTTGTCTCAAAACTAGGAAACCAGAATTTTAGGGGCAATTAGGAATTTGGTACAGATAGAGGCATGCATGTTTCACAGCAAATGAGTACCAACTTGCAAAAATTCAATGCATAGAAGAACGTAGTATTAATCAAATTTATTGATGAAGATGATGACAAGACTTGATGCCTTATAAGGGATGGTAATGGGATTCGAGCATTATCTACATATGATTAAAAATTCATATGTAGATAATACTCGAATACAATCTTATTAAGAGCCAATACCTTTCATTACTTGTGAATATATTACTGCAGCGGAAAGAGTAATTGTTGCCCAAAATTCCCTGTCTTTCATTTTTTGGCCACGGTCCCTGTTTTCCAAAAAAATGCTCGAGTGTCGAAAACTCTCTGTGTTTTCTGCCTTTTAATATCGAGAGTTCAGTGTGTTTTCGACCCTAGCTCGAAAACCCTTATTGCTTTTGACACCCTTTTGTGTTTTCGGCCCTAAGCCCACAACTCTGACGGGCGGGTCCCAGTGCCTAAAGTCGTGCCAATGCAGAGAAAGATCCGACGGTTGTCGCATGATCGCATGGGATCAGAAGATCCCATGAGATCATACAACAACCGTTGATGCGGTGTCAGCAAGGGATCTTCGGTGGTCAACTCCAACGGTTTGCGGTCATTGGTTAAAGCATCTCGTAGTCGGTCGCATGATCGCATGGGCCTTCCTAGCTACATGCGATCATGCGAAAAACGGTAAGCAAAGGACAGGTGGTTGACTCCAAGCGTTGGCGGTTATCAGGTAGCATTATGCAGTTAGTCGCATGATCACATGGGCTCTTCCGAGCCCATGCGACCATGCAGCAAACCGTTAGCGGTTTCAATGGGGGTGGCTCACGGTTCGACTGGTGGTTCGAGGGGCCCAGGATCTTTGTATTAGCGCAAGTGCGAGGAGATCCGACGGTGGTCGTATGATCTCATGGGATCTTCCGATCCCATGCGATCATGTGACAACCGTTAGATGAGAATCTTGCGGATGCGGTGGGTCCTGTGCCAGGGGTGTCGAGGTGTTGCTGTGGGTCTGTGCCGGGGTGCTGAGGTATTCACTGATGTAGCAGCCGGGATGAGTGGGGGAGTGATACATGGTGTAAGTGGGCCCAAGGTTGGTAAAACGAGAGCGCGGTTGTGTGGTTGAAGGGTTTCGCATGGTTGCCAAGTGAGCCCAAGGTTAAGAAAAAGATTGCGCGACTTTGTAACTGCAGAAAGGATGAACCCAAGGTGGGCCCAAGGTTAGATATATCTAGCGACTCAGTGACTAAAGGGTATCTCACGGTCACCAGACTTAACCGGGGTCAGCGAAGGAAACAAGCGGTTCAGTGGCAAGGGGAATTTGGAACCCAAGGTGCAACCAGGGTTAAGTTTTGCAGCGCGATCTTGCGGGCCCGAAGCAAATTTTTTAAGAGTTGTCGCATGATCGCATGAAGGCCTTTCGGCTCATGCAATCATGCGACCGCTGACCTTTCAAGGCCATGTGTCCAGTTCCGATTGGGCCACGTGGCAAAGGCTCGGCAGATGATGGATTTTTGCGGGCCTGAGGTGTCATTCTGTGGCAAGGCGGTGGCAGTTTTAAAGGAGTTGTCGCATGATCGCATGAAGGCCTTTCGGCTCATGCGATCATGCGACCATTGACATTTTCTGAGGGCGGGGGCAGTTTCTCAAGAATTTGTCGCATGATCGCATGAAGGCCTTTCGGCTCATGCGATCATGCGACCAATGCTTTGTCAAAGCGGTGCAGCATATGAGCTTTCTTTTGAGGGAAATGTTTGCAAGTGCGGCAGCTAAAAAATTGATGATATTTTCAAGGCGGTTGCAGTTGGATAGATGTGTGCAGAGATCTTTTAGGCTGCCATTTTTTTTTTGAGTCCTTTTAAATATCTGATCAGATTTTTTTAGCATTCATGGCTGAGTAGGTTGCAGGGAGGTAGATGGATCAAGATGAATTTTTGTCTATAGGCAGGATCAGTGCAGAGATGGGCACACAAGGGCTAAATATCTGATTGGCTATGATTTTTGCAGAGTTTAATTATGATTAGAAGTGACTTGTTTTAGGGCCAAATTATTATAATGCATATTTATGTAGCCCTAAAAGATTTTTAATTCCTGCCTACATGCAGTAGAGGTGTATATATTGTTTTTTGGAGCCTGTAGTGCTCAGAATTCACATTTTTTAGAAAGAGAAAGTCTTTCCTTGGAGAACTATCTATAGCATTTCTGCTCTCTGATTTTTCATATCTTGTAAATTCCCATTGATAATACAAGCATTGTAGAAGCATTTTTGTGATAGTCTTTCATGTCCTTGTGTCTTCCCTGCTTGCATTATCTCTTATTGGATTGAGGCTTATGGATGCATGTTTTCAATGATATCTTAGTTCCCCTGATTTCTCTTACTTTCTGTAACTTTGTGTGTTATTGTGTTGATCCGATTTAGATGCTCTGTGGGTATATTTCAACCCTTGACAATCTTGTCTCAATCCTACACCGAGTTATAGGAGTGAATGTCTGTTTGCAGGTCATGGATTGATGTCTAAACCTGAGAGCCTTGTTGTTGTGAAAGAATCTTTCTCTTTCCCTGAACCTCTTTTGTTTGTAGACCCTTCCATGAAACACTTATGCAAGCCTATTCAGTAAGTTGTAATCTCCTAGACCTATTTCTGTCACTGGTTGAACATCCCTCTATACTGAGATCTGAACCCTAGTTTCGGTGCTTCACCTAGTAAGATAGATTTGCTTTCTGTTATTTCCCTTTCATGTACTCCTTCTATCCCTTTCCCTCAAAATTTTACATTTCATGTTAAGAGCAAATCTAGGTGACTATCCAAGAGGAACCAGCCTAGAATCTGGAGGTCTCATCTCGGTTAGCAAAAAGGTCCCACAACCTTGAGATGATTCCCTTGTTATACTGAGTTATCAAGACTACGAGAGCTTGAACTAAGGGTGCAAATTCAGTGTATAACAGTAATATTGTTGGATGTTTCATTGGTTGTGGATTCACTTATCTCAGCATGGAAAATCAATGTACTGAAATAGAGTCACTGGGATTATTCGCATTCTATAGTAGTGGACAAATATTTGTGGCACGTTTCTCTTGTTGTGTTACAATGACTAAGTAATGATATGTCATTGCTCTACGATGAAGTTTGAATCTATTATTATGTAATTTGTAGGGTTTGACTTCCTTTTCTAACTTGGTGCACCTTTTGTAGGCCGGTTGAAGCCTATCAGAGTATTGTCCGGGCATGAATGTGGTTACTTAGAATATTGCACTTGGAACCACAAGATCATCTAACTTTCTACTACTTTGATTAATATTTCTACTTGAGTCTATGGTAACTACTTTATTTGTTATTTGTGGGACTATGGTATGTGTGCTTTCCCATGGAGTGAAATAATGAGCTGTCACAATAATTGGAACACTTTATATTGCTCTTTTTTTCTTCTAGTGTTATTGAGCATTTAAGCCAGGCCTTACTACGAAAAGGAAACCAGAGAGCCAAACTTATCCTTCTACCTAACTTTAGGACTCCACGATATATGAAGCCAAACTGTACAGAAATAATAGTTTTTCACATTTGGGACTGGTTAATTCTGAACCACGAGCAAGAACTGGTACAAAGAATTGAGCAGCAAATCAGTTTCAACCTTTAAAAAATAAGCATCTCAAGTTTTTGCAGTCATACACTCACTTCAGCAGTACCCACAAGAATGAAACTTATTTTCAATGGGAGACATGATGGCTAAATGAGACCTCGACATTAGTATTTTTCTTTAGCATTAGCATTTTCTATTGAATATGGAAATCATAGGAAAACCCTCATCATCTGTGCAATGGGGAAAGAGACCCGCAACTATTCAAAGATGGAAGAAATAAAAGCCCTCGCCATTTTAATAGTCAGTGGAGCTCTCAAAGCCATCAAGGTTTAAAAGATCGTGCACAGTGAAACATGGAGGGATTTGGAAACATACACTGAGATCTATACGAAAAACTTCAAATGGAAATAATAAAACACCCACAAGTGGATATTACAAAATATTAAAGTGTTTTGTCACAAGTAGCCGCGACTATTCAAGATAGCAGAAATAAAAGCCTCAAGTTCATATTTTTGCATACCTGTGAGGATAACCAAAATCTTCAAACGAAAGCCATAATTTTACATTGATCTCCTACCCATTGCAGAGTTCGAGAAAAATGAAAAAGGGTTTACCGTATTGCTTGGAGAGACGAAGGCTATCATTGCATAGACGAAGACAAGCGCTCGCTGCAGAAATAAAACATGCAAAATGAAACATGCCCAGTAAAAACGACGTGTGGACCCGAAATGTTTTTATTTTATGCCCACACGCGGACCCGACGGGAATCCAAAATTGGAATTTGAAAGGTGGAATTAGAGCCTCAAATTCTAATTCCACCTTTTCAAATGGAAGATGGAATGCTCATTTTTTGGGCAAAATTTGAATGCCGAAATTCCAATTCCTCATTGCTAGGATGCACACAAACATAGAATATGAAATTCCAAAAATGCTATTCTGGAATATGAGCTCATATTCCATGTTCCAAACGGGCCCTTACTCTAAAGCTTCCATCCCATAAGAATCCAGCCACGCGAGGCCCTAGGGTGAGGAGAGGCATTTACAAAATATATGTTTCCTAATTTCTAGCAAGAATTGATTTTTCATTTAACAATCAATTTTGTTAGAATGTAATTGTTATTTATCGTCTTTTATTTAGAATGTAAGAATTGATTGTTACATTCTAAAGAAAAGATGGTAATAGTAATTACATTCTAACAAAATTGATTGTTAATGAAAAATCAATTCTTGCTGGAAATTAGGAAACATATATTTTGTAAATGAAATATTGAATAATTACACTCTTATAAATATAATGTAAGGTTGATAAAACCTGATTGCTTCAATCTCAGCACTAGCATCATCTGTAATGAATGCATTGACATGCCAATCTTCTTTATATTCTTTCCCTCTTTTGTAAACCTCTGTTAGCCATTCATTTATATCCTCAATTTTATTTCTTGAGGATATGGCCCATGCAACAAGGACACCAACTTCTTGCTCATCAAATACAAGCAAGGTATACAACTCAAACTGCACATAAATAAATCAATGATATATTATTATTTTTGAATAAAATTATTAGACTAAAAATTGAATTAAGATCCATAAATAAAATTAACATTGTTATACTTACACCATATTTATTTGTTGAGAATGTAGAATCCATTGAAATGATTGAGTCATGTGAATGTTTCACCATCATCTCTCGCATCCATGGTGTCTGGATGCCTATGATAAATGGAATATTTTCCATGTTGTTTGGTGTTTCATAGGAGAAGAAGTTATCTTTCTCCTCCACATGCCACAAACATACACTTTTTGCATCATCTTCATTTTTTTGTGAACGTAGAGAACACACTCTTTTCCATGCATTCAACACATCCTTTCTCAATAAACATGTGTCCCTCTTATTCATCAACTTTGTCAAACTGCAATCTAGGTAATGCTGCTCACATATTGTGTCTATCCCCACACCCATCAGTAATAAGGATTCTATATATGATTTACACTCATTTGACAACCTTGGTGAAAAACTACTCCTTGGATCACCAGAAGGATCATCCTTTCCATGACAAAATTCACCACTAGCATCTTGATGGATATACTCATTATACATAATAATAGCAACATAAAGTCTTCCATATATAACTCTAACATGAAAGTGTGCTTGACAACCCCTTTTTTGAATAAACCTTCGTATCCTTTTCTTTTTTACATTGTTATTTTCATGTGCATTTCTATCATCTCGAGGCCCAAAAGCACAATGGTAACTATTTATACATGCAAAAAAATATATATTAATCTATATAATAAATAAAAGGTGACATGCTTAATTAATTTATTAAATGTAGACAAACCTTGAAAAGATCTTTGTGGCGTGGTGAGAAGGTTCTGTCAAATTATACTCAATGTATTTTTTGCATATAAAAGTTGTTTTTGTTCCATCTAATAAACCTTCTCCTTTCACAAAGTGAGGGAGTCTGTCAATAGGGATAGTAGCACACAAGTCTATCTGTCGGCTATTTTCATCTCGAATACGTGTCCATTCAAGTTCACAACTTGAGAAAATATTTCCTTGATTGGGTATGTCTTGCATGTCTAGATTGATAAGAGATTCTCATTTATTCTTTCTACCCATCCTGAATAATATCAATGTTGTTAGAGGGCCTCTAAATTTTTTAAATGTATAGGAAAAGTTTTATAATGATGTCATTATATCTATTTATATATAAATATCCTCAACAAAATATTTTACTAATATCAAAATCATACATACTTAAAAAGAACTAATGTTGAATTCTTCATAGAATTTTGAAGTTTTTGAAGCTAATATGATCAATAAAATAGAATGACATATACTATGATGGTATCCTAAACATAGGAGATAAATGTTTATGAAAAAATGACAAGACAAAGGGATACTATAAGGTGGTGTAAATCTAGGAAATAAATGTGTCAACCTAGCTTGCAAATTCTTGATTAAATTTTGATCTTTTTAAACTTAACACCTTTGTCAAGTATACTGAAAAAATTAACTAAATGATTGAATTCTTAATAAAATTTCAATTAAAATATACATATAAAAATGAGAATAAGTACGCAAAAGTTAGTGTAATTTAATGTTTCAACAATAATATACTCAAATAACAAACGCATTGTTCTTGTTGACTAAAATAGATAATTTAAATTATATTTATATAAAATAATTAATATTTAAATATTAAATTATAATATTGTTAATAATATTAAACTATCTATATTCAACTTAATGCAATTTAAAAATTGAAGAAAAAACCTACTTACCTTATTTTTGGAGTCCACTATGAAGAAACACCTTTACTTGACCACGTTTGACTTGGAATTGACTTTCAAAAGCCTAGACATATTTAAAAATATAAATGATAAGTGATATAATTTATTTTAACATTTTATAGTACAAAACTTTTTAAGCATTCGATACACATGAAAGCTAGGTCTAATTATCTCTGAGTTCTACCCAAACTAGAAATATAAACCCATGAGACAAAAATAATAACACTAATCATTAATAGATACACCATGTACCTCATGGATAGAATTCACATGCACTGGGACAAGTTTGATTAAATTTGAATGAATGTTCTCTTGAATGCAACAAATTTTCTCCAATACTTATGTAATAGAGGTGATTGCATGCATAACTTAAAATTAATCATTCCTACTTCTACATGTGTAGGATAGGTGTGGAGAAATTTTCATCTTGAATAGAAATATTTTGGTGATCAAACCTATATTATAATGAGGTGTTAGATAAAGAAAATTGTCCTTAGCGGTTCGAATAATAATAGGGATGAGGTATGTATATTGTATGATATGGATACATAATAAAAATGCAAGTGATGGTCTAACAATGTTTGTGAATATTTGATCAAGGTAGGTGAGAATCTTTTGGAAATGTAAACCTATCTTGAGTTAAGTAATAGCTAAGACTTATTGTATAATAGATGTATATGAAGATATTATGATGGTGTAAGTGAATCTATAACCTAGGACACGGATGTGTTTAAAAATTGAAGAAGAAACCTACTTACCTTATTTTTGGAGTCCAATATGAAGAAACACCTTTGCTTGACCGTGTTTGACTTGGAACTAACTTTCAAAATCCTAGACATATTTGAAAATATAAATGATAAGTGATATAATTTATTTTAACATTTTATAGTACAAAAACTTTTTAAGCATTTGATACACATGAAAGCTACGTCTAATTATCTCTAAGTTCTACCCAAACTAGAAATATAAACCCATGAGACAAAAATAATAACATTGATCATTAATAGATACACCATGTACTTAATGGATATAATTCAAATGCACTGGGACAAGTTTGATTAAATTTGAATGAATGTTCTCTTGAATGTAACAAATTTTCTCCAATACTTGTGCAATAGAGGTTATTGCATGCATAATTTAAAATTAATCATTCCTACTTCTACATGTGTAGGATAGGTGTGGAGAAATTTTCATCCTAATTAGAACTATTTTGGTGATCAACCCTATTAATTAATGAGGTGTTAGATAAAAAAAATTATCGTTAGTGGTTCGAATAATAATCTTGGCCCAACATAACATTTAGACTAGTAAAGTTGTATGAAGCCCCCACTACCTACATGAAGAATAATGATAGTGGGGTGATTAGTTTTGATCATGAGGTGACTGTTTAAGTTGGAAGCACTAAAAAATTATCCTAGAAAAGTTTAAACACTTGAATTTCATCTTGTTAACATCCTCGTAATATTATCAAGATGTTATGTTACTATGGGTACTATAATCGTGGTGTACACCTAAGAGATAAATGTTTATAAAGGTTTTAACCTAGCTTGTAGATATAAGAATAATTTTCAGTCTAGATATGGGCCTACTAGGTGAAGCTAATACCTTTGTAAGCATACTTAAAAACTTAACTAAATGTTGGATTCTTCATAGAATTTTGAAGTTCTTGAAGCTAATATGATCAATAAAATACAATTACATATACTATGATGGTATCCTGAATATAGGACATAAATGTTTATGAAAAATGACAAGACAAAGGGATAGTATATGGTAGTGTAAATCTAGGAAATAAATGTTTATAAAGGTGTCAACCTAGCTAGTGGATAGAAGAAGAATTTTCATTAATAAAATAGAATGCATATCCCATGGTTGAAATTTTTGTTTAATATTATTGCAAGTGTACGTAACATATTTTATCCAATTTTTGTTAATTTTTTTGTCTAATATTTGACCGTTAAAAATAAAAGATGGTGTTTGATTAAATGTGTTGATATTGTAGTCTTTTTTTGTGGGCTATGATGGTGGTAAGATACAAGGTACTATTATGGATGCCAATGGTGGTTTTAAACCTATATTCTTAGAATCAATGTGGTGTTATTACTATATATATGCAATGAGGGATATTTGTCTAATGAAAGTCTGGACAAAATACTATTTGGTGAGTTTATCTCATCTTATATAAAAGTGAGACTAGTTGAGTGTTTTTTTTTATCTTCTTAAGTTAGGTAAGCAAGTATTGTTTTGATTTTATAATGTTATAAAACTTTAAAAATGCTCCCATTTAAAAAAATAAAATATAATAAAAAAGCTTTGCCACTAAATATATATTAAAACAAGAGCTGTGTTACAGCATGAGTCCAGCCTAATAGGAAAGAAAATCATGATTAAGAAAAAAATTAAAAGACAAATTGACCAGTTGTAAGATAGAGTTACTTGATAAGAGGCATATTGACAACTTAACACCTACAATAAAATAGCTTGTGTAATCAGACAAAATGTTGCTAAATTATGTGGCTAGTTTGAAATAGAGGTTAAAATATTACTTTCCACTAATTACTAAGTCTTTCAATACAAATCTTTGATACTTATTGTTTACAATGCACATAACTTATTATAATTTGATTTAGAATTAGTATAAAATTATATTATTAATTAACTTAGAATTCAGTCGTAAATCAGAATGCAAATTTAAAACCATTTGGAACTGTAGCATTTATCAATGCTAAAATAAGGTGTGTATATAACATAGTAGGCTGGAATAACACATTAATTTTTTTGAAAAGAGAGCACTAAATTAGACTTAAGAAAGTGTAACTCAGTAACATATTTGTTTGATGTAGTATAAAAAATAGAAGGCACAAAATGGAGAACATGGTTGTTGTTTATAGTAGAAAAAAGATATTATTTAATTTTTATAATATGTTTTAATTTTAGGAACTTTTTTGTTTTAATAATTGTAAATTGAACTATTAATGACTTTTGTTTGTCGTAGTAATTTTTAGATCTATATTAGATTAAAAAATCTAGAAAAAAAATAGTCAAAATATAAAAATGTAAATGTTAAAAATAACAATAATTTGAAATATATAATATTAATAATAAATAATATAATCTAAGTATATCATTAGCTTATTAAATTATTTTTAAATAATTAAAATAAATGATAGATAATAAATGTGATAAAGACAAGTGGGTGCAAGATAAATATTTCAAACTTAAATAACATAAATAATTAGAATAATTTTAAATTTAAATTTAAATAAAAATAAAAATAAAATAAACAATAATTTGTATCAATAAAATAATAATTAAAAATTAATAAAATTAATAATAAAACAAAGTTTTATATATAATTTTTTAATAAGATAATAAATCTTTAGATAAAATTGATTTATTATTAGATTAAATGTAAATGAATCATGTATAAAAAAGTAAATCATGTATAAAAAGTAGAATTAATATTAAAGAATAGTAATAGTTTTAGTACTTGTATTAATAAATAGATATTTCTTTCTCTTACTTTTTTATTGATTAGACAATTTTTGTTAATTTTGAGAATGAAAAAATAATTAAACCCCCACCAAAAATAGGAGCAGTCAATAAGAAAAAAAAAATACTTTTCAAAAAAATCAAAATAAAAAGTAAAGCACTTGAAACATTAGAAATCATGTTTAATATTTTGCAAAGCACTATTTTTTAGGCAAACTAATAGCAAGAAAATCACTTGAAAACATAAGTCTCAGCCTATAAATAGGCTGGACTAATAATAGATAAAAATACAAAATGAAATGCATAATGAACAGCTTTTTTTTAAACCCGGATTTTATTAATTTGAATGAACAGTTTAATCTGTTAGTAAGTCTCCCAAACACCCTTTTAGAATTGTGATGAAATAAAATAAATATCCCATGCCCGTATCCTCTGGCAGATATTTAAATATTTAACTTTAATTGTTATAATTGCTTTAAGCAAAGGTTGGATTTAGGGTACATGTGCCCGACATACTAACAAATTGATAAATACATAGAAATAGGATAACATTAGCAAATCATTGATGTTTTTAAATTTGTATCTCTGTGATGAGTGAGGAAAATATGTCTCAAGGGAAAACAATTGCACAGACATTGATTATGCAATCTTTTTCCAGAGTATGTTGTTCTGGTAAACACAACAATTTTTAAGAAATGTGATTCCAAACTTTTTATTACATTTGCTGAAGATTTAGGTGCTACTGCAGTCCATTCAAATTTATAAATTCCAAAGGTGGGATAGTAAATTTAGACAAAATTGGGTTTTAAAAAAAATAATACAAAGCTAAACACAATAAAATTTAACCTGTAATAGAAATTTATAAATATAGGAATAGCATGCAGTCTATTCAACTTTATAAAATCCAACAAAAGAACTATGAAAAATACCTGTAAAAATTATGTGCATCAACGAGAATTGTCGAGCGGATATGATCAGAGTAATGAGTTGGAATAAACCTCTTCCCCACCCATCCCTTGGAACGCTGCTACGGTATCTTCAAATGTTTATGGAATACCTTAAATACCTAGTGCTACCTGGTAGGGAGGAAGACACTAAACAAACTACTTCCTGCCAGTGCTTGCGAGTGACAAATTTCTTCCTACCTACTACATGCGAGTGACCCAATGGTGACTCTAGGTGTTTGTTTCATCGATCGGGACCTATCTTTTTGCAAAGAGACTACGGAGGGAGAGAAAACTATTGTTGTGATAACTCCAGGCCTCTCCTCACCCCCGGGCCTTGCGTGGCTGGATTCTTATGGGATGGAAGCTTTAGAGAAGGAAATTGCAGAGGAAAGCAACAAACAAGATTTTGAAACACTACATTTGGAAGCTGAGCCAGCTGCATAAATAGGCAGATATTTGCAAACATATTGCAGAGAAAAAATGTCGGGATAGACATTAAACAGAAGTAGGTGGGCAGGTTGGCAATGTCTTTATTAAACTTTAAGTGTAAAATCCGGCAAGATTTTTTTATGTCGTGGGGTATAAGTTCCACATAACTGATTTGATTGATCGACTGCATAGGGAGTATTAACTGATTTGATCCAGTGCACGTACGGACATGGGCATTTGCATGGGCATGGAAGTGGGCTATCTGGCCGGTGCAAATTTTCAGCTCGATAGCCAGTGCCTTGTCAGTGTGCGTTCAATCAGACCATACCAATTGAACCTTACCCACATGCAATAGGGGAAAGGACCCAATAGTGGCCCAGGCTAACTTCGCGCACCTGGAACTCCTAAACCGTAAGGTGGATTTCATTGATTTTTTCGGCATGTCTCCATAGGTGAGTTAAGAGCTTAAAGCTAAGGTTTCAGCTTTTGGGTATTCACAGATCTCTTTGTAGAGATCATGGAGCGCCAAGTGGTCTAAAAGTACCATTTTAAAATGCTTGCCTGATACCCACCATGTTTCTCACCAATAACCGATCACTCAAATGACCCAGTACTTGTGTTCAAATGGCCCAATACTTTTGATCAAATGATCCAGTAATAATTATGAAATGACCCAATAGTGGTGCACAAATGAGCCAATTACTAAAAAAAATGATCCACTATTAGTACATGTGCGTTCAGCTATTGGGTATGTTACTAACACTTATTGTGTTTTTTTTGTGGTTAGTTATTGGGGCTCTCTATGACACAGCTATAACAGTTATTGGACCCCCTATTCGCTATTGGGTCCTTTCCCCTATGCAATCACTGTGTCAGGGCATTCATTATTTAAGAAAAAGTTGATATTATTATAAACTAGTACTTGCACCCATAGGAGGCACTAGCTACCTAGCCGACAAAATCCCCCTCATTATTATGGCTATGGCATAATAAAATATGTAAAAATTTAAATGAGTAGGCAACATAATGAAAGCAAATCAATATAAATCCCAAATAGTTAATAAGTAATAATTAACCTTATGCATAAATAAGGGAAATTTGTACACAATAGTTTTTTTTGTAGTGAGTCAAAGTAAAATGATATGCTATGTTATGCATATGCATCCAAGACTACTTGGGTAGATTCTCATTACAAAAGATAGATTGAAGGTCTACAATGTGGAAATAAACTATACTGCCAACCTAATTAAAGTAAGTGATTTGAACTATACTTCTATAGACATGTTGCATGATGGAAGGAGTATTGTATATAATAGAATTGAACGTGGAATGTAGTTGATTGTAAAGTTCTGGTAGAATTTATTATGTGCAAGTCCTCCCAGAAAACTAAATCAGTTGTATTTGCAGTAATGATAAGTAGGCTTTTCTTTTCTTTGGAGGAGCACATGTGAACCCGTACAAAAGGAAAAGACAAACTAGTTAAGATACAAATGGTTGGCTTAAATGAGGGAAGGGAAAAACATAAATAGAAGTATTTAAAATGTGTGGGGAGGGGAGTAACATCACATACCCAATCCTAATTTGAGATCAATTGCAAACAAGCTTCTTCTTTCTTTCTAATAATGTTGTACAAATTCTTTTTCATTTGATAAAAGCGCCTGAAGGTGAAGGCAGGTTCTATGCGAAGACCCTGCAGGGATTTGACTCTAGAGATTATTGTAAAGGAGAGGCATTGTCTTTTAGATTTACCTATATCAATTGTGGCCCTATCCAGGGTGAGGCCTTGGGATTTTTGTATAGTGATAGCACATGCAGTGGCTAGTGGTAGTTGTGTACGACAGCCTCGAGTTATTGGTTGTATGGGGATAGTTGTTGGGTTTTGAGGATCCCAAGGTGGACCATGTTAATATGAATTAGAACAATAGAGAGGGGGGGTGAATCAGTTGTTCTCAGGTCCAAATGTATAAAAAAACTTTAAAGCTCTTCAACAAATCAGATCTAACAACCAACAGCTACTTGGTCATTACTGATTGCATAACAAAAACATATAACAATGCAGTCCACTGTCCAATAGTATCTAACTTGTAAAACATAGAAATGTTCAAACCAAAACATTCACACAAGTATTAACACTAGGATTTATAGTGGAAACCCAATTTGGAAAAAACCACTTTGTAACATGTTACTATTATTTTCACTCTTCTGAAGTGAGCTCTGTGAAAAGCCAACCCTGTCAAAGGTTACAAACACACTGTCAGGTGTGACCCGGTTAAAGGATTTAAACCACTCTGTTAAAAGTGTGCCTTGTTATAGGACTTACATACATTCCATTAGAATGAAACCTTGTTCAAAGGATTTATACAAATGACTGCTAGGTCAACCTCTGTTAAAAGGATTTTGACTGATACAATGGTTAGAAAGTAATAGTAGAATTGATCTGAAAATATACAACTCACTTTGCAAATATCAGATCTAATTCCATACACATATGCTGGCTTATTGACTGTGAACCTTTTCCATCTCCATCACTGATCTGCTCGAAAATCCCTTCAAGCAATCACAACACTTCTCCTTCATCCTTTTCTGCTTATACAGTCAATAACATCAACAATATCTCCAGCATCCTCTATCTTTCAACCTCATGCTTAGGTTTCTTTAATACTTCCTCAATTAGGTCAATACATTTTTTGTTGCTTAATCTCCTCCGTAGATCTTAGGGTTAGGTCATATTCATCGAATCCTTCCAACTTTATGTTCTTCGTCTATCCTTCTAGAAATATCTCAAATCTCTTAATAGTTTTACAATAAAATGTTTTACAATGCATTAAATGCTTTCATACAACCAATAAATAAAGTCAACACATTTTACATAATCCAAGAATTCAACTATGTCGACTGGGAATCTGAATTCTTCCTCAAATGTAAATTACTAACACTCAGTCAATACAATGTTCAACTCCTCGGTTTTCACTAGAAAGCTCGGTCACCACAAAAATTATTTCCTCAGCTAATACTGTCTTTCTCGGCAATTAACTGATGTTCGGTCAACACTGAATTTGCTCGGCATATACTGACTCGGTCGACATTAACATCACTCGGCTTAAACTAGATTTCTTCACTTTTGCTCAGTTAAGCCTACTTGTTTAGTCTTCATTCTTACTTAGATAAGCAATACATTATCTTATCATTGTGCCACATAATCAAGTACTCATTGAAGTATCAAGATAACTCAACCTTTCCTTAGGTGCTATTGTTACCAACATTTCCCACATTCCTTCACAATAATCAAGTAGATGTAGTACTTTCTTAAATAGGAACAATCTTACCAGTTAAGGTTTGACATCAATGACAATACAACAATTGCTTCAATTGTAGTTTCCAACAGATCATTGTAGCAATCAAATTTGACTAAAACATATGCGGGCAGCTCTGGGGGCTTAGAGCCACAAGGATATACAATATCATTCATCATTTTAAAATATCCATTGACAAGACCAGCTTCTATCTATAGGTTTTTTGTAAGCATGACATGTAGAAATTTACACAAAAGGACTTCTTGGGGAACTTTCTCATCGTTATCACATTCACCATTTTTACGTTGTGTATTGAGTGCAACACAAAGTGCAATAGGAACATTTAGATGTTTTAGCATTTTTTTTTATTGTGTATTGCTACAAATTCATTTGTAGCAAATAAAGGTTTTTCTTGGTTGAACTTTGTGTGCTCAACTGGTGTTAGGTGTTTGTTTGTGAGAGTCATTAACAACTTTCAATAATGCTCTATTGGGTCTACATTACACATGTTTTGTAATGCCTAGCGGAATTGTACCTGAACTAGGTCATCACCATCCTCTCTAAAAATTGTTTGCAATGTTACAACTGTATTAAATTTGTGCCATAGATTTCTTGCAACTATGTGTGATGCATAGATAGGTTTGTCCATTACTGGTGCAAGTTGGGCGAGTTCTCCAATTAGAATTATAGAGACACCACCAAAGAAAATGTGTTTCCTTTGGAGTATTGCTTCATGTAATCTGCTATCAATTTTTAAGAGTAGTTTTGGGCCTATGAAACTCATCTCATCAATGAGTATGTATTGTATATTTTTCATGTCTTCTTGGAAAGTTGTCAATGTTTGGGCCTGTAGTGGTTTCATTTCTCTAATTGGGATTTTTCGTGTTGCATGTATGGTTGATGCATGAATATTAAATGTTGCAATTCTTGTTGGTGCGAGAACAAGGAGTGGGTTTATTCCTTGTGGTTTGCAATTTTGTAGTGCATTTCTTATGCAACTAATTAGATATGATTTTCCAGTTTCCATTGTTCCTTGTATGACCATGTACAAAGGTTCAGTTGAGCAATTAGTTATGGAGTGGGTTGTTATGAGAGCAAGTGTGGATTTTTTTGTGAGGTGATAACCTATAGTTTTGGTTGTACAAATTTATGGGTGGTGAATATCTTGTTAATACATCTTGTTTCTCTGAACAAATTAAATTACAATATCATGCAGTTGCGGAGTAACATTGTGGTCATCCCAAATGTGATTGTTGTCAAAATCACGCTTTCCCAACATGTCAAGCTCATTCAAGTTGATACTATTAGAAAGACCCATTTGAGAGAGTAGCTCCCACGCATTCAACTGTACATAGTCTTGTGTACCTATTCTACTATCACTGTCACTTTCCTCTTCAAAGACATCTTCATTCGGATTTGTACGATTAACATGCCACACAGTATTATTTTTTGTATTCATGTGCTTCCAATTATTAATGATTTCTTCTTTGGTTAGGCCTATATCTCTATCTATTGTGCGAAAATGTTTGTATAGAAGTAGCTCACTCCAACAGAATGCCTCAAAATTGTCAGAGTCTTCTTTTGGAATGGTATAAAAACTTGGAAAGACTTGGACTATAGCATTTTCCTTTCAACTATGCCATTTGCATCCTTTGCGATTGGCAACATACATGAAATATCTTGTTGATTCTATGAGTGTAACTAGTTTTAAGTCATATGGATGCTGTAAGTAGGATTGTATGTATGTAGATTGTATCTCACTTCTATCGGTTGTTTGTTTGAGGCAGTGGAACACTTTTTTACCTACATTTAGTTATACGAATTGGTGATTGCAAATCACAAGAGGTAGTTTTTGTAGCATGTGGCATGTTTCTTGTGCACTTATATCTCTATCTACAATGACCTCAACCATGGACATTAGGTATGCTTTGATGGCATGATCTTATTGGTGCGTAGAGGAGCAAATTCTTGAGAGCATATTAACACAACTCTCTAATTCTTTTCTGATTTTGATGCATATTTGGCAATATATCTAAGAACAATAAGTTGTGAGGTGACACGTTGGCAATCTATATTAACCCTCCATATGGAGAGCATTTTTGGGTTATGGATGTTTATCTTGTCATCATTTCTTGATGGTTCATACGATTTGTGTCCTGCTTCATCACATAGTAGTTTTGAGTCTTCACATTCTATCCAAGGAGCTTTATATCTACATTCTACGTGATTTCCTTTCTTACGTAGGTAAGTTCTCTTAGTACATCTGGTGTGCCTTTGCACATGATTTACCAACTCTTCATAATCAACATAAGTATCTGTAGAAAATATTTTATTTGTGTTGAGAACGCATGGATCATCAGTTGGATTTCTATGTATCATGTTTCCAATTTCAGATTTAGAGCAAGGGTTCTATGCAGCAACATATTTGTCAAAGAATACTTTTGCAACTTTATGTACTTCAGACAAGTTTCCCCAATCTAGTTTATCCATGTTTGGTGAATTTTTAATCCAAATGAAACCATGGATATGTGTGGATCCTTTACTTTGTCATTCATAGTGGTACCAGTAGTTAACTGCCCCCATGAGTTTCTTGATGACCTCTTCCTGAAAGATTGTGAAATGTTGATGTAGGTACAATGTTGTTGTGTGGGGGTTTCTAATCACATTATCTGTGTGTTGTTTATTGGTTATGGAATAAAATGTATCATTTGGTGAAAGGATAGCATGGAGATCAGGCCACTTTGTGTCAGCTGCACTTAATGTGAAGAACAATGTTGGTGAACCTATTTGGGTTATCATATTTGTTAGATTAGTGCAACACTTGTTCTAATATGCATGTGTCCCTCGTAAGGTAGAGAAAAAATACATCAGTTCTTCTGCCAATTGATTGTTTGGGAGGTTAGTTAAGTGGGAGAAAAGGTCCCCAATAGTGGTAGATATATTATCTTTGACTTTTCATTTAATGAAGACTGCTGCAAGAGATTGGCTACAGTGATGCATCATAAGGTTTAGAAGGAAGTATCTAAAGCGTGGGTGTTGGATAAATCTATTTTCATGAAATCGCATAAGGTGCAAGGCATATTCATGAAGTTGCACTTCCCTTGCTTGAGGTTGCATGGGTTGTGCATTTCCATTTGGGAAAAGAGTGGGAAACGCCATGTAAAATAAGTCATCAGTAGTGTACTCATTAATGGGGTCTGAATCTATATGTGGCCAATCGAGAATGGTGTCACTTTCCTTTTCTAGGTGCAAATATTGCTTAATGATTTGTAATTCATGATGTTTGTTTGGTAGTTCTACTATAAATGACATAGAATATTTTGTGTCACTTTCCAATTCACTTTGTATGCTTTCAAACTCAATATTTGTTGATGTTGGGTTGTCAGCGTCATCATGAAATGTTTGAAGCATTCCTGAGATGTCAGTAGTAGAATCAGGTAGGAGTGACAATGTAGAATCATTGATTTCAACATCCATGTAGTAAGGGTCATGTTTGGTTTTGTATGCTAGTGTGTTTAGAACATGAATTCTACTAACATAGCAATCATATGCCTTCCCATGTGTATTAAGTCTGTGAATTATTAATAAATCCAATTCTTGAATCGTACGGGGTAAAGAAGTTGCAATTATTTTAATATCTTAGGGGAAATTAATTGTGTGACCACTATATTTGTATTTCCCACCATGGGAATGAGTGACTTGTAAAATTGGATTAAAATGTGCAATGAGCATCTCTTCAACTTGTGTGAGGACCATCAAAATAGTTGGTTGTTCTAGTGGGTCTATATTTTTTCCTACATAGAAGCAATGTATTCTTTTCTCATCAATGCATCTCCTACAAGTGAAACCGATGGGGGTTCAATGAATGTGCATACCAGGGTAGCTCACTCCTTACATATACTACATGTGTGAAACTTTGAAAGAGCATCTAGTCTAGTTCTAAATGCCTTAGTTGTCACCAAAAAGTTAGAGGACAAATTATAATCCATGCCAAGAAGTGAAAGTGGATGTTGAGGCATCTATGTAGGAAGATGTGTTTCAATGTGCACAAAGGAACGTTTATTTTGGGGCTTGTAGAAGGCTGCAATTGGGCAGGGAATGGGTGGTTTAGTGTTTCGCTAGGATGTTGAGTATGTGTAATGGGATGATGTGCACTTAGTTCTTCTCTATGGCGAGTGTAATACAAGTGTCTTCTTTTACTGGACTATAGTTGAGTGCAAGTAGTTTGGACAAGCAGGAGATCGGAAAATAGTAGATTTGTAATTGGATTTGGAGGGTTATGTGTAGGAAGTTGTGTTTCAGTGGGCATACTTGGAAGTTGACCTTGGGAATTTTTAGAAGCTTGCAAGTGTGAGTGGAGTGGTTGGCTTGGTGGTTGGTTTGGACAGTTTTCACATTGAACGACATCACACACACTTATTTCTTCTCTATGGCGAGCATAATACAGGTGGCTTCTTTCACATGATCGAAGATCTATGGGCCTTCTTTGGTTTATTTGTCTTTCAAAATCTTGTACATTTGAGTTTATTTTTTGGATTACAAATAAGAGGGAAAACATATGGTCACTATGTTACCACATTGACTTAGTTTAACGTCTAAGAACACCTATATTAGCATGAAAAGTACATATAGATTTCAAGCATATCTTAACTAGAAATTGTAAATTCTTGTCTTGGCATTACTATAGAGTGTAGTTCAATACATGAGTTTATCATGACGCATGATGTAGTAGTTATTTAAGTTGCTGACAAAGAAAGTAATTTTGCACGAGAATCAAAAAGGTTAGACACCTCGAGTGAGCCACATAAGTAAGTTTTCCCTCAATTTATAACAGAATCAGAAACTCATAGTGTGTGGAATATGAAATATAGACAAAACAAATCAAACTCGTTTACATGACCATCCATAGCATGAGTAGTATACCTTTTAGAGTTCATATGTAAACCTTAACTACAAGTACTATTTATAGACAATGTATGAAACAAGTTTTGAAGGGGTCTTGGAACCCTTTACATAGAAAGATGGCACATTGTTACAATTCGATAGAAAGTACAAGACAACAGATAATTACAAAGGCCCCTAAAAAAAGTACTTTTATTTAGGTGTTATTTTGTGCTAAGAAGACAGAGCATAGATATTTCACGTAGCAAAAAGTTGACTTAATTGGTGAGGTCAACCTTAGCAACTTCTACAATTGTTGTCTTCATTTGTTCTTCATTGTTATATGTTTCCATAGTGGTTGATAGGGTGAAGAGAAATTGATTGTATCGTAGATGTCTAATAACATTTTTAGCACCGACCTCTTCTTCGTGATTGAACTGCAATATATATAATTCTTTTGCAGGCATGCCAACTAGTTTAGTTGCAGCTTCATCAAAAATAGTCACCCATATAGAACCTGGGTAATCTTCAAGCTTGACTTGAAGAACATATCTATAATTACAATCTAGAAAAGTAGCCATGCACTTTGGACAAAGCCAGTTTCCTTCATTATTTTGTTGGACTCTTTTTTTACATTGTTTTCCCCTAATGTCCATGGGACAAGCTGGATAACAAATTATTTTTTTCTTGATGTAAACCAAGGTTGCTTTAGCAATGCATTTAAGGGTTTTTTGTAAATCTAAAGGGTCATGTGCGATATTGGAGATTGTCTTTCGTGTTAAAAGTATAGGTGCATCTAGAAGGTCTATTGATGGTATGAGAAGATCATTTCTATTATGTGAAAACCAAGACTATAGTTGCTTTGTTTCTTCAATCTCAAGGTTGATAAATAATTGAGAGGTGCTTAGTCTACTTACCACCTTACCATTATATTCCACAACTCAATCATTTTTTATTGCAAGAATAGTATATTTTTGTAAATGGTACATCTCTTGTAACTCAGTGCCTTCCTTTTGAGCTGCTTTTCCCCACAAAGTCATATTTATAGTGGAGGTAGACATATCTATCATTTTTAGACTCCTCCTTAGGGCCTCAGTTGCATCACTTTTCCTTTTTATTGTAGGAGGAAGGATCGACACATACGACAATTCCAACAAGATCAATAGAAGAATTACTATGTTGATTCATGATATCTCTAATGGCTTTGAAAGAGAATTGAACTGTTGGAATTAAAAGGTCATCGTCACAAAGCACGAGCCTTGAATCATCTATCAAAGTGATTTCTCATTGTTAAGCTTATTATAAAACTTGTTTACAGATTTCACGCTACCTCAAGACAATGTATATACATTCCCATCTTGAACATGTTGACAATGAAGGTCTACAATTGCATTGAAGCAAGTGACGTGAATTTTAGTTCTCTCACTGTCAACCATATGAAAACTAAACATGTGCCCATCTTCATTCCTATTTTTGAAGTGGTGGATTTCTTTCTTCATAGTTACATGACCTTGTAATAGTCATTGTGTTTGAAAAGGATTTAAACTTCCAATAGGAGTAATAGTAGTGGGGGAAGGATTCTTGCGGAGAGATGCATGCAAGCCAAACATCATTTTTAAAGGATTTGGCTGCCTAGGTGTAGCAAGACCATCCACATTGGTGCATATGTTAGATGAAGTCTCTTTATGTTCTACAATTTTATCTGGTTCTTTGAAGAAGAAGGTGGGGTCACCAATGATGTCGTGGTCACTACATAGAATCTCTAACTTGGAGACTACAATTCACCTATAGAATTCAATAGAATTATAACATTAGTATTGTGTTGTAAGTGAACTAGAAAATGGACTACAACCCACCTATAGAGTTCAATAGGATTGTAAATTAGTACTGAGTTCTAGGTGGACAAGAAAATGGAATAGGTGTATTTTACTAAAGACATAGTAGTTGTAGGATCACCTTGAGTTACAAATGGTTGGACTAGTAAAACATGTAAGTGTGACAATAGAGCCCTTTGTGATTGTCTGTGTTGATATAAGGTTATAAAAATTTCTTTGCAAGATAGCTTTTTGCAAATGGAGACCATCTAAGAGATCTAACTTGTATCTAACAGACGACCCATTTCCTTGGCCAAATGGTGCAATGAAAAAAATTTGAAGTAGTGGATGTACATCTAAGCTTTCATTGTTGATAATCTTTATTGCATTGTCTATCAAAGAGTGAAGCATAGCTTTAAGGAGAGGTAAATGTCCTATAAATTGTAATAAGTATTAAGAGCTATTTCAGGTAGAAGTACAATCAAGCTATCCAAAGTTTTAAGGATAGTGTAGTTAAAGAAAATAAACAAATGACACACAATGCTAAACAAACATCAAAATTGCTTATGTGCCCACATCAAATATAAAGACATGTGAACATGTGTTGGAATAGTAATCATAGAACATAATTTGTTTTCCATACAAGATGTAGTCTAAAATGCTTGTAAACTATTATATGTGGCAATCTATGATGCCCAATATGATTTAAAGAAAGGTAAGCTGCAATGATCAAACAAGTGGAAGGATTAGAAAGAACACCTTCACCCAAAAAGTAGAGAGGATTCCTTTGTGGAACTTGTGATTCTAAACCAGGTGTATTCCTAGAGATGGTAAAAAAAATTTAAAAAGAGTTAGAGAAGAGCATAATAAAAATGAATTTCTGATTAATATTGGGTCCATTGTTGTGCCATGCAACATCAACATTTGTTAGCAAAGACTAAAATCTTTATTAAGCAAATCATCTTTCAAGTACTTTAGAGTGAGAATTCAATTTTAAAGTTACACATAACTTTATTAATACATAGTTTAGAAGTGATTTAAATATCTAGTAGGATTCATCATAACCTTAGTTAATGTGAGAGATGAAAGGTCTAACGATTGCAAGTATAGAAAACAAAAAAGGTTATAGAAGTCTTTAAATTTGTGGAGGCATATGGGTGAAGGGTTTTGGAAAAAATATGTGGTTAGATTATTTAAAGTAGCCTAGCTTTAGTAATAACCTAAATTTAAATTTGTATTGCACGTAAGAATGGGAAAAACTGAGATATCAAATGTGAAAGTGTGTTAAATAAAGATGATGGAAACATATTTTGGTGTTAAAAAGTTTCCAAAACACGTGTCTAAAAATGTAATGGAATAAATATTGAGGATGCAACTTAAAAAGTGTGTATCGTAGAATTGAATGAAATGACATTCCATAGTTAACACAAAAGAAAGGGTCGAATTGAGCATATAGATTCAAAAGTGATGGCAGTAGATATCATGTAATTTTCTTATAAGTACAATCAAATTTATACAAAGTTCACATATATCATCCATAGGTTGAACATACTAGGAAAGGGTGGAAGTTTCTTCTAATTACAAGAGCCCAAAATCCTCAAAATTTCTCTATCCATAAGAGTTGATGTGCAAATGTGAACATAGGTAAAGTAGTGCGGAAGGTACATGAATGTACATGAAAAGCCTATGTGCGGTTTAGGTAAGCCTGAAATTCATGTTGAATAGAAGGAGCATTGCCTTCTCTATAGTATTCATCAAAATACATTTCCCTAAGGAAAGTGCAGAAGCCAGAAAATTTAACATAGTTTGCATGCAGTTATTGTAGTGTATCTTCCATAGCTATAATTTCAAAGTCTTTAACATCACATGTATGAGCACTAGTGACTTTTAGTTGTTCAACATTGAGTTGACAAGAAAGCGAAAGCCTGCTCACAAAATTTTGAATTTCTATTTCAGGAAACCCATTCCAATTGACAGACACATTGCAGCCAGTGGAAGGGACCGAAACATTGATTTCTGAGGAGCTACTCAAAATATCAATAATTTGATTAGGTTGTTGAAGATTTTTCATGAGCTAGAAAAGAAAGTAAATAGTTAATTTTTTGGAAGGAGAGTGCAAACAACAATGTAAAAAATAAAAATAAAATCTTTTATGGAACAAATATAAAATAAAAATAAAAAATGAAACAAAATGATACACAATTCCACATTAACTTTTATCTCCCTAAACTTCTGTTAGCAAACATATTTGTTTTTTATTTAATCTTTCTTGAAACAACTACTCTATTACCCTTTAAAAGACAAACAATCACTAACAGTTGGGTAAGTGTTCTCTTCAAATCACTTCCCTCTGAATTTTAATTTAGGTACAGCTCCCTAAGATTTATTTTCAATGAATCTTAGTTAATCAATATTGTAGTTTTAGCTTTTAACCTGAAAGCTTCAAAAGTTGCTATATCATTCTTAGATGATAAGATTTTTCAATAATCTTTCAGAAAGTAAATAAGACATACAATAGCAGAAAATCACAATTTTCTACTGCCCATACTATTTCAAAGATAAAATAGATCAAAGAATACATTTGTGAAATGAAAATCAGACTAAGATGAGTAATAACTCTAGCTACTATTGGAAAAAAAATTTAGCACAATAGAAAATGAATTAAAATGTTGCCACATAAAATGCATCCACTCATTTCAAATAGCATAGATTTGAAATATAACCAAATAAATATATTCGTCTTTGCAGCATAGGTAAACGCAAGAAAAATATATAGGTTTTTCAATAGCAAACTCGATCCATCAAATGTTTTCTTTCTAAGAAAATAAACTTAAAAGATAAAAAATTACTAGTTCTTTTCCAAAAATTCTAACCCTTTCACTATCGCTACTAATCTACTTATAGTCTTTAGAAAAGTCGAGAGGTCTCCTGAAAAACTTGACCTCACCGTTAAAATAGTTAATGGAATAACCAAAGCAAAAAGGACACACGTCCTTATGAGTTTTTCATGCAATTAAAAGATAACTAAACTTCAAGATCTGGCTCCTTGTCAGCACTATGCTCCTCATCACCAGCGGGATTCTCTCCTTCACCCGCAGCAGATTGGATTACCTCCCATTGCTTGTATGCCTGGATAAGCTCCTTTACGAGCTACAAATGAGGAACTTTTATGTTCAGTATCCTAGTCATTGCTGCTTCTTTAGTCCATTTCAATTTATTAATGCTCTCAATTATTGCAGGAAGTTGATCAACATAGAGATACAACATGGATTCAATCCTGGCTACTTGTGTGAAATCTAAGGCCTTAGGGTTATTCTTTTCTTTGATTTTTCTCATGGTAGCCTCGAACACCTCCAGAGCTACCTTGAAGTCCTGCTCACCATGACTGGTCATATATATATGAGCAAAGTTAATCACTTTCAACTCATTTAACATTGTTTTATGTAGCTACTTGATCTCATTTTCACTATCTTTATTTTCAACAATGGTGTTCTTGATAGTGAATATAAGCCAACTGATGTTTCTTCTAAGAATAAAAATGGTGGATTCATTAGGAGATTTCATAGATTTTTATGTGCAGAACTTTATGAACCCGTATTTCTCAATATCTAGAAACTTGGACATAGTAGCAACCCATTTTTCCTCTTCCCTGTCCCACACTTGTCTCTGCATTTATAACTCCCCTATCAAGGCTTCTATATCAAAGAGAACAACTTGGCGTCTTTAAGATATTTGAGGCCACAATTAATGACTTTGTCAATCCATTCATCCATTGAAGACACCAGGGCTCGACCTCGTTGAACTTGACTCAAGAAATTTTTACTCTTAATGGATTCTGGGTCGAAAATATGGGTAGACTAAACCAAGGGGGTAGCGTCAAAACTACAGACAATATTAATAAACTGTGACAATGTCATAATTGTCTATTTTAATTCTTTCTTTTCCTTTCCAACCTGCCATGAAGAATACAACATTTGCTGAGTTATTTCTTTGAACAAATGATTTTTACCTAGCCGATCCATGGTACCCAACTCAACTTTGGTGACTTCAAAATCCTCCGTTATGATTTCATGTTCTCCTTCTTTTGGCCTATAAGTGACTACTTCTGCAATCAACTTCCCTATTTTTGCATCAGCGAACATTCTAGCTGTGCTTTTCATCTTCTTGGATTTTTTGGTTTTCTGAACATACTTGCTAACAATATCCTTAATAGGAACTAAGACAGAAACTAGACTGCACTTTTTTACTTACAAAGGTAGCTAACCATTTAGGCATGACATCAGACCTAGTAGACTATTCAGGAGTCTTCACTAGTGTACTAATAACCTCTAGCATTACATCATCCAGATCAAAAAGATCTTTATCAACTTGTTCATCTTCAGCTATGTGAAAACTCACATCTTCTAACTTGTCCTCATCCAAATTAATTGTTAGCACATTTTCTTGAGCCATATCTTTCTTAATCCTTGATCTGGTCTTAGATCTTGTAAGCCTCTATGAATGACCCACTGGTAAGAGATCCACTGTAGCTTTCTTTTGTGTATTCTTAACATGTGGTTTCTTTGAATGCCCTACATTTTCAATTGGTGTAGATGTATTAGAAATAGAAACTGGAGAATGTAAAGAAGTAACCCTAACTTCTTCTTTGATTATTTTAGATTGTTTCTTCTTTCTTCTTGATAATAACCACTCATTAGTTAGATGAATCATACATTGGGTCCTCTTCTCAGTATTGTCTTCTTCTTCCTTAGACCAGTCAATGACAGGATCACCTTTTTCAATCAGTTTCTTGAAGTTGGGCTCAATTAAATTGGACTCATCATCAGTTATCCCTTCCACATTGATTTGCAATCTCATAGATTGGATTTGTGATATGCACAGTCTATTGTGCGCTCTTTCTTCTACCTGTGATTCATAACAGAAGTCCCCCTAGAAGTATTCTAGGTGAGGTACAGGAAACATGTGAGGCCTAAGCCCTAAGCTTCCACTGGCATAGTTTTTATTATCAAATCCAATTCTTTCAGTATAATATTTGAAATCAAAATGGCAAAGGTCACTCCTAATGCTGATTGCATCTGCCATTGTTCTACATGAGAACTTGCCTAGTGAGATAGGGAAAGCTTTTTCCCATTCTTCTTCAGGGAGGAATCTTTTCAAAATGATGGTGAGTTGTCTACAAGTCTCTACTAGGATGAAACAATCAAAATCATACCTAGGAAATCTCATTGGTGGATCCTCAAAACCCCCAATCCTGATGTAGGTAAACCTAGGAAACTAGATGTAATAACTTCCATATTTGGTCACAAGATCTTGAGCTTCTAGGCTAATTCTTTTGTCTGAAATCCTTACTAAATCAAAATAGAGTTTTCCCATGAATGTATCATGCACCCTTCTGTAATTTTCAACAATATTATCCTTCTATAAAATTGGGTAATACTCATAGACACACATATCTGTGAGCCAGGGTTTATGTGGAATTTTGTGCCATTGTCTGCTGGAGGCCAAGCAATACATGAGATAAGAGGACATGAAGAAACTACTACCAGTCAATTTAGATGTATTGAGCTATTATCTAAGAGAGATGGAAATTAATTTGACCCAGTCTAGGAGTTGTGTTCCTTCAAGGATAATTTTAAAATAGAAATACATCTAGTCTGAGAAAAGGTAGGCTACTTGAGACCCTTTTACCCTATGCAGCATCACCATTATATCACTAATATATGAGTGAACATGAGTCCTATTGAATTTTTTAGGTAATCATGAACCCCCTCTTTGTGGGTTCAGAAGCTAGCTCTTAGCTATGGAAGTATGATTTGTGTCTCTATTTTCATTGAATTTGACAATAGACTGCACGGGAGAAAAGGTGGAGAACATCTTTTCTGGGAGTTGCAATGCTTGAATCGCCATTTCCCTATTAACGGACATTAGGACACTACCATCCTTCTTTTTGATAGATTATGTCTATGCATCATAATTCTTTATGCATTCAAGGATTAAATCAAGGCATATGATAGCGGGAGGAAAAGTCATAGCCGAACATAGCCCAATGTGTAGGATTTCTAGAGCTGGAGTACCCTCAAGGGAATTTAGAAGATGGGTTAGCAGATTTTCTACATTATAGTCTTCTAGGTCTGTATCTGATATTATGGGGCCATCACATACCAAAGTTGAAGTATTCCCAAATAGATGAAAAGCTAACCTCATGACTGCAGACACTTAACTTTTCTATTCACTGTTCTATCTACTGAATTTGAAAATATCAGGAGGGTAATGGCCAAACTCACCTTATTTCTACAGAAAATTCTGATCATAGGAGCTCCCAAATTCTTACCTCCATGCACCAGCTTCTTAATAATAAAACACTTAGGATTTTGAGCAAAGGACTTAACTTAAATAGAAGCATGAGAACTTGAGAATTTATTACAAATCTTTTATGGAGGGAGAGGCAAATATTTGATTTGACAACTTATGCATGTACACCATAATTTCTAATTAAACAAATCTTGAGGTCAATAAAAGTAATGATTATTCAGACTTCTCTGATGTGCCAAACCTCTTTCTATTTATTAGCATTAAATGCATACTCTCTTGTGGGACCCGCTGCTTAGCTGTCACAAGATTCTCCTTTCTTTCATTACCTCTCCTAAATGCTTTTGAACAAGAAAGAACAAAGTTCATGAATGTTCAAAATTGTTCAAGACTGTTCAAAACTGTGATCTTCTAGATTGTACCAATTGTTTATTTGGATGCCATGATATGTCACGAATCAGTGATTAATGTGCTAGCTTCTCCCTATGACTCAATGGTAACTAGATTTCCTTTGTTTTCCTTTCTACCTGTCATATTTTCAAGAGTAATGAAATCGATATGAACAACCTTGAATGGGATTTAACACTGTTTAAGCATGTTCATAGGTGTTCAAAGGTGTTCAAGAGTATTCAATAAAAACAAAGTTTATCAATAACTTCAAGAAGTTCAAAATTAAATCATGACCCAAAAAGACTAACAATTTTATGAACGAACTTAGGACACACAGAGAAAAGTAATATTGATCAAAAGAGAGAGATTCATCCAACGCAAGGCCAAAATAAAGAATAGAAAAACAAGTACCAAAATGGGACTAACATCAGCTCTGACTGGGGACTGATTTTGACAAAAGGTAGATAACTCAGAACTCTAGTTATGCAAAAATGAAAGGAGAAAAACAACACTCCCAAATGAAACAGGAAAATACATCTAACCTAATATGTACAAAAATTTACATATTGAGAGACTCAAATTTTTACCAACTTTAAATCTTGCCCATGATAAGAGTACGACAAGATTGATCTATTAGGGTAGGCTAGTTTAAAAGCATTAGATCCCAACTCTTATTTAATGAGAAAAGGTCCCTTCCACAAGGATTCAAACTTACTATGAGCTCCTTTAGGTTCGTCCCTTTTATCCCAGAGTAATACTTCATCTCCCTTCATGAATTTTCAAGGCCGAGTTTTCCTATCAAAGATGTTTTTAACCTTAACCTGATGCTCTGTGATTCTTTCTACCAGTGCTTCCCTATTTGCTTCAAGTTTATGTAAATACATGATTCTTTTTTCCAAGGAATCTCTAAAAGCTTGGTCTTTAATAACAACTTGTAGTTTTATTGTTGATAACTCTAAGGGAAGAGATACTTGAGCTCCTATACCATATACTAATTCAAATGGTGCCATGTCAATTGCTCTTTTTGGTGTTATTTTGTCTGCCCAGAGGGCTTCAAAGAGCTTTTTATGCCAATTTTTACCATGTTGTCCACCAACTTCTTCATGATGGCTACTAGATTCTTATTGCTCAATTCCACCTGCTCATTTCCTTGTGGAAAATAATCTGATGATTGGGACAAGGAAATACTATGATCATAACATAAAAGAGTTAACTCTTGAGATGAAAAATATATAGCGTTATCTGTTACAATCTTCTGAGGATCTCCAAAACGCGCCAAGATATTTTTTTCAAGAAATCACACACCACCTGACAACTTACTTTTTTGGTTGGAATGGCCTCAACCCATTTGGTGAAATAGTCTATTTCTGTTAGAATGTAGATATCACCAGCACTGGATGGAGGATTAATAGGGCCAACAAAATCGAGTCCCCATTGCTTGAAGGGTTCATCCACAATGACATGTTTCAAAGGTAACACTACCAATTGAGGTTTTCAAAAAATTAATTGACACTTCTCACACCTTCTGACATATGTATAAGAATCTTTGAACATGCTTGACGAGTAGAAAAAATTGCGGAGAATTTTGAAAGTAGTGACTGAAGAAGAAAAGTGTCTCCCATAGGATTCCTCATGAAAGGTTTTTAATAATTGCACCTATTGCTCCTTATTGACACATCTGAGGAAAGTTCCATCAACACCTCTTTTGAACAATGCACCCTGCCATATCACATATTTAGCTTCTTGAAGTCTCAGATTGCATCTTTCTTTTGGGGTTAACTGTGTAAGGTATTCTCCATAAGTCAAATAATATGTTATATCACAGAACCAAGGATCAGTCAAACTAGCCAATAATGTGTGAGATACCCCATTCCCAAGCTCTTCATTCTATTTTGGATTCTCGGCTCTGAATTTACATAATCCTCTTCCTCTAACCAGTTTTGTGGGTTTTATTGTTAGATCATATTCATGTATTTTAGTCACCCATGCTGCTCTTTTTTTCATAGCTATTTCTTGTTGCATGAATAAGCTTTTTACCGCAGAATCAGGAACAAATACTATAGAGTGTGAATGAATAATATAAAACCTGAACTGTTTGACAACTGCAAAAGCTTGATTTTCAATTATTGAATACTTCAGCTCATGCTTTTTAAGAGGGGTACTCATGAAAGAAATTGGTGCTTCATTTTTTGAATTAGTCTTTTGAGTAAGTATTCCTGATAATGAATGGTTAGAGGCATAGCAATAAATAATAAAATCATTTTTATAATCAAGATAAACTAAAGAAGGGGTAGTTGCCACAACATTTTTTATTGCATTGAATGCTTCATTACTAGATTTGGTCCATTTAAAGGGTTTTTTTTCACTCATCATACCCACAATATGTCTAGTCAACTCAGAAAAATCTCGCACAAATGCTCGCAGAAATTAATCTGACCAAAGAAAGATTTTACCTCAGTCCTAGTTAACGGAAGACTTAGCTGTTGAATAGCTTTCACTCTTTCAAGATCAATTCTAATCCCTTCCTTAGAAACTATATATCCCAATAACTTACCTTCCATTACACAAAAGATAGAATTTTTGGGAATAAGAGAAATACCATGGTCTTGACATCTTTGAAGAACAAATTAGAGATCTCTGAGGTGGTGTTTTTGTCTTCTAGAATAGATTGTTAGATCATCAAGGTATATAACAATAATTCTATTCTTCATGTCATCAAAAGAAGAATCCATAGCCCTCTAGAAGGTTTCGTTGACATTTATCAGACCGAAAGGCATTCTATTATATGAAAATGCTCCCCAAGGTGTAATAAAAGCAGTTTTATGTTTATCATTTTCTGCCACACTGACCTGATTGTATCCCAAGAATTCATCAAGCATTGACATGATCTTAGATCCAGCAACAGTTTGTAAAACATGTCTGATCTTTGGTAAGGCATAATTGTCCTTTAGGCTTGCTTGGTTTAGGTTGCGAAAATCCATGAAGATCCTTATTTCACCATTCTTCTTTCTCACTGGGAAAATATTTGCAATCCATGTTGAGTGGTGAATTGGGTATATGATTGTTGCCTTCAACATTTTTTCCACCTCCCATAGTATAGCTTCTGATACTTTGGGATTATAACTACGCAACTTTTTCCTAAAAGGTTTAGATTCTGGTTTGAGGGGTATATTATGACTAAAACTCCCACCTCTGAAATCCTTTAGGTCATTATAATTCCAAGAAAAAACATCTGTATAGGTAGTCAACAATGCTTGGAGTCTTTCCTTTTCTTGTATAGATAGAGTCCTACCCACAGATATCCACTTAGGCTGTGTTTCATCTCCAATATTGATTTTTTCATATTCTTTCATTGCTTCATGGCATGGGCTTCCTTTTCTTGAAATATAGCCATCATCTCTTCTAGAGAATAAATTTTCAAGTGAAATCAAGCCTTTAGGAATCTTATTACCTTTTAACTAAACTATCTCCTATGATGACTATGTTTCAGAATCGGGTTCTTCATATGTTTCATTTGATCCCTCAAAATAAGTAAATGCAAAAACCTCTACACATGCCATAAAGTCCTTTATACTAGCATCATCTTCAAACACTTGTAAATGTTCAACATTGTCAAGAACTGCAGGCCTGTAAATCATCTCTATTCTATAAGTGTCTATTTTGAAATTGGGGTGAGGAAGCAATAAGGAAGCCGAAAAAACTAAAGAGTCTACCCTTGAATTTAAACTTCTTGAGATAGCTTCTATAGAAAAAGCATCAAAGGCTTCAATTTCATTCCAAATCAAATCTCTATAATTCTTTAGACATTCATTCTTTACTATGAACTAACCTTTTACTTGTTTGACTATCAGCTCAGTATCTCCTCTTGTAACAAGAATTTTGATCCCATGAGCCTTCGCCTCTTGCAGGCCCAACAACAAGGCTTCATACTCAGCAGTATTATTGGTGTTCTTAAAATCCAGCTTGAAGGAAAAAGGAAAGCATTCTCCATCAGGGCCTTTAAGCACTACTCCAGCTCTTGATCCAACATTAGCACAACTACCATCAAATTCCATTGACCAAATTTTAGTCACCTCATCCCGAACCTTTGAAATAGGGGAAAAATCATTAGACATGATTAGATAATTCCCAAATTTTCACTCTTGATATAAAATCTAAGCTTTTGGGATATCAAAAGGAAAGACTGTGTACTTATTCTTTGCCTTAGGTTCCAACTTAACCTTCTTCTTTCCTACAGGGATCACTACTTATGACCAGTCCATCTTAATTTCCCCACCCATATCTCTACAAAAGGTCCTACTCAAAAGCATTCCATATCTTGCTGGTATATCGGCCACAAGAATTATTAATTTTAATCTCTTATCTGGATGAGCAGCTAGGGAAGCCTATGCATCTTTTACTTGACCTATCAGAGGACCTGTTTACCATCCACTGAATAACACCTTCCAAAAGTCTTTGTCAAAGTAAGGCCAAGGGCTTTAGCAACTAAATACGACATAATGTTATCAGATGCTCCTAAATCTATGCTACAATTGCTCAATTTAAGGCCATTAAGGAGCAAGGAAATATAGAAAGGTTTAGGCTTTTGGGTTTCATGTATACCACAATTGGTTTATGAAGTAGAGGCATTAGATGAATTGGTTTGGTCTACATTTGTAGGAGGAACTACTAAAGGAGGCTGAACAAATGAATTAGTTTGATTGGTTGTACATTGATTAGCATGGGAAGAATAAGGAGATTCACCCTTAACGTATTTAATTAATTTGTCAAATTCCTTTGGGTTCAACCTTAAATACTCAACAGGTGAGATTTGGATAGCAGAAGATTTGGAAAACTAAACTATATCAAATGACGAGACTCGTGCATCTTTTTGCAAAATTTTGAAATCAGGGTTTTTCACACTTGAAGGAGGTGTATTACTTATAGGTTCTTTACTCTTGATAGCAGTATTTGATGTCGGTGGATTGTATTTAGAAGACTTATGATTGTGAGTAAGCATGGCACATGTTGAATCTTCAAGAGTGACTAAAATATCTCCTCTTTTGGAGTCTGATTTATATTCTAGGTAAAACAAGTCGGTGTTGCCAAGTCGCTCTTGAGTCATTTCTTCTACCTTCACCTCTCCTAATACATCTTTAGTTGCTTCCATTTGCACATGTCTCATCATATCTGAGCATGTATCACCATCATGATCTGTTGTTAAATGAAAAGAACACATAACCCCTTCTCTAGATGGAGCTTCAAGAGCTAGTCTAGGTTGAGCTAAGGGTAAAAGAGAAGTTTTACCATGCCACTGACCAGGCTTTTTTCTATTAACATCTTGATATGCAGGGGAGTAAGTTGATCCTTGTTTTGGAAATTGTCTTTTCAAAGCAATCATATCATTCATTAGCCTTTGAACAATTGGATTTGAAGAAGAAGTAGAGGCTTGAAAGTGTGGATCCTGAAGGTCTTTCTTCCACTTACTCGATGTAATCAAATCATCTTCTAACTCAGTCGCTTGACTTTGAGAAGCTATTAAGTCTATTGGCCTATTCCTTCTGAGATGAAAACCAATGTCCAGAGGCATGGAGTTTACAAAAAAACATTGTTGGTTTTCAAGGGTCGGTCTTTTATCAGTAGGAATCTTGTGAATAACTTTGTTATACTGGGACACGTAATCTCTCATTGGCTCATGAATTTCTTTTTTCATTTCTGCAAGTTGTGCTAATAAAGAATGATCATCATCAACACTTTTGAAATAGTTTTCAAAAGTGGTTTTCATGGACTACCAATTAGTTATGGACCCTGTAGGTAGATGACCAAACCACTCCGTTGCTCCTTCTATGAGAGTTTGAACGAAGAGTCTAACCACAACATATTCATGTTGCACTGCTAAAATACTAGTGGCTACATTAAATGAATTAAAATGTTCTTCCACTGATACTTTTCCATCACCAGAGAATTTTGGAAGAACGTCTTTAGCTCCTGTAGGAAGAGCATGATGACTAGTTAAGGCTAAAGGACCTACTGTAGCACCCCACAGTTGCACCATGATAACTGGTGGAAAGATAGTTACAAGTTGAGGGGCTTGAATGCCAGATAAAGTAAGAGCTTGCCAAATGCTATTAGACGTAGAGATGTCTGGTGTAGTTCTAGATGGGGAAGGGGGTCTGCTTTTTTCTTTCACTAGTACATTTGACCTTATTTTTCTACCAAAATTTTTGACCATCAAATAAAAAGGTTTTGGTTGGTAGGATTATAGAAGGAAAACTTTCATTTTTTTTTAATCCATGCCTGTGTTGGTCAAAATTTTGACTAGTACTTGTAGGTCAAAATTTTGACCAACATGGGCATAACTTGAAAAAAAAAGATTTCATTTCTCATTTCATTATTATGTGGCACGATGAATTAGATCAAGGGTTGCACCATGCAAAGGAGGACCACCTGTAAGGATTTCCTTACCTTAACCTACGGTATGATTGGTTTTTTTTTTCAACTTCAAATTTTCTCTGGATTTTCCTTTAAGTTATTGAAGATCTAGTTGGCGGGGTGTCTGTACTCGCGTGGAAACCGTGAGAAAACATATTTGAATTCAAAGAGTCATAGAATTCAAAGAGTGGCCCAAACATATTTGAAGAAAAAAACTTCTACACTGTCATGTTGGAGGTTGTTGTCGATTTATTAGAGTTAAAAAGAAACTATGTAATGGTTTACAAACATTAAACAAAGAGTTTTCTCTGCATATTAGGATTGTCCCGTGGAATAGTGAATACAACATTGAGTCTATATGTTTGATTGAATGTGATCTTGGCTAAGTTATGACTCAGGAACATTTCCTTGCATTATATTTACATGTTTTTGCAAACATTACATTATTTTTGTTGTTAGTAAAATCAAGAAATTGACTAGTGTTAGGAACGGGATTGGTTTGAAGACACACTCAGGGAGTTTGGGATAGAATTATCCTTCATTAATGGACTCTCCCACCCCTTGTGACTACTGTGTTTGGATGGGAGAGATGTGATTTTGTATCATATCCTTATGTTTAGTATATTATGTAGGGAAGGTGAGAAGAAGCAGTGGTAAGCCTGGTGAAGTCACAATGAAGGGTGCACTTGGTAAGCACCAGTTATGGTTGGAAGATACCCGATGAAGAGAGGGGGTATTTGATGGTTGGATATATCTATAGGAATGTAGTGTAAGGTTTCAAAACCAGTATTATGGTTGTGACTTGTAGGAGAAGGTGATTTCTACAAATCCCTAGGCTATTGACCCAAAAAGTGAGGGTTTAGTGAATAGATAAGTGGACGAGCGTGTGTGAGAAAACAAAGTTGAAAAATGGTTGTATCCTACCCTTTGGAAAGATTGTTTGTGGTCATGGAACCCTATTTTCACCATCTTTAAGGATCTTGACCATATAGATAGGACAACCATAAGCAAGGAATCAGAGACCAGATGGACAACTTTCTTTGTTGTTTTGGATAAGACATGTACCTTGGTTTTGGATTCAATGTATTAATATAACTAGATTATACCTTTATTTATATAATTGATGGATTTATCTTTCAATGCTATCCAACCTTACATAGTTGTTGATACCATTTTCAATATGTTATTGTAAGTGATGGCACCAAATGAAAGAGGACTCCAAGTTTCACGTCATGTCATGCCATATTATTTCATATGCATCCAAGTTTGAAACTACGATGCTCAGCCATTATTAGTAATATTTTATGTTTGTTTGGTGTTTACTCTCATGCCCATTAATAAATCTGAAATTTTTAGTTTTGTTCCCCTCGATTAAGCCGACTGCATCAACATATTACAAGACAAAATGAGAAAGCATTAGTCGATTTTCACCTTAAAGTGTCAAGTTCAAATGTTATTTTTCACTTTTGTGAGGTTGAGAATACTAAATACTAATAGTATTATATGGCCTATTTCTTTAGCCTCAATTTTATGTATTTTAGTATATTTAGTTTTTATTTTATTTTTATATAGATATAGATATAGATGTTTTATCTAAGAATGTGTAGTATTTATCATTCATTTTATTTTATAAAAATAATACTAATTATATAAAAATTATTTCAAAAACACATTAACAAAGAGAGAATTAGTGAATTATTTAGCAATCAACAATATTGTGGTTATAATACAATTATAATTTCTTATGCCAATTCTATCTAGAGAAATTATGATAGGACAACTCCTTGTAGAATCACAAGTCTACAATATTTTCCAACTATCTTACACATTTTACATAAAATTAGATATTTATAAATACATCATAATACATATTTTATATGGCATCAAGCATAATCTCAAGTGAGAAACCCCTTTTGCATGAGTGCATAATAAATAATACATTAGGATTTGTAAAATATTTGAAACAGTCTCAACATTCTCTCCCATGTTATATACCTTGCAAGAGAAAAAGAGAAACACTAATAGCCAATAAAGTACTTGCTTAAGATAGAATTGCACATAGCTTCACTACCCTATCGAAACTTCTTTGTGTTCACTAGATTTCTCAAATATCTACAAGATTCACACAAATTAGTTACCTTCTCCAAGATAACTCTCTTGTCCTCCCCTTCATCATGAATAAAATGAAACTAAGCATTGATATATACTCCATTCACATGTGAAAAGATTGATTCATTGTGAATTTGATAGTACTTTGACTATCACAATTAATCCTCGTGGATCCTTGACATAGGGTAGTGCAGCATTTGAACATAATCTCTAAAGTTAGATTGCCTTCTTGTAGGCATAGATAAGATGTAATATTTTTGCATATATCATGAAAAGGATGACCATAACTTGTTTAGTCATGTAGTTGATTGCACCACTAAATAGAAAACACATAACCACTAGTCAACATCCTATTGCAAACATGTCTCTCATGCAATGTATGTACAAATTCTTGAATCTCTAACAAGTGCTACATCTCCTCAAGTTGACACTATTGCAAGTTACACTAGCACTACTATGTCTACAATTTATTTGTAGTATTGATACTAAATTTTGTTGGCTATAATTGAGTTATAGTACAAATTATAATAAAATGTTGAACACTTCATATATATTTACCATAAATATTTGAAATCTATTGACTATTATCATGTATTTCCTACTAAGATTAGCCATAAAAGTTGCTCAATAAATACTCACTATTTGGATAATGTCTAGTCTAATGCAAAATAGTGTATACAAGGTATCCAAGCACACTAGCATGAGGTACATGAGTTATGTCCATCTCACTAGATATAGATGTGCATTGTTCAATTGAATGATATATTCCCATAAACATGTGAACTCTTATTAATCTACAAAATCTCATGTTAAACAAATGCAAAATAAATTCAACATGGTTCCTTTAACACAACCAAAGTTAAAATTAAATTATCTATATCCATAAGATAAACTAAGTAGCCTTCATATATTTTATGTCAAACTACTATTAAACTGACTGTACCCTGCCAGTCAATGTCTCCAGAATATCAACCAAGGCACTAGACTTAAATACAATAAAAAAAATAAAGTGCAAGAGTGGAAAGATAAATGGAATTCAAATAAATGTTCCTACATCCAAAACAATCCAAAAATCACGTATCAAATAGTCATTTGGATCCAGTTTCTTAACTGTACCCGTGGAATTAGTGAAGAAAATTACAGAGAATACTTTGTTTTATTTGGATGAAAATTTTTTACATTGTGTGGTCCACTCACAACCAACTCTATATGCCCTTGGCACATGCCTACTTCCCACCAAATAGTCTTCTGAAGCCAGTTACCCTCCTGCACAACTGTAACAGTCAGTTATATGATTGTTACTAGTTAGTTACAACTAAGGTTTGTTGTCTAGTTGACACTAAAGTGTCAACTTAGACAACTAATAACCACTAAGGTGTTCATATCTTTGCATTATCCTTCTTAAAGGTCTATAACCCTATCAAACACCTTATAACTTCCTAAATCTCCCTACAAGCCTTACTAGCCTAGTTTTGCCAATATGGGAAAATCACATACTTCGGCACTTTTAGCACTTTTACAATATTTTATTGGCTTAGAGGCCATATTACATTTTTCATAGACTTTATAGGTCTTTAGATCCCCTCACTAGACTAAGATCAACAAGATGACCCTTAATGATCCCCCTAGGTGCATTCTTGAACTTATAATGCCATTCACCTCTATTACATTGTCTTTATAGTTTTAGGCTCATTACATTAAAATGTATCAAATACAAAATGGACCATAGGTCCAATTACATTCATATCTTGATCTTCCTAGCTAGATCATTAAACCTTCATGATTCAAAATGACTCTCTTCTCATGCTTTTGCCAGGGTTCCCTGCACCATACTCCCAAGGATCAAATCAATCCAAGTCTCTTTGGATTGAGGAGTTTCTTCCTCTTCTGCCAGTCTTTGTCCACCTCTTGTTGAGGACCTACAAAAAAATGGTATCCTTTGTTCATTTTCTTCATTCCCCTACAATCAAACAATATGTGCCAAGCATAAAATCTTGCATCCTTCATGTCATAGATGTCTACAACATCACCACTTGCATAAGCCTCAAGATAAAATCCCTATAACCCTTCCATAACAGTGTTAGAAATAAAAGCAATCAAGTCTTTAATATTCACTAAAATAAATGTTTGGTACTTCACTCCTTCCTTCATTGGGTTCACTACTTCATCCTCCTTCTCACACACTCCTTGTGAGATCTTTGTCTTTGTAGAAAATGCTGATTTTAAGGTCTCTCCATGAACATCCTCTCTTTCCTCTTCATGCCCCTATTCTAGGCACTCTCTCATCACTCCACCCTTCTCTTTCCATTCTTCAACTATGGCATCTAATTCATCCCACAAATCTGTCTTGTCTTCAAGACTTGGACTACTTGTCTCCTTGCCCATTTCACTAGTTTGTGTTGGTTTCCCATAACCAACTCCATGAACTCTCTCAATGAGTTCTCTCTATAGTATATTCCTCTCAGCAATAAGTGAATAGATCATGAAGAACATATGGTGAAAATTTGACAAAATCTGTTATGTTTTCTTTTTTTTGAAATTTGGTCAATGGTACATTTTCTATTTAAGAGTCCCTGAGTGATTTGAATATTTTGTGGTCTAGTGAGCATGATTTGTGTGTGTATTTGTAAATCTTGTAATATTTTATTATTTTTTATTATATACAAGATACTGCTAATACTTGTATGTTTACATTTTGTATATTTATAGCTCAAATAATCACCCGTGGAGAAAGTCCACACCTGGCAATATGAACCCAGAACAAAATAATGAGACAATTGCTAGATTGTCGTCTCAGTTCCAAAGAAATGTTGATAAATGTAATTGTCCTTGCAAAAAGTGTAAGGGCTTAAAGAATCAAAGAATTCTAATCACAACAACCCAGAGTCATTGTAGGCAACATGGTCACATTGAAGGGGGCACGATTTTCGTCGATTGGTGAATGTGGATTTCTAACTGGAGGAACATGGAGGTGTGAATATCCAAGCCGAGGATAACGCTCCCATGGAAGAAGATGATCCTATGGAAAATAACACAATTGTAGATGATGGTATTGGCATAGCTGATAATGTGCCAGAGGACATGATTGAAGAAGATGGTATTGGTGTAGCTGATCAAGATGATCATGATGATGGTACTAGCACATCTGATAATGATGATTAATATGGTCTTCATATACCTATACTTGATAAGGCATGCGAGCCCCTATACCAATGCTCCCAAACAACTCTTCTCTCCGCTATAGTTTTATTGGTGAACTTGAAGGTTATGAATGGTTTATCCAATGTAGCAATGTCATGTATGCTAAGGTATTCCATTTTTGTCATCTTCAATGTTAGGATACCATTACTATTCATTATATTAACAGTTCACATTTGTTTTTGTAGGTGAGTTTTTGTTACCACCATCAAACATTCTTCCTAGTTCATACCGAGAATTATCTACCATTATGAATCAAATTGGAATGAAGTATCACACAATACATATATGTCCCAATGATCACATTCTATATCATAAACAACATGAATTTGCAACAGAATGCCCTAATTGTCATATTAGTAGATATTGGTAAGATCAAATAACAAAAAAGGTACCTCACAAGGTTCTTTGGTACATTCCCATTATTCCACATCTTCAACAATTATTCAGGTGCACTAGCTTGACATAATTTATAGATTACCATGCACGCAATAGAAGTCAAGATGACATTATGTGAATGTCTGCAGATGGTTCTACATTTAAAGATATAGAAACAACATGGCCACACTTTAAAGAAGAACCTCGTAATCTCAAGCTTTCATTGGTAGCGGACGGTGTCAATCTATTTGGAGATATGAGATATGTTTACTCAGTGTGGCCTATTTTTGTTATTAACAATAACATTCCTCCTTGGATGTCCATAAAGAGGGAGCACATAATGTTGTGAATGATTGTACCAGGTATTTTTTCATTTAATAGTTATGTAAATTAGTTTATAAACACCACATCAAAATGGTCATAATAATTATGTAATGTTTTTGTTCATTCAACTAGGTAAGTACCAAGTTAAAGATATGAACATGTATATTGAGCCCCTTATCGATGAGTTGTTGAAGTTATGGAATGGGTTCACTATGTATGACATATCTAGACCAATAGGACAAAGATAATTTCAATTCCATGCAATGCTTGTATGGACAATACATGATGCCCCTGGGCTAACTCATTTTTGTGGTATGTTATATATTGTTATGGTCACGTATTTTTTGTATGTTATAGTGCTTACACATTATTGTTGTATGTTTAAGTTGTGCATGATAATTGTACATGATCCAATTGTGCGGTATCTTTTAGGTCTTCAGACAAAGGGTAAATTTGCATGTCTAGTTTGTGGTTCGAAGATGAAATCTCTTCATTCAAGAGGTTTAGGAAAGTAGGTGTTCGATGAGTTTAGTTCCTTTATCCACAATAATCATAAGTATCGAATTATCGAAAAACATATTTTTAATGGGAAAGAAGTGACAACATCACAGCCATGAAGAATGACACCTTGTCTATGGAAGTTGGAATACAATAGACTAAATCACTGAGGTAATGTCATTCCATCTAATGATTTTTGTTTGAAATATTTTGTTATTGTCTTTTATTTACTAATGATGTAATTAATGCTCGTGAAGGTCATCAAGGCATCAATGACCAACTTCCTAGAGGAATAAAAAGTTTCCTAGTCAATTTAGTAGGTTGTCGTACTACAAGGATCTCCCAATCATGCATTTGTTTTATGCTATGCATATTGGAAATAATGTAACAGAGACACTATGGAAAATATTGGATGGAAGATGTGACAAATAAAAAATTGCCAAAATTTGTAATGACATTCATGAATCCAATCATGCACTGAAAAATTTCATTAAATCAAATAGAAATGGAGACCGCATAAATATGAGTGCCCTTCTTTGGCTATTAACTGAGCATAAAAGTGATGTATTAAAAAAGTCATAAAAAAAACAAAATTTCCAACAAGATTTGTTGCAAATATAAGCAGTCTTGTATCAAAGAAAGGTGATTTTGGGCCAGGGTTGAAAACACATGATTGGCATACCTTCGTCAAGGTAAGTCATGTTCTCTATTTACAATATATTTATAAAATTGCATGTACTTTTTATTGTATTATTTTACAATATATTGAAAAGATCATTTTTTAATTATTACAGTACATCCTACCTCTATCCCTCCCACACCATTTTGACAATAGTGTTAGAAAAGTTATATACGATCTTGGAAAATACATAAGGTTAGAAGTGATATTTCTTAGACTTGTTGTATAAATATTATATTTATGACTTGCTTTACTTTTTATGTAATTTATTGTATATTTTTTTCTAAAATCTTGTTTATATGTTCTTGCGAGTTGAATCTCTTTTAGGTGGTTATCATCTAAAAAAATTGATAAAAAATATATAAAATATTGGAAGAGAAAAATTTCCCAGCTTATGTGTGAAATGCAAAAGTGTCTACCTCCAACTTTTTTCAATGCTCAAGAACACTACCTCATACATCAAGTTGAGGAGATTGAATTGTGTGGACCTATACAAACTAGGTCAATGTGGATGTTTGAGATGCAATTGAAATTTATGAAGGGCTTGGTTCGAGAAAGAGCACATACTGAGGGTTCTATGGTGGAGGGATATATGGTATACCAAACCATGGTGTACATTAGTGAATATCTTCCCAAGTTTGCAGCAAATATCCATGTAGATCGCATTTGGGATCCCAACTCTATTAAAAAATTTGAAGGGGAGTATTTGATGGGGAAAGGTAGACTGAGGAAAGTGAGAGGTAATTATACGATGTTATTTTAGTTTATTAATTCTGATAGATCTTCAATATAAGTTATTTCTAAGCGGTCTATTTGTTTTCTTTACAATTGATCGTGAGTGGGATGCACTACATTTGTATATTGTAAACAATCTTGATTGGATGATGGTATGGATTCAACAATCTCAAGAAAATGGTTTTTCATTAACATGGGATGGTGTTGCATCATTGGTTAAAGAAGCTCATCGTAATGGAGATGTCAATGTTACACCAATGGTACTTGATCTAGCATATGGTTTAAGAGGTAGAAAGGTATATATAAGTTTACTAACCATGACCCATAAGTTTAATATCAACTCACAGATCAATGCAAATAAGCATGACATGTTTGAATAATTGCAGATCAAACACCAGAAAGCTATGTACAACCATGGCCGTAAATTTTACATAAAAAAGTTAGATCACATGAAGAAAACTTGTGATTCTGGGATAAGTGCAATCTTCGAGGTCACTAATATTTCATCTACAAATGACATACATCCTCAACAATCTAAAAATTGATACTATGGAATTTTGGATGATATACTTGAGTGCGACTTTAATTCATTCAAATTAGTTCTATTTCTCGTCAAATGGTACAGGCTACGGCTGAATCAAAATGATCCTGATAGGACTATTATTGAACATGATAGTTGATTTACAATGATTAATACAAGGTCATTTGAGCCAGTTGGAGATGAGCCCTATGTTCTTCCAAGCCAATGTGAGCCAGTGTTTTACTATGGCATTCCACATAAACCGGGTTGGTCATTTGTTGTTAGACATGATCTAAGAGGAAGGTTGGTAAAGTATAATGTGATGGAAGAAGAAGATATTGAAGAATCAAAAGATGAAGCAACTGATGATCACGAATGACTATTACACAATGAAGAAGAAGAAGAAGCAGAAAATGATGATGATTTCGATGATGCTGACGATGATGATTCCAGTGATGTTGACGATGATGGTGATGATGGTGACAATCATGATCATGGTGATGAAGATGGTGTTGATCAAGGTGATGATGGTCATGATAATGGTGATGAAGATGATGATGATGATGGTGATGAAGATGGTGGTGTTGGTCATGATGATGATGATCAAGGTGACAAGTACGATGATGGTTGTGATGATGATGATGATGATAGTCATGATGATGACATGGATGAGGAGGATGATCAATAACATGATCAATGAAATGTATGTCAAGGTATGATCAATGCCACATATGAGGTATTGATTTATTCATAGAAATTTGTTTGACTTGTATGTTTGTATAATTAAGTTATTATGTGTTGAACTCTAATGTCATGGAGTATATTTTGCATCATGTAAATTTTATCTTCTATGTAATGTTTAGCTTAGATATCATGTAATTTTTGGCTAACTTAAGATAAATGATTTAAATATGCAAAAAATTTAATGCCTTTGACATGGATCAACAGGTATAATTTATTATTTGGTTTCCTTCTCTTTAGTCGGAAAAATATATAGATCCTACTATGTCTCTCATTTGATGGATTGCAAGTATCACCAAATAGGTATTTGTCTGATCTGTCTTCCTCAAGTGAGGAAAATGTGGGAGTAGAAGAAAAAAGTGAGACATCTAGTAGGTCTAAAATAGGGAGATCAACTAGAATTTAAAAGATTAGAAGAAAATTCAATAAACAAATGCAATTTTTCCTTGCTGGGGGGGGGTCATGTTATTATGATAATGAGAACAAAGGTGACAGGTTGGTTCCCTTAAGGTACACACATCTTCAGAAAGAATGGTGAATAGATGTAAAATGGATTCACCTCTATTCAAATGTAAAGGAGGAAATATGAGATCTATTTTCAAAAACCTAAATTCCCCAAAGAAAACATCCGATTTGATCAACGAAAAGGTTAATGCACAATTGAATCAATTTTATGGAAAAGAGTAGGAAGAGAGAGTAAATCTAATATTTCCCTAAATGTGGATGATTATGCTTGGAATATGGAATAATTGAAATACAAGTACTAACCTCAAAATTAAGGCAGATCTGGAAAATGTTGAATTCTGGTGTCTGTGTACACATTCGGGAAAATCTGAAACCTATCCTAGACTGGAAATGCTGAGACAGAGAAAACCCATAAATCTTTCCTCAAGATGGCTCAGCTCGGGTTTGACCCTCATAAAAGGTCAAATACCACATTCTTTATTTGAAGTCCGATTCGAATTCTGTTCACAGATCCTGGAAGATGGCTGAAAAGGGTATCCAAATTCACTCTCAAATCTAAAACTTTGTACCTGTACCTGTAAGAAAATGGGGGGTTTTTGTTGTATGGGGGGTTTGCTTTGGTCAAACCCCAATTTAGGAATTAACCTTGAAATTGAATTGAAATATATTGTGCATAAACAAAGTAATTGAAACAAATCACCTCGCTTATGTTGAAGTCCTTGTAGAGGATTCGAATCCTCAAATCCACAAGTAGGAATGCTTCAATGGATGTAGGATGTCTCAAATCAATGGTATTTGATCTTCAACACCAATCTTGAATTGATCTTTGCATATGAGAAGGCTTGAATGAATGGAGAAGGATGGATCATCAAAGGTGGCTCCAAAGAGATTGAATCCTTCAATAGCTAACAATGGATCTCCTTGATGGATGAATGCTTGAACACTTGAATGCTTGAAGACTTGCTTGCACTTGAGAGCTCTAGATGCTTGATTGCAAAACTTGATTGCTTGATGTGAAAATGAAAGAGGAAGACCTCCTTTTATAGTAATCTAGGGCACATTCCTCTAGATGGGCCACCTTGGAGAATTAAATCCCAATTAGGTCCTCACCTTTAGAAAATATACCTAGATTAAATGCAATTAAAGGATTTACCATCCTGAAACCCGAAATGGCCAACCTGAAAGTGGGAAATTAAATCTCCCGAAAGCCTGAAGCCCGAAGATTAAGGATTTGGAAATTTTGGAGAAAGGGGTCAGGGTCGAGCTTGACCCTGACCTAGTTAGGGTTGACCTAAGACATTGACCTTTTTCTTAAGTTGACTCAAAACTGAATTAGGAGGTCCCAGGGATGCCCAGAAACCTAGAAATTGATGCCAGAATAGGATAGAATGTCAGGAATAGACATAAAATCTTATGATTACTGAAATGAAGGCCAGGAGGATCCATTTCTAAATCCTACCTAGAAAATAGAGCCATGGAAGAGGGAAATTTAGGAGAATCCTTAAGATCCTAACCCTAATTTCACCTAGAATGAAGAAATCAAGTGTAGGGAAGAAGTGGAAAGTGGGGAGAACAGCCAAATACATGCAAAGACCCAATCAAGGTGCTTAACATGACCCAAAACTACTTACTTAGAGGGCTAAATGCTCTTATCATGGAAGTGCTTCCATTTTAAGATGATACATTAAGCCCCCACTTTAGCAAGAGTATGGACTCGATGCAAACTCTTGGTAAAGGAGATCAGAATAAAAAGATAATCTTATTGTAATCTAAAGGACAAAGAGAAACCTTAAGCCCCCAGAGACTCAAGTCTTCATCGACTCCTAGATCATAATAAGAGAGACATCTCTAGAGAGAGAAAGAATGTGTGATTACCTCGCCCAATGAGAAGTTATGTCCCATTGTGAATCACACAGGAAAATGGTGCAACTGGAAAGATGGAATTGAACCGCCTAGTGAATGTGGCTACTCACTAGTCAACCCATCAAGGATTTATCCTTAGGAATATTCTATTCCATAAGAATAAAACCAAAAAATAAAAAACAAAAGAGATCCAGTCTTAAGGACACTTCCGACCTTAAAGGATCACACTATATGTGTATTTGAAACTGGAGGGATCAAGAGATCCTAAAATATAAATTTGTGCTTTAAGGATTAATTACTAATCCAAAAAGGGAAAAGAAGTATCTTGAAAAATATGTGTGTATTGAAAAGTGTGTGTGTGCAATAGGTGAGCAGAGCATATGCCCCCATGTTAAAGTCATTGCTGACACTTTAACAAAAGCAATGGCTTTAACAGAAACATAAACAACTCCACTGATTATGTTTCCACGTCGAGATGCCCCTAAATGAAGACAAATCAAGGGAAATATCACAAAAACATACAGAGAACACAGAAGGGATCTACCTACCATGGGGTCAGTATGATCATAAGATAATATATATATATATGATATTATTGCAAATGAATTGACATCATTCCCCAAAGAAAGTAGAACTACAATCACAAAGGAGGAAAGATCACATAAGATATATGAAGGAGAATATTTTCGGACCATGACATGGAGACCAAAAAGAATTAGTGCTACCATATCTTGAATCCAAGTAGATTATACAAGGAAACATGTACGAACAATAGCATAGTTACAACATAACATTGAACAACGCATAGAAGAATAGAGATACATATAGAAGAATTTGAACAACAGTTTCAATTCCTTTATCACCTTGCACCAAATGAGTAACAAGGATCGTATAAAATAATCTAACAACATTTAGAAAACACATTACGGGAGAAGCACAGTATAGCAGGCAAACACACAACAAAGCTACCACGAAGGACAAGCCGATCAAGCATGCCGCCTACTCTCCCCATCTCGTTGTATATCATTTAGGGAAGGTGGGTAACTCACAAGAGGGACTATATCCAACACAGTAAGAATGATAGCCAGTTCCAAACAAGGATCCTCTTGAGAATCACTATGTTCGACACTAGGTGTAAGAGTTAATTGTGATGAAAGCATATCAGGTAAATCAATGTCAATGTCAATAGTCTCATATTCATCATTAACATCATCAGTATCATCGAGAGTATCTTCCTCATCCAAGATAATTAAAATAGGATCTAAGATATGAATAAAATCATCATAATCATGCATGTGAATATCATTATTAGTAACATCTTCTAACACATTATGTATAGGTTTATTTGAAGAAGGTAGAGATCTTTTAGCTTTAGCATGAGCACAACGCTTTTTACGACATTCATTAGCAGATCGGTTACATTTTGATTTATTTGAAATATGTTGAGAAATAGGAGGAAAAATCATGGGGTCCTTCACAAGTTCTTTAGGAAGATCAATAGAATTATTATCCATAGGAGGAACAATCACAGGATCTTTGATAGGTTTGGTAGAAGGAACTTGATTAACAGAACTAGAAGCCATAGTTAAAGGAGGTATCAAAGCTATAGGTAAAAGAACATGATTAAGATCCATAGGAGGTGAACTTAATTCAAATATTTTATGATGTTTATAAGCTTGATATGATTGAAAAATATTATCAGGTCTAGGAGGACATGAATTAGGTAAGGAAGGCCAAAAGAAATCTAGAGCAGCACAATCTCTAGGCCTAGAAGGTTGATATAGACTATGATTAATCATCTCCACTTCTCCATCATGAATGAACTTAAGACACTTATGGATAGGTGAAGAAATAGCATGGATGGAAGTCAATCAAGGTAAACCTATCTTAACTTGAAATTGATCAGAAGTAGGAACCACGACAAAGGTAGTGTTCACAATTTTTCCAAAAAGTTCAACCGGTAAAGTAATAGAACCAAATGATGGATAAAGAAAACCATTGCAAGTTTGAATCCACACATCCAATGTATCATAAAAGTCACATTGTAAAATTTTCATAAAAATATTTTCTTCAGTGATAACATTGACTAAGGAGGTAGGATCAACAAGACAACCACAAGTAGGTATCTGAGCAACCCTAGCAACAATGTAAAGGGGACCATCAGGAGCTTTAATAATCTCAGAGTCATCAAAGGTAATCAAAAGTTCTTGAGGTCTTTTATTCTTGAATTGTTGTCGAGGTTTAGGTTGAGGTTTCACTTTAGGCTTAGGTTTTACTTGAGGTGAAGGTGGAGATATAGACTGATCAACATGCTCCACTTGATTAACAACATGATTGAGATCATCCATCTTTGAATCATACACAATTTCCATACCAGATGGTTGAGAAATAGTATTAGTATTATGCGTAGGTAAAGGGTTCGTATAAGGTTCTGATTAGGAGGAGAGACAGATTGATTCCCACTACTATCCAGATTATCAACAAATAAAACCTTAGAATCAATTAGATCTTGAACCTTATGTTTTAAAGAATAACATCTCTTAGTATCATGACCATTCTGACGATGATATTGACAAAAAGCATTTTGATCAAAAGATTTAGATGCAATCATAATAGGTAAAAGAGGTCGAATAGGAGGTAAAGTAATCATATTAGCAGCTAACAACCTATTCATAATAGCATGTAAAGTTTCAGAAAGAGGAGTAAATGTACAATTTAATCAAAAAGCAGTGGATGCAGAAGTGGCATTATGAGATGCAACAACAACCTAATCAGCAACTGCATTTTCTTGTTTGTTTATCTTGACATAATTATTGAATTTTTGAAACTTGTTTGGATTAGGAGCAGCATCACTCTTATCAACTAGAACAGGAGCCATTGGAGTGTTGCTCTCAAATTGACTCACTTGTAATTGATAATGATGAAGCTTTGCACAAAGTTGTTGAAAAGAAGTAAATTCAGTAAGCAAAATCTTATCTCTAATATCCTTTTGCAAATTTGAAATAAACATACATTGAATATCAATATCAGGAACAGGATAGGATATTTGAGCATACAAATGCTTAAATCTACCAATAAATTCAGTCAATTTTTCTTTAGCACTTTGTTTACAATGCATTAAATTAGTCAATGACACTTGCAGGCCAATATTATTTTGAAATTGTTGAATAAAGGCATTAGCAAGCTGTGGGAAAGAATCAATTGAATAGGGAGGCAAGGAACAATACCATTGTAAGGCCTTGTCACGAAAGGTTCTAGTAAATAGTTTAGCTAAAATCCTATGGTCATGAGCATAATCACTACAAAGTATTTGGAATGTTATAACATGATGAATATGATCTCCTTTTCCAGTATAATTCTCAAGATGAGGCATCTCACCTTGCTAAGGAACAAGAGTACGAATAATATCCCGAGACAAGGGACTTCCCATGTCACATGTAGGAATACTAAACTTGTTTTGAGTTAAGGAAACAAGTTGTTGTTGTAAGGATGACATAGTTTGAGCCAAACTGATGATGGTTGAATCATTAGAGAAAATAGGAGTAGCAACATTAGATACACTTGGTAAAGTGTAAGAAGCTGCAAGAATAGAGGACACAACTAGAGGAACACTAGGAACTACAGTTGGAAGCGGATTGGAATAAGTAAAAGGAACATTATGATATGAAGGTTGTGATATAGGAAGGGAAATAGGAGGAGCACTCAAGGGAACAAAGGGAACCATCACAGTCACCAAAGAAGGAGTATAGATAGGAATACTAGGTAAAGGATTAGAAGGAGGTTCAACACTAGTGATAGGAGGAGTTAACCCTAAATCTTGAGCTTCTTGAGCTAAAGGTTTAACATTTGAATGCACAAGATGAGTAATACCACGCAAGAGGTTAACACCTTGATCACTATCATAGAGAACTTTCTTAAGAGCCTCTATAGCTTGAATGGAATCTTGATTATGGTTTTCTTGAAGAAGCCAATTACCCATTTTATCAAGTTCAGTGGAAAGTTTTTGGACATGTTCAGGAGGAACTCTTAAAGCATCATCCTCATCATGAGATGAGTGAGAAGAGTTTTTCTCCATAGGAGGATTGGAATTGTGAAGAATCAAGCTATCATCGGGGATCCTACGGAAAGGAGAAGAAGATTCAGGATCAAAGGCACCCATGAGTCTACAACTTCTTCTAACCGGAATGTTATAAGTAGGACTAGTGGTAGTAAAGCTCATAAACTAAATGAACTAAACTAAGAACACATAAAGCATGAATATGAAATCTAATTAGCATGCAAGATCAATCACAAAGGAAAAATCTAATACTAACAAGATAAAAGGAACACACAAGATAATGCAAAAGAGAGATCTAACACAATAGAGCATCTAACTCCACAAAAGAAAGGGGTAAGTGTGTCGGTCTCACCAAAATGAATAGATATAAAATGGATTCACCTCTATTCAAATGTAAAGGGGAAAATATGAGATCTATTCTCAAAAACCCAAATTCCCCATAGAAGAGATCTGATTTGATCAACCAAAAGGTTAATGCACAATCGAATCAATTTTACGGAAAAGAGTAGGAAGAGAGAGTAAATCTAATATTTCCTTAAATGTGGATGATTATTCTTGGAATATGGAATAATTGAAATACAAGTACTAACCTCAAAATTAGGGCAGATCTGGAAAATGTTGAATTCTGGTGTTTGTGTACACTTTCAGGAAAATCTGAAACCTGTCCTAGACTAGAAATGCCAAGACAGAGAAAACCTAGAAATCTTTCCTCAAGATGGCTTAGCTCAGGTTTGACCCTCATAAAAGGTCAAATACCACATTCTTTATTTGAAGTCCGATTCGAATTCTGTTTGCAAATCCCAGAAGATGGCCAAAAAGGGTATCCAAATTCGCTCTCAGATTTGAAACTCCACACCTGTACCTACAAGAAAATGGGGGTTTTTATTGTATGGGGGGTTTGCCTTGGTCAAAATCCCAATTTAGGAATTAACCTTGAAATTGAATTGAAATATATTGTGCATAAACAAAGTAATTGAAACAAATCACCTCACTTATGTTGAAGTCCTTGTAAGGATTTGAATCCTCAAATCCACAAGTAGGAATGCTTCAATGGATGTAGGATGTCTCCAATCAATGGTATTTGATCTTCAACACCAATCTTGAATTGATCTTTGCATATGAGAAGGCTTGAATGAATGGAGAAGGATGGATCATCAAAGGGGGCTCCAAAGAGATTGAATCCTTCAATAGCTAACAATAGATCTCCTTTATGGATGAATTATTGAACACTTGAATTCTTGAAGACTTGCTTGCACTTGAGAGCTCTAGATGCTTGATTGCAAAACTTGATTGAGAAAACTTGATTGCTTGATGTGAAAATGAGAGAGGAAGGCCTCCTTTTATAGTGATCTAGGGCACATTCCTCTAGATGGGCCACCTTGGAGAATTAAATCCCAATTAGGTCCTCACCTTTAGAAAATATACCTAGATTGAATGCAATTAAAGGATTTACCATCCCGAAACCCAAAATGGCCGACCCGGAAGCAGGAAATTAAATCTCCCGAAAGCCCGAAGCCTGAAGATTAAGGATCTAGAAATTTTGGAGAAAGGGGTCAAAGTCAACATTGACCCTGACCTAGTTAGGGTCGACCTAAGACATTGACCTTTTTCTTAAGTTGACTCAAAACTGAATTAGGAGGTCCCAGGGATGCCCAAAAACCTAGAAATTGTTGCCAGAATAGGATAGAATGTCAGGAATAGACATAAAATCTTATGATTACTAAAATAAAGGCTAGGAGGATCCATTTCTAAATCCTACCTAGAAAATAGAGCCATGGAAGAGGGAAATTCAGGAGAATCCATAAGATCCTAACCCTAATTTCACCTAGAATGAAGAAATCAAGTGCAGGGAAGAAGTGGAAAGCAGGGAGAAAAGCCAAATATATGCAAAGACCCAATCAAGGTGCTTAACGTGACCCCAAACCACTTACTCAGAGGGCTAAATGCTCTTATCATGGAAGTGCTTCCATTTTAAGATGATACAAATGGGTACCCAAGGAACTACATCCAATTAACACATATTTTTCTGTTAACGAAAAGATACATCACATAGCTCCATCTTCATTACATGGTTTGGGATATTTTTCCATGGATGGCATAAAGGTCAGTTATAATCAAGTTGGTGAATTGATGGAGTATGTAGGACCTTGTTACAATTATAATAATTGGATGCAGATTGTGCAATATAAAAAAAGTATGCATAGGTATGCATTGTCAGCAAATTATATACAATGCAAAGTAAATGATCAAACTAAAAGGCTCGCTATGTATATTGATGGAAGGCCAAAAGCAACAGGGAATATTGTAGGTTTTATAAATAGTTCTCGACCTGTGTCAACTAATAAGTGACCGAATTGTATATTTGAGGAACACGATGGAAATTGTGTATTTGTATGTGCGATAAAATCAATAAGTGCAGTGGAAGAGCTTCTGATAGATTAAAATTTGAATCGTGTAGATACAAAAAAATTCCCTATCATGGGACTGGTAAGTATAACATTTAAACCAATTGCCTCCAATTAATATTTGACTCCAATATACAATCTACTATTTTATTAAAAAAAAATTTGGTAAGTTTATTACTTTTATTTCACTATTGATTGCTAAGAATTACTAATCTTTGTCACAGGGCGACATGGATCCACCACAAGATACATGTGGGGATGTTCCTCACACACCTTCTTCATCAAAGGTAAACCTTAATTGGTGTAATTCTACAAATTATATAGAAATAAATGTCATATTATTATGTTCTTTTCTTTATGGCTTTGGAGTTATTTTGATAGAATTTTACTGATATTGATGTCACAACTTGATACTTATTGATAGGGAAAAGTAAAAATGACAACATATCAATTATGATCTAAAATTGAGGCAACATTTTTAGATGACATCGCATGTAGCACTAACCCTGTATTCATTGCTACTCAAATTCTAAATAAATATAGTAAAGAAATTCTTAACCTTGTCATGGAACCAAACAAAATTGAGGAGACAAAGGCACTCAAAGATGAATTGATGCGTAGAGTCAATTGTATGAATATAAGCAGTAATTAATCTTAAGAAATAGTTAAAGTTCAATAGATGTTTATATTTTATACTATCTTATGGATCATGATCTAAAATATGATGTGTTCTTCTTATAGGATTTTTTGACACCTGTGAAATGTGGTCAATATGGTGAGGGTTGTGTAAATAGTCCTTAAACTTTTAACCATTCATTTAACCTTTGTATGCATTATTCACTCAACTTATGTTTGAGATGCTTCTAGTACCCTATTTCATATTTTATCCATTACAAATGTCTTTGCTAACAATGTATTATCCAGCTCATGATGAAGTGCAAATGCCTTCTTCGATCAATAATCTGATATTGTCGTCTGCATTGTCCGCAACAAGGAGCTTGCAGACATCTTCCTCTATACCAACTACAATTGGTAAAACCTTGTTTTTCTATATTTTGTTATGTGCTAATCATGCATTGATTAATTTTCTTGTGTGAATTTTATACACTGCATGGACCTATTTTGTGCACTGATAGATACACCTACACCTAGTACAAGAACAGAGCTCAGTACTAGTGAAGCTCAACCATTTCCTGGATCAGCCCGTGTTACTAATACTGGTTTGTTTGCGGGGACATTATTGTTGAACAAGAAAATATGTTTCTGTTAAAAGTACCAAAGCTTCCAAGTGCTTTAAAATTGTTATTATTTACAGTGTAATTGTAGTTTACTTATACATAACTCATTTTGGACTGATAATCCCATGATGTTTTTGTAGGAAATGATGTTTTTTATGATACTCTTTTTGAAATGACATTGAAGCTATTTGGGCCCATCATACGTAAAAGGTACGTAGCTTCATAATATTGGTACAATATTTTTCCTATCTTCCATTTATTGTACTATATTAAAGTTATGATATCTAACAATTTTGTTTTTTCAAAAAAGGTGGAACGAACAGGATGCTGACTTAAAAATCGGCTCATTAAATCTTTAGAGGACCTCTTTGGAAATAAAACTTTTGACACTGCCATGATTCTTAAAAAAGCATCCAAACATATAAAGATTGTGAGGGACCAATATAGAAAGGCTCTAAAGGATAACCAAAAGTACGATCATCCTCCTATGATTCCACCAATGAAGTGGAATGAAATAATGAAATATGGAAAAGAGAAAAGGCTAAAGGGTAGAGGAATTCACCAAGAAGATGACAAAAGAAGGTATGTCATGATAGTATTAAGTAGAATGTAATCATGCACTAATTAGTGATCTTTGTAAATATATAATCTAACATGTTTCAAACTTTTCATAGACTGCAAGACACATCAAAAGCTACAGAAGCGAGATTAAAAAAGGTTGGCCAACACAAACTTGCGTCTAGTGGCTATATGAAACTTCACTCTTGACTTGTAAGTAGCAACATTGGAATTTCATATCAAATTTTTATATATAAGGTTGCAAAAAATTTTGTTTAATCAAATCATACATGCAAAACTGATGATATTAAACAAAAAATATATGGCACATAATTAAATGTAGAGCCCACAGATGAAGACAAAAGAATAGCCTTGTAGGAAGGCTATAAAGTTATGGTTGCACACCTACACCAAGAATTTGAAAGCCATAACAAAGAATCTGTTGCACCAAATGAGACACAGGTAAATTGGTCAAATGAAAGTAAATCAAATTGAATAGTTAATTTTGAACATAAATTGACTATTTCATGATAACAATGTGCATGACATTTCACTACAGCCTTCAAATCCTATCACAAAACCTGGGCATGATGAAGGCCATGATGTGCATCATAGTGGTGGAGGTATTAATTTGCTATTGGAAATAAATTACGTAATTATTAATATAATTTAACATCTTTAATAGCAATTGGCCGTGTAACCTTTTTTTGAATATTTTAGAGCATGTTGAGCATGTTGAGGTGGTGGAAGATCAATATGTTTTTGTACATGGTGTGGCATTGTCAGGTAAAGAAAAATGCATGTTATGTTCTACTAGTTAATGAAATACATGTAACAGTAAAAAAAAGTATGTGAATTTAACCCATTTACTTGTTATTGCATCATCATAATTTGAGATCACAACCACAAGAGGAGGAGGAATATATTGATGCTCCTCATAGCCTTTACCTTAAGAAATCTAAGAAAAACCCAAAAAAGAAATGATTTCTTAAAAATGCTCTTTGATAAAACTTGTTTGATTAACTTTGTTGGATAATGAAAGAATGTTGTTTTAAGCAATTATCTATAAATGTTGCGCATTAATGTTGAATTATATGTCATGTTAATGAATACTGTTATGTGTTAATGAATTCTTGATTAGTGTTGTGTATTATTGAATGTTATATCATATTAATGAATGTTATGTGATTGTATTAATTGAATGTTATAGTTCATAAATGGATGAATGAAGTGTGTAATTAAATATTAATGGGGAATTTAGATTGATGTTAGAGGGAGGGGGGGTGAGGCCAGATGAGCTTCCACCTTCACGTGGTTGGCCTTGTTAAGTAGATAATATTAAAGTATTCTCAAAACCAAGTGAAGCTCAAACTAACATACCTTCATTATTTAATCAATTTCATTTGTTCAAGGTCATTGCTCATAAGTGCATTTTGATTGTGTCATTGTCAGGCAACTATCTGTTAATTTTTATTGAGCATTTAAGGTTGTCATTAGTATCAAAGGATAGTAAATAGGTCAGTTAGTTACTTATATTGAGTTGGTCGGTAACCAGAAGTAAGATAGAGCAGTCGGTAAAGCCTTTACACCGAGCATCACACATTTTACCAAGCACCAGTGACTCCGACACCGATGGTCAGTAAACACCGAGCATCGCAGTATACACTGAGCAGTTTTTACAATGTTTATCGATGATCACAGAAAATGGCATAGTAATCTGAAATGGCACATTCTTCTATGCAGATGGTTACAACAGATTGTAAAATGGTTTACCAAGATTGAGGAGCATTTATTGTAAAAGATACTCATCAAATGTAATGTTTATCTTATTGTAATAGTTGATCTAGGTTAATTTTACACCGTAGATCTTAGGGTTATGATTATTTTTGTAACCTAATTTTTGCTAAAAGTGGTAAAATAGAACACTTTATATTTTGTATGTTCACACCATTTTATGGGGTTGGTGAACCAATATATATTAATCACAGAGCACTTGAAGTGATTGCCTAACTTCAAGACAATCAGTTTACCAAGCAGAACAGAGTACAGAGGATATCAGATTGAGCAGAATCAAAGAAGGCTACCGAGTAGAACAGAGCAGAGAATCATCACAGATAAGGTGATATTTTGATGAGCACTTATAGATCTATTTCAAATAATTGAGTTGTCAACTAGCAGATAATATCCTGTTACTTTCTGACAGTTGTGATAGAGTTTTTGATAAAATCTCTTAACAGAGTAGACTTAAGAGTCTTATGTAAATCTCTTAATCGAGTACACACTTCATTAGTGTTGTTAAAATCCTATAACTAGGTAGATCTAGCTGATCTAACATGTTACTCCTAATAGGGTAAGATCACCAGAAGTGATCAAAACTTGTAGCCTTAACAGACAAACCTTTTCTATCTGCAGTAGTGAAGAATTTGTGGGTGTCATCCCCACCGCAGTTTTTACCTTCTTACAAGGGTTTCTATGTTACCAAAATACTTGTGTTATGTGATTGTCATATTGATTTCATGTTGTTTACTTTCTTAAGTTAACTAGATGATTGATTTATGCAATTATATTCCAGTTATTTTGATCGGTTATCATAGTATACAGTTATAGATCTGAAAGGTTTTACAAGTAAAGTTTTTGTAGGCATTGATTCACCCCTCCCCTCTAAATACCTATCTCTCCTAATTCCAACAATTGATATCAGAGCTCAGTTCTCTTGTTGAACAGTCTAACCACTGAAGGGTAAAGATATAAGTCATGGAGAGATACAAGCTTGACAAGACTATTGAGAATCAGAAGATACAAATACAGATGTTTGTGGAACAGTATAAACAAGCCAAGGAAGAACTGAAGAAATTACTGGTTGAAAGAAAGAACCTTGCAATTCAGTTGAATGAAATTAGTGATCATGAAGAACCTATTGATGAAATATTTGATCATATTGGATCAAGCTCTGGAAGCATCTATGCCAGATCCGAAAGCATAATCTCTGACTTATCTGAAAAGAATCAGCATCTATCTAAACAAGTGAAAGCACTTCAAATCGGTCATGAATCTCAAATGGTGAGAATGGTGGAAATCATGAACAATGCTAGACGAGTTGAACAAGATTAGAATCTGGCTATTGAAGATCGAAGACTGATGACTGAACAACTCCAAAAAAAAGAAAGTGAAATACAGAGACTCACAAATCGACACTTCCAAGTATCAAATTAGATGATGACAGTTAATCAAGAAATGAACCGAGTAAATGGAGAATTATCAAGAAGACTTGAAGACGTTACAATACTTAGAGAAGATAATGAAAAATTGAGAAATGAAATAAAGATACAAAAGCAACATAATGAAATGATGAAGATAGCTGAGGACAGTTCTAAAAAGATTGATGATTTCCTGACCAATCAGAGAAGATTCAAAAGTAGAGCCAGTATAGGCTACATCGGTGAAGGAGAATCATCACAACAAGCTGAAAAAGTCAACAACAATCAAATTTAGAAACCTAAAGTGTTGACATGTTATCACTGTGGAAAACTAGGACATACATCTAATGTGTGCAAAAGAAAAGCACAAGGTAAATGTCCTGTCATTCCTAAATTCAATGGATATTGTTATTACTGTGGTAAGTTTGGACATCCATCTTATGAAGGCAGAGCTAAGAAGAAAGACATTGCTAATAATACTGCTGAGGAGAAAATATGCTGAACTTGTAATGAGCATGGTCACACTGTAAGGGACTGCAAGGCTAAAATGAAACAAGTCTAGACACTTAAAGAGAAATTGCAACGAAAGCCATATCAACCGAAGAGACAAGGTAACTCATATGTTTGGGATTATAATACATGGACTAATTATGTTGTATGTGGTCGGTATGGACATATTGCAGCAAACTATTACAGAAAGAGTCGGATTGGACAATCAAGAAATTGGACAAATGCAAGAATGGCATGTATGCACTGTCACAAGGTCAGTTATTTAAGCAAGAACTGTAGAGACCGAGCACCTGATGAAAACCATATATTTGAGAGTGGATATAACATTGTATAAATTATGAAGTTAAGGAACACAATGTGGAAGAAGGCATCAAATGAGAATGCTGAGTCAAGTAACACTATCAGTGAAACCTCATCCACTAGATTGGGGGACATCGGTACCTCCACTTAAGATGACAAAGGTATGTAAGGAACTGACATTTTTAAATGATAACATTTTACATACAGTTCCTTATATATGATGTACAAATACCAAATCTACATGAATAAAGATGCACTATGGTTTATGTGTTATGAGTTTACAAATGTCACAGTCAGTAAAAGGAGAAATGTGAGTTGGTTACCCGTCGGTAATCACTATACAAGGTTAACCAACAACAGTGCAAACCGATGAAGAAAGTCTATGTTAACTGAGAAAATGAAATTATACACATTACCGAGCTGACAGTTGTTTCATACTGAAAGTTAGGTCACGCATTTAATGCACTAAAGTTTGAGCAGGAATAATGAAAAATCTATAAATACGTGGAAATGGAGTTCATTGTTACATTGTGATTTCAAAGAAAAGAGACTTTACAGAGAAGAGCTCGAGCTAAAGATTTTTGAAAAGGATTCAAAGGTACTGTAGATCTAACCGACAACAATTCTTTGATGATATCAAGTAAGTTCATTTGCATACCAAACACTGGTTATCTATTGCTTTCTGAAACCCTAGAAACAATTTATGGCATCGACATCGACTGCAAGCAAATCACAAAACATTGAGGAGGAAGTAGAATTAATTGTAAGGGCACATTTTTTCGAGGAGAAATTCAAACCACATCCCAAGATTGCAGCACAAACAAATGATATGGGTGCATTTTCGAGTATTCTAGATAGGGTCTTGTTAACAGAAGACATTAGGGCCTATATTCACTACAAAATTGATGAAGTATGTGATTTTGAGACCATTGATGCTTATCAACAAGTCTGTGGACCGGATGGAAAGATAAAGTCCGAATACAAGAAGATTGGGGAGTCAGGGTTATTGTGTTTTACATACTTCCTGCAATCTTTCAAAAATGATTGGATAAGAATTGTGCTAAGCAGATTTCATGATGGGAAATTCTGGCTAGATAAACCTATTGAGGTCACAAAGAAGATTATCAATAGGGTTACTGGGTACCCTACAACTGACAAAGCCAAAGCCTTTTGAAGTTCATCTCGTCCTGACATTGAAAAGAACACTACAGCTCAATGGGACGGTAGGGCACTGAAAATCTCAACCATCAAAGATCCAGCGGTAAAATTCATAGCTCATGTCAGCAAGTATACGATATTTCAATCTAGTAGACCAAATAGTGTACCCTGCAGCACCGTGGACATGGAATATAAAATTGTGAAGAAAGATCACCAGGTAGATCTTGCCGAACTGCTACTACACCAAATACAAGATAATATGAAGATAATAAAAGCAAAGAAGTCCAATACATGTAAGTACAGATCACTGCTTGTCTGTACATTTTTCTATTTACAAAAATATGTACCTGGTATCGGTAAAGGAAATTGGCAATCAAACAAACTGATAACTGCACAAATTGGTGAAATGATGCAAAGTCTAGGAGATAATCTGAATAAGGAATTTAATGCATATTTCAAGGAATTTCAAGCAAAAATGTAACAGAGGAGTAGAATTCCAAGGGAATTAGTGAGAAAATTTGAAGATGACATATGTTTTGTAGTCAGCACAGACCACTCTATGATTAAGGCAATAGAACCGAGAACCAAATGGTTAGCACATATGGGATACGAAATGAACCATGATTTCTCTTTGAAATATATTAATGCATTGCTGGCATTACCAATAGATATCACTGCTAGTAGGTTTGGCATATATGAGGAAGCTAAGTCATGAATCACTATAGACATATAGATTGGAAAAATGTCTAGAAGGGTGAAGAAAATGAGAAAAGATCTCACAGCAAAATATGGAAATGCATCTGACTCATCTGCGGAGTCACCAGTTAAAGAAACAACTGAAGGTCAGTTACTATTGGCTGACAAGCCCTATGATAGTGAGGAGACCAAGTTAGACAAAGAAAAGGATCACACATAGGTTCCTCCCACCAATGTTGAACAGGAAATGCAGTTACCAGAACCTGAAGGAGTAAGGATACGTTCGTCAACTGCAGCACAGCACACCAAGAAAGAAGAAGCAATAAAAGTAACAAAAAGAAGAGCAGCTACACCAATGAAGAAATACATAAAGAGAAAGAACAAGAATGTAGCTGAGCCACCGAAGAAAAAGAGGAAATACATAAGAAATAAGGAAGATCTAGAGGATACATAAACTGAAAATGATCCTAATCAATTCAAGTTAGTTCATAACAAGGAAAGTACAATAGAAGAAATAATTGAAGATATAATTGAGAATGGAAATCTTATAGATCCAGGCATAGGTAAATTTGAAAAAATGTCAATTGAGGACAAGACAAAGATAGAACATGCTATCATCCAGATGATGATTAGGTTCAAGAGAGTGCCAATGGAATTCTCATGTCAATTATTGAAGGAACTTGATGAAAAAATAAATGAGAGATGGGTTATTGCACTAGATACAGAGAAAAGGAAAAGAGAATGTTCATTAAGTCATGTAGCCTCACACTTTAGCTATGCTGTTGTAAGTGAATACATGACAAAGTATCGGGCTAGATTTCTAGTCAGGAATAGGGCTATGCAGATCATGGATGAGAATGTGGGTGATATGGATGTCACATGTGATTCTCTATGGACATCAATTTTGAAAGCAGAAAAGAAAGTTGAACAGGAAGCATTCCTAAAATTGTCTAAGAAGAGACACAGTTCAAAAGGTAAAGGTATTTTCATCGATGATAACAGAGGAAAGAAAATAGAGGACACCGGTATATCAGTTACCAAGGTAATTGATATCACCGAACAAAAGGATGAAATAAGAATTTCACAAGATGCACTGAATCAAGTAAAGATCCACTTGTAGAAGAAAACTGATGATGATGCACTCATTAAGGACATCACTAACAGTGATCCTGATGATGAGGATGACGTAGATGTGACAATTACACCAAACAAAGATGAAACACTAGACACTGATAGTGTGTTCACATCTCTATCGGGTGAACTACCTGTACTTGCATAGGTAGTTGAAATACTTTCACAAGTACAACTTGATGCCTCTCATCCTGAGAAAACTAAAGATACAACTGGGATACAAGCACCTAAGCAACCTGCAGATACAAATGAGCCTAACAAAATAGAGGCACAGTCTACAGAAATAAAGGAATCAAAAGAAACAAAGTCGACCGAGGTGAACCCACTTGACACTACAACCGAGACTCCCACACCATCTACCAAGGAGCAAAAGAAGAATGATACGGTGTCAATTGGGAAAGATACTTCGAAGAGTGGAGAAAAAGCTATTGTTATAAGTGAGAAGAAGTCACCTCTTGCACAGAAGAAGAAGAAGAAGAAAGCAAAAGGGCTGGTCACCATTGATGAAGTTATAATTATACCAGAATGTGACCCGAGAACCCTAAGCCCCGAGGAACTAAGTAGATATGGGGAATTATGTTCAAGGAAAGTGGCACAAGAGAAGTTAAGGCAAGAACACAAATGGAAAGAAGTGTTAAATGATGTGAGGGATATTTTGCAATAGATAGTACCAAAGACAAATATTGATGAGAATACTCCCATCATAGATCAACTTGCTACACTCACCGAAAAAATCAATGCCCCTGATACAGATGCAGACAAAAGAATAGAAGAAAGGGCATAATCAAAGATTCAGAACAAATTGGTAGCAAGGATTAGAATAGAAGTAGCACTGAAAAAGGTAAAATTATCTGAGGTCATTACCGAGGTAAAATCTATCACCCAGATAATCTGTCAATTTCTAATCAAGCTTTGTACTTCAGACACCTTCACTGTAGAAGTCAATGAAAAGATAAAAGGTTTAAAAGTAGAGAGAAACTTGAGTACACAAGCAGTTATCACCGAGACAACTTCTTTCTTAAAGCATATTCACTGAGTTCAAGAACTCCGGCGGCTGATAGTAGATTTAAGAAAATAAGAAGCACTCATCACCGATCAGGTTACAGAGTTACAAAAATAACTCATTCCTTACCTGAAAATTTTTGAAGATCATATTGTCAAAGCTAAACAACTTGTAGCAACACCTGAGATTTTGGTGTTGGATAATATCTTTGACATGCATGCACAAGTTGGTCTTGAGCATATTGCTCTTACCAACTTGAAAGAGGAATGAGACAACCTCTTGGAGTCTGTAAAGAAAACCCATCAAAACATTTTTGATAAGATGTATATATATATATATATATATAGATATTTGCATTTGGCATTATTATCAAAAAGGGGGAAAACATGTATATGCCAAATAAGTATAGTTTTGCTATGTATATTACATACTACCAGGAGCATGCACCGAGGGGGAGTACTTTGTACTTAGAAATTTTGTTGTGGCTATGTATATGGTAGAGATATAAGGAATATATAGAAACATTTTGTCTATATACATTCAAAGTTTTGATACTAATGCCAAAGGGGGAGATTGTTAATCTCTATTAAGCATTTAAGGTTGTCATTAGTATCAAAGGATAGTAAACAAGTCAGTCAGTTACTTATATTGAGCTGGTCAGTAACCAGAAGTAAGATAGAGCAGTCGGTAAAGCCTTTACACCGAGCATCACATAGTTTATCGAGCACCAGTGACACCGACACCAATAGTCAGTAAACACCGAGCATCGCAGTATACACTGAGCAGTTTTTACAATGTTTACCGATGATCACAGAAAATGACATAGTAATCTAAAATGGAACATTCTTCTATGCAGATGGTTACAACAGATCGTAAAATGGTTTACCAAGATTGAGGAGCATTTATTGTAAAAGATACTCATTAAATGTAATGTTTATCTTATTGTAATAGTTGATCTAGGTTAATTTTGCACTATAGATCTTAGGTTTATGATTATTTTTGTAACCTAATTTTTGCTAAAAGCGGCAAAATAGAACACTATATATTTTGTATGTTCAAACCATTTTATGGGGTTGGTGAACCAATATATATGAATCACGGAGCACTTGAAGCCATTGCCTAACTTCAAGACAATTAGTTTACCGAGTAGAACAGAGTACAAAGGATATCAGATTGAGTAGAATCAAAGAAGGCTACCAAGCAGAATAGAGCAAAGAATCATCATAGATAAGTTGATATTTTGATGAGCACTTATAGATCTGTTTCAGACAATTGAGTTGTCAACTAGCAGATAATTGCCTATTACTTTCTGACAATTGTGATAGAGTTTTTGATAAAATCTCTTAACAGAGTAGACTTAACAGTCTTATGTAAATCTCTTAACCGAGTACACACTTCATTAGTGTTGTTAAAATCCTATAACTAGGTAGATCTAGCTGATCTAACATGTTACTCCTAACAGGCTAAGATCACCAGAAGTGATCAAAACTTGTAGCCTTAACAGGCAAACCTTTTCTATCTACAGTAGTGAAGAATTTGTGGGTGTCATCCCCACCGCAGTTTTTACCTTCTTACAAGGGTTTTTGCATTACCAAAATACTTTTTTTATGTGATTGTCATATTGATTTCATGTTGTTTACTTTCTTAAGTTAATTAGATGATTGATTTATGCAATTATATTCAAGTTATTTTGATCGGTTATCATAGTATATAGTTATAGATTTGAAAGGTTTTACAAGTAAATTTTTTGTAGGCACTAATTCACCCCTCCCCTCTCAGTACCTATCTCTCCTAATTCCAACACTATCAACTAAAAAACTTGAAGGGCCAATAGTCAACTTTTCTGGCATGATTCGGCTTCATTTTGTGTGAGTATTATCTTATTGAATGTGTCAACCTCTCTTGGCCTAATTTGGATTATTTCATTGGTTTGTGTTTTTGAGTAGGTGAAGTCTTAAATCAATTCATGTCTTATATTCTTCATTCATAACTATCATCTTTAGGCAAGCACATCATTATATCATCAATGTTATGTACCTTTAGCCAATGTAGATAAACTCACTATGACAAGCATGGCATAACATGTGTTCTTGACTTGGACTAGTAAAGGCATGGTGTCACTATCATTTGGAACTATAATGTGTCACATCACTTGCCAAATGGAGCCTTCAAAGAATAAAACATGTTATGTTTTATCATTTACTGTCATTGTGCTCACTTTCCTCTAGTTACTTGTCTCTAAGTTTGTCTTTCATATTCATTCACCTTCTAGACTCATGCATTTCAAGTTGTTGCACTTCACTATCTTCTTAATTTCTTTGGAATTGTTTTAAGAAAAGTTTCTCTATATTTATTCATAGCAGCTCTCAACTGGCTATATTTGGCATTCTTTGTGCAAATTTATAGACTGTAGCATTTCACTCCCTTTTTACATTTAATCAAATAGTTTAAAATCTTCACAAAGTGCTATCTCATTTGTCAAATGCTTAGTGTGCTTGGTTGATGTGAGCCATCATGAAGAATCTCCATTTAATACTTGCAATTGTGATTTAGTGTAAAGGATTGTCATTTTCTACCTTTTTCATCTTGTCTCAATGACTGTAAAAACTCCTAATTATGCACTGTCCTATCCAACAATGCAACCTCCAATAGGATTGTCACACATTTTGGAGTTTTTATCCTTTTAGGTACCATATATTTGTCCTTATGTTCTATGTTTACCACATCTTCCCTTGTCTTCACTGTCAGTGATGAAATCTCAATGTAGTGACATGCCATAACATGCTGGTAGTTATGTACCTTTGACCAATGTAGATAAACACGCTATGTCAAGCATGGTCTAACATGTCTTATTGACTTGCACTAGTAAAGGCACCCTACCATTGTTGTTTGGAACTATAACGTGTCACATCTCTTACCAACTAGAATCTACAAGGTAGAAAAGATGTCATGTTTTATCATGTATTGTCATTGTGCTCATCATCATCCATTTACTTGCCTTTGACCTTGTTTTTCATATACCTTCATGTTCTAGACTCATGCATTTCATGTTTTTTTAGTTCACTACCTTTTTACTATCTTTGGAACTATTTTATACAAAATTCTTCTACTTTCATTCATATAAGCTCTTAGCTGGTTATAAATGGCATTCTTTGTGAAAACTTACAACATGTAGCATTTCACTCCCTTTGAGATTTAGTCAAATAGTTGATAAATCTACACAAAGTGCTATCTAATGTGTCAAATGGTTGGTGTGCTTGGTTGAAGCCAGCCATCATGAAGGCTATCCCTTTTCATTTTTTCCAGTATTATTTGGTGTACAAGATTGTCATTCTCTTCCCTTATCATCCCATGACAATGATTATAAAAACTATTCATTATGTACTATCACGTTTGACAGTGCAACCTCCAGTAGAACTACACACTTTTTTCACTGGATATTTGTCCTTATGTTCTCTATTTTCCTTGTCTGCCCTTATCTTCAATTTAAGCCTTGTAAAAATAGTCTTTCACCTATCATTCTACTTATGTGATGAGTCTAAATATAATGACATGTCGTAACATGTTGTCACTCGGTATAGTTTATGTTGGAAAGTTGACTATACTATTGTATATGACTATGATTTAGTGTTTTCATTATGGAAACAAAGTCATATAAAGTTTTTTAGTTAGCGCATAACTTAGAAGATCAGAAAAATGGCTAAGTATGGAAGACATGACAATTAGTGAAGCACCTAAGGAATAGGGCATCAACGCACGTGCGTATGACCAAGTTTTGGTATGTGCCCCTGAAGATAATCTTTTGCATATGTTAGTAAGCTATGGTTAAGAACGTGTGGTTAGATGTGTTAGTATGAAGAAGTTACAGTGAGTTGAAGTGACACAGACAGTGAGCAAAAAAATAGAACAGAGCATGGAGCCGACTATTAGTATTTTGGTTAGCGTGTATAATATTATTTTGTAAAGGCTATGTGCCTATGTAAACACACTTGAGCCAATTCATTTGGAAGCATTCTATGTAATTAGTTATAGGCCGACTTAGTGAAGAGTTTTGTTTGTGCATATAAATAAGACATGTTGCCTTTTTATTTGAGGATGGCATGAGATATAGAGTTGATACAAGAAGAGAAGAAGTATGAGAAGAGCAGTCAGTATGATATAGAGCTTTACAAGAGGTTAAATCATCAACACACATAAGGAACTAATCAGACAAGTAGTGTCATAGCAGTAGTTCACCATTGCAGATATAGTGAGTATCTGATATCTAGGAGGTTGTAGCCTTCTCTATTGAGTAGTGAGCTCTGGAAGTGAGCCATCCACCCCTAAAAGGGTTTGTTACCGAAGACTCCTAATAGGGTCTGACCCTTGACAAGGTCATTTTACTTAAGCATTGTAATGACAGCTCCTAATAGGGCTAAGGAACATTAATAGGTTCACAATACACAAGTACAATTACTAGTGGGTATTAATTCCCACCGAGGATTTTCCTTTGGCCAAGGTTTCCCCATAATCATATCTGGTGTTATGTGTTATGATTGTTTATCTTAATTACATTATTATTCAATTCAGTATGTAAGAAATTGAGTTAAGTTTCAAGATATCAAAAATTAATATTGTACAACACTGATTCACCCCCCCCCCCCTCTTAGTGTTCCCATTCCTAACAATTGGTATCAGAGCTTTGGTCCTCTGAAGATAAGTTTAACCACTTGAGGAGATCATGGATACAAGAGAAGTGAAACATTTGAATAAGAATCTTGAAGAAGCTCTTGAAGACATTGACAGATTTGAAAAAGAAATTGAAGAACTGAAATTAAAGGTTAGTGGTTCTCAAGTATTCATCAAGAACAAATTATTCAACAAGTGATTTAGGGAAAATGGTGAAAAAGATGAATGAGGAAAAAAAATCTTTGAAGGATCAGATTGAAGAGCTGGATGAAAAGCTAGAAAGCCCTAATAAGTCTCAAAGATCAATATTGGATGAATCAGGAGAAGTTAAGTTTGTGCAAGCTACAGAAGATACGAGCTTGATTTGGACAAAAGTAAAGAAAGATAATGCTAATGAGTATGTATTGGATGCATCCATAATGGATGCACCTTCTACTTCTAGATGAATGACCCTCATGGTCATAGGGGGAGCTAAATGAGCTCTAGACCCCTGCACAATTGGTATACTCACACTCAGAGTATGTGCCTTTGGTTATAAGTGTTTGGAGACTAGTTGATGTTGTATGTGAGAGCGCACAACCTGATTGTTAGCAAAAATGAAGATTGGAATTCTCTGTTGCAATCTGTGTTTGTGCGGAAAGCATTAATGGTAGAAAATTGTTTTTAAAGTCACCGGAGATGTTTTATCCGCACATTTAAATTCGAGATTGAGCCCCTAGGAGATCAAAGTAGTTTGTGTTGGAAGATTGCAATTGGTTTATCAGAAAAGAAGTTTGAAAGCTTGTTGCAGAACCCTAGTTCGGTCATGACAATTCAAAAACCCTTTGGAAACCTATTTGAGTGACTTACCAAGTAAGTAATGGCCACTCCAATTGTGTTTGATGTTGCTGAAAGTAAGAGATACATTTTCAAGAAGCATCCTTTTAAATCAATCTTAGATGACCTAGAAGGAGCATTCTCTAGGACTCTGATGGGAGTGATGGACATCGAAGACATACGTGCATACATTTACTGCAAGAAGGAACCAGTAGGTTTGGATAGAATAAGGTCGCACATAGAAACAATGATGAAACCAAACATGACATTCATGGATGAGTTCGCGCACCTTGCTAATAACCCTATTATTGAGTATGCGATAGCATATGAGTTCTATGAATCCGAATGGATTAAGATTTTACTGAGAAGAATTCATGATGACCTATTTTTTATAGGAGAAGTCCCTATTAGAATAACTACTGATCTCATTTATGAGATGACTAGACTTCCTAAGACCAGCACCATCCTTCCCACTGGCAAGGATATCAGGAAATTGGTGGAACAGGCTTGTAAATCCCGAGGTGATAAGCATGGCATGACCATAGAGCCAATTGAAGAGAAGGATATCAAGCTTATGGTTATGATATTGGGTTATAAGTTTTAGCATGCAAATAGGGTAAATAGTGTGTCTGCGGCCACTATTTTGGCATCTATCAGAATAGTGAAGGAAAATGGAGAGTCCAACTTGTGTGAGATCTTGCATGTACAATTGATGGATAACCTAAGGTCAATTAAGCATGATAAGAGCAAGATATTTAGGTTTGGGTCACTTATCATCTACATGTACTTCCATATTGTTGGTAAAGTATCAAATCTTTACCTTGATAAGAGTTTGCCTACAATGCCACAAATTTCATTCAAGGCATCATTTGAGATCACCTTGAAAGATTACATGGAATTAGAAATAAAGACATTCAGAATAAAGATGCAAAGAAGGTATAGGATACCTAAGAGTATTGTAGAAAAGTATAAGGATAGTATTTGTTTCATGGTGGAAATTGATATCACTTGCATGGAAGCAGTACAGACTAGAACTAAGTGGATTCATCCACTTGGTTATGAAGTGGAGGAACATATTATAGAAGCATATGCAAAAGTCCACTTGTCAATGCCTAAGGATCCTAATGAGCCAAGATGGGGTACTAATGAGGAGAAGACAAGACAGGTAGATTTAGTCTTGAACAGTGCTACGACCAAGAGAAAAGCATCAAGGATCGCCTCTGAGATACTCAAAATTCATGGTGTCACTCAAGAAGATCTAGATAAGGCAAGGGAAGGCAAGATTGCAATGCAACTTGAGAGTGCACCCTCTTCAGAAGTCAAAATAGAGAAGACTAATGTCCCTAAGGAGAAGAAGGTAAAGATGGAAGAAAGCACTCTTGCGCCCACACCTACTATTGATCTAGAGTCCCCACCACCTCCTAAGCCTAGAAAGATGCCTAAGAGGAATAAGTAGACTGTCACAAGCCACCCATCCTCCAGAACAACAAGAAGCAAAGGCAAAAACACTCAATCACCTCCTAAGGTAGGATTCAAACTGAATCTGCAGGTGTTGAAAACTAGGTTAATTGATGAAGGAAGAATTGACCAGATAGCTAAGTTCTATGATAAATATAGTAAGATAGATAAATCAGAGATCCATTGTATGATAATAAAGCACATGATTAAGTTCAAGAAGATAGTCTTGGAACTTAAGACAGTGTTGGCATACTTCCAATCCCCCAATTTTAAACTTTCAAATTCGAAGTCTTTCATTAGATCCCCCCTAATGTGTTTTAGATGTTTCTCCTAATAATGTTTCTGTGAAGGACGAAGATCAAAGTTCTAATGCAGATGTGAGAATTCATATGTCCCAATTCATATTCATTGTTTAAAAATTAGAGTTCCTAAAGTGCACTCAAATTTTGGATTTCCACCAAAAAGGAAAAGAGCATAGCGGAAAATCTATTTTCCGCTACGCTTTTCGCACTCCATATAAAATTTTCCACAATGGAGAAGTGAGATGGGCATTTTCTGGCCTAGAGAAGCTCTTTTCCAATTTTTTGCAATGGAGAAATGAGATGGTAAGAAATGCAAAGCGGAAAATCCATTTTCTGCTACGCTCTACGCAATACAGATTTATGAAAAACTTAGTCTCAGTGCGGGAGCTATATCTTCCAAACTAACCGTTGGACCTTGCTAAGATTCAAATATGTTTGTGCTAGACTAATTGCGGCCATCCTCACTAGAGTGATCGAAGAGTTTGTAGATGGTTCAAATGTTATTCATCACTATGTAAGAGCCTATCCAGAATAGTAAGAATGTTAGATTGAATTATGTTTTGAAGGAACCGGTATTGTGTGTCTAAAGAAAGACAATTAAAAATGTAGAAATTCATTAGAGTCTATGAAGATTGAAAGAATTTGATACATAGTCATGAGGATAATGACATTTTTCAAATAATTATGCCCGTTCATTAAAAATTATCACGGGTAATAAGTTGCAAAATTTTTGGAAGATCAAGAGATATGAGTAATTTGATGAGAAGCCGGAAAGTCTTAAAGGAGGAAGTTGATTGGAAATCAAATAAAGATTTTAATACTTTATTCCTTCATGTTCAAATAGAAAATGAGGAAAGAATCAGTTATGAACTGAAAAGTCACCAGGGGAAGCTGAACGGTTGCTAGAGAATGTTATTTATTGTAAAACCTTTTTCAAAGAGAAGGGTTCTTCTTTTCTGCAAGAGTAGGAATTGTTGGAGTAGAAGGGAGGGCATTTATTTTTATGCATTTCATTTTCTTTTGCATTTGGGGGTGTTGAGAGTTCTGATTTTTGTAATAGATTTGGCAGAAGTTGTGAGCAAATAAAATTGGAACATTCTTATTTGTTGTGTTCAAGACAAAGAGAGGTTTTATTCTGAATCAGAGCATTTGGTTATTACTCTTCTGATTATAATAAATAGGAGTATTGTTGTATTCATTTTTGGGCATTATCTTACATCTTGTGTTAAATAATGGATGGGCTATAGATCAAAGTATTTGCAGGCATTCCTATTACGGAAATTGGAATTATTTAACCTTATTTTTCATTTCATTTCAATTGCATTGCATTTACAACATTCTCTGCATTACCAGTATCAAGAAGTCATAAGATGTGTGGGTTCTTGGGATTGGCTAGGTTTAGGAACTAAATTCTACCTAAGTTAGTTCTATTTAGGACTGGCTTGGTTTTCCTCTTTCATTCTCAGGTTAAGAACATACCCAGTTAATTTAGGAATAAAACAAATTCATTGAATATCATTCATAAGGGAGTTGTACCTTTCAATTTAGAGGAAATCTATCAACCTAGTGATAGATTATCCAACTGTTGGTATCAAATTGTTTCTCACAGATTTGGGCATTTGAGAGTTGAATTGAAAAGAACAATTTGTTTACCAACAGATTTTTGGCGACTCTGCTGGGGAGGTGGAAAAGAAGATTAGTGCATAATTTATTTCCTTAGTTTTTATTATTATCTCTGCTACAAGAGATTGGGGACTTTGTTTTGATTCTCATAGTTTTTGGTTAAAGATTCCAGTGCTTTCATTTTCAGAAAATATTATGATCTCTACTTGCAGGAGATTGGTGACTATTTCAAAAGGACCATGTCTATCAAAGTTGTGAAAAGAAGAAGGCCAGATCCTTCTTTTATTGAACTTCATCAAATGCATGATCCAGTATTGCATGATTTATTTGATGCTTTTAGAGAGAGCATTACTCGTAGGAGAGAAATGAACTTGAGTATCGAAGAAGATCATGCACCAGTTCTTTTATGGAGAAGTGTTTGTGCCAGGTATCACAAATTGAAAGAGCTAGAGGTGAAGACGAAGCTATTGCAGCATTGCGAGAAAAGGGTGTTGTGGCTAAGTAAAGAATTAAAAGTGGGTGATGATGAGGTTTTTGAAGATCCACATGCACATATTTCTTATAATTTTTCAGTCTTGAGTGAACAAGAGGTTCAGCCAAGAAGACAAACCAGAAAGATACCTACATCCAAAGAAATAAATGCTGAAAGTGATCTAAATCTATAATTCCTTTGGACTGCCTTTAAACAAAGTAAAATTGAAGCTGAAAAGAAGGGATTAAATCCCTCCAAAAACCATCAATCTGCCCTGCTGATAAAGTGTGTGATCCAAAGATATTTAAATGTCCAAGACCAGAAGAAAAAGAAATATGTTTCAGCAAAGGTGCCTGAAGAAAAATCAGTAAGTGAAGAACCTATATTGGCAAATTGCTTGGTTCTTGGATAGCAGGAAGTATCTCAGTTTCAAGAAGGAAAAATTCCTTTAAAAAAGATGATTCTTGACAGTGGCAAGGAAATGGTAAGCAAAGTAGAAAATGATGATTTTCCTATGCTTTCTTTTGCTCCTGATATTGAAAGTTTTGTATTTGCTGAAAAGAGTGATGATTATTTAAATGAAGTTTCTTTTCAAAATCATCCTTTGGTCTGCATGCAAATGGAATATGAAGGTTTTAAGTTTGAAGAAGTTACTTGCAAAGATGACTTTCCATCCGCACAAGTTGATGAAGATCCTCTATTAGAATCTTTTTGTTTTGAAGATAATGCAACATTGGGTCTTCTTGATGAACTATGTATTAATGAAAGGGTTGAATCATGTTTTGGTAACCATTCTATTAAGTCTGAAAATGAGGTTGAAGAAGTGGTTGCAAGAACACATTTTGTACAGGGAATCTCAGTAACTAATGAAGTGTTGCACCACCATGAAGAAGATAAAGAGTTGGACTATATTTTTCTTTGTCATGAAATGGAAGTTAATCAAGTTTTGGTGCCAGCTAAATGTAAATCTTCTTCTACAATTGATTCAAGCATTGAGGCTTTTAATTTAGATGAATTTTTTTTAGAATTGATAACCTGAAAGAATGATGAAGTTAGTTTTGTTTGGATTGATCCCATGTGCGAAGAAGATTTATGTCAATTCATTTATGGCTTTGATTCTAAATTTGCCACAGAAGATGATTATGATAAATATGAGTATGACGCAATATCTTTTTCAAAATCATTTGAATATTCTAATTTTATCAATCTTAATTTGGATGCTGAAATCTCTGTTAAAAGTGATATTTTGAAGGAGGTGAATGTGAATATGTTTCAGTATCATTTTCAGAATCTTTTGAGTATTTTTCTTCTTCACAAAGAATGGTCGAATGTATGAGAAGTGATGTGTAGGAGAGTGTAGAAGAATCAGAGATTTATGATGAGGCATGGTTGTTTGGAGGAGATTTGTGGGTCACACATTTTCAGCATGCTTCTGGATTCACTTTCAGTTATGATGAAGTTGTCAAAAGGCAATGGTTTTGGTACAGCTTGTTGGAGCACAATTCTCTTTTCCGGAAAGGTTTATACTTCTCTTTGCCTGTTAATGGTCATGTGTGAGTCTCTTCCTACTCTATTTTATTTTGGTGAGGTTCCCTCACCTGTTTGTAAATGAGTTTGCTTCCGCAATTTTGGTGTGCTTAGCTTAGCCTTTCCTGCTTTCTCAGTTTTGGTTTTGCCTTGCTCCCCTTCACCCTCCCAGCAAGCAACTTATTGTTGTCATTTTATGCCTAGACTCTGTAGCCCAAAGGATAAGGCACTAGCTTTAAAGCTAGAGATGCTAGTTTCTTTATGCACTTTACAACACATAATCCCAATCAGAGCCAGCTGTTGGCATACTTCTAGTCCCCCAATTTTAAACTTTCACATTCGAAGTCTTTCATTAGATCCCCCCTAATGTGTTTCAAATGTTTCTCCTAATAATGTTTATGTGAAGGATGAAGATCAAAGTTCTAATGCAGATGTGAGAATTCATATGTCCCAATTCATATTCATTGTTTAAAAATCAGAGTTTCCTAAAGCGCACTCAAATTTGGGATTTCCACCAAAAAGAAAAAGAGCATAGCGAAAAATCCATTTTCCGCTACGCTTTTCACACTCCATATCGAATTTTCCACAATGGAGAATTGAGATGGTCATTTTCCGCCAAGAGAAGCCTATTTCAAGTTTTTTGCAATGGAGAAGTGAGATGGTCATTTTCTGGCCTAGAGAAGCTCTTTTCCAATTTTCCACAATGGAGAAATGAGATGGTAAGAAATGCATAGCAGAAAATCCATTTTCTGCTATGCTCTTCACAGTATAGATTTCTAAAAAACTCATTCTCAGTGCAGGGGCTATATCTTCCAAACTAACTGTTGGATCTTGCTAAGATTCAAATATGTTGGTGCTAGACTAATTGTGGCCATCCTCACTAGAGTGATCAAAGATTTTGTATCCAATTCAAACGTTATTCATCTCTATGTAAGAGCCTATCCAGAATAGTAAGAATGTCAAATTGACTTATGTTTTGAAGGAACCGGTATTGTGTGTCTAAATAAAGACAATTAAAAATGTAGAAATTCATTAGAGTATATGAAGATTGAAAGAATTTGATACATAGTCATGAGGATAATGACATTTTTCAAATAATTATGCTCGTTCATTAAAAATTATCACAAGTAATGAGTTGTGGAAATTTTGGAAGATCAAGAGATATGAGTAATTTTATGAGAAGCCAGGAAAGTCTAAAGGGAGGAAGTTGATTGGAAATCAAATAAAGATTTTAATACTTTAGTCCTTCACGTTCAAATAGAAAATAAGGAAAGAATCAATTATGAAATTGAAAAGTCATCGGGGGAAGCTAAACGGTTGCTAGAGAATGTTATTTATTGTAAAACCTTTTTCAAAGAGAAGGGTTCTTCTTTTCTACAAGAGTAGGAATTGTTGGAGTAGAAGGGAGGGCATTTATTTTTATGCATTTCATTTTCTTTTTCATTTGGGGGTGTTGAGAGTTCTGATTTTTGTAATAGATTTGGCAGAAGTTGTGAGCAAATAAAATTGGAACATTCTTATTTGTTGTGTTCAAGACAAAGAGAGGTTTTATTCTGAATTAGAGCATTTGGTTATTACTCTTCTGATTATAATAAATAGGAGTATTCTTGTATTTAATTTTGGGCATTATCTTACATCTTGTGTTAAGTAATGGATGATCTGTAGATCAGAGTATTTGCAGGCATTCCTATTATGGAAATTGGGATTATTTAACCTTCTTTTTCATTTCATTTCAATTGCATTGCATTTACAACATTCTTTGCATTACCAGTATCAAGAAGTCATAAGATGTGTGGGTTCTTGGGATTGGCTAGGTTTAGGAACTAAATTCTACCTGAGTTAGTTCTATTTAGGCCTGGCTTGGTTTTCCTCTTCCATTCTCAAGTTAAGAACGTACCCAATTAATTTAGGAATAAAACAAATTCATTGAATATCATTCATAAGAGAGTTGTACCTTTTAATTCAGAGGAAATCTATCAACCTAGTGATAGATTATCCAACTGTTGGTATCAAATTTTTCCCACAAATTTGGGCATTTGAGAGTTGAATTGAAAAGAACAATTTGTTTACCAACAAATAGTCATTCCGGATAGTATATGGAACATCTTAGAATTTTTGAAGAGACGGGCTATAGAAGAAGACTTTAGGATAAAGGAGAAGATACTGGATGAAAGCCTCCCTATACGTTCAATTAAAGAGAAAACACTATTGTTGGATTTGGTGAAGCCGCACCTAAGAACCAAGCTAAGAACTCTGCAAATTATGAACAAGGAATATGAGCTGGTTGCTAAGGAAATAGAAAAGGCATTTGAGAAGGTGTTCTTGAATAGACACATGTATCCTCCTACTGTGCCTGCAACCCAAGCTCCATCTAAGGAATAAAAAGTAGTTGAGGTCCCTAATGCACCTATAACAGGTCCACAAGATTTTACGCCCTCAGTGACAGTGCCTACCAAAGCAATGGAGTTTGCACCCATGCCTGAAACAAAATATGACACAATTATGATTGATAATGTGGGAATATCAATGGTAGACACAGATAAAGACCTTGATAAGTTTGAGGAAGCTTTTGTGAGCACAAAAGAGGCTAAAATTCTATGCAGTATTAATTCACCTAAGAAGCAAGAAAAAGTTTAGATTGAAGAGCTAACTGAACAAGATGAAGAAAAATAAGATGAACCTGAAAGTGAGAAGGAAGAAGAGAAGGAAGATGAACCTGTAGATGAGCCCTCTATTGAAATTCCAGTGAATGTAAAGACTGAGGTAATGGATGTTAGTCAAAGATCACTCCTTACCCCTAAGCCCTCAATGTCATTGTTGTCAAGTTTGACCCCTGACACAACAAGTCTAGATTCATGGGGAGAAGAAGACCTAATTCAGATCAGTGTGCTAGAAATGGAGAAAGAAAAGGAGAAACAAGTAATGAGGAATCCATTATTTGTGGAATCAATCAACATTATGAATATCCTACTGCCTGAAGGCAAGAAAGTGTCTAGTGTACACTGAGTGGATGATGTCAGGACCATCTTGACATGCTTCAAAACAAATTTCTCAAGTCTTGAGGAATCAGCATCCCAGATTGTAGAAGAGAAGTACAACAAGAAAAGGTTAAGTGAATTGATAGGTAACTTAGAACTTGACCTTAGTTCTCTAAAATTTGGTCAAGCTATGCTGAAGGAGTTTGCAAAAAATTTAAGGAAAATAATAGTTGATTGTATGAACAAAGACAAACTTACTGTAGACCTATCAAAGAAGATTCAAGAAGAAGAATCTATGATGACAGTTGTGATAAAATCAGTGCTAGACCACTCAATATATAAACATGTGTAACAATGTCTATCAAGGTCAGTTAGACAAGATTGAGAAGGCAGAGAAAGAGATAACCAAGATAAGGGCTAGGCAAGCACAGTTGAGACATGTACTTGCACCCTCATTGGATGTACTCAATCAGAATATCAAGGAGATTGATGCCACTATTGTGACATATGATCAAGGTCCATGTATAGATTTGGAGAAGATGGAGAAATTAACTTATGCTTTGTGTGCCCTTCTCCAGACAATAAATGCACTAAAGGCATTTTGGCAGCAAGAGATCCAAAACTTGAAGACTGCATACCCGGATATACTCATTGTGTAAGTACTTGAAGTTCTATTTTCTGAGCACCTTTGTCATTAATGTAAAAGGTGGAGTAGAGAAATATGGGAGAAATATGGAGTAGTGTATATTATTTAAAGGGGAGTAGAGTATATAGTAGAAGGGAGATATAAGATAGAGTATATGATGTACAAAGAAAGATAAGAGTATATGTTAGAAAGTTTTTTGTGTAAGATACAGTTTAGTAACTTTTCCATATTCCATTGTTGCCATTAATGACAAAGAGGGAGATTTTTGGAAAGTTGACTATACTATTGTATATGACTATGATTTAGTGTTGTCATTATGGCAACAAAGTCATATGAAGTTTTGGAGTCAGCGCATAACTTAGAAGATAAAAAAAATGGCTAAGTATGAAAGACATGACAGTCAGTAAAGCACCTACGGAATAGAGCATCAACACACGTGCGTATGACCGATTTTTGGTATGTGTCCTCGAAGATAAGATTTTGGATATGTTAGTAAGCTATGGTTAAGCATGGTCAGATGTGCTAGTATGAAGAAGTTACATCAAGTTGAAGTGACACAAACAGTGAGCGGCAGAACAAAACAGAGCATGGAGCCGACTGTTAGTATTTAGGTTAGGGGTAAGAGTTCGGAGTTGGGGGCCAATTCCATGGAAGTTCGTGGGGGTAGAAAATTAGGAATACAAAATGGGCGCCTGATTTTTACAAATCGGGTGCCCGTTTAGGTTCGTGAGCCCGATGCACTTTCAAAAATCGGGCACCCATTTAGGATCAGGCACCCAAAGCAAAACGGGTGCCCGTTTTGAGAATCTATATATATATATATATTTTTAAATGAAATTCTTGTCATTTTCATCAACAAGAAAAATGGGATCACGTTTAGTATAGCTCGAATGCCCGGTTTAGCTTCCCCTGTCAACCCCATCTACCATTTTTTTATCTTCCAAGTACATACTATTCTTTTTTATTATTTTTTTATGATTTTTGTCATTAAAAATTGTAGTTTCAGGTTATTTTTAATTTAAAAACATACTTTAATGTTATTTTCAAAATTATTGCATAAATTTAATTATATTTTATCTTTCAAACTTGTAATTCTTTTTTATTTCAATTTACTTTGTAAATTACCATACTAAAGTAGAAAACTAGTAAAATTTAGGTATACAAAATTACATTACAAAACCATACATAGAAAACCAAAACCCTAGGTAATAAAACAAAAACGTAAACCTAGATAAAAAAATTAATTTATGAAACCCTAAACTTAGAAAATCAAAATATAAATTTAGAAAACCAAAACATAAATTTAGTTCAAACCAAAACATAAATTTAAAAACTCTCTCTCTCTCTCTCTCTCTCTCTCTCTCTCTCTCCCTCTCTCCTCTTTCTCTCTCCTCTCTACGTACTATTGTTTTTTATTATTTTAGAAAACCAAAACTTAGAAAATCAAAATATAAATTTAGAAAACCAAAACATAAATTTAGAAATTCTCTCTCTCTCTCTCTCTCTCTCTCTCTCTCTCTCTCTCTCTCTCTCTCTCTCTCTCTCTCTCTCTCTCTCTCTCTCTCTCTCTCTCCTCTTCCTCTCTCTCTCCCTCTCTCCCTCCCTCTCTCTCTCTCTCCTCTCTCTCCTCTTCCTCTCTCTCTCTCCCTCTCTCTCTCTCTCCTCTCTCTCCTCTTTCTCTCTCCTATCTACATACTATTGTCTTTTATTATTTTTTTACAATTTTTGTCATTAAAAATTATAGTTTCAAGTTATTTTTAATTTAAAAACATAGTTTAATAATTTGTTCAAAATTATTGAAAATAAATTTAATTATATTTTATCTTTCGAGTAGTTCTTTTTTATTTCAATATACTTTGTAAATTATCGTACTAAAGTAGAAAACTGGTAAAATTTAGGTATACAAAATTACATTACAAAACCCTACATAGAAAACCAAAACCCTAGGTAATAAAATAAAAACGTAAACCTAGATACAAAATTAATTTATGAAACCCTAAACTTAGAAAATTGAAATATAAATTTAGAAAACCAAAACATAAATTTAGTTCAAACCAAAACATAAATTTAAAAACACTCTCTCTCTCTCTCTAACCTAGGTAATAAAACAAAAACGTAAACCTAGATACAAAATTAATTTACAAAACCCTAAACTTAGAAAATCAAAATATAAATTTAGAAAACCAAAACATAAATTTAGTTCAAACCAAAACATAAATTTAAAATCTCTCTCTCTCTCTCTCTCTCTCTCTCTCTCTCTCTCTCTCTCTCTCCTCTCTACGTACTATTGTTTTTTATTATTTTAGAAAACCAAAACTTAGAAAATCAAAATATAAATTTAGAAAACCAAAACATAAATTTAGTTCAAATCAAAACATAAATTTAGAAATTCTCTCTCTCTCTCTCTCTCTCTCTCTCTGTGTCTCTCTCCTCTTTCTCTCTCCTCTCTACGTACTATTGTTTTTTATTATTTTAGAAAACCAAAACTTAGAAAATCAAAATATAAATATTAAAAAACCAAAACATAAATTTAGTTCAAATGAAAACATAAATTTAAAAATTCTCTCTCTCTCTCTCTCTCTCCTCTTTCTCTCTCCTCTCTACGTACTATTGTTTTTTATTATTTTAGAAAACCAAAACTTAGAAAATCAAAATATAAATTTAGAAAACCAAAACATAAATTTAGAAGTTCTCTCTCTCTCTCTCTCTCTCTCTCTCTCTCTCCCTCCCTCTCTCCTCTCTATGTACTATTGTTTTTTATTATTTTAGAAAACCAAAACTTAGAAAATCAAAATATAAATTTAGAAATTCTCTCTCTCTCTCTCTACTCTATCTCCTCTCTCTCTTTCTATCTTCTCTATCTCTCCCCTCCTCTCTCTCTCCTCTCTGTCTCTGTCTCTATCTCTGTCTGTCTCTGTCTCTTTGTCTCTATCTTTGTCTCTGTCTCTCTTTGTCTCTCTCTGTCTCTCTCTCTCTTTGTCTCTTTGTCTCTCCTCTCTCTCTTAAGTTTTGATTATTTAAGTCATTCAATTTGTAAGGTAAAATATATTTTACAGTATGTTAATTATAAATTATCATGTTTTTATTTGTATGTAGATTGGCAATATAGATGATTTTCACATTAATGAGCTTATAGGTCAGCATGCACCACCACCACCTCCTCCACCTCCCCCCTCCCCCTCCCCTGCCCCCTCCCCCTCCACCTCCACCTCCACCTAGAGAGCTCAGAGATAATATTAGGAGAAATGTAGAGGAGATCATGAGAGACATAAACATTATTAGGAATGATCCCTATCCATTTGTCTAGCTACTACACCCTATAGATAGCATGCAAGGCATAGTAGATTTCATACAAACATTAGACTACGAGATTGATAGTTTTGAGTCATGGAGGGAGACTATGCATGTATATTATGCTGATGGCCTCTCTTATAAAGAGGTTAAGAAGTTAAAAATTACAAAAAATGATTTGGCACACTATTTTTTGAACCCTACAACGGGTGAGCAGATACTTGGCAAGAAGCCATGTATTTCGATTAGATGGTGTAGACACCCCAGCATAGCAAAGCATTTTTGGGAGCAGTAGTGGATGGTATTTGACCATCCACCACATGTTAATCATGAGGTCCCACTTTATTTTTTGAAGAAATTATGGGCTAAGTTTGAATTGGGTAAGAAACCCAATTATTTTGACATGAGAGCATTTCAGGGGGTTGGCCGGGGCATGCCATAGGATAGGCTAGGGGCCAAATTGAGTGACAGAACTAGAAATCATGTGTGCAATGAGCCCCTTGTTCCTCTTCCATCTCCTATACTTCCTGCACTTGTCTATCATAAAGCAGTGCAGTCATCTCTTGGTTCTTTGAGTGCCCTTATGGGCAATTTGTTACAGCACATGACCTAGGTGAGGACTATCCCCAGCATAGCACATGTTTGCACGAGTTGTGGGGGTATATGTAGGGGTCCCCAGTCTAATCCTGATGCTTCCCATGCTACCCATGGTGGATATGGTGATGATGCTGGTGGCACACACGATGGCTATGCTGATGATGATGATGGCACGCATGGTGATGGGGCACATGATGGATATGTTGATGATGATGATGGCACACATGGTGATGTCAGAGATGATATCTCATCATATGTTGATTTACTTAATGTAGACGATGATCATCCTGCATAGGTAAATTTAATTATAATTTAAATATAGTGCAATATTAAATTTCTTATTTATACAATTATGAACCATAACATGTGGATTTTTTGGTGAACAGAGGAGGGTTGACCTTCCAACATTCATTAGCTATCATCATATGACATCGACACCTCAACATCTCGGTGCTCCATTCACGGTATGGACTTTGATCTTGATACATTTAAACTTTAAAAAAAATAAACTTTAATTGATAATGTATTTGACATATTTTTGTGATTTTGTAGGGTCTCTCATGTACCACTGAGATTGGCAGTCCTTCATTCTCTGCCCCACCAGTCACCGAGAGTCAGCCGCATATACCTATAGTATGTTTTTCATTTATTAATTTTAAGTATTTGTATCTTACTAATTTATGTACAACTTTGATTCACACTTATTTTTTTTGTAATTGTAGGCTTTTGGATTGTCTCATGTTGCACAATCACATTTACGTCCTGACTCATTGGTGACATTAGCTATGTGTCACACACAGGTAATGTACACATGTTTTTATTCCATATTTATATATAATCAAGTTATATATACTTTATAGTTTATGTATATATGTACTATAAGTTTGATTAATGTTTTATATATGTTGTTCAGGTCGACACCACCATGAGTCTTGGCATGGCTACAGGATTAAGCCAAATGCATCCATCAACACTATCCTTTGAGGTGATGATTAATTTAAGTAATTTTTCAATGTCCTGTGTGTATCTAGATCTTAGATGATTAATTTAAGTAATTTTTACTTTGTACTTTAAATTTTTTTACAGGACTTGGCTTCATCCACTTTTCATGTAGTTGAGGATGAGGGTACTCGAGACCAGACAGAGCAGGATGAGGGTACTCAGGACCAGACAAAGCAGGATGAGGGAACTCGGGACTAGACAGAGCATGTTGATGCATCTCAGTCCTCTTCACGTGGAGTGAAGAGGACTATAGATCAGCTAGATGAGTAGAGTTAGATTATGATGACTATTTGGACTATTTGGACTTGTTTTATGATGACTATTTGGACTTGTTCATTTTATTTATGATGACTATTTGGACTTGTTCATATTATTTTTGATGACTATTTGGACTTGTTTTATGATGACTATTTGGGCTTGTTTAGACTTGTTCATATTATTTTTACTTGTTAGAGTAGGACTTTCATTATATACTAGTCCACTTGTTATCATATATTGTACTTGGACTTGTTTTTAGAGTAGGACTTTGTTTTGTGATTGTATGTATATATCATTAGTTGATATGATGGACATTATGATACATGTAAATTATTTCAAGACTTGTTATGTTATTTATCTTAATCATGAGTTGTTATGTAATTTATCAATTTATCTTAATCAGGACTTGTTATGTAATTTATCAATTTATCCTTAAAAAAACATCTATCTAACAATGAGATATATTAATTCATGTGTAATTGATCTAAGTACAATATCTAGATACGTGTTACAAGTAATATGAACACTTTGATTAACTATAAAAAAAATCATCTAGATCTAACAATGACATCTATTAATACATGTAATTGACAAGAACAATATGGATGTTACAAACTTAATAACTATTAAACAATGAGATATATTAAGTGAACATAATCTGACAAATGTGCATAGTTTAATATTTACAACAAAATTAGGTGAATACAAAGTTATGAATTTAACTTAAATATTTAAAACAAAATTTGATGTATAAAAGTGAGTTCATGTGATCTTAAATTATAAACCCTAAATTGTACAAATACAAGAGTGCATTGTACTACATAAATAGTTCATGTCTATGTTCTTCCAGAAATCTTGCATCATAAAAATAAACATGTTGAAATGTTAGAATTTATAAAAGTTCATTTAAAGTTAATTTTAATTTTAATTTCAAATCTATATCTCTAAATTATAAATTATGACACTTCAAAGAAGACATGTAGAAAACATATAAAAATATGATAATTGAACAAAAACTTACATGTATAAATTTGATTCAACCTAATGTACCATCAGCATCCTCTCTTTTCTGCAATGCAGATCTATGTTCTTCTTGACATCCTGCATTATAAAAATAAACATGTTGAAATGTTAAAATTTGTGTACTCGAGTTCATTTAAAGTTAATTTTAATTTTAAAGTTAATATGACAATTGAACAAAAACTTACATGTATAAATTTGATTCAACATAATGTACCATCAACATCCTCTCTTTTCTACAATGCATCTATGTTCTTCCCGACATCCTGCATCATAAAAATAAACATGTTGAAATGTTAGAATTTATGTACTTGAGTTTATTTAAAGTTAATTTTAATTTTAAATTTAATAAGACAATTGAATAAAAACTTACATGTATAAATTTGATTCAACCTAATGTACCATCAACATCCTCTCTTTTCTACAATGCGTCTATGATTGCCTCATGCTCTTCCATTGAAAGTGTCCATAAAATTTTATTAGCAGGTCTCCCTTTGTATCTTTCCAATTTGATATTTGTTGCCACTACCAAATGGGAATAGTGTATAATCTTCTTTTCTGATTGGTAGTCTTCAAAAGCTGGTAAACCATTCCTTCTTGTTAGGTATTTGTGTAGCCATGTACCAACTACCACAATAGATCCAATTGGATACTAAAAATTATCATCATCTACTTGATGACATATCAGCTTTTTCTTGGGTTCTACACATCGAGCTAACCAATACTCTGTCTGCTCTTCATTATCCTCAAGTGCAAAAATAGCATACACATGTCTTGCAAAATAAAATTAAGTACATGTGCACTGTAAATAAAACTTGTTTAAAGGTTTATAATTCAAATATATATAATCATAAATTATATGACATACACATGTAACTAATATATAATTTAAAGTTTTACAATAAATTGTATTAAATTACCAGGTTGTATGAGATCTGAAACACGATCATAATCTTCTGATGCAAAGGCATGATCCAGGTCTTCATTTATTATTACATCTTCATCTTGTCTCTCACTAGGTGTTAAGGATTTTTGTTGCCATTCTTCAACCCATTCTGTATACTCGCATTCTTCCCATTCGCCTGTAACACAAAATTGACAAAAACATGCAAGCTCCCTAGTCCATATAGTCCAAGTGTTAGAATTAGAACTCCTAAATGAATTCCATTTAGCCAATCCACTGATTGTATTACAATCATATCATGAAAGGATATTCTTCTCTTCAACTAGCCAGAAAAAATGTCCGATTGTAGAGTTCTGACTTGATCCTGTAGACAAACTTGTTTTACACCATTCAACAATTGCACATGCATTCTTTAAATTTCTATTTTTCCTCAAATTTGAGTTTATCTCTACAAAGGGCTCTCTTAACACACGCACCGGCACCATCATGTTCTCCCTTCCCATGTCCAGCCTCAAAAAAACTCCAGATATGTTGGATATTTATTTTCTTGTACATCCTACTCAACCAATAAAACATTCTAGCATTCTTGAATTATCATATGCAATTATCTGACCATATTAGATGTTGTGTTACATGAATTTCTCTCTCCCTTAAATTTTCATAAAAGGTATTCAAGCAATACTGGACAAACTCCGATGAGTGTAACTTATTATCACTCATATAGAAATGGTACTCTCTCAATATTTTCCTATCCTCTTCTGTACTATCAAGTGCATGTCTATAGACAATATGAAGAAAAATTGTTACTTGCACTGAATTATAATATTGTGGTTGGATCTCATCTTGTGGTGCAAGCATGTAGTTCTCTACAAAGTCAACAACTGATAGTATACTACCAACTGGAAATGTATTCTTGCATATACAAAATTGTCCATCAAGCCATCTAGAATTGTGAGAGTGTTTCACATATTTAGGTATGACCTAACTCTTGAATTAATTCATAAAAGTATTAACACTAATTTTTTCAGTTATTAGATCGCACCGTTTTCCAACTTTTTCATCCTTCAATGGATACTCAATAGTTTTAAATCTTTGTACATCAACTAATTATTGTCCAAAATCAAATGAAATATTTTCATGCAAACATTCATCTATGTTAGTCCCAGTTTCTATCTTGATCCTTGGTTTTTCTTAAGCAAATGCGTGTCCTCAGAATTATCTCTGTGTCAAAATATGTCTCTCATAGACTTCCCTTTGATCTTTGTAATTAGTTCATTCATTGCTTTTGTCTTCTTGGTCACTTAACATTTCAGACTTAGAATGGTCTTGAACACCCCTAAACACCGGCGAACAGTGTAGAACTGTGTTCCCTTAGGTTCAAAGATGTTCGCATTTTTTTAACATTTTGATTAAGTTTGCACTTTTGCAGGTGATCGGTTGTTTTCTTTGATAACACCAAAAAGGGGATAAAACATAAGGCAATTTGAATCATAAGAAGTTTCAACTTAATGATTCTGGGTATGGAATTTTGCCTAAAGTTTGCCGACAGTAAAAAGTCTTGAACAGCAAAGAACGGTTGAGAACTCCAGAGAACTTGGTTCATGTATGTTCAAGAGAGTTCAATGATGTCAGCCAGAGCATGAGTTTCTAAAGCCAGTGGTGTGTTGGGACCCACAACAAAGGGAATTAAATGCTAGCACGTAACGGACTTAATGAAGTACCTCCTTGGTTTGCGCAACCATAATTAGAAGTGATGGCCTCGGGACTTGTTTAAATAATGATTACAGTCTCTTGATTTAAATGTCAAATCAAATCCATGGCATTAATGGCAAGGATTTGTAATAAATTCAGGTACCCTAAAGGTATACTTAAGCTTAATTCTGTGTTCATCTTATTACAAAAGCATGAGTTTTCTTCAAGAGCTAGTGCACGGAGGTAGTCTTGGCAAAGCTTTGTACCTAGGGGTGTCTGTAATTCAGAGGTGAGTTGGCTATGGTCCTTGTTCTTTTTATAAAGATTTATGATCAGCTGTGAAGGGTTGGGGGTTATTTACAGCGAAAATGAAGTCAGTTTTTCATTTGTTTGGGAGTTCTTCTAGTCTGGTGTGTGATGGTCCTATAATTACAGACACTAATTTAGAAGGGTATGACATTGAAAACCTGCCTTCCTGGCTCTTGAATTCTTTAGATGACACACCAGCTCTAGAAATTCTACATAGTGATTTATGTTCTGCATCCACATTTCCTCCCGTTATTGCCTATCCTGAGCTCATTTTTAAGTGTATTCAATGTTATGATGCGAGGACTGAATCTATAAAGAAGAAAGATGGCTCCATTCTGATACCCATTAAGAGGGAGTTAGTTGCTCAAGCCCTACAAATACCAGAAAAGGATTTCTCCACCTTCTCGCCAGCCCAATCTATTGTAAAATTTAATGAAAATAGAGATGCAAACCGCACCTCTATGGCTAGAAACTGGTTACTGAATCCTCAGAGGGGCGGTTCCTGCCTCCCAAAGAAGTTTAATAGGACCCATGTTCGTCCATACATCAGTGACCTCATATTCATGTTACACCAGGTCAGTGGTTCTCAGGTTGCCTTTTTATTTGCCGACTGGATGTACTTTTACGTCTAGATTATCTTGGATGGGACCCAAACTCTTGATTGGGATGAGTTAATCACAAGCTCTCTAAGGGAACAACTTAATGCATCCAAGTTAACAAGGAGTGACTTCTTTATGTCCTCGTATCTCATTTACTATCTTGCATGTAGTAGATCCTGGCTCGATCTCCCTCATGAACCCTTGGTTGCAAATATGAGTGTGTATGAATTCTATCCCCTTTTGCAGAAAAATAAAGCTATTGAAGATTATAAAAAAGTCCATGATACCTTTCTAGGTAAACTATATTATGAACTGGTTAGTACACCAGGTAAAAGAATCAGTCCTGAAGCTCAGACTTTGATAACCAAGTATGGGAGCTACTATATTCAATTCCCAAAATTTACCTATATCAGGGTTGGGGGTTTCGAAGATCAACCGTTAAGGCTTCCTAGGTACACCCTTGAATGTTTTGTATTGGCTGCAATTTGCTGGCAGTTATCAACAGTTTGGAAAAGATTTTTACCTGAAGATGAATGGATAAAATTTTTTCCTATTTCTTTAGGAAGACTATCATGTAATACCATGGCAGATGTTGTTAGCATTGGGTGCGGTATCCATCATTTCAGCTTCAAATTTTATGCAGAACGGGTGGGGTTTGACAATAAGAATTATGCTAGTGGAGTCCTAGGCCTTAGGGCACATATGTTTCCTGTCTCTCACCTAAAATATTTCTGGGAGGATTGCAAAGATGAGTCACAGGTAGAAGAAAGAGAACATAGTCATTTGTGTGTTTCACAGATTTAGTCCATGAGGTTACAGATAAATGTAGAGGGAGTCACTGATGACGGGTCAGATATGTTTGATCCTAATTACAAAAAATCTATTGAGAAAAATGAAGTGATTGTTGACTGGTCTAAAAATGAAGAAGATGACATTGAGGAGAGAACTTCACATGTGATTCGCTTAACCAATGAGTGGCTACAAAGAAGAAGGAAGAGAAAAGGAGTTAGAGTAGAAAAAGAAGAAGTTGCATTTTCTCCTTTAGATCCTTCTGTTTCTATTTCTAATTCACCTCCACATATTGGAACTACAGGGGCTTCCGAGAAATCTCGAGTCAGGAACTCAAAGAAGAAGATTGTAACTGATTCTCTCCCAATTGTTTTACCACAAAGGGTAACAAGATCTAGAACCAAGTCAAGGACAAAGAAAGATATGGCTCAAACAGAACCTCTGATGGTAAACCTGGATGATGATAAAATGGAAGATATCAGTTTCCATATATCAGAAAATGAACAAATAGGAAAGGACCTCTTCGACCTGGATGATGCTACATTGGAAGTGATATCCATGCCAATGAAGACACCCGAACAGTCCTTGAGTTCTGGAGTTTCACCTCCCTAGCCATTATCTACTGTAAGTAAAAAGTGCAATTTAGTTCGTGCTTCAATTCCTGTTAAAGATATTGTAAGTAAATATGTTCAAAAGACTCCAAAGACAAAAAAGGTTAAGAGCACGGCTCGCATGTTTACTGATGAGAAAATTGGAAAATGGACCTCTGAAGTTGCCACTTACAAACCTAAGGAAGGTAAGGAAGATGAACAGGAGGTTAAAGCTGAAGACTTTGAGATTACCAAAGTAGAGATGAGAAACATGGACAGGGCTGGCAAAAATAACTTATTCAAAGAGACTGCACAACAAATGTTGAACTCTTCTTGGCAGGATGGAAAAGAAAAGAAGGAATTGAAACAAACTATAGTGACTCTGTCACAATTTATTAACACCTTATGTAGCTTTGATGCCACTCCCTTAGTTCAATCTCCCCAAGTCTTTGACCCAGAATCAGCCGAAAGCAAAAAATTTCTCAACCAAGTTCAAAAGGGATGTGCTCTAGCAGTTTCTATGGAGGAGTGGATTTGTGAAATCCTTAAGAGTGGTTCTAAGTATTTAAAAGATGTGCATGAGGTTCTACATGATACATAAATTTTGATAGGAGAACTACAATCTCAAAGATAGGTATGGGAGAGGGATGAAGAAAAATGGTTCGTCGCCATGTCCAAGTTTCTTGAAATTGAAAAGTATGGCTATGTAAAGTTCTGCACAGATCAGGGTGTCAAAGTACAAGATGACTCTACCTTCTTTGTTCTCAGGAAAAATATAAGTTGGCATTTGAGCACTATCAGAAGTAGTATTTCTGAGAACAAGGACAGTGAGCATGAGATCAAGCAGTTACAAAAGGCTATGATCACTGAACTTAAGGTGATCAACTTTTCTCATACATATACAGCTGCTATGGGAGAACAGGAACAGAAAATAGCCCTTGTTGTGTTTGAAAACACCATGAAGAAACTTAAGGACAAACTAAACCCTAAACCCTCAGACTTAACTCAGGTTGCCCAAGTTGAATCAATGCTCTATCTTGGTGTGGACCAGTTCCCTTTAACCGTCGAGAAAGTCAGGAAAGTGAAGTGGACCAAAGAAGCCGCAATGTTTAGGATTGTGAACCTAAGGGTACCGCACATGCCGCACGCCAAGGAATTACTGAAGGCACATAAGCAGCTAGAGATGACAAAGAAAACTGTAGTGGAAGGAGAGAATATCGTCAGAGAAGAGGAGCACACCTCCGATAAAGATGCAGAGATTGACATTTAATCTTTTCAGTTTCATGTTTTAAAACTCATGGGGCTAGGTGTCCTTTTAACTCTTTAATCTATTTTAACTGTTTAACCGAGAGGTCGGGTTTTTCAGGAGACCTCTCGGCTTTGCCCAAACTTTAAAATAGCTTAGTTTTCGTAGAAGCAGGGGTTAGAAAATTTTGAAAGGTAGACTTAGTATTTTTGCTCGGAAGAAGTTTTCTTTGAAATAGTACTCTTAGATTTTCTGAGTTGGCTGTATAAGGATTTATTTTTTGTTGCATGTTTTGATCTGTGTTATGAAAACAACAATCTGATTATATATATATATATACTTTCTCCGAATCTTTGCAGTTTGAATTGGATGAACATATGTCCTCTATTTGATTGATATGTTCATTTTTGGTATATAAAATCTTATCCAGCATTCTTGGGGTTTTTGTTAATCTGTCATAAAATCATTACATTTTAGTTCTAGTAAATTATATGTTTAGGAAATGGGAAACTGTGATTTTCTGTTTGATCAAATCTTTCTCATAAAGTAGTCATTTACATGCTAAACATCTAAAGAATGTTTTAGCAGCCTTATAAGCTTTCAGGTCAAAAGATAAAACCAGAATAGTTGTTAGAAAAGAAAAAAATTGAGTTGCAAATTCAATTAGGGAGTTGTACCTAAGAAAGAATTCAGAGGGAAGTGGAGAGCATCCAACACTTACCCAATTGTTAGTAAAAAAAGTTGGTCTTAAAAAGGGCTATAGGGAAGAGTTATCAAGAGATAAAATTAAGACTAAATCTATTTACTAACAGATTTTTGGCAACTTTACTAGGGAGACGAATTAGTAAGCCGGTGTCTGTGTTTGGCTTAAATGTGTAACTATGGTATTACCTGCTGATAGAATACCTAGTTGTGTTGAACTTCCCCAAGTCTTGCAACCCAGTCTAGATTTTCAGGACACACAAGAAGATATTATTGCAAATTTAAACAACTTGGCCTGGAAAGTAAGAACAAGTAATGAACAATATCAGCAAGTTCAGTTAGTTTTAGAAGAGGAAGAAGAAATTGGCAAATGGTTGAGAGGTATTCCAGTTGCTTGTGAAGCTGTAGTTGTTGAAAGAGCCATACCAAGGCCATAAAATTCTCAAGCTGGAGTCGAGACCATATACTAGATCTCAAAGAGAGGTGGGAATCTTTGATAGTGTCTTTGAAGAATTGAGAAATCTTAAAACCACAAAGGTTCGTCCTCCCAAGAAAAAAGCCCAGAGCAGACCTTCTTCTCCTCCAAGAGAGACTTTTAGGTCCTCTACTAAGATCTATAATTGGAAAGCTTTAACCTTGTCAGGAACTCAAGCCCCACCCCTCCAAACTATTTTCCCGACAGTTATCATGGCACAGCCATGGGGTGCCACAGTTGGACCTTTAGCTTTGGCTCAGCATAATGCCCTTCCTAAGGGTGCCAAAGATGTACTTCCAAAGTTCACAAGAGATGGTACAGTGTCTGTAGATGAACACTTTAACGCTTTTAATGTTGCTACTACTATATTGGTGATTCAAACTGAAGATGTAGCAGTCAGGCTTTTCATTCAAACTCTCACAGAAAGGGCTGCCGAATGGTTTGGACATCTACCCACTGGGTCTATAACTAACTGGAACTCTATGAAACTTGCCTTTGAAGGGTGTTTTAAAAGTGCTGACGATGAACATTCTTTACTAGCTCAGCTGACACAGATCAAAAAGGAGATTCATGAGCCTATGAGAGACTATGGCAAGATATAATAAGGTTGTCCATAAAATTCCTACAGCTAAAAGGCATACTCTTGAAAATCAACAATGTTTCTTCATCAATTCCATGCCCCCTGATATTGATTTTCATTTAAGAAGAAGTAGACCAGCGGACTTGGACGCAGCCCAAGCTCAGGCTACTGAGTTGGAAGATGATCTTATTATAGCTGGAAAGTGGAAGAAAGATCTCCAATTTCAATCTTCTCAAGCTTCAACTTCTTCAACGGACCCGGTGGTTCAAAGGTTGATGAATGATGTTATAGCCTTGAAGAGACAATTACCCAACAAGGGGCGACTTACTCACCTATGTCACAAGACTCTAACAGAAGACCACTAGGACAGTACCATAATAGAACTCCTCATTTATCTTCAGCCCAGCCTAGACTTGCTATTGAGGGATCTTCCAGAGATGGAGTTATGTGTTCTTTTCACTTAACAACGGGTCATGACGGTGATACCTGCCCTGATATAATGAGACGTATGCAAATGAAGATAACTCCAGATGTATTGGGAGAAATGAAGGTTGAAGAAGTATATCAAGAGCGACCTGGTGACTTCGGCTCATTTTACCTAGAATATGAATCAGACTCAGAAAGAGAAGATATTTTGGCCACTCTTGAATATTCAACCTGTGCTATGCTTACCCATAATTAGAGGTCTTCTAATTCCAGCCCTTTGTCATTGGCTACAGCTAGTAAGAGTAATGTACCTATAAGTAATCCTCCCTTCTCCAATGTAAAACCTCCAGAATTTAAAATATTGCAAAGGGGTGTTAAGGTTCCTTCTTTTGATATAGTAGAATTTTGTCAATCTTCTGCTATCCAAATTTCACCTGCGGAATATCTAAAGTTAAATCCTAAGGAACTTGACAAGCTAGTTCAATATGTTAAAGGTGATACCCCTAATACCTCGCATGCTAATCAATGCATGAAAAATCAAGTTGAAGATTTGGTTCAACCTCCATTGGTAGTTCCCCCAACAGGCAGTAATCAAAATAATTCCTCCAATACTTCCACTCCTGAAGCCGAGTGTGATATACTTGAGCCTAGAAAGCCTGAACCTTTCTATATCTCCTTGCTCCTCAATGGTCTTAAGTTGAGTAATTGTATTATTGACTCTGGAGCATCTAATAATATCATGCCATCCTCTGTTGCCAAAGCCCTTGGTCTGACCTTGACAAAAAGTTTTGGAAGATGCTATTCAATGGACGGCAAGCAAGTACCCCTAGTAGGGCAAGTAAAAGATGCTCAAGCTGTTCTAGCTGCCTATCTAGATAAAAGATTGAAGCTAACAATCTTAGTGGCGGACATTCCAGCAAGTTACGAAATGTTATTGAGTAGGACCTTTTGTCAAGATATGGGTGGTGAAATAAAGATGGACTGGTCAGAAGCAGTCATCCCTGTTGGGAAGAAGAAGGTGAAGTTGGTGTCGAAAGCAAACAATAAATATACTATATTCCCTTTGGATAATCCAAAGGCTCAAATCTTATATCAGGAGTGTGAGTTTGGCAATTATATGATCATGTCAGACCATGTTTCCTCAGTTGAAAGAGACTTAAGTGAAATAACACAGTTATGGTCGATGGAGTTTGATGGAAGTTGTGCTAACGCAGGGTCAGGAGCTGCGGTTGTTCTGAAAAGTCCAAGCGGGGAGTGTTTGCCTTTTTCTTATAAGTTGGATTTCAAGAATACCAACAATACAGTTGAATATGAAGCTTTGCTTCTAGGTCTTCAAGAAGCAAAATCTCATGGAATCAAAGCTCTCATTGCAAGAGGTGATGAAGAATTAATTGTTAAGCAAGTTAGAGGGCAGTTCACGGTGAAAAATGAAAGGTTAAAACATTATAGAGAGTTGGTCTGGAAAGAAATTGAAGCTTTTGATGCTTTATGTATAGAAGCTATTCCAAGGAGTTTGAATTCGAAAGCGGATTCTTTAGCTGTTTCAGCATCTTTATTGCTTCCTCACCCAGAATTCAAAACTAGCACTTATAAGATAGAAATGATTTACAGGCCAGCAGTTCTTGATAATGTAGAACATTTATAGGTTTTTGAGAGTGATGCTAGTATTAATGATTTCATGACTTGTGTAGAAGTCTTCGCATCTACCTATTTTGAAGGGACAAGTGAAATGCATGGAGAATTGGTCTCTGAAAATCAAATGTTAGATGGAATCATGCAATTAAAAGGTAACAAAATTTCTAAAGGCCTGGTAACACTTGAAAACTTATTTTCTAGAAAAGATGACAGTTTTATTCACAAGAAAGAAAATCCTCACCCTGAAGTGCTTAGAGAGTATGATAAGATTGACATTGGGGATGAAACATAGTCCAAATGGATAAGTGTAGGAAAATCTCTTTGTTCTCAAGAAAAGGGGAGACTTCAATCTTTGTTGACATCCTTTTCTGATGTTTTTGCATGGAATTATGATGATTTGAAGGATTTTAGAGATGGGCATTTCAGCCACAATGTTCCTCTTAAACTAGACTGTAAACCTTTCAGATAGAAACTGTGTAGTTATAACCCTAAGGTGTCGGAAGCTATAATGCGTGAAGTGGATAAAATGTTAAAAGCAAGGATAATATATCCAATCCATCACTCAACTTGGATTGCGAACATTGTTCCAGTGAGAAAGAAAAATGGTGAGATAAGAATTTGTGTTGACTTCCGTAACCTGAATCAGGTGAGTCTGAAAGACAACTATGCCCTCCCAAAGATGGAACATGTGTTGCAAATAGTGGCTGGGTCAGAGATGATGTCCATGTTGGATGGATTCTCTGTATATAATCAGATCAGTGTGACAAGGAATGATAAGCATAAAATAGCCTTCACCACACCCTGGGGAACTTTTGCTTACAACAGGATGCCCTTTGGCCTAATTAATGTTGGGGCAACGTTCCAAAGGGAAATGGACTCATCGTTTGCTGATATGAAGAATAAGATTATTGTTATATATCTAGATGATTTAATAGTCTACTCCCGCAGGCGTAAACATCACCTTAGAGATTTGAAATTAGTACTTCAAAGGTGTCGTGACCATGGTATCTCACTCAACCCTAAGAAGTCAATCTTTTGTGTTACCAAAGGAAAACTATTAGGTCATATTGTTTCTAAGGAAGGGATAAGAATAGACCCTGAAAGGGTAAAAGCCATTCAGCAGCTGAGTCTTCCATCTAAAAGAACTGGTGTAAAGTCATTTTTCGGGCAAATCAATTTCTTACGGGCTTTTGTGCCAAACTTCTCTGAGCTTACCCGACATATTGTAGGGATGATGAGTGAAAAAAAACCTTTTAAATGGACAAAGGCCAGAAAAAAAGCTTTTAAAGAAATTAAAGATGCTGTGGCTAGTGCTCCTTCTTTGGTATATCCGGATTACAAGAAAGATTTTTTTATTTATTGTTATGCCTCTGATCATTCACTTTCTGCCATGCTCACTCAAAAGAATGATGGAGGAACTGAAGTGCCTATTGCGTTCATGAGCACCCCCCTAAAAAAGCATGAACTGAAGTACTCACTCATTGAGAAACAAGCTTTTGTGGTTGTTAAAGCTGTTAAACAATTCAGGTTTTATATCTTGCATTCACATTCTGAGGTTTTTGTTCTAGACACTGCTGTGAAGAGTCTACTCACACAACAAGAGATTGCAATGAATAAGAGAGTAGCATGGGTGACCAAGATTCAAGAGTATGACTTGACAATAAAATTGACCAAATTGGTCAGGGGAAGAGGATTGTGTAAATTCATAGCTGAAAACCCCAATCATGAAAGAGATTCAGAATGTGAGCAGTCACATGCATTGTTGGTAAGCCTAACAGATCCTTGGTTTAGTAACATAGCTTATTACCTAACCTATGGGGAATTTCCTACCAGCTTGACACCAAAAGAGAGACGTAATCTCAGATTGCAAGCAGATAAATATGTGATTTGGCAAGGTGCGTTGTTCAAGAGAGGTGTAGATGGAACCTTCCTTAGGTGTGTGGATGAGGAACATCGAAAACAATTACTTAAAGCTTTTCATGAAGAAGCATGTGGAGGTCATTTTTCTTCCTTAGTCACTGCTTTTAAAATTTTACGTAATTGTTTTTATTGGCCGGGTATGTTTAAAGATGCCTATGCTTTTGTTAGAAGCTGTGAGAAATGCCAATTATTTACTGGGAAACCATAATTAACAGCATTGCCTCTAAAACCAGTTGTGATTGAAGAGCCCTTTAAACAATGGGGACTCAATTTTATAGGTCCTGTTAATCCTTCTTCTAGTGCTAGAGATATTTATATTTTGACAGCCACCGATTACTTCACTAAGTGGGTGGAGGCTATCCCAACTAAAACCGCCAATTCCCAAGTGGTATGTGAATTTTTGAAGAACAATATTTTGGTCCGTTTTGGTGTACCACAGAAGATTGTAATGGATAATGCCACTTATTTTTCATCTCAAGAACTAATGTTATTATGTTATGATCATAGTATTTCCTTGGCTCATTCATCTGATTATTTTCCCCAAGGAAATGGGCAGGCCGAATCCAGTAACAAGAATTTGGTTGCCATCATGAAAAAGATAGTGGATTTTAGTGGAAGAAATTGGCATAAGAAACCATTTGAAGCCCTTTGGGCAGATAGGATCACACCCAAAAGGGCAATCGGTATGGCATCATTTGAGCTAGTGTATGGTATAGGAGCACAGGTTTCCCTTCCTTTGGAATTGTCAGCGATCAAACTCCAAGCTGCAATAGAAGATCAAACTTTTAAAGACTCTCTTGAAAAAAGGATAATGTTCTTGCATAAGCTTGAAGCTAAAAGGGAAGCTCTAGTGGACAGAATTACAGAACATCAACTCAGGATTAAAAATATCTTCGATAGGAAGGCACAGCCTAGAAAGTTTATGAAAGGAGATGAGGTGCTATCGTGGGACAAAAGGAAAGAACCAAAGGGAACACATGGCAAGTTTGAATCCTTGTGGAAAGGGCCCTTTATAATCAGAGATGAATTGGGATCTAATGCTTTCAGGTTGGCTTATCCAAATGGTTTCGTCTTGCCATATTCCTATAATGGACAGGACATGAAGCTGGTAAAATTGTAAGGTCCTCAAGTTTTTATGTCTGTACATATTAGGTTAGTTTCCTTCCCTATTTTTTTGTTGGTTACCCCTTTCATTTTTGCGAAACCAGAGATGCTGAGTTCTCTGCCTTTTGAGTCAAAAGGCAGTCCCCAATCGGAGCCAATGTTAGTCCCAGTTTCTGTCTTGATCTTTGGTTTTTCTTAAGAAAATGCATGTCCTCAAAATTGTCTCTGTGTCAAAATATGCCTCTCATAGACTTCCCTTTGATCTTTGTAATTAGTTCATTTGTTGCTTTTGTCTTCTTGATCACTTAATGTTTCAGACTTAGAATGGTCTTGAACACCCCTGAACACCGACGAACAGTGTAGAACTGTGTTCCCTTAGGCTCAAAGATGTTCACATTTTTTTAACATTGACATTTAATCTTTTCAGTTTCATGTTTTAAAACTCATGGGGCCAAGTGTCCTTTTAACTCTTTAAGCTATTTTAACTGTTTAACCGAGAGGTCAGGTTTTTCGGGAGACCTCTCGGCTTTGCTCAAATTTTAAAATAGCTTAGTTTTCATAGAAGCAGGGGTTAGAAAATTTTGAAAGGTAGACTTAGTATTTTTGCTTGGAAGAAGTTTTCTTTGAAATAGTACTCTCAGATTTTCTGAATTGGCTATATAAGGATTTATTTTCTGTTGCATGTTTTGATCTGTGTTATGAAAACAACAATCTGATTATATATATATATACTTGCTCTGAATCTTTGCAGTTTGAATTGGATGAACATATGTCTTGTGTTTGATTGATATGTTCATTTCTGGTATATAAAATCTTATCCAGCATTCTTGGGGTTTTTGTTAATCTGTCATAAAATCATTACATTTTAGTTCTAGTAAATTATATGTTTTGGAAACGGGAAACTGTGATTTTCTGTTTGATCAAATCTTTCTCATAAAGTGTCATTTACATGCTGAACATCTAAAGAATGTTTTAGCAGCCTTATAAGCTTTCAGGTCAAAAGCTAAAACCAGAATAGTTGTTAGAAAAGAAAAAACTTGAGTTGCAAATTCAATTAGGGAGTTGTACCTAAGAAAGAATTCAGAGGGAAGTGGAGAGCATCCAACACTTACCCAATTGTTAGTGAAAAAAGTTGGTCTTAAAAAGGGCTATAGGGAAGAGTTACCAAGAGATAAAATTAAGACTAAATCTATTTACTAACAATCTAATAATGTAAGATTGCCACATACATCACATACACCAAAAACACATGCATTCAAAAGATAAAATTGTTCATTAGGTGGGTTACAAAACAAATTTGATATAAACTCCTTTACAGTTTCAGGTGGTATATTTATACCACATTCCTGCAACATTTCATTAGTATGCATAGTAGAACGTATAGATCGAAAAATATCATAATGATAACGAAATTGATTATGAGTTTTGCGACAACAAGTGATTCTTTCTTTGTTAATCCTTACATACCATGGTTTACATTTTTCAAAAGATCTTTGACTAATACTAATAGTTAACACCTTATCATCCATAAATTTTTTAAACAATTATGTTTGAGTCATATATAAAAGGTGTTTTGGATGTGGATCATGAACTTTTGAACCGACTCTTAATTTAAGAACATCTCTGGCATTAGGGGATACTCTTGTATTATCGTGCCAAAATTTTTCAATCAAAGCTTTGACTTCACCAGTACGTTTCATGTCAGACCTTGGGAGTCTACCACTGAAGGTCCATAAATGGTTTTCCGGATCACTTTCAAAGTTAACTCTTCTCTTTAAAGCTCTTGTTAAAATTTTATGATTAATATTAAGATATCCACTTATGTTTGAAATCATTCTTTTATCAGTAGTAGTTTTGTTTACTAAAGTTGTTGTTATTGCTCGTCGTGCCGCATTACTATCTTTATAACGACTTTTCTTTCCAATTGTGTCAAAGGCACTAGCAACAGTCGATTCAACTTGTTTTAGAGACTCGTCCTTCTTCTTAGTTTTCACATAAATGCCTAACCTCTTCACCACTTTTCACATTTTAGACATTTTAATTAATTGTAACATTAATTGACATTGAAACCCAAATATATTATTATAAAAAAATTGTCTAAACAATCTTCTCGTGTGTGTCCTAATCTGTCTCGATGAAACCAAACTACGTAGATTGTCTAACACATCAATTTTTAATTGAAATTGTTCATTTATTTCATTATCATTCAAATGAGTTTCTTTCTCAATCAGTGTTTCTATGTCTACATTTACATTGTTGATTTCAATCTGAATTGGTGTTTGACTTTCAGTTTCAATTGGGGTTTGACTTTCAGTTCCTTTATCATTATGATTAACATTACTAATTTTTGAAATTTCACATGCAATTAAACTTGTTAATCTATTTTCAGGAATAAAATTTAAATCATTTCTATTGTAACCTGCTTCTAGCAAATCATGAACATCTTTATCAGAATAAGTTGTAACAATTGGATGTGAAGACATACCTGTATCCAATACTAGATTAGAAGATGCACCTGATTTTGCTTCTTCAACCTTTGCATCCATTATGGTGTCTTCATTGTCCTCCTCTTCTGAAACGATTGTTGAACTCGATGCTCCAACATTGTTTAGGTTTCAAAGTCTTTCTCTTCTTTCTCGTTGTCATTTTGCCTCCTCTCTATTTTTTGCAATCTCCTTAGGTGTTAGAACCTTCATTGACCACTTTCTACATCAGTTTGATCCCATTTTTGCACCAAAATTCAAGTTCAAACAATCTTTTCTGAATGTCCGATCCAAAATAAGACAAAAAAAGGAATGTTGGCAGAAATATTCTGTCTTTTGCGAATCGATAGAAAACAAAATGAAAAGTCGTCAATCATTAGATCAGGCCCATAGTCTAGTTTTTTTAGTTGCAATGACTCTTTAAGAAATGAGCGCCCGTTTTTAGTTTCAAAAAATGGGTGGCCGTTTTTAGATTTACAAAACGGGCACCCATTTTTTGAATTTAAAAAATGGGTGCCCAATTTGTAAATCTATGGGCAGGAACCTTACCTCTTGGCTTGGGTTTTGGTTTGGGACAGGCTTGGTCGCACCAAGCCTGTGCTTGACCCTGCTAAGGCATTATCGAGTAAAATTTATGCCTTGCCATAATTTTTAGGACAACTTCCCGAATGAATTTTTTGATAAAATGAAAACCCATTTTAGCTCTTATTGTGCAGATTATAAAAATATAAATTTTATAGTGATATAATGAATTTTAATATTTATACAATATTTATTAAGCCAATGTGGTACCTAAACTTGAAATACCAAGGTTAACTAAAACTTTAATAACTTTTTTAATTTTTTGTTTTTTGAAAAATGAGTTATATGTGACCAAACTACATAAGAATTCTTTTCAATTTTAAAAAAAAAATTGAAAAAAAGTGAAATTATCATCAAATTATGGTGTCCGTACACTAGAGGTTTCAAAAATGTACTTTATAGTCAATTAAAAATTAATTACAAAAATATTCAATAAAAAAATAAGATAAAATATTCTGACCAATCTTTAGTGTTTTAGGTACCTTTTCCCAAAAGGATTCCCAAAAATACATTCATTTACTTCAAAAAAGGGTGTCCATACACGGGTGAGGTGTGGTCCTGAAACAAACATTTTGAAAAAGTGGTTTTTAGACATGCATACTAAAATTCAATTTATACCATGTGGGTATTAAAATAAATTACATTTTTGAAAACTAGATTCCGAGCATTAAATTTTATATTACTAAAGTTTTTCAAGGTTCAATGTTTAAGTGCTTCAAATTTTGACATCAATTGACAGAAATGTTGAAAAATAGAGAAAACACTTTCACTTTTTGGCCAAAAGTGGGACCCAACTTCTTGCAGCCACCCTTAGCATGTATAATATTGTTTTGTAAAGTCTATGCACCTATTTTAAATGTTTTATAGACTTGTTAATATCATTATATGTAAACACACTTGAGCCAATTCATTTGGAAGCATTGTATGTAATTAGTTATAGGCTGACTTAGTGAATAGTTTTGTTTGCGTATATAAATAAGACATGCACCTTTATATTTGAGCATGGCATGAGATATAGAGTTGATACAAGAGGAGAAGAAGTATGAGAAGAGCAGTTAGTATGATATAGAGCTTTACAAGAGGTTAAAGCATCAGCGCACATAAGGAGCTGATCAGACAAGCAGTGTCATAGTAGCAGTTCACCATTGCAGATATAGTGAGTATCCAATATCCAGGAGGTTGTAGCCTTCTCTATTGAGTAGTGAGCTCTGGCATTGATCCATCCACCCCTAACAGGGTTTGTTACTGAAGACTCCTAATAGGGTCCGACCCTTGACAAGGTCATTGTACTTAAGCATTGTAATGACAGCTCCTAACAGGGCTAAGGAACATTAACAGGTTCATAATACACAAGTACAATTATTAGTAGGTATTAATTCCCACCGGAGTTTTTCCTTTGGCCAAGGTTTGCTCGTAATCATATCTGGTGTTATGTGTTATGATTGTTTATCTTACTTGCATTGTTTTCAATTCAGTATATAAGAAATTGAGTTAAGTTTCAAGATATCAGAAATTAATATTGTAGAACATTGATTCACCCCCCCCCCCCCCCCCCCCTCAGTGTTCCCATTCCTAACAGTTAAAGCCATAATGTTTTGAATGCTAAATCATTTAACAATCCTAGTTTTTTTGGTTTTTTTGGTTTTTTTAAGAATGGGTAAGGAAGTTGATGTAATCAGTCTATGATTAATGAAGTTTGGGTTTTCTACAATATTTCATGATTATGTTCAATTAAACAGTCTTGTTCCAACATTTTCTTAAGGTCTATATGGTATATTTTTGGAGAACCATTTATTGTAGATGTTAGAGCATTGAATCATATTTATTTTGGATTTTGTGGAATTTAATTCCATTTAGTATTAAAAAATTAAGATATCCAAAATTTTGTGCAAACTATTCTAAACCCTCATAGGGTAATAAGTGAGTTTCTAAAATGTAGATCCTCTTTGTTTAATGTGAATCAAAGCTCCAAATTTGGTAGATCAATGGGGAATTTTTTGTATTTTATGTCTTTGTGTTCGCAGAAGACCATGCCTAAGGTTTCACATGCATTTGAATGCAGAATGTCATGGAATGTTGTCTTAGTTTGAGAAAAGAGAGTAATGTGAAGGTTTAATGGTGAATTTGTGTATTAGGAATTCATTCAAGATAAGAGTCTGATTAAAGATATTTTCATAGGGGACATTCATAGTCCATTAGGAGATTACTTGTTGAAAGAGTCTGGACTTGTTAAAATACTTGTGAGAGTATGGGGTATTGTCATGAGTATGATCAGAGAAGGGTGTAAAGATTCAAGGAGGTAGAGTGATTGATGAGTTGAGTGGAGGGAGAAGAAAAATGGTGGAGAAAAGAAATAGAGGAATTGAAAAGGGAGAAAGATTAAATAATGAGGATTCTTGATGCCTTAGAAAGAAGGATGAAGGTGCAACATAAAGATGATGAAGAGAAAGAGGTAATTTTTCCATTGTATGGGAAAAAGCATAGGGTGAAACAAGAAGAGGATGGTGAACCTAAGGACAATGAGGTTCTAGATGTTGAGACAAAGATGAAAGACATAGATGTTAATGAAGAAAGAAAAGAAGGGCCTAAATAGGATAAGGAAGTTTTTATTTGGACTGTGTTATGTCCTTTGAAAGAGGAAATGGGTACATAGTAGAAATTTACCCCTATGACAGGGAATGGTGGGGCTAATGGTGTACTCTTAGAGATAAACAATGAGTTGGAATGCCAAGAGGAAAGGCATATGGTGAAGGAGAAGTTGGTAGAGGAAGTAAAGTTGGTCTAAAAGGAAGAAGAGACTAAGGATGAAGAGATCGTGGTAAGCCATGAGAAGGCTAAGGCTTGGGTGAGTTCTCAAAGCATGGAGATTGAGTATGATGATGTCAAGACATGTATTTGGAAAGTGAAATTGATCAAGGTGCAAGTATATGCAGTTTTGGTAGAGATGTTGGGCATGAAGATGATGATGGATTGTGAGTAGCACATGGTGTTCATTTTGGAAAGGGGAGGAAAACCAAAGGTGAAGATGAAAGAGACTAAGCATATCCAAGTGAGTAAAGGTCAAGAAAGGAGAATATTTATGATGGAGGAAAAGTACAAACCTACAGTTAAGATGAAGGAATGTTTTTTTTTTCTCATACTTTTCTTTGTAAGAGTTGCCAAGGGACTTGGAAATTTTTGAAGCCCAAGGTATGGTGTAGGAGCACGTAAGACACAAGGGTCACTATAATGCCCTAATGAAGATCCTATGAAATAATTAAATTTATAATATCTATAGGACCATTCACTAATGTAATCAAGACTATTAAAGCCATATTTTCTCATGTTGAGTTATTTTTAATTAAATTATCAAATATTGCCATAATGGGAAAACAAGGTCTATAATGGTCATGTAAGGGTTCAAAGGGTAGACTAAGAGTTTGATTAGTGTTTTATGCTTCATAAGATCTCATAAGACCATGTTAATGTAATAAGGGAGTTTTTTATGTTTCAAAGTTAAAAAAGAGTCAAATGTTGTTAAAAGAACAATACATGTAATATTTAAATTATAAGACAAACCGACCAAAGAGGTAGAGGTAGTTTGTTAGAATTTAATCTTTCCTTGGTAAAATATGTAAGGATAAACCAAGGTATTCTATTGTATTCATCCTCTAGTCCAAGTGGGAGGACATGTCATATTTGTAAGTTCCTTTATTAGGAAAAATATATATTCCTCCTTATGAGGAATCCTACACTTGTCTCACACACTAGTGATAGGTGGCATTCATAGAAATGGGAGTTACAATGTAACTCCTTTCTCACATCTCTATTAAAAGATATGGCTCTCCTTCTCTCTTCACACACACATGAGATACTTCTTCTTCTTGATTATTATTGTATGAGCTAAAGCTCTCTCTCTCTCTCTCTCTCTCTCTCTCTCTCTCTCTCTCTCTCTCATTCTTAGGTATTTTTGCCACATTCATTATATCACGGGGTTTTTTTATGCTTTTCCCCCTTCAAAATATTATCTCCTTGTTTCATTTCTCTTTGGTGAATGCTCCTAGTTTTGTGATTATTCATGGTAAATCTTCTTTTCCTTGCTCATTGATTAAATAATTTCCTAACTCTTTATATTTTGTTATTATTTTAAAATGGTATCAGAGCAGGTTGGTTTAATTATGTTTTGAGTGTGTAGGTAACGAAGCTACCATATCTTGGGGCACTCCAATTTTGGAGACGCTATTTAGAGAGATTTGAATCTCATTTTAGTTCTCTAATCAGTTCTTTGCAATTAGTTTATTTTTTCAGTTCATTTATATTAATCTTATAAATTTCAGTCCATGATTACTAATTTACTAATTTAGTCTCTAAATTTTTTAAATCATTGCGTTACTAATTTAGTTTCTAGAAGTTTCCTATTATTCTCATATATATCAGTTGGTATCTTTGTTTCTAAAAATTTTTTGCATCCATTTTCTTTTAGCTTTATAGTTGCTATTATCTTGTTTCTACTAAATGAGAGCTCCATTTTCTTAATTTGTTGCATAGTTTCAATTACGTTTCATTCTGCATTATTTATTAAACTATCAATGCAGTAGGATATTTTCATTAACGTCTCTGTTTGCCTTCTCTTTTCGTGATTCTTCAGTTACATGCATTGATTTTCTTGGTGCATGCATTGATATCTGTCTCAGCTTCTTTATTGTAGTTCCTATTTTTAAACCGATGTGCTTTTTCTTGTTTTAGTCTTTGCGCCTTTTTCAATCTTCATAATTACGATTGTTGTAGTTCAGTTTCTTTTGCTGTTATTCAAACTTTTTTTGGTTTAGAAGCGCCATGGAGGAGTGAAACAACGGTTATACATTGATCCGTTAGATTCTTTTTGTTCCGTGTCTTTTTTTTCTTTCCTTCTGGCAGGATTCGATTTGTTCAGATTTCATTTGTTTGCAGTGATAACGTTAATTGTTATAGTTAACGATTCTTTACTTAACTATGAATTCAAGTTGCTTCGCTTCATTTTGCATTACTTTTTTCGGTTGCATGCATTGGTCGATAAGCTCTATTTTTTAAATAAATCTAGTCAAAAATGTTTTGAAGGGGATCACGACATATCGAGGGCTGCAAGAGAAATTTCACTATGAATTGTTCTTCACGGAGATTATATTGAATTTGGTTTGCATTGTATTATCTCTGTTTGTTTATTTAAGGTATTTCTTGTTCAGTAGCTATAATCCTTGCATTGATTCTCTACATTTCTAATTTACTATTTTATTGATTCTTTGTTTTGGTGAAAATTTCGCTCAAACTCTTATCCTCTTTTGAAACATTTTGTAAACCGTTTGGGTAGAAGTTTTTTTTTAAAAAGGCTTCATCGCTTTTTTGTCTCTGTATTCATATCGAGAAACAGAAGGAAATTGTAGCATGAAAACAAAAGCTATGGAATATATTTCTTCATATCGAAGATTGTTACAGTAGCTCTTCTTCCCTTACTACATTCGGTTGTGTGCTTTTTTTATTTTTAGCCTTTTATCTGCTTTCTCTTGTATGTATTTAGGGATTTGATTTTGTTTTGTTCCAAAAGAGCACAACTTTTCTCGGTAGTTATAGGTGCAACATCTGCCCTTTCCCTGCATGTCTCTACTTCATCCTACAGCTCCCAAATAAAACCGTCTGCTCTCTCCACAATGAAAGAGACATCCCCTCCTGAGTCACGTAACTCTGTATCAGAATTTAACAATGGCTTTTCCCCTCTCTCTTGATCTACAAAATTCCCTCAAGAAACAAACCCTTGATCGATGCTTTCTACAACCCTCGGTTTAAATTGCTCCTCTAAACAATCAAAGCTCACAGATTTCACCATTTTGTCATTTCCATTGCCTTTGATTAGACCGGGCACCCTGTTTACACTTGCTTTGGAGGACCGACAGTATCCGTCTTCCCACATCAGCATCAAGCTACCATTCTCCTCTCCTTCTTTGCATCCAGTTCATAGATACCAAACTGGTTTCATTTTTCTTGCAAGTGCGATTTATTCATAAAAAAATCTTTCTCTATTAATTTTTATTGCATGCAATGTTTTCTCTCTTTGCCTGCTGACCAAGGATTGGTTGGGTTCCGTGCTGTGTTGATCTAACATTCCATGCATTGTTGTGATCGAATTTATTTTATAAAGATTATATTTTGTGTTGTTGACAGCAATTTTCATTTATTTTAGGCTATATTTGTGTAGTGCTGATTGCAAATTTCTAATAATTTTAAGTCATATTTGTGTAGAATAGGCCGCAAATAGCTGAAATTTAAAATTTAGTTTGTATATCGTCAATTACAAATCACTATAAATTAAATATGCGTAGCAGCTATTCAAATATCTCGTATGGTGCTAATTGCAGTTTTCTGTAAGTTTGAGTGGCATGTATGTATATTAATTTGCCAATTACTTTTGTCAAAAATTGTGTATTACTATTTTAATAATTGCACTTTTCACTTGTTTTGAGTAAAAACTATTGATGAAATGTTGCAAACATCTATCATGTTGTAATTAAAAACATCTGTCTGTTGAGTTAAATTTGGTATTGTTGGTCTCAAATTTTTGTCATCGTAAGTTAAATTTATAGAGCTACGATTGCAAGAATCTGATTTGAAGCCAAACTTGTGATTAGTTGGTTGCAAATTTTAATTATGTGAATGTAAAATTATCCATTGAAGGTTGCAAATTTTATCATTTTAGAGTATATAAGTGGTGCAGATTTTTGGTTATTGTTGCATTGAGAACAAGGTGGCCTTCTGCGTATGGAGAGCTCTTGATACTAGCCTATGTATATCTAACAAGAGCCATCCATTGTGGGTGCCTAATATACTCTCATCCTTGTTGTCGCTTTTAGGTTTTTTTAATTAGATTCAATTCATTTTTTAGTTCAAGTTATTAATTAAGTATTTTAGTTAGATTTAATAGTTTTTTTAAGCTCAAGTTCTAAGGGTTTTAGATTTCTGTAGTTAGTTTCAAATCATTTTTTTATTCTAGATTACTAATCACCGCAGACTCTTTGTAGGTAAATGAGCTTCAATAAATTCAGTTCTTTTTCTCATTATTTTAGGTCTGATTAACATTGTTTTGCAGGATTGGGTTGCCTTTTCTTTGTTATCAGGTTATTTAGTTTTATTTCTCTTTGCATGCAAGAGATTCTTGTCGTTATCTGTTAATCAATAACATCTTAACTGATATCTGTTATCTCTTAAGTGTTCTTAGTTTCAGTTTTTTCCTCTGGTTGTTGTTTTTTCCTTGCATGCCTCCTTGGCGTAAGCTTTTATAGTTTTTTGTTGTTGCATTCAAATGTATATAGTTTGATCTGAGTTTCTTTTTTGAGTTCTTTTAAGGGCTTTCATTTATTTATCTCCATTTTAGGCGTTCTTTACTTTATTTTTTCATATTTAACCATGACCACCCTGATGCCAGAAATAAAGTTAACTAGTATAAATTATCATGCATGGAAAATGCACATGACCTTCATCTTTAGATTCAGACATATTTTAGATATTGCAACTAATGCTAGTTCAAAACCAGCAACCTCTACTCCTCAAGCTGACCAAACTGCATGGCAGGCAAAAAATGAGAAAGCACTTGGTTTAATCGAGATCTCCTTAAGTCCTAAATTGTATGTCTTAATTTATACTTGTACAGAAGCCCATCAAGCTTGGGACATCTTGAAAAATACCTATGATAGTGCAGACAAGACTCACAAAATTCAACTCCAAGACCAACTTGAAGACCTCAGGTATACCGACTTCAACTCTGTTGATGATTTCTTGTTCAGGTTTGATTCAATTAAAGTCTTACTAACTGGTTTACAAGTTCCTCTCTCTAATTTAAGGATAATCCACATAATTATTCGTAAATGTTTGCCTAGACAGTTCCAACAGTTTATTACAAATATTTACTCTCAGTTAGCTATTCCTTCTTTAGCATCTCAACTAACTTATGTTATCTTTCAAAATATGTTGCGTCAAGAACAAGCAAAATTGATTCAATTTGGCATACTTAAAACTCACGAACATGCATATGTCTCTCAAAGTCACAATAAAAATAGATCTTCTAACACTAATCAAAATAACCAAAATTATCAAAGATCTAACAATACTAATAATTCAAATAATAACTCAGGCCAACAATTTAATTCTAGGCCTTCCAATAATTATCATGATAGTAATTATTCAAATAGGCAACATTGCACCTATTGCGGTAAAGATGGTCACTTAATCCATAACTATTTTAAGAAACAAAAGGATGATCAACATAATTCTCAAACTACTCAAATGGAAAACCTAATGGAAATCAATCTTGTTCTACTTTTACTGTCTGTTTTAATGCTTCTAAACCACTTGAATGGATTATTGATAGTGGTGCATCTCAACATGTTACATCTCATAAGGAAGTCTTTGATTCTTTGCGACCTGATTGTATGAATATTCCTATTTTTTTAGCTGATAATCATTGTTGTCAAGTTGAAGGAACTGGTAATGTTTATGTTCCAAATGGTAAATTACATGATGTGCTTTATGTTCCTGATTTGAATGCTAACCTTATTTCTGTTCCTCAATTATGTCAAGATTATAAGGTTGAGTTTCATAAAAATAATTTCCATATCATTCATCCCAATACTGATCAGATAGTTGCTGATGCTAAATTGGATGATGATAATCTCTTTAAATTTTATCAATTTGCCTCTCTTAGATATTCATTACTCACTACTGTTGATTTTCACATTTGGCATGAAAGGCTAGGACATTTAAATTCTGATTATATCTCATTAATGCAAAAAGAAAATATGGTAGATGGGCTACCTAAGTTTACTCCTAAGTTTGATTGCAATGGATGTATGAGTGGTAAAATGCATAGATAATCTTTTCCCCATAAATCATCTTGGAGAGCTAATAATAAGTTAGTTTTGATTCATGGTGATCTTTTAGGTCCTATGGAAAATACTTCTATTTCAGGCTCTAAATATGCTTTAACTTTTGTTGATGATTATTCTCGTACAACTTGGATTTATTGCTTACATAGTAAAGATCAAGTCCTTGATATTTTTGTTGAATTTCATGTTTTTGTAGAAAGACAAAGTGGTTGTAAAATTTACATTCTTAGGACTGATAATGGTACTGAATATGTTAATCATGCTTTCCATTCTTACTTAAGATCTTTTGGTATCAAACATGAGCTTACCGTTCCTTATACACCAGAACAGAATGGTGTGGTAGAACTAAAGCATAGAACAATAGTAGAAATGGCTAGATGCTTTTTACATGCTAGAAATATAGATTATAAATTTTGGGCTGAAGCCATGGCATGTGCCACCTATATTCTTAATAGAAGTCCTACTAAGGCCCTACCAAATAAAACTCCTAAAGAATTTTGGTCAGGAAGGAAACCCAACTTGTCACATTTATGAATTTTTGGCTCCACTACTTATGTTCACACACCTAAACAGAAAAGAAAAAAGTTAGATCCTAAATCCTCACCTCACATATTTGTTGGCTATTCTGAGAACACTAAAGGTTATAGAGTTTATGATCCTCTTACTAATAAAGTTCACATAGCTAGAGATGTTTGCATTGCTGAAAATGGTGTCCATGACTGTTCTCAAAGTTCAGATTCTGATTTTAGTCATAAAAACATAGTTCTTGTGGAGGACCAACCTCTGTCTCTCAACCCTACTCCTCAAATTTTTGCTCCTAATGTTTCTATTCCTTCTGTTTCTGCTCCTAACACTAAGGATAATACTAAGGATAATGATGAACATAAAGATAGTAATGATACTCCTAATTCTTTTGTTCCTTCTAGTAGTAGTAGTGATGATGATGATGATGGTAATAATTTGTTTACTCCTCCTAGTAATATTTATATTAATTCTAGGAGAAATCCTAAATGGTTTAAAGATTTACGTAATAAAGGTGATGATTACATTTCTAGAATGGGTGGACTTAAACCTAGAAGGATAAACTACTGCAATTATGCTCTTATGAATTCTCTCTCTAAATCTAATGATCCTCAAACCTTTGATCAAGCTAAAAATCAACCTCATTGGAAAACTACTATGCAAGAAGAATATGGCTCTTTAATTTCTAATAATACTTGGGATTTAGTTACTTTACCTCATGGTAAAATTTTGGTTTCCTGTAAATGGTTATATAAAACTAAGTTAAATTCCAATAATGAAATTAGTAAATTTAAGGCTAGACTAGTTGCACGTGGTTTTTCTCAAGTTGAAGGAATAGACTATAATGAAACCTTTGCTCCTGTTGCTAAAATGCCTACCATTAAAGTTGTTCTTGCTTTAGCTACAAAAATGAATTGGCCTGTTCACCAAATGGATGTTAAAAGTGCTTCTTTGAATGGTGATTTGCATGAAGAAATATACATGTCTCAACCCCTTGGTTTTATTCAACAAGGTAATGAACATTTACTATGTAAACTCAAGAAGTCTATTTATGGTTTAAAACAATATCCTAGAGAGTGGTATTCCAAAATTAATGCTTTCTTTATTTCTCAAGGTTTTGAAAGAAGTCAAAATGATCCTAACTTGTATATCAAGCATAGTGAAGATGACATTATTATTATCATTCTGTATGTTGATGATTTGATTCTTACTTCTAGTTCTAACCAGTTAATTTCTAATATTAAGTTCCAACTCAACCAAAAATTTCAAATGACAGATTTAGGTTTTTTACATTATTTCTTAGGAATGCAAATTTGGCAAACCCCTAAGGGTATTTTTATCTCTCAAAGTAAATATGCTAAAGATCTCCTAGATAGATTTCATATGAATTATGCTAATCCTATTTCAATTCCATGTGATTTAGGAACTAAGTTAATGATAGATATGGAATCTCCTTTCATAGATGCTACTCCTTATAGAGAACTTGTAGGTAGTTTAATTTGTCTAACCCTCACTAGACCTGATTTATCTTTTAGTGTTGGTTTAGTTTCAATATTCATGTCCAAACCTCAACAAACTCACTTCAAAATTGCTAAAAGAATATTACGTTACATTAAAAGTACTATTAACTTAGGATTATTTTATGATGCAAATTCTGATTTTTCTTTAAAAGGCTTTACTGATTCAGATCTAGGTGGAGACCCCAATGATGGGAAATCTACTTTTGGGTATTGTTTTTCTTTTGGTTCAGGTTCTATATTTTGGAAAAGTAAAAAAGAACAATTTGTATCTCTATGTTCTACCAAAGCTGAATATAAAATTTGTACTCATGCCTCTAAAGAAGCTCTATGGCTTAGAAGAATACTTGAAAATTTGGGTCTACCTCAACAAGAACCTACACCATTGTATTATGACAATCAAAGTGCAATAGCCTTGGCAAAGAATCCAGGTTACCATGCAAAGTCAAAGCACATTTCTCTCCACCACCACTTCATTAGATAGCACATTGCAGAAAAGAAAGTTTCCCTCATCCATTGCAAAGGTGAAGATCAAGTTGCAGATATTTTGACACAACTTCTTTCTAGAGAGAAATTTGAATTTCATTGTAACAATTTGGGTTTGATACCCCTTGATGTAATTACCCCAAGTAAAGATTAAAGGGGGGTGTTAGAATTTAATCTTTCCTTGGTGAAATATGTAAGGATAAACCAAGGTATCCTATTGTATTTGTCCTCTATTCCAAGTGGGAGGACATGTCATATTTGTAATTTCCTTTATTAAAGAAAATAGATATTCCTCCTTATGAGGAATCCTACACTTGTCTCACACACTAGTGATATGTGACATTCATAGAAATGGGAGTTACAATGTAACTCCTTTCTCACATCTCTATTAAAAGAGATGGCTCTCCTTCTCTCTTCACACACACATGAGATACTTCTTATTCTTGATTATTATTGTATGAGCTAAAGCTCTCTCTCTCTCTCTCTCTCTCTCTCTCTCTCTCTCTCTCTCACACACACACACACACACACACACATTCTTAATCATTTTTGCCACATTCATTATATCATGGGGTTTTTTTATGCTTTTCCCCCTTCAAAATATTGTCTCCTTGTTTTATTGCTCTTTGGTGAATGCTCCTAGTTTTGTGATTATTCATGGTAAATCTTCTTTTCCTTGCTCATGTTGATTAAACAATTTCCTAACTCTCTATATTTTGTTATTATTTTAACATAGTTACATAGGTGGTTGTCAGTTTCCTAGGATGGTATTGGTGTAATGCCCCACTAGGGAACCCAGAAGAACTTAACCTAAACATGCGACTAAGTTTGCAGTTTTTTTTTAAAAAAAAAGTTAACAATCAATAACATCAAAGTTTACAATGTGGAAGCAAAGCATAGCAAAAACAACTAACAAAGGTTTCAATTCTCAAGGGTTCCTTGACGTAGATTACGAAAGAATAAATTAATTAATTTAGATAAGATACAATTATGAAATCCAAGAATACATAAATACAATTGGTACCATAAGATAACCATAATAATAAGCATCCACTGCACATGTCGTAGGGTATGAAATACAATAACTGAAAAGAAATACATCAAGATAACTCTGAATATAAGATGCAATGATACAAGATCATAAGAATAAGAAGAACAAGAAAGAACAACTACCACAAGGATCATCCAGCCTCGGTGCATGAACGCCAAAATCTCAAATGGTAAAAGAATCACTACCACCTGACTTCATGAACCCAAATGGTCCACTCCCACCGTGCTGAGGAGATCACATCAGATCCCACTCGGATAACAAACAACAACAACAACAACCAAGGAAGAGGTCCTAAAAGATTCTAACTCAAGGATACCAAAAAGTACAAGGTATAACATACTCTACCAGAGGCAAACAAAACACATAGGAAACCTAAGATGCATACAAGAAGTGTCATCACATAAGTCAACTCTAAGGTTATCCTGGTAGTCACTTCAGACCCCGGTGCCCTAGTGACTCTATGTGGTTATAGTAACCTCTCGTGTAGACAAGATACTACCTATGCCATATCCAGTCCATATAGGCAGCAAGCATAATTTCAACTCCCATCCTAGTCAAACTCAATTAGGAACTCAAGCATGGCGAGACACACAATAACTTATTAGATTCATTTTAGATTCCCAATGTTTATTAATTATCACTTATTAAACTACTTGTAATGGGATCTCCTGGTAGCCACTTCCGAGCTCTGGCACCAATTCACAAGCCACTTCTTGATATACACTTAGATGACCTACTCTAGGGTTTCACATGAACATTAAGAACTCTAAGTTATCACAACTCATGAATCTCTACAACTAGATTCCACATGCAAGACCATAAACATGCAAAACCAGATACATAATAAAATAAGTTCACCGACACAATAGAATATGCACAGCAACCAAACAAGATAGATTAAACATCTAAAACCCCACCTCTGGGATTACATCTCCTAAAAGCTAAATTAATGCTACCCGTACCCGTAATCATGAAAAGAAACCAAACACTCCAATAATAAACACATTATTATGAAATTCTCATAAAAATAATATTTAATTATGTCACATTATTCTTCTTCTTATTTTTCTTATTCTAAAAGTATTCTCATGTATGAATTTTATTTATTTCTAAAAATAGAATTTCTAAAAATAGAATTTTCTAAAAAAATAGAATACCACTACATGCAACTGAAGATGCAACTGAATATATCTTCCTTAAATAACATGCACTAAATATATTTTTCCTAAATAACATGCAACTAAATATATCTTTCATAAATAACATGCAACTGAATATATCTTCATTAAATAACATGCAACTAAATATATCTTCATTAAATAACATGCAACTGAAAATATCTTTTCTAAATAACATGCAACTGAATATATCTTTCATAAATAACATGCAACTGAATACATCTTCATTAAATAACATGCAACTAAATATATCTTCATTAAATAACATGCAACTGAAAATATTTTTTCTAAATAACATGCAACTGAATATATCTTTCATAAATAACATGCAACTGAATATATCTTTCATAAATAACATGCAACTGAATATATCTTCATTAAATAACATGCAACTAAAAATATCTTTTCTAAATAACATGCAACTGAATATATCTTCATTAAATAACATGCAACTGAATATATCTTTCATAAATAGCATGCAACTAAATATATCTTCATTAAATAACACGCAACTGAAAATATCTTTTTTAAATAACATGCAACTGAATATATCTTTCATAAATAACATGCAACTAAATATATCTTCATTAAATAACATGCAACTGAAAATATATCTTCATTAAATAACATGCAACTGAAAATATCTTTCATAAATAACATGCAACTGAATATATCTTTCATAAATAACATGCAACTGAATATATCTTTCATAAATAACATGCAACTGAATATATCTTTCATAAATAACATGCAACTGATAACCACAACGCTATGCTACTCAAACAATCAATACCAACAAGCACGAGGAAGACACTTTCTACAATTTCCTACAAAGATCCGAAACAAAATAACCATGATAAAATCAAAACCTACCTCAAATCAAAATTATACAGATTCGATGATGTCTAGAACGAAGAAAATAGAATCCAATCTTTTCGAAGAATTCTCCCAAATCTGTCTCCAAAATTCCTCTTCCAAAACCTGTGTACCGAATAATGGCCAAAACCCCCAATACTTAAAGAAACTTCCTTTCTCATGCATAAATTCAAACTCAACTCCAAGAGGGCTTTGCATGAAGACAAACTTTAGTTCACAATTCAGTCTCAGTTGAACTGGAGTCTTCTTTCTTCTTTGACTTGAGTTGAAAACACATAACCAAACTTCAACTTGAATCCTTAATTCAATTTCATGCAATTATGGATGTGCAACATAATGCATTCAATTAAATAATAATTAAAACATTAAGTTAACATAATTAACACATGCCAAAATAACCTTTAATTTAATAAATACATTTTAATTAAACAAAGGTTAAATTTCATGATTTAAATAAATCAAAAGTGAGGATATTTAATTAATTCACATTAATTAAATATTCCAACCACACTCAAAATTAGCATAAAATTAATTCCCAATTAATTTATGCATCAACTATACAATAAAAATAATAATTAAACTAAATAAATAGATTTATTTAATTACCATTTAAAAACTATGCCACAGCTAAAAATAGCATGATCTAAAAATAGAAATAACATCAAACGCCACAAATCAAAAAGACCTAAGGACCCACATTCATACTCAGGACATAGGTATAAACTCTCGCCAATTGGACGAGTTTAGAAAGGGTGGAAACACAGAATCTTGTCCCCTACTTTAGGACAATAATTGGCTTAGGTTAGGATTTGGAACTGAATATTATCTCCCCTCTTTTACCATTGAGATTAGCGATAGGGCACGCTCATCCTGACAATTCAAGGAAGTCGATGCCCGGTACCTACAAACTTGCATAAGAGACAAGCATGTGCATATATATAGAAATATAACAGACAATGGTGGGGATCGACCGATCGTGTGGATCTCGCAAGCAAGTAACTATGACTCCATCCCTCAATCACATCAAGCACATCAAACATAAATATAAAACAAACACATCAACCATACACATGCAAGTATGGGGTCAGTAAAATCATAAGCATCAACAAATTCCTAACATATAATCTATCATTCTAGATTAATTGCAACATTTATAAAATCAAACTAGGGGCGGGGTACTACAATTGGTCTATATATGATTGTAAGACCCAAGAACAATAATAAATCATGTAATGTTGTTTTGAATATGAAGAACACTAGTATATGCAAATTTCATTATTTAATAATGAAAATCTATTAAAATGTTTGCAGTTGCCTCATTTAACAGCTAGTAACGAGCGTCAAATAAGTTCATAATAAACCATTATGCTATTAGTAAAGTAACATAACAAAATACACAACGATATATATTAATGCAAAGTAACACCCGAAGATAAATATCTAGACTAATCACCGACCAGGATGCCATTAGTGATTACTCTGGATATTTATCTTCAGGTGTTTTTTTTTAACATTCTATACTTGGTTGAAATTTTGACTAACCTTAGTCAAAACCATCACCTAGAGTGGTCTACATATCGACCATTTTGTGTCGAAATTTAGTGTTGTGGGTTTGGCATCCTGGTCAAATGGGCCAAACATTTCGACCAACATTAGTCGAACTTTCGACTAACTTTGGTCAAAATTTAGCGTTGTGGGTTTGGCATCCTGGTCGAACGGGCCAAACATTTTTACCGACATTGGTCACAAGTTCGACGAATAAACTTGCCAATTACAGGTGTCATTTTCCACCAAGATTGGCATAGAACATTCTACCTTAACAATGATGTGTTGAAAGTTCGACTACAAAAATAGCAACAAGACCATTTGTAGATCATTTGACCAAACTTGGTAGAAACTTCGACCATTTTTTCGTCGAAAATAGGTGCCAATTGTACTAGTGTTTAGGTCTAGAAACGTAACTATTTTGAAGTTGAAGGTTTTGTAATTCTTCAAAGAAAGTATTAGGTATTCCCTCCCTCCTTTGGGATCTTGTATATGGCAGGGAATCTAGAATTACAAAATTTTAAGGTCTTTGGACAACTCTATTCACAATTTCAGCTTTTTAGGCAATTGGGAGACCTCTCAACTATTCACCAATGTCTTCTTCCTCTTCCAAGACCAAAAGAACTTGTTGATATCATTGATTACTGGTTTTCTCTTTCCAAGCGAGGGCATTCAAGTCTACTATGATATCTTCTTGTGTATCCTGGAAATTCAAGTTCGGTTGGATGACAGGAGGAATTTCTTGTTGATTAGGTAGAACATCTACAAGTAGAACCATGATTATGTATTAACAAAACAACACACATTAATCTACACTGTTTGCGCTCCCCAGTAGAGTCACCAAAAATCTGTTAGCAAATAGATTTGTCTTTTATTTAATCTTTCTTGAAACATTCACTCTATTACCCTTTAAAAGAAAAACAATCACTGACAGTTGGGTAAGTGTTCTCTTCAAATAACTTCCCTCTAAATTTTAATTTAGGTACAGCTCCCTAAAATTTATTTTCAATGAATCTCAGTTAATCAATATTGTAGTTTTAGCTTTTAACCTGAAAGCTTCAAAGGTTGCTATATCATTCTTAGATTATAAGCTTTTTCAATAATCTTTCAGAAAGTAAATAAGACATACAATAGCATAAAATCATAGTTTTCTACTGCTCATACTATTTCAGAGATAAAATAGATCAAAGAGTAAATTTGTGAAATGAAAATCAGACTAAGATCACTGATAACTCAAGCTACTGCTGGAACTTTTTTTTAGCACAATAGAGAATGAATTAAAATGTTGCCACAGAACATGCATCCACTCATTTCAAATAGCACAGATTTAAAATATAACCAAATAAATATATTAATCATCTTTGTAGCACAGGCAAAAGCAAGAAAAATATATAAGTTTTTCAATAGAAAACTCGATCCATCAAATGTTTTCTTTTTGAGAAAATAAATTGAAAAGATGAAAAATTACTAGTTCTTTTCTAAAAATTCAAACCCTTTTGCTATTGCTACTAATCTACTTATAGTCTTTAGCAAAGCCGAGAGGTCTCCCAAAAAACTCGACGTCTCGGTTAAAATAGCTAATAGAATAACCAAAGCAAAAAGGACACACTTCCTTATGAGTTTTTCATGCAATTAAAAGATAACTAAACTTCAAGATCCAGCTCCTTGTCAGCAATGCACTCCTCGTCAGCAGCGAGATTCTCTCCTTCACCCATGGCAGATTGGTTTACCTATCATTGCTTGTATGCCCTGGATAAGCTCCTTTGTGAGCTGCAAATGAGGAACTTTTATGTTCAATATCCTAGTCATTACTGCTTCTTTAGTCCATTTGGATTTCTTAACCCTCTCAATTATTGCAGGAAGTTGATCAACATAGAGATACATCATGGATTCAATCCTAGCTACTTGTGTGAAATCTGAGGTCTTCGGGTTAGTCTTTTCTTTGATTTTTCTCATGGTAGCCTTGAACACCTCTAGAACTGCCTTTAAGTCCTACTCACCATGACTGGCCGTATATATATGAGCAAAGTTAATCAATTTCAACTCATTTAACATTATTTTCTATAGCTTCTTGATCTCATTTTCACTATCTTTATTTTCAGCAATGGTGTTCCTGATAGTGGTGATGCGCCAACTGATGTTTCTTCTAAGAATAAAAAAGGTGGATTCGTCAAGAGATTTCACATATTTTTCTGTGCAGAACTTTATGAACCCGTATTTCTCAATATCTAAAAACTTGGACATAGTAGCAACCCATTTTTTCTCTTCCATGTCCCACACTTGTCTCTACATTTGTAACTCCCCTATTAATGCTTTTGTATCAAAGACAATAGCTTGAGCATCTTTAAGATATTTGAGGCCACTATTAATGACTTCGTTGATCCATTCATCCACTGAAGACACCAAGGCTCGACCTCCTTGAACTTGACTCAAGAAATTTTTACTCTCAACGGAGTCTGGCTCAAAAATTTGAGGAGACTAAACCAGGGGGGTAGTGTCAAAACTACATAAAGTATTAATGACAATGTCATAATTGTCTGTTTTAATTCTTTCTTTTCCTTTCCATCCTACCATAAAGAATACAACATTTGTTGAGTTGTTTCTTTGAACAAATGATTTTTACCTACCTGATCCATGGTACAAAGCTCAACTTTGGTGACTTCAAAATCCTCCGTTCTAATTTCCTAATTCTCCTTCTTTTGGCCTATAAGTGGCTACTTCAATAGTCCACTTCCCTATTTTTGCATTAGCGAACATTCTGGCCATGCTTTTCATCTTCTTTGATTTTGGGGTTTTCTGAACATACTTGCTAACAATATCCTTAACAAGAACTGAGATAGGAACTAGGTTGCGCTTTTTACTTATAGAGGTAGCTAACCATTTAGGAATGACATCAGACCTGGTAGACTATTTAGGAGTCTTCACTGGTGTACTAATAACCTCTAGTGTTACATCATCTAGATCAAAAAGATCTTCGTCAACTTGTTCATCTTCAGCTATGTAAAAACTCACATCTTCCAACTCGTCCTCATCCAGATTAATTGTCAGCACATTTTCTTGAGCCATATCTTTCTTAATCCTTGATCTAGTCTTAGATCTTGTAAGCCTCTACAAAGGACCCACTGGTAAGCGATCCATTGTAGCTTTCTTTCAGATATTCTTAACTTGTGGTTTCTCTGAAGGCCCTGCATTTTCAATTGGTGTAGATGTATTAGAAACAGAAACTAGAGAATGTAATAAGTAACCCTAACTTATTCTTTTATTATTTTAGATTGTTTCTTCTTTCTTCTTTCTTCTTGATAATAACCACTCATTAGTTAGATGAATCACATATTGGGTCCTCTTCTCAATCTTGTCTTCTTCCTTAGACCATTTAATGATAGGATCACTTTTTTCAATCGGTTTCTTGAAGTTGGGCTCAATTAAATTGGACCCATTGTTAGTTATCCCTTCCACATTGATTTGCAGTCTCATAGATTGGATTTGTGATATGCACACTCTACTGTGTGCTCTTTCTTCTACATGTGATTCATCACAACAGTCCTCCCAGAAGTCTTCTAGGTGAGGTACAAGAAACATGTGAGACCTAAGCCCTAAGCTACCACTGGCATAGTTTTTATTGTCAAATCTAATTCTTTCAGTATAATATTTGAAATCAAAATGGAAAAGGTCACTACCAATGCTGACTGCATCTGCCATTGTTCTACATGAGAACTTGCCTAGTGAGATAGGGAAATCTTTTTCCCATTCTTCTTCGGGGAAGAATCTTTTCAGAATGATGGTGAGTTGTGTATGGGTCTCTACTAGGATGAAACAATCAAAAGCATACCTAGGCAATCTCATTGGTGGATCCTCAAAACCCCCAATCCTGATGTAGGTAAACCTAGGAAACTGGATGTAATATTTTCCATATTTGGTCACAAGCTCTTGAGTTTCTAGGCTAATTCTTTTGTCATAAATCTCGGCTAACTCAAAATAGAGTTTTCCCATGAATGTATCATGCACCCTTCTGTAATTTTCAACAATATTATCCTTTTATAAAATTGGGTAATACTCGTAGACACACATATCTATGACCCAGGGTTTATGTGGCATTCTGTGCCATTATCTACTGCAGACAAGGCAATACATGAGATAAGAGGACATGAAGAAACTACTACCGGTCAATTTAGATGTATTGAGATGTTCTTTGAGAGAGCTGGCAATTAATTTGGTCTAGTCTAGGAGTTACGTTCCTTCAAGGATAATTTGAACATAGAAATACATCCAGTTTGAGAAAAGGTAGGCTACCTGAGACCCTTTGACCCTAGACAACATCACCATTATATCACTAATATATGAGTGAACATGAGTCCTATTGAATTTTTTAGGTAATTGTCAACCCCTTCTTTGTGGGTTCAGAAGCCAGCTCTTAGCTATGAAAGTGTGGTTTGCGTCTCTATTTTAATTGAATTTGACAATAGACTGCACAAGAGAAAAGGCGGAGAAAGTCTTTTCTAGGAGTTGCAAGGCTTGAATCACCATTTCCCTATTAACAGACATTAGGACACTACCATCCTTCTTTTTGATATATTTTTTCTATGCATCATAATTCTTTATGCATTCAAGGATTAACTTAGGGCATATGATAGTGGGAGGGATAGTTACGGCCGAACATAGTCCACTGTGTAGGATTTCTAGAGCTGGAGTACCCTCAAGGGAATTCAGAAGATGGGTTGGCAAATTTTCTACATTATAGTCTTCTAGGTCTGTATCCGATATTATGGGGCCATCCCATACCAAACTTGAAGTATTCCCAAATAGATGAAAAGCTGACCTCATAACTGTAGACACTTAACTTTTCTATTCACTGTTCTGTCTACTGAATTTTAAAATATCACAAGGGTAATGGCCAAACTCACCTTATTTCTGAAGAAATTTCTAATCACAGGAGCTCCCAAGTTCTTACCTCCACGCACTAGCTTCTTAATATTAAAATACTTAGGATTTTGAGCAAAGGACTTAACTTAAATAGAAGCATGAGAAGTTGAGAATTTATTACAAATCTTTTATGGAGGGAGCAAAAAAGATTTGATTTGACAACTTACGCATGTACTCCATAATTTCTAATTAAACAAATCCCAAAGTCAGTAAAAGTAATGATTATTCGGACTTCTCGAACGTGCCAAACCTCTTTCTATTTATTATAATTAAATGCATACTCACCTGTGGGCCCCGATGCTTAGCTGCCAAAAGATTCTCCTTTCTTTCATTACCTCTCCCAGATGCTTTTGAACAAGAAAGAACAAAGTTCATGAATGCTCAAAACTGTTCAAGACCGCTCAAAATTGTTCAAGACTGTTCAAAATTGTTCAAGACCATTCAAAAATGTGATCTTCTAGATTGTACCAATTGTTGATTTGGATGCCATGATATGTCACAAATCAGTGATTAATGTGCTAGCTTCTACTTATGACTCAACGACAACTAGATTTCCTCTATTTTCCTTTCAACCTGTCATATTTTCAAAAGTAATGAAATCGATATGAATAACCGTGAATGGGCTTGAACACTGTTCAAGCATGTTCATAGGTTTTCAAAGGTGTTCAAGAGTGTTCCAGAAAACAAATTTTATTAATAAATTCAAGAAGTTCAGAATTAAATAATCACCCAAAATGACTAACAATTTTATGACCGAACTTAGGACACACAGAGCAAAGTAATATTGATCAAAAGGGAGAGATTCATCTGAAGCAAGGCCAAAACAAAGAATTGAAATACAAATACCAAACTGGGACTAACAACTTCATACTAAACTTCATACCCATAACCACAACCACATTAACAAGCCCGTAAAAAATAAAAATGAAATCTTTTATGGAATGAATAAAAAATGAAAAATGAAAAATAAAACAAAATGATGCACAATTACACATTAACTTGTATCTCCCTAAACTTCATACTAAACTTCGTATCCATAGCCACATCCACAACCACGTTTTTATCTCCCTTCAAAAACATGGATCTATGTTTGCAGGCTCTTGACTTGCTCATATCTTTATTAACTTTTAATAATATTACCCTGATGAAATATAGATGTGTGGTTGCATTTTTCCATTCCTATTAATTTCACTCCTCAGAGTTTACACATGTCTAATGTCTTGCAAAAATTATTTGTTTTAACATTTTTTAAGTGTTGGAGCCATTACAATGAGCGCAAAATGCCTCAATGTCATTTCTCTTCATTTGGGGTAGGCAGAGCTATGCGCTTGTTGGTGGGACGCCAACAATTACCACAAGTAAAATAACCAAAATAATGCAAATATGGTGATAAAAGAGTGTTGATGCCATAATAAATAGACCTCAAAATAATGGAAAAGTATGTGAAATAATTTGTGAACAGAGTGGATAGGCTATTGTATGTTTGAAAACTGTTGGATTTGCATCATGTCGGATTCCTAAAAAATAAAATGATTAAAACTCACTAGTAACTGAAAAATATTTTCACATAATCAAAAATACTTTAATCAAAACAACTTCTATAAAAAATTATGTAAAAATACTTTGAGGTTTGTTTACCTATTTTTTTTATCGACTAACCATATCTATTTTCTAGACTGCGCACTTTGCATTTATCTGGATAGCATACATGTTAAGGAAAAACATGTTATAAAACTTGGTAGTCCTATTTTTCTGGTAACATAATTCATTTGCAGATGGGGAGCTGTAAATAAATTCATGAAACTCCAATAACACCCATGAAAACTCATTAAACCCTTAACTGTTTGAACCAAACGGATTTCTGAACTTAACATAAACTGATGATTACATAACTGCCACTCCAAACATAATAAAATAACAAATAACAAAACCTACTAAAAACTAACATCATATTTAAAATAGACAAATCCTTCCATTAATTACACATTTTTCAGCTTAAAATACATTTCACATTAACATGACTTTCTTGTATACAATAAAGTTGACAAATTATATGAGTATTTTGCAAACCATTTATGGCATACTTAGTTGCATCATCTTCAACATTTGAATAAATGATTTAATAAAATTTTATCTGACGGTATGAAACAAGGCAATAAAGAGTGTAACATTTCATCAAAACTTATCCGAAATCTAGCAGAAACCAAAGGTTTGCCACCCATCATCAAAATTGATCAGAAAAGCAAAATGGGTAGAACATATCATGTTAAGTAAGACAAAAGAATCCCAAAACATACTAAACAATTTGTAATTTTCTTTTTACAAAAAATAGAAGGGTCGTACGAATTCTTACTTTCTTTTATGTTGATCGAATAAATAGGATTTCTCACAATAATTAGCTACGTAGTACAATTGCGGCCTTAGATCCTTTAGCTCCTGCATATTAAATTACATAACATAAACATAACTGAGAAGACAACTGAAAAATCAAGTTCAAAAAACCGTCATGTGTAGGGACACGTCACGTATGTAGGCATTAAATTATTTTAAATTGCAATTTTATTCTATACGCTACCATTATTTTAAGCTTTCTGTCAAATAAACTTGGAAGAATAAAATAATTTTCTAATGACTGACTTCCATCTCAGATGGCATGGACACGTCGTGAGGTGGGACATGTCACGTGTGGATGCTCAAAAATGCTGCAAAAAGCTTAAATTTTGATTTGTAAAAACTGCCTAAAACCTAAATTTGATTCATAAAATCTTCCTAAAACCTAAATTTTGATTCATAAAAGTATAATATATAAGAAACGTAGACAAGCGTCTCCTTCCATAACTGAACATTGCAAATTTGCAAGCCTCTCCTTCCACATATTCATATTAACAAAGTGAACCTAGCATCTCTACATTAACTGAGGGCATCCAAACTTGCAGACTTGCCTCTAAATATGAAAGAGCCCAAGAAAAAGAATCGAGAACCCAAATCTGCATTTTGTGGAAGAAGTCGTAAATGTGATCAGATATCGTTGGCTACGGATGCTGGTCAAGTAATTTCTCAGGTGTTTGGTTGATATAAACATTTTCAGGGTTTAATTCCTTATGCAGATCAGAAGTAAATGCGAGAAGGTGAAGATCATAGCGTACTACGTAGAGTTGTTGCTTGTTTCTTGTTTCTCTTCTCCCATTCAATTAATGCATTGCAAGTTTTAATTTAATGAACAAATGGAATTGTTTGACGTACATGTACTATGGATACATAGAGAAGCAAGCCTCTGAGCCCAATTGCAAGGGAAGCGAGTGCTATTATGATTCAACTCAGAATGACCAGCTATAATAGCCATCGCAAATGTTGTGAGTTTTGACACGCTATGATTCTAGGCTGTAGAGCCATGAATAACCCTCTGCAACAACCACGATGTCATACCCCCAATCAAGAAAGATTACATGAACTAAAGATTTGCATACAAATATTAGTGTCTGAGAATGGAAAATGCAGATGAAAATTTAATTTGGGCAGGTGAAACGACGATGATGAAACAAGCAGAGGTATACCAAAACAATGATGACAAGAAGCATGTAAACGAAATGGAACAAGGAGAGAAAACTGTAGACGGAAAATCATGAGGATCAGCTGCAGACGACAACTACATGCCGCGTTCAGTTCAACCCAAACCATGTTCTGGAAACGCCATGTTCTGGAAACGGTTTGTGAAAGCAGTTTTCCAATATGAGACAAAACTGACGTGACAAGAATCTGGTTGCAAGCAACCTGATAGGAGAAGTCTATGGACTAATCAGTAATTACATTTTGGTGTGTAATAGGTGTTCTGAAATATAATTTTAATAAGATAAATAATTATAAATTAAATTTATTACAATAGACACAAAAATATTATTTATGTTATAAATATAATTTTAATAAGATAAATAATTATAAATTAAATTTATTACAATAAACTTTTAATTATTATTACACATCAAATTCATACATTTAAATTTTACATAATTAGACATTTTATTTATTATTTATCTATGTTAAAATTATAATATTTAATGTAGGAGTGATCAACCTCCAACACCTCCAAATAATTGTAAACCTTCACCAAATACAAAATAATGTAGAGTACAATTACCAAGGAAACAAAATGTATGCACGTAAATAATTAATAATGCCTAAGTCAAACTTAGGTTATGAGTAAATATGTATTCGCTCAAACATTTAATATTATATATAAATAAAATTAAAGAACAAGTATATTTAAATATATAATGGTATTATCTTATCTTAAAAATATATTTAACATTTACATTGTATAAAAAATATAATATAATATAATACACTCTAATCATATATTTTTAACTATATAATTAAATATTCATTAAATTCTATTTTTATATTAATTTAATATTGTAATAAATGCATTGGTAAAACAAGATGATGCTAACAAATTAATTCAAAACTTTTAAACTTAAAAATTCTTGCAAATTACAATTATGTTTATCATACACTAATAATTTTTTTGTTAAGGTTTTCTATTTTTATTTTATATTTAGTTAATTTTATTTTTTCATAATTATTTTTAAAATATAAAATTAAATAATTTTAGAAAAATATATTTAATATTTATATTATATATAAAATCTAATAAATAATGATAAATAAAATCATAATATAAATTTTACATAAACTAAATATAAAATTTCTCTTCATCTTAAAATCACATTTGATAATTCATAAGATATAAAACATATATGTAATATTCTATATAGATATAAATTTAATAAAATAACTTTACTGTTAATAAAAATCTATAAAGCAATGTACGACTGAGTATTGTTTGCTATTGTTACAACCTCGTCCATGTGTTTTAGTTTACTGTTTAGACATTGCCTTTTCAAATACCCTTTTTCACATTTAGTCTCCCTATGACACTGGCGTACGAAATTGGTGTAAAGTGCATTGAACGGACATAAAGCCAACAAGAAAGGGAAAATCAACAAAGCATTCGTCTATCTTTTTCGAGTGTCAGACGTGTCAGGGAAGGCAAAAGTGATGGAAATTATGGCATGCCTTATTTTGTAAAAATAAAATAAATGGTGCAGATTTGTTCAATCGTCTTGCACCTTATTAGATATTTTTGAACGTTGGATCAACTCTTCTCTTTCATATATGGAACCCCTTCGAGGTAACTAATTTATGTATTTTTTAATGAGGTAATTAATTTATGTATTTTTTAATATTGTTTTTAATTAATTTAAATAAAGATAAATTTATAATACTGACTGTGTAAATTTACATTTTCATTTTAAGTTAAATTATTTAAATGGTTTTTATTTTTTCTCTTTTATGTTATAGTTTTAAATAATTTTCTAAATTTAAATTTTTATTAGAAATTTTAAAAAAATTAATTTTATGTTTACATATTAATATTTTAATTTTTTGATACATTTTCTAAAAATTTTAGTGTTTACTATTTTAATGACAATATATCATCCTCGTTATATTTTGATCACTTTGGGATCTCTTATCATGAAAATGACAAAGACATTAATGTTAGATTTGAAATTTTGATACTTCCTAAATATGTGGTGAGATTAGATAAGGAGAAGATAAGTAATAAATTGCTTATAGTGAAAACAATGTTAAACTTTTTTTTAAATTGTAACTAAGCATGTGTGAAACAAGGTAAAACCATGGTTTTGCAACTATAAAATATTTTAAAATATATATAAAGATGTAAGAGAATTATCATGCTTCAAATTATAAATAATCATTATACCAAAAAATTAACAATAGTAATGTAAGCTTGTACACTATGTGTGTGTGTGTTTGTGTACATACATACATACATACATGTATATATATACAGATGTAAATATGTGTGTGTATATACACATATACATACATACATAAATTAAAATTAAAATTTTAACTAAGCATGTGTGAAACAAGGTAAAACCATGGTTGTACAACTATAAAATATTTAATAATATATATACAAATGTAAATGAACTATCATACTTAAAATTATAAATAATAATTATAACAAAAAATTAACTTGATAATAGAAATATGAGCTTGTACACTAAATATGAATATATAAAAATTATTTTAAAATTGTAACTAAGCATGTGTGAAACAAGGAAGAACCATAGTTATATATATAGATGTAAAATAATTATCATAGCCCCTTTCTATTTGGAGTTGAGCTCACCAAGTTGTGCTACAAAGTATGTTCTAGATTATAGTCACACGAGTGATGCTTCTATTTCCAAGTCTTTGGTCACACGATAGACTCTGCAAAATTAGGTGAAGATTGTTTCCTAATTGTGTGAAAGTGTATAAGATGGAAATTTATATGATGAACTAGGGATAATCTATTTCAATCCTCACCACCAGGTTTTAATGCCTTGTTTTATATGTATAAAATCTCACCTAGCAGTACTTGGAGCTCTCTTCCATATCACATGTGCACCACAGATGCTTCCATTTCCAATTCAAACTTTTTTTTTGGCACTATCACCCAATAAAATCAATATTCATATAGCTTCTTTATTACATCAATATTTTTATTACATTCTATTGTCCATCATCAAGGAAAATAATAATAAAAGAATAGACCTAAACAAGAGAGAGAGAGAGAGAGAGAGAGAGAGAGAGAGAGAGAGAGAGAGAGAGAGAGAGAGAGAGAGAGAGAGAGAGAGAGAGAGAGAGAGAGAGAGATCTTGTTATGCAAGTATTTGTACAAAATACACAAACTATTACTTTTGACATATAGAATTAGTTCTTGTTGGGTTGGAATGTCAATGTATCCAATTTGTTTTTCAAGTTCAATTAATGTTTATGTATTTTTTTAAATTAAAAATGTTGTATTTAATTTATATTACTTTTTTATTTTGAATAATTGCATAAATGTCTTTTATCTTTCTTTTTGTCTGATAGAATATCAATGTATTCAAGTTAGTTAAGAATATGAATATATTCAATTTCCTTTTTAGTTTATTCATTGAATTTATAGAATCAAAAAATAGAAAAAAAATGAATATAATTTATATTAATTTTTTTATTTTAAATAATTCTTCAGCAACACCTTCTATTTTATACCCAAAATAATTTAGTATTTTGTTCATGATCTATGTTCACGTTGTTGTTATAAAACCATTTAACATTATTATGTTCTCTTTCAAAATATACTCTCCATGATCCTTGTTCATATTATTATTTTTAATCGATGATTTGATAGTATTTTATTATTTTCAGAATAAGATTTACAAAATATGCCACTTTGTGTTGGTAGATTGATCCTTTGACCACCCCTACAAACCTATCTATAACTTCTTGTGCATATTGCACTACAAGGAGCATCTTGGGTTGAGACAAAAACTTTCTACTACTTTATGTATCTTAAAGCCATCTAGATTCAAATACATTATAAATATAGACACACTACTATAAACATTGTACTTCTTCTTACATTAAAAAGCTCATATCCCTATCAAAATTGGGTCGTAACAAACTAAAACCATCTAGTGACAAAACAAAATAGATAATGCCTCAGAGAATTTACCCCATCCAATTTTTCATCATCTCCTCCCTTGACTCATTCATAATGAAAATTCCTATGCAAGTGTCTACTTTACACTTTTTGTCCTTCCTTATCAACTTCTCTGTAACCACCACACTTTCCTATGGCCTCATTTTACTAGTAGACTTCCTTAGGGTGAATTTCATTTTCCTTTGCCTGTATTTCTTGACCCATTCCATTTCTTTCTCCACATTCTTCATGTACATTAGTAACTCCTCCAAACCACTTCATACCACCTCCGCTTTCTTCTCCTTTGGCTTCATGGAACTACACACTAGGAAGGGTTGAAAGTCCCTGGACAAACTTATTAGATATTGATTAGAATTGTTGTTGTTGATGATGTTCAAGTTTTGTCATTGATTTCAACATATGACATATACTTCACTTTTGAGCTGGTTATATCACATAGATTGAGTTTCTAGTTGCTACATGGAATTGGACATAAATGTAAGAACATTGTATGATAGTTCAGAGTATGAGAGCTTGGTTTTATCATTCTAAAGATGTATAGACCTTATGTCTAAGGTCGCATGGATTAGTATGATGATTTGAGTGAGTTATAGTTGTTTTGGTGAAGATTGGTTACAGGAAAGAGACAAGGAATTTGATAGAGTTTGTTGTTGAGTTTTGAGCATAAGTTGGTTGTGAGATGCAATCGTGTTATGTGATCTTTTGGCATGGAAGATAAAGAAGGATGGAGTGCACTTGGGGATTTTTGGCTTGATTGGGTCATGTTGATGACAGTGCTAGCGTATGAACTTGGATAATTTCTTTTGGGAGTCGACTAGGTGGTGTAACATATTCCATGGATTGGTGAGTGTTAATTATGGATCTTGGTGTGTAAATTAATATTTTTAACTATTTTATATTTGTATCAGGTACCGCATGTTCCTTAGTATTGTGTAATGTAATTATTTGTGCATTGGGTAAGCCCTAATAGGCCGACCTAATTGAGACTTGTAACTTATATAAAGAAGAGTAAATCCTCTAATGTAATGTGAGGAATGTGTATGGCAGGTATGTGTGGTAGTGCATGCAAGCATTTTAATAAGACAAAAGATGAAGAGAAGAGGTATAAGTGGAATCTATGACCATTCCTTGTGCACTTCAATAGAACTGTAAAGGCAAGTAAGTTTCTATTAGTCAATTCAGTTATTTGAATAGTAAGTTCACTTCATTGTATGTGGATAGTGAGTCCTAAAGGTGGCTTAACCTTCTCATTGGAGCAGTGTGCTCAAGCAGTGTGCCTTTTTGTTCTCATCAACTCCTAATAGGGTTGAAGGACATTTTCACAGGACTTTTTTCCTTTAACAAGGAATTTTGTACTGGATGTATTGTATCAACTCCTAACAAGACTAGGTCTCCTAACAGGGATATTTTTATACCAGTGCACTATCTAGTGGGTTCCTTCGCCACTAGGGTTTTTTCCTTAATAGGGTTTTTATCAAGAACTAAACTCCATGTGTTATGGTGTTATTTTCTATCTTGTTCATCTTGTTTAGCACTGTTATATTCTTAATTAATTTCCTCGACCAGAAATTTAAAGTTCACAATTATTATACACAACTGATTCACCCCCCCTCCCTCTCATTTGTGTTGTGTAGCTTTCTATTTCTAGCAATTCATATTGGTGTTGTTGGTCCTCTTGGAGAAAGCTTAACTACTTGAGGAGATTCATAATGGAAAGCTATCAGAAGGAAAATCCTAAATTTCATGGATACAATTTTGATAGCTGGAAAAACAAGATGAGAAATCATTTGATCTACTTGGGAACTAAATATTAGTTGATTACAAAGAACAATGAAGATGTCAATATTGTGGATGAATTGGAAAATAGTACAGAGGATGAAATGAAGGAATTCACTTGCAATATGATTTCTAGAGAAGCCCTATTCAATGTACTTTCTGAGGTTGAATTTACAGAGGTCAAGGAGCTTGAGTTGGCACATGAGGTTTAGACAAAGTTGGAAGCACTATATGAAGGAGAAAAATATACCAAATAGGCCAAGTTGCAATGTTGGAAACCAAGTTGGAGAACATGAGGATGCAAAAATACGAGTTTATTAGAGAATATGTTCAGAGAGTGAAAAAAATTGTTATTGGCATCAGAAATACATGAGGGTCTATTATAGAAGATTAAATCATTTTGAAGATTCTGAAATCTTTGACACCTGCATATGATACCAAGGTCATGACAATTGAAGAGATTATATTGCCCACAAAGGGATTTACAAGGGAGACTTTGATTGGTAATTTATTTGCATTTGAAACCTCTAAATTATAAGATGCTTTAGCTAAAGTTGAATCTCCTTTTAAGGCTACTATTCATAAGGATAAGAAGATGCTAAAAAATAATATGAGCAAAAGTACGAGTGACAAGTATGTAGATCTTGGAGAATATGCTAAGGAATGGGTAGAAATAGAGGAAGAAGAAAGGAAACTAGATGAGCTTGTAGCCCTGGTCGCAAAGAGGGAAAATAGAAGTAAGGAAAAGTATGAAGGGAAATTGCCCTTGAAGTATTTTTCATGCAATAAGATAAGTCATTTTGCCTCTAGATGTTCTACTAGAGTTTCAAAGTATAAATATAAGTCATACAAGTCTAAATATCCTAAGGAATGTTATATTGCTATTGAGGGTACTTCTGATGATGAATCTTGTCATATCCAAAATATGAGCAAAACACACCAATCAAATTTTTTTCCAACTAACACCAAAGTTATCGAAGATATCCAATCAGTTGAAGATAAAAAGGTTTAAAGGTGTACATAACTCAATTAAGTCTAAGGGGTATCATGACCAAAGATGACTTGGTCAACCTCCCTCAAGTTATCTATTTACTAAAATTAAGTATTGCACTAATGGCTGCAAGAATATCTGGTGTTGCACTAATCGCTGTAGGAATCCCCAGTGTACAACTAATGGCTGCAGGAATCCCTAGCGTACAAAAAATGGCTGTAGGAATCCCTAGTGTATAGCTAATGGTTGCAGGAATCCCTGGTGAGATTAGTTGACTAGGTTTGACTTCACTAAACCTTAAAGTTTCACTTGCAAAGTCTAGGCTTTAATTTAAATGTCTAATTAATTGAACCTCAAAAACCATGCAAGGGTTCAAAATATGAAATATAATTTATTTAACTTTAACAAACTTACAGATTTTTTTTTAAAAAAAATCTTAATTAAAGCCAATAAAAGAATTTCCCCCAAAAAATTAAAGTGTTATAGTCTCAAACTTTTAAATTTAATCATTAGTCGGAATGATTAAATTTGGAAGGAAACATAATAGCTTAAAATACTATAAGGTTCTTTATTATTATGGGTTGTAGACACCTAAATTTTTCCTTTTAACATTAGTTAAATTCAATTTAATTAATGACATTAAATAACATTTTAGTTAATTTTTTAATTAATTATATTTGTTAAATTCAACTATTTATTTAATTAAATAAATTCACTAATTATTTTATTTAATCTTAAATCCAACCTAGATGCTATCCTACACACATCACTTTCTATCTAATAAGCCTTCTCAATAATTAACTAAGGTTAATTAGGCTAATTTTTGGATTCCTACATCCATTAGTCCTAATTATTTGCTCACACATGTGTGAGCAAATTTCTAAAAATGGCATTTTTAAAAATTACTAAAATTTGCACAAACAAAGCTTCTTACATTTTATGACACTTCTTACACATTCTAAAATGGTGAAAATGGACTTTTTCACTTACACATGTACTTGAAGTACACATTGGCCTTTCACATCCCAAGTTGCTCACACATGTGTGAGAAAGTCTTGGACTTTGCATGGCTTATGTGTCCTCTTGGTGGCACCTATGTGGATTCCACATAGATGCCACCTCACCCCAGCCCTCCAAAATCCTATAAATAGGACCCTTGTCTCAAGCAAAATTCATTCCATTTTGCATTAGATTCATTATGCTAGTATATGCTTAGAATTTTTCTTAGAGTTTTTACTAACCATTTGGTAGTTGATAGATTTTCATTGTAGATTTAGCTTCATTAGTTCTTGTTATTTGCATGACATTGAGCTTGAGGATTGCTTTCATAGCTCCTCCTTGAGCTTCTTTGGCCTCTTGCATTTGAGTGCTTGAGAGTTGCTTCTATAGCTTCTTCTTGAGCATTTCAATCTTTATTATACTTGCATTTTAGTGGGATCTATACTTGTGTTGGGAGAGCACACCCATAAATATCTCTAAGAGCTAAAATCAAGCAAGTCTTGGGTGCACTTGTTTATTGCTCATCAGAGGTTGTGGTGAAATTTACTATTTTTTATATAAGTTTATGAACATGCAAAAATAGATTTGAATATGCTCTTTATCATTAACGTTTACATGTTTGAACTTGTTCTTAAAAGGTGGATTTTCATCATATACATTTTGGCACACCTGGTGGGACCCACAATCCCATTTACTAACTATTTCTCTTGATTTTGTGAAGGTTTCCCATGAATTTTCTAGACAAGTATCTCCACACAACCAGAAGCATCTCTGCCTATAAATAGGCATCTCTGCACACAGGCGTCTCCACCTCTAGACAGACGTCTCCGCCAAAAAGAGTTTTTCTCTCATTTTAGTTTGTTTTAATCAGCAAAACTTCTATTTGGAAATCACATTAAGGCTAATGATAATTAGTAAAACACTTAACTGTATATGCAAATGAAGAAAAATACATGAAGCTAATGATATCTTTGTTTTTGTGCAGATTTGTGTCTCTGCATACACACAGGTGTCTCTGCTAGAAGAGGGAGTTTTCCTTTGTGTTATTTTCTAAGCTGATTAAGTAAATTTTTTTGACATATTTAAAGTTAAAAATCACTATATTTTCATCATTAGAAACCTTTCTATGCATTTAAGACTTAGTGAGAGGATAAAACTTTCAAATATTGGTGTTTAACTTTTGGTTTGGTGCAAACAGGTGTCTCTATCTATACACAGGCATCTCAGCCTGTAAATAGGTGTCTCTGACAGACAGGCATCTCTGCCTGTACATAGGCATCTCTGTTAGAACACAGGCGTCTTAGACAGATAGGCGTCTCTGCCTATAAACTGGCATCTCTGCCTAATTTCTACATGTTTCTACAGTATCTTGCACTTTGAGTTTTCTGATCTGAGTTTTTGGAAGATGCTGACATTTTGTGACTTTTAACAGTAATTTTGTAGAACATTGACCAAGATTTGACCCCTCTAAGACTACTAACTTGTTTGTTTTGCAGAATGTTGTTAGAAGACCAAACACACTAAACTACTTATCAAAGTTGTTTTGTAGGTTGCCAAGGAGATCCAATCAAACATTGTGTTTTCTTAATGATTTATTAGGCACCTAGCATTAAATAGGAAGTCTTTTTTTGTAGATAATGATTCATTAGCTAGGGGATTATGCTCTTTTCTCCAAGTGAGGAAACCAGAAACCCAAAACCTTTTGAGTTGTTGTCTTGACGAAAAGACTTGGAATTAATCATTTTTTTGGTGTGTTTGGGAGAAAACCTCGTTGGATAGGAGATTATGCTCTTTTCCCCTTGAGGGAAAATTAGAAATCTAGACTCCTTCTTGGGGCCAATCCATGCATTTACTTTCAATCCTTTAGATAGGCCTACTGGAAAAAGCTCCTAGGAATGACCCACGTGAGAACAAGGTGTAAGCCCACCACTCCAACTCAAGTTAATGAAATTTACTTTTTGGGGTTAAAGCCTTGGAAGCTGGACAACATTTGAGCTTATACACAACTCTCACCTAACATTTAGTAGGGGCCTCGTAGTCTCAATCATGTTTACATGACTACTTGTGTGAAGGTGCTTTGTGGGGCTATATGTCCAAGTCGTGCTTGTGCGGACACAAAGAGTGTGTTTGAACGGAGATCCTTACTAAAAGCCATTAGTTAAAAGCCAACTAGTTCACCTCCGAAAGGTTGATAATCTATGTGTGAGGAGAATAGTAATCTCCCCAAGACACTCACCATATCGAATCCCCTTCAACGTTAATACTATGATAATAAAGCATCATGGAGCCATTGCATGCTTGGTGATGGTCGTATTCTAAGGAGTTGTTGGGTGTGTTCCTAAGTTAGTGAGCAAAGGTTTACAATCTCAGCCAACTTCCTTCTAGGGATAAAGAGTGTGCTTATTACTTTCATTGCAAATAAAAAAACAAATTCGTACACTTGAATCCTGCAAGGTTGCTTTGTCCCTTGTAGGACTATTTTTGACAAATGTGCTTCTAACCCAAACGTTTGATGTATGTATGAAATCAGTTCTTGCCAAGAACATCCTTTGATCTATCAAGATATTGTCCTCAAGTTATGACAAATAGTGTTAAACATACGAAATAAAAAATCCCAGTTACACAAGCCCATAGAGAGAAGAAAATCGTCGATCAAAGGATTAAATCCAACCAATCTTATTTGAAACCTATTCAAGAATTTCTAGAGGCTATCGAGAAAGTAGATAAAATCATTTACAACAATCGGGTTACTAATTTTGTTGCCAAGAACAAAGTGAACATGGCCTTTGTCACTTGGGAATCCTACGACTAAGTACCTTTGACCTTCATTCCTCATCTTCTTTAGGTCATTCATCCCTTTCTTACCTTTTAACATCCCTTTCGTCATCCACATCCCAAAATATTAGGAGCATTAATCAGAATCTTGGACTTTAAATCAAAATCAGATCAATCCATCTTTCACACCTTCATCAAGCCATAGGGTGAAAGAATCATTCCAATAGTGTCTCATAGACCTTAATTCCAAAGAAAACATTAATCCCTTACTACTTTGAGAACTGAGTCTTTCTCTAATAGTCCTAATCCAGTCCTATTTTGTTTGGGGATCATCAGTCTATCACCCAAACACAAGAAGACTTTAAATCAAAACCAATCCTATGTTTGCATAATCACAAGGTCTTGTTTCACCTAGGTTTGTTCCAAACCATTAAATCCAATTAATCCTTGAGGCTTAGTTCCTCTTTAATCCAATCAAATCAATCAGTCCAATTCAATCAATCCAATCAATCATCAAGACCTAATCATTAGTCTAAGTTGCTCCTAGTTCACCAAATCCTTTTCTTTCCATACCTCATCAACTATTCACCCTTATTCAATTCAACCATCCTAAGGTCACTCATGCATGGTACTTACTTGATCACAAACAAAGATAAGATAAGAATCTCTCATCACGGATAATGATCAAGAAACTGTCTATCAAGAAGACTTTAATGACAAAGAAGAACCTCACACGGAATCCGACACAGTAATACCTGAAAGTGTCAATGCTAATCCACAAGATAAAGAATTTTTTGAGGATCCTAACAACTTAAGCTTAGTGGAAGACCTGATCCAAGCCAATAGTGCCAATATCTTCATGAATCTTGTTCAAAGAGGTGTTACCCTCCCTGATAATTTCAATGAAACTTTGCCTAAGAACAACTTGATTTGAACCAACAAAAGTAAAGTAGCACCATCAACATCTAATAACACAACTCAACCTCCCCCTGATATGCTTGAGTTAATCTAAAAACTCCTAAACAAGCCTAACTCAAATAGTGGGGTGAGTAATGATGGTTCAAATGCAGGCCGTGTACCCAAACCACAACCAGGGTCCTCAAGATGACGCTCTGATTCTATTTTCTCGAAACCTAGCGGAGTCCTAAAAAATACCAATCAAATACATAACACCACCCTTCCCCCTCTAGGGGGACATAATGCATCATTAGGAGGAGGAACACTTCAAGCCCATATGATCACCACTAATCCTCCTGAATTAGTCCAACAAATTGATGAGATCAAAGGCATGATGTTGGCTATGCAGAAATGCAAGAAGAAGGAATTTTATTTTGCAGAAATATGTCCTTATCCTTTTGACAAATCAATCACTCTCCAACCATTCCCCGCCAATTTTGAAATGCCAAAGTTTGATAAATACAAGGGAGACTCATGACCTACACAACATATCAAGGAATTCTATGTAGCGGCACAAGAAGTCTCCCACAATGATCATCTTCTCCTAAGACTTTTCACTAGAAGTCTTGGAGGACCAGCCTTAGAGTGGCTATTGAACCTTCCTCTGGGTTCCATCTCCACCTTTCATGATCTTGCTGAAAAATTTGTTACACAATATTCTTACAACATGGAACATCAAGCATCCCTCGGTGATTTGTGTAACATGAAACAAAGAAATGGAGAAACCTTTGCCAATTTTCTCCAAAGGTGGTGACATCTCGTTAATCACATGCCTTGGAAAATCCTAGATTCACATCTAGTTGATATCTTTACTAAGAATCTGGTTATAGAAATGTCATTTCAGATGAAGATGGCTACCCCAGATTCCTTCGAGGAACTCATTAAAAAGGGGAAGTCTATTGAAGATGGACTTTTGATGAAAGAAGCAATTAAACACTATACCCCTAATTCATCTAACAATACCAATGATAAACCCAAGTTCTGGGCTAATAAAAAAGGTGTTGTTAATGATGGAGTGAGATGCTAAACACATCCAAAATGTTCAAGCATTCAATAATATTAACCAAGGCAATCGCAACAACAATGATCAGAACAATCACAACAATAATCAAACCAATTCGAATAACCAAAACAATCAGAACAGTTCAAATAACCAGAATCAAAATCAAGGATCTAGTTATCATGGCTCCCTATTCTCATGATATAATGGCAATAACAACAACAACAATTGACAACAACCATGATGACAATTTACACAGCTGGTAGATTCCCTTGATGTAATCTTCTAACGTCTATTCGACCAAGGGATGATGGTTTATCCTAACACCAGGCCTTTCGATGAAAATCAATCTAAACCCAACTAGTATAAGGATAATGAATATTGTGATTATCATCGCATAAAAGGGCATGAGATTAAAAAATGCATGAAGTTTCATCATTTTGTGCAAGATTTGATTGATGATGGTAAAATTGAAGTAGAAGGACAAAATGCATCTACCTCTAACACCCAGCTAAAAATGTAATCTAAACCTTTTCCAGAACATAATCAAAATAATGCATCCACATCCAAGGGCATTTCTTATGATTATTCACTGAATAAAATCTTAGGAGATGAACGCACTTGTGGAAAATTAGCTGAAAATGATGTATGTGGCTTTGACTCACTATGTGGCCATATTGAACAATCTAAAACTCATGTAAACACATTGACCTTAAAGAGCGCAGATTGCAATGTCACTACTCGCCATCCTCGTGTAACTGTACAAGCTATTGCCAATCTGCCTATTGTAGATCCACCTGCTACACCATCTACCTCGAAACGACCTGTGTCATGTTATGACTTATTTTCCTAGTTGAAGAAGATCCCTGCACAGATATCCATACTAGAACTTTTACATACATCCCCCATTCACAAAGAGGTTCTTGAGAATGCCTTGACTGAGTCTCGCGTCCTAGAAAATATCAATGCTTCTCAATTCCAAGCAATGATAAAAAATTTGGCTGCCCAACAACACCTGGTTTTCACCAACAAAGATTTTTGAGGTCCTGAACCCAATCATAATAAACCCCTGCATATCCAAGTCACCATCCATAAAACCTGATTCAAAAGAGTCCTTATAGACAATGATCTAGTTTGAATCTTTGTACTTTAAGCATGATCTATAATATCAATCTTTCTAAGGATTTCATTGATGTAAATAAGAGAATAACAATAAAAGCATATGATGACAAAGAAAGGGTGAGTAAAGGTCTCATTGCACTCCACTTACAAGTGGGTCCAGCCCTTATTGAAACTATGTGTCAAGTGCTTGACTTGGATCTACCCTAAAATATCCTTTTGGGTAGGCCATGGATACATGCTATCTCAGGTGTCCCATCCACATTTCACCAGTGTTTGAAATTCCCACATCATGGAGCTGAAATAAATATTCCTAGAGATCATAAAACCTTTCAATATTGCAAGAGGTTGGAAGGAAAACAATCAAACTATTGCCCATTGAATGAATGTGTTCATCCACCTTCATAAGAGATTCCCATTCAGCACACTTCCTCTAAAGAACAATTGTCTAAGAAAGCCAAGGGAAAAGAAAAGGTTACCTAAGAAAAGAATACTGAGCCCGAAAAGAAATTTAGGTTCACTGATCAAGGCTCAGGGGAATACAAGTTTGAAACTTCCCTATGCATTGGTTAGCTCCCCTTCTCTCCCAAGTCTTATGGAAAACCTTCACAGCTCTTCCCTAAGGAAAATAAAGAAACTATGAAGTGTAAACAGACTACATTTGAACATTGGGGATCTCTCTTAGACGAACATATGGAGCATAATGTTCTTTCCTAGCTTTTTGATGGAGAAGAAGATAAACCTACAGACATTCCTAAAGGGAAGTATATAAAGGCCACATCCATTATTGAAAGAATGGGATATCACAGCAATGGCCTTGGAGCAAATGAAACAGGAAGAAAAACTCTCATAAAAGCAACTAGATACCCTCGAGGATGAGGATTGGGTTCCATAGAAACTAAGAAAACCTTTGCCAATAACAATTTTTTGATTGAATCTGATTTAGACACTGAGGAAGAGTTCTTTGAAGTCCCTTTCTAATACATTGAAGATGATCTTGATACCCATGTCCTCCATATCACCCAATCTGACCTTTCTTCACCCGAACTTCCCCTTACCAATCCTGAACTGATCGATTGGGACCAACAAGATTCACCACCTGCCTTAGACATGAGATTTGGATGAGGCAATTTTAGCACTTTTCAAACTAAGAAATCTCCAAGATAATAAACATCAGATTGACTATAGCGAGCAAGCCTACTCCTTGGGTGAAAACCTTTTTGAGGCACCTTTGGATGGAGAAAAAGACAAAATAAAGGATGCTTCCTCTAGTGGAAACCTCTTTGAGGTGCTACAAGAGGGGAAGTTGACTTGCCCTTCATGTTATTTCCATCAAAGAAATCTTCTATCCTCATAGAAGAAATAATTGTAGTTAATTTGGGCACAAAAATAGATCCTAAGATCACCTACATTGCAGCCTCTCTAGATGAGACAGAACAAGAGTCCATGACTACATTCCTTAAGAAAGCCTACATTAACTTTGCATGGACATATAAGGATATGCCTAGACTTGACACTGACTTGGTTGTACATCATCTTGCTGTGGATCCTAAAATCAAACCTGTTAAGCAAAAATTATGCAAGATGCATCCACAAGTAGCACTCCTGGTTAAAGTTGAATTGCAAAAGATGCTAGATGCAAAATTCATCAGACTAATAGACTATCCTGAATGGGTCTCAAACATTGTACCGGTAGGTAAACCCTCTGGGGGCATCTAGATTTGTACTGATTTTAGAGATCTTAATCTCACCTGCCCTAAGGATGATTTTCCACTTCCAAACATTGATATCATAGTAGATTTGGCTGCTAGGCACGAGATGTCCCTCATGGATGGTTTGTCTGAATATAATCAGATTCACATAGCAATGGAAGACTAGCATAAAACTGCATTCACTACACCATGGGGTACATTTTTTTATCAGGTCATGCCCTTTGGTCTCAAGAATGAAGGCACCACATACCAGAGAGCCATGATGACCATATTCCATGACCACCTTCATGTAATCATGGAAGATTACGTGGATGATATCTTAGGAAAATCCAAGACATGAGAATCACACATTGCTATTCTCGCTACCATCTTTGACAGATTGGAAAAGTATAAGGTTCGATTGAATCCCAAGAAATGTGTCTTTGGTGTGCAATAAAGTAAGCTCTTAGGCTACATTGTGTCTCGCAGAGGAATAGAAGTGGATCCTAAGAAGGTGAAAGCCATTTTGGAGATGCCACCTCCTAAAACTTTAAAACAATTAAGGATCTTGCAAGGAAGACTTCAATCCATCCGAAGATTTGTGTCACAACTAGCAGACAAGGTGCATCCTTTCTCTCACCTGCTAAGAAAGGATATTAAATTCATTTGGGACTGCTTGTGTCAAAAGGCTTTTGAATAGCTCAAGGTATATCTAGCTAATCCACTAGTGTTGGTCCCGCCTATTCCAGGAAGACCTTTGACTCTCTACATCTCCACAACTACAATAGCACTGGGTTCTCTCCTAGCACAGTTAGATGACAATGGAAAAGAGTGTGCCATATATTATCTTAGCAAGACTTTAGTGGGTTATGAGCTCAACTATACATCTATTGAGAGAGCTTTCCTAGCTATGGTCTTTTGTATGTAGAAGCTACACCATTATATGCTTAATCAAAAAGTACAATTGATAGCAAAGATTGACCCACTTGAGTACTTGTTATCTAAAGCTACCATGAAGGGTCGCACATCAATATGGGGCATGATCCTTAGTGAATTTGATATTGTGTACACATAATGCAAAGCCATCAAAGGACAAGCAATAGCAGATCAACTTGCAGAATCTTCGATTCCTGGAGATCATCCTATTGTCACATATTTTCCTAATGAAACTTTTATGACTGTCACTCCCAGCATTCAATGGAAGCTTTATTTTGATGGATCTTTTACCCAGAAAGGATCGAGGGAAGGAATTCTATTTGTGACACCTCAAGGGGATCTTATCCCTAAATCCTATAAACATACATTTGCTTGCACGAACAACATAGCAGAATATGAGGCCTTGGTCACAGGGCTTCACCAAGCTATCAGATGGAAGATCACAAGTTTGTTTGTTTTTGGTGACTCCCAATTAGTTATCAAACAAGTCAATGATGAATTTCACACAAAGGATGATAAGTTTCTTCCTTAACGATGCATGGTCAAAGATCTCAAACAACATTTTGCAAGCATCATTTTCCAGCAAATCCCAAAAGCAAACAATAAAGCAGCAGATGCCATGGCTACCATTGCTTCACTAATATCTATGCCAAAAACAAGCATACGATGTGAATTTCTTGTCGAGAATCTTATGGTCCCTGCCTATGACCAGCCGAATTCTGAGATGGTGTGTGAAATTGTTGGTCCTGAATCACCTTAGTATTAGGTAATCCTTTTCTATCTTCATGATAAAACCATTCCCCTCATGCTTACGCCTAACCAACAAAAAACCTTCATTCGCTGCACTTCTCGTTACACAATCCTTGGAGACACTCTTTTTTGTAAACACTTTGATGGAACTCTTCTTCGATGTCTAAATTTAGAGGAAGCACACATGGCCTTAGAAGAGGTGCATCAAGGAATCTGTGGAGCCCATTCTAGTGATCTCACTTTAGCAAAGAAGTTTCTCCGCACTAGATACTATTAGCCAACAATAGAGTAGGATGCCTATCATTATGTGAAGAAATGTGTTCCTTTCCAGTAGCATGGCAATTTGATACATGCTCCCCCTCAATCCCTCCAACCCACCATCACACCTTGGCCTTTCTCCCACTGGGGTTTTGACCTTGCAGGACAAATATTTCCAAACTCTACCGGTGGTCACAAGTATATCCTAGCCGCCACTGAATACTTTACCATATGGGTCGAAGCAATCCCCCTCACCTATACAACTAGTAAGCAAATTTCCAAGTTCATCTTGAATTATATCATTTTCCGCTATGGCATCCCTAAAGATCTCCATACTGATAATGGAACACCCTTCAAAAATTAGGATGTCTCTGACCTTTGCAAGAAATTTGGCATTACCCAGCATTGTTCCTCCAAGTATTTCCCACAAGGCAACGGTCAAGCTGAGGCTACGAATAAAATCATCTTAAAAATCCTCAAAAAGATCGTCGATGACGCTGGCCATGATTGGCACTTGCAACTCAATCCCACCCTCTGGGTCTACTGCACCTCCATCCGTACTCCCACTGGTGCCACTCCATTTTCCCTTGTCTATGGTTCTGAGGCTGTCTTACCCATTGAAATTGAGCTCCCTTCCCTTAAGATTTCTCTCAAGAACCTGATGTCTAAAGAAGAATATAGGGTTGCCTGCTTGCAAGAGCTACAACTCCTCGATGAGAGACACCTCAATGCCCTTAACCACCTCCATGTGTATCAAAATTGTCTGCGCTTACATTTCAACAAGAAGATCAAACCCCGTGAGTTTGATCTAGGTGATTTGGTCCTACAACATAACATGAAGAATCTCCAACACTGAGAAAAGAAAGGGAAGTTTGAACCCAATTGGTTGGGCCCATTTGTTATTATCGCTAAATTCAGTTCTGGGGCATATCAGATTGCAACACCTAAGGGAGATCCGCTCCCTGATCCTATAAATATCCTACATTTGAAGTGCTTTTATGCGTAACTCAGCCTTCAGTTCCTATACAATGTTATTCAGCAAAAAATCCTAAAAATCAGAAAGAGATCTTGACAAAATCCTAAAAATCAGAAAGAGATCCTGAAAAAATCCTAAAAATCAGAAAGAGATCTTGAAAAATCCTTAAAAATTAGAAAAAAGTCCTAAAGAAATCCTAAACATCAGAAAAGTAGAAAATCCTAAAAAAGAAGAAAAAGTTCCTAAAATAAAAAAATAAAAATGAATTCGTTCAACAGTGAAAACTTGGCAAACAAGCACTCTAGGCAAGTATTATGGTGAAAACCTATCTTAGGCACCATGATAGCAGATTTGGATCCATTGTCTCCCCATCCACTATACATATCCATCCTCCTCCTAGTCCTAGTTTTGATTCATCGCTTCCCGCATTGTCATAAAGATCTAATCACAGTTCCCAGTAAGCTGAACTTAACCCCATCGTATTGAGCTTTTCCCAGACACAGTGATTGTAAAAGTGATTATCAAAATCAACATTGAAATCAAATCTCTGAGTTATTATTCCTTTCACATCTATTGCCAGCAAATATCCATTTTAGTCAATCAATCCTTGCCCTGTAGGATGCGTCTTTCCTCAGTCAGCTCAAATCAATCTCATCAATCCTATCCCATTCATGGCAAGAACTGTGGACCGAATGACCACTTGGTCAAGCGGCCTTCTTTGTTGATTTTATCTTTTTGTATCAGTAGATCCTACTCATGATTACCTTGATCTTTCATATCTTGGTATATTGTGACTAGTGAAATCTGATGCAAGTGTCGATTGCGGTATGATCTGTTTGTGGATACTTTAGGAACATTTTGTTGATTTTCCAATTATGATTATGAGTATCTTAATGGGGGTAACATGTTAGCATACTTATATCCCTTAATAGACCTAAGTGTGCCCAGACCTCTCCAATAAGTATATGTCATAGGTTCTATCATAGTCTGAAAATCTATGTCTCTGTTTCTATAGTTATCTGAGAGTCTAGTCCACGCAATGGAACAATGTCATCTGTGCTTTTATAACACATGATGCATACCTCCTATTGCAATATCAAACTAGGGTGTGCTCTACAAAATGAACACAAGTGATCCCACTAAATCATGTAGTCAGGTTGCATTTCAGTTTGTTTCTTTTCTGCATTTTTATTTGAGACAAGGGTCTTATTTATTCATCATCCCCTTCCTCTTCTCTAGTGGTTCAGTTGATCCTATTGGTTATATCGGATACACAAACAAAAACATCATAATAATAAAGTGACACTAGCTCATTCGATTGCATTCTACCTCACATAGTTAGGATCATTTAGCTACCATTGCATGTCAAATATACATCATTAATCATTAATCATTAAATACACATTGCATGTCAAATATATCTATTTCACCATTAATCATTACCTATGCATTGCACATTCATTAAATTTGTCCTTTTAACATTAGTTAAATTTAATTTAATTAATGACTGTAAATAACATTATAGTTAATTTTTTAGTTAATTATATTTGTTAAATTCATCTATTTATTTAATTAAATAAATTCACTAATTATAGTATTTGAATTAAATTTAAATACTATCTTTCATAATGTACTAAATTTAATTTAATACATGTTCCTCCATATTCCTATTTTAAATAAATGTTTAATTTATTTAATTCCCTCACATTCTTTATTTCTATTATATCATGATTTAATTTAATTTAATTTAATCTTAAATACAACCTAAATGCTATCCTACACACATCACTTTCTGTCTAATAAGCCTACTCACTAATTAACTAATTAGGCTAATTTTTGGATTCATACATCCATTAGTCCTAATTATTTGCTCACACGTGTGAGCAAATTTCTAAAAATGGTCTTTTCAAAAATTACTAAAATGTACACAAACAAGGCTTCTTACATTTTATGACACTTCTTACACATTCTAAAATGGTGAAAATGGACTTTTTCACTTACACATGTACTTGAAGTACACATTGACCTTTCACATCTCAAGTTGCTCACACATGTGTAAGCAAGTCTTGGACTTTGCATGGCTTATGTGTCTCCTTGGTTGCACCTATGTGGATTCCACATAGATGCCACCTCACCCCAGCCCTCCAAAATCCTATAAATAGGACCCTTGTCTCAAGCAAAATTCATTCTATTTTGCATTAGAGTCATTATGCTAGTATATGCTTAGAATTTTTCTTAAAGTTTTTACTAACCATTTGGTAGTTGTTAGATTTTCATTGTAGATTTAGCTTCATTAGTTCTTGTTATTTGCATGTCATTGAGCTTGAGGATTGCTTTCATAGCTCCTCCTTGAGCTTCTTTGGCCTCTTGCATTTGAGTGCTTGAGAGTTGCTTCTATAGCTTCTTCTTGAGCATCTTAATCTTCATTATACTTGCATTTTAGTGGGATCTATACTTGTGTTGGGAGAGCACACCCACAAATATCTCTAAGAGTTGAAATCAAGCAAGTCTTAGGTGCACTTACTTATTGATCATCAGAGGTTGTGGTGAAATTTACTATTTTTAATAATTTTATGAACATGCTAAAATAGATTTGAATATGCTCTTTATCATTAATGTTTGCATGTTTGAATTTATTCTTAACAAGTGGATTTTCATCATATGCACAGGTAATACATGCATTAAAAATAACACTTAAAGTCTAATAACCATAATACTTAATAAATTAATAAATAATTATATCTTTAATTACTTTTAAAATATTAAATTTATTTCAATTTAAGCTACCCAAATGATAATAGATTCTAATAAATAATAATTTATTAAAAATTTAATGCATATTAACAAAATATCTAAAAATCAATCATATCAAAAAATCCAAGTCACTAAAGTAAATCTAATCTTTTTTTAAAGTAAAAAATGAGAGCTAAGAGAAAAATCTAGAAGTTACCTTTTTGACACAAAGTTAATCTTTTCAACTTAAGAAAATCTAGAAACTTCTTTTTAGGAAGTAAAGTCTAAATTTGCAACTAGAAATATCAAAGAAATAAAATCAAATCTATTTTCTTTTCAATAAAGGCAACTAACATAAATTTAATAAAAAATTGAGATCCATAAAGCATTTTTTATAAATATCTAAACTTCTAGAAATCTAAATTCTATATTTCATTATCTCTTCTCTTTTGTTTATTTTCTTACAAGTCTAGTTGTAGGAAGGGAGTTTGAAGCTCCTCATTAATGGAGTTCATCAAGGTGGAGGAAGACAAATTTATACATGTGTATATATCATTCATATATGGGTAAAAGTACAATTGAGTATCACCTTTTAGGCTAACTTAAATCACTCGGTCCAATTAGACTCGACCGAGTCTAAGTGGGCCGAGTACACATAGGCGCTACGCAATGCCAAATGACGTCTATGTGGCCTAGTAAACTAGGCTGAGTGGTACTCGGTCAAGTATAAATGATATTTTTAATATAAGAAAATATTCCAATCCCCTCATTTGTACACTATTTGGTTGTTCATGTGGGGTCGACCCCTAGGATACTCGGCCCAGTCAGACTCAGTCTAGTCGGACTCGGTTGAGTCTACCTAGGTGGCATGCCATGTTGGCATCCAAACCTCTGAAAACATTAAAAAAAATTAGAATTTTGCACTTTTGTTGTTCATTTCTCTGATCAAAATAGAAAATATTAAAAAACTAAAAGTACCCTTTTCTAGATCTCGGAAGTACGCTTTTGGACATATAAATTTTATATTGTTTCAACTACAAAATGTTAAACAAATTTGCAAAAAACTACATGTAGGTATATTAAACTTTGAGAAGACGCTGATTCATAAAATATTTAAAAATGCTAAATCAATTCAGAAATTTTTCAAAATCATATACGACACTAGAGGAGAGTCTCCTCTTCAAAAATATGTAATTTATCTAGGTTTTGGCATAGTTTTGATAGGGGAAATGTGATGGGAGATAAAAACTGTTGATTTTAGGTAAGTTTGACTTTAAATAAAAATGGTAAAATATAGATCGAAAACACATCTTTCTTTTTTCTTGCACTAGATATACATGTCATCTAAAACATATTCTAAAATTGGAGGGAAAAATAATGTTTTACTTATAATGATTTGACGAGAAGTAAACTCCCTGATTTGTAGTATTTTTCAGGATATGAAAAATAGACCTAAAATTTTTAAAAATATATTAGTTTCTGCTCAAATTAATTTTTAAAAATCATAAGTATAAAACTCATCATATTTTACACATTTCATCAGTTTACATCATCTTCAAATTCTCAACACAAATGTGACTTTTATGCCCTTTAAGTTTTTTAGTTTTAGAGTTGTTAGCCTCTTCCTTTGTAAAAGGGTGACAACTTATTGTGTTTTTACCCATATACATATATATCAGAAATGTTAGATTTAATTTGCTATTTTTTTTAATCTTGTTGTCCTAATTTCAGTCTCTTCTTTCTTAAAAAATTCTTCTCTAACATAGCTTTTAAATTTGTTGATCAAGAATATAAAAAGAATTATTTAATTCTATGTATTATACAACAACAACAATTATTATATTGCTGAAACTATATACTTTTATTTATCTTATTTATTTATTTACTTCACTATTTTTTGTTTCCAGATTTTAATTACTGTCATAGATTAATATCTAAAACAACTACTAATGTTGTTGTAAATGATGTTATAGTTCTAAAAATAACAATATTTGTTTGCTACTGTTGTTATGCTGCAACCTAGGGCTGCGTTCCCCAACAATGGGACGAAGTCCTCCTGAGGGCTATGACCCATTGCTGAGGGCGCAGTCCTCTACTTAGAGGTTGTTGTTTCTTAGAGAGTTTGGAGAGAGGGACGGATAGAGCCCAACTCCTCATTCCCTCCAAATTTGCTCAAAGTTAGGTTTTTTTAATATAATATAGATAAATCTGATATGATTAAACTGTTGTTTTAAAATTTCCAAATCTCAATTTTAAAAATCAGATTTAATATCATTTTAATACATGCAAATTAAAGGTGAACAAGAGTAGTTTTTACCCAATATATTTTATGACAATATAAGGAATAATAATGTAATTATAAATCTAACATATTTATGTTTAAAAGATTTATAAATATCTTTTAGATGTGCATAAAAATAATGAGAGCTAATAAGGTAAGTTATTTTTATTTTTTTTAGGCAAAAGTGGTGTAACCACCATATTTTATTAATAAGGTAAGTTATTAAATTAGAAACCTCATTAATTTATGAACTTCAAATAAAATCTATTGAGAGATGGGAAATAAGTCCATTATCCCATAAATCATTTTCTATTTTGTATTAAGAAAAAGATGCTAACTAATATCTTCACATAAAACATGAATTTTATTCAAAGCTAAATTAAGTTTCCTAACTTAACCATTTAAATGAATAGTCAATAAATCAACTAGGAGGCAAAAAGGGCCCATTTGGTAGCGAGAATTAGGAAATGATGAATTTGATCACAATGCTGAAAATGGTAAAATCATGGATTTGATAATCTGATTTTTCATTTCTGGATTATGTTTTGACCATTTGGTTCCACTTTTTGAAACTGGAATTGGAATTTGAGTATGGATTTTTTTAAATTTTTTTTTGAATTGTTTTAATATTTTTAAATTTAATAATTTATTTTTATTCATGGAATTGAATTTAAAATGCAATCACAGACCGTTTTAGGTAGCCAAGGTTGGTGGTAGACAACCAAGTTACAATCACTGCAACCAAAATTCGACAAAAAATTTAGAAAATAAATTCGAGAAAAAAATTTTAAAAAATAAAAAATCAATTTTAAAAAAAAAATTGAAAAAAAATCTCACCAAAAAATTCGTCAAAAAATTTGAAAAAAAATTCAGCAAAAAATTTGAATTTTTTTCGAAATTTTTTGAATAAACAACAAAGTTACAAACCACCCGGACAAATAAAAAATAAATTAAATCCCCCCCCCCCCCCCCACACAAATAAAAAATTAAAAAATTAAGTGTAGATATGAAAAATTTAAAAATTTGCTTTCCCTCCATTCAAATTCCAATTTCAAATCTCAATTCCACCTTTTCATATGGAGGATGTAAATGCTCATTTTTTGCCAAATGAGCATTTACATATTCCTATTCTATTTTCATATTGCACTCCCAAACTAAGGATTTGACGAAATGGGAACTAACAAATGCCAATTCCAGTCTAATTCCCGCTACCAAACGGGCCCTAATAATAAGATGACTTTTTTAAGTTTTTCCTTCCAACTTAAGTATTTTCATAATAATTTAACTAAGCAAGCATAATCTTTAGAAAAGAACTTTCTAAATGTTTTCTTGGAGCAAAACATTTCTTGTAGCAAAGCATTTATATAGTTTACTAAATAGATACTAGGAAACTTAAATATTAATTTTGGCTAAGATTTAATATTAAGTTCTATTGAGGACAACAATTTGCAAAAAATTTCTTACAAGTAATGAATATAATTTCCTCTTTCCATATATTTATAATATCAACTTTTACATCTTCCATTCTTTAAAAACTATTCATAGAAACTAACTTTCCCTACATAACTTTTTCAAGATACTCATGAACCTAAAAGATACTTTTTTTTTTACATAATAGGGAAAACCATTAAATTGAATAATGAAGTTGAGATGAGTTTTTCCCATTTATGCTATCTTTCTTTTCTAATCTAGAAGTCTCTAAAAAATAGAGAGTGGGTGAACAACCTAAGCCAACTCCTAAAGCCTCCCTAAAAAGGGCTCCTACTCAACCACTAACCTTACAACCATAAATGAAAAGGTACCTTTATGTTATCTCTATTTGAGCATTAAAGGTTGTCAGTAGTATCAAAGACATCGGTTAGTTACCTATACTACTCCAGTTAGTAACTGCAAGCAATAGAAGCCAGGCGGTTAAGTCTTCATACCAAGCACCAAGGCAGTTTTACCGAGCATCAGACACTGATACCAAGCAATAGTAAACACCGAGTGCCAATGTAATCACTGAGTAGTATATATAGTGTTTATCGAGGATTACAGACAATAGCATAGGAATCGGGAATGGCACATCTATCTATGCAAACAGTTACAACAAAATCAAAAAATATTTTACCAAGATCGAGGGTCATTTATTGTAAGATTCCATCATTAATTACAATGATGATCTTTATGTATTTGCTAGATCTAAGTTATTTTTGTACACAGTAGATCTTAGGGTTTTCTCTAAGACACTGTAACCTAAATTTTGTTAAGCGGCAAAGCAGTAATCTATATAAATGTAATTCCATATTATTTCTATATGCGTGAGAGAGAATCTTGACAAGGATTTAAGAACAAGGAATGAAGTTCTTGAAGTATTAGCCAACTTCATGAATATCAGTTATTAGACAGAGCATAATAGTATTCAGAGTTATTCAGATTAAGCAGAATCAGACCAGGCTACCAAGCAATTCAGAGTAAAGAATCTTCATAGAAAAGGTGATATCTATTCAGTACTTCATATATTTGTATCAGATAAGTTGATTTGTCATTAGCAGATAGATACCTATTGCTTTCTAATCATTGTAATAGAATTTTGGTAAAATCTCTTAATAGAGTAGACCTAACAGTCTGTTTGTAAATCTCTTAACCGAGTGCACACTCAAGTAGTATTGCTAAAATCCTATCACTAGGTAGATCTGATAGATCTAACTTGTTACTCCTAATAGGGTAAGATCATCAAAAGTGATCACCATTTGTAGCCCTAACAGGCAAATCTTTTCTATCTACAGTAGTAAAGAATTTGTGGGTGTCATCCCCACCACAGTTTTTACCTTCTAACAAAGGTTTATGCATTACCAAAATACTTGTGTTATGTGATGATTATCTTGTTGATTTCATGCTATTTACCTTTAATAGTTAAATGAATGCATGATGTATGCAATGGATTCAAGTTAGAGTTGAAGGTTACTACTATTTGTTGTTTTAGATCTGAAAGGTTTATGAGTTGAAAGTTTTTGTGGGCACTGATTCACCCCTCCCCTCTCAGTACCCTATCTCTCCAATCCAACAATTGGTATCAGAGCACAATTCTCTTATTGGATAGTTTAACCACTGAAGGGTAAAGATCTAAGTCATGGAGAGGTATAAGTTATATAAAACCATAGAGAATTAAAAGATTCAAATGCAGATGTTTGTTGAGAAGTATAAGCAAGCCAAGGAAGAATTGAAGAAATTATTGGTTGAAAGGAAGAACCTAGCTATTCTGCAAAATGAAATTGGTTACCATGAAGAAGAGATTGATGATGTATTTAATCACATTGGATCTAGTTCAGGAAGTATTTATGATGGATCTGAAAGTATAATCTCTGACTTTCCTAAAAAGAACCTTCACTTAATCGAACAAGTGAAAGCACTGCAAATCGGTCAGGAATCTTAGATGGTAAGAATGGTAGAAGTAATGAAAAATGCTAGACAGGCTGAGCAAGAAAGGAATCTAGCTATTGAAGACCGAAGATAGATAACTGAACAACTTCAAGAAAAATAAAGTGAGATACACATACTCACAGAGCACCATTTTGAAATCTCAAATCAGATGATGATTATGAATCAGGAGGTCAACCGACTTAATGGTGAATTGTCAAGAAAACTTGAAGATATAGGAGTACTCAGAGAAGATAATGAAAAGCTGAGAAATGAAGTGAAAACTCAACAATAGCACCATGAAATGAAGAAATTGGTTGAGGACAGTTCTAAAAGGATTGATGACTTTCTGACTAATCAAAGAATATTTGGAAGCAAAGCTAGATTAGGCTATACCGGCGAAGGAGAATCATCACAACAAGTTGAAAAAGTCAACAACAATCAAAATCAAATACCTAAAGTGTTGACATGCTATCACTATGACAAACTGGGACATACTTCTAATGTGTGTAAAAGTAGAGCACAAGGTAAACCTCCAGTCACTCCTAAGTTTAATGGTTATTGTTACTATTGTGGAAAATATGGTCATCAAGCTTATGAATGTAGAGCTAAACAGAATAAGAATGCTAACAATCCTACCATAGAGAAATTATGTTACACATGCAATGAACATGGACACACTGCACGAAAGTGTAAGGAAAAAATTATTGGCCAGTTGCTTATACTGGTGTATATGACTTGGTATAGTGTTGTCATTATGGCAACAAATTCATATAGTAGTCTGGAGTCAGCACACTTGATGAGAATATTAGAAATTGGCTAAGTTTTGGAGACTGGACAATGTACAGAGTACCTGAAGCTCAGAGCATCAGCGCATGTGCATACGATTGAGTTATGGTATGCACCCTAGAAGCTAAGTTGGTTAGACTATATTCATGCTTTATCTATGAGCGCATGATCAGATATGCAAGTATGAGAAAGTTACAGATAGTTGAAGTTACATAGCCAGTGTGTGCCAGAGAAGAACAGAGTAAATAGCTGACTATTAGCATTTTGATTTGTGGTTATATTATTATGATGTAAAGGCTATGCACCTATTGTAACTAGGTTTTTGACATGTAAATATGTTTATTTGTAAACACGCTTGATCCAATTCAATTGGAAGCATTGTATGTAATCGGTTAAAGGGCCGACCTAGTTGTTTATTTTGTATGCACATATAAATATGAGATGCGCCCATTGTAATTCTAGTATGAAAGTTAATATAGAGTTGAGACAAGCAGAGAATAAGTGTACTAAGATTCTATAAGATGTATTAAATCTTTTCATAAGGCCAAAGCATCAGTGCATCAAAGAAACCAATCAGACAAGTAGTGTCACGGTAACAGTTCATCCAGCAGATATAGTGTGTATCTGAGATCAGAAGGTTGTAACCTTCACCACTTGAGCAATGAGCTCTAGGATAGTGCATCCACACCCCTAATAGGGTTTATTATAAAAGGCTCCTAATAGGGTTTGACCCTTGACAAGGTCTACTGTACTTAATACATTGTAAAGCAACTCCTAACAGGGTTAAGGATCTTTTAACAAGGATCATAAAACACTAGTATAGAATATTAGTGGGTGTCAATTCCCACCGGAGTTTTTACCTATTTGGGTTTTCCCGTAGCCATATTGGTGTTATGTGTTGATTTCATGTTTCATGTTTATGTGGATGTTCATTTCAATACTTAAGTATTTAAGTTCAGTTTGAGATTAAGTAAAAAGATAAAATACAGTGAACACTGATTCACCCCCCCCCCCCCTCTCAGTGTTCTCATTCCTAACAATTGGTATCAGAGCTTTGGTCCTCAGCAAAGAAGTTTAACCACTTGAGGAGATCATGGACAAGATAGAAATGAAACATCTAAAAATAAATCTTGAAGCTGCTCTTGAAGACCTGGACAGTTCTGAAAAAGAAATTGAAGAACTAAAGGAAAAATTCAGTGATGCTCAATTAGTCATCAAAAGGCTAAGAAAGGATTTGAAAGATTGCTCTACCAGTGATTTAGGGATTATGGTCAAAAAGCTCAATGAAGAAAATTCATCTCTAAAGGAACAGCTTGAAGAATTTGATGATAAACTAATTAATAATCAGAAAGTCTATGAAGAACAAATCAAAGAGAACCTTCAACTCAATGAAGAATTAAGGCAAGCAAACATGAAAACCTTGGAGCTAAGGAACAACAAAGAAATCTTGGAATCTAAATTAAAAGAGGTAAAGAATCACATTGACAAATTACACACCAGTTTTGATTTGATAGAATCTCAGTTGTATGCAAGAAAAGCTAAAAAAGATACTAGCTGCATTTGATACAATGAAGCACAAAATCAAATTGATAACATGCGAGCAAGAATGAATGCACAAAAAGACTCTACTAATACTAAGAAGACTGAAGATCAAACTAAAGATAATGGTGAACCACCTAAGAATGAGCACAAGCCAGTAGACCACACTTATTATGCATGTTACAAGCATGGACATATAGCAAGAAACTATATAGAGGTAAGACCTTTTAATGGTTACTGTTATTCATGCAATAAATTTGGTCATAGAGCTATGAATTGTAAGACAAGTCAGAAGAACAGAACTCATAATAATCAGAGAAATTAGAACTAGTCAAATGTAAAAAGTTCTCAAAATGTTACATGTCAGATATGTAACTATAATGGTCACTCTGCAAGACAATGTAAAATGATGTCCCATGTCAATGCGCCAAGGAATATAAGGCCTCTAGTCATATGTCACTCTTGTAACAAGGCTGGACACATCTCAAAGTTTTGTAGATCAAGGACGCAAGGTTAGGAAATCCCTAAAAAGCCCGAAGAACCAGTATTGGATCCCGAAGGAGAAGTCAAGTTTGTGAAAGCTTCAGAGGATGCGAGCTTGATTTGGATAGAAGCAAAGAAGTATAAGGTTGATGAGTATGTATTGGATGCATCCATAGTGGACGCACCCTCTACATCTGGATGAATGGCCCTCAGGGTCATAGGGGGAGCTAATTTAGCTCTAGACCCCTACGCGGCTAGTATACTCACTTTCAGAGTATGCACCTTTGGACTTAAGCTTTTGGAAACTAGCAGAATCTATGTGCAAGAGTGCACTAGCTGATTGTTTGCAGAATGAAAGTTAGAATTGCTAGTGACCTAATTCATGAGATGACAGGCCTCTCTAAGATAGGCGTCATTCTTCCAATGGGCAAGGATGTAAGGAATCTTGTTGAGAAAACTTGCAAGTCAAGAAGTGATAGGCGTGGAATGACTATAGAGCCTATTGAGCAAGATGACATCAAATTGTTGTCCATGACACTAGGTTACAGGTTCCAACACACCAGCAAGGTAAATAGTGTGTTTGCGGCCACAATTCTTGTAGCTATAAGATTGGTGAATGAGAATGGTGAGTTTAATCTGTGTGAAATCTTGCACGCACAGTTAATTGACAACATTAAGACCATCAAGCATGACAAGACCAAGATATTCAGATTTGGGTCTTTGATCATATATATGTACTTCCATATTGTTGGAAAAGTATCTGATTTGTATATAGAAAAATCCATTCCCACAATGCCACAGATATCTCTCAAGGCATGTACTAAGAGCACTTTGAAGGACTACATGACACTGGAGTTGAAAACATTCAGGGCTAAGATGTAGATGAGATTCAGAATTCCAGAGAAGATAGTTGAAAAATATAAGGATACTATTTATTTTATGGTTGAGACTGACACAACATGCATGGAGGCTATTGAGCCAAGGACAAAATGGATCCATGCACTTGGATATGAGGTTGATGAATAAGTCCTAGAAGCATATGCACAAGTATTATTGTCAGCCCCTAAAGACCCTAATGAGCCAAGATGGGGAACCTATGAAGAGAAAACAAGAGAAGTTGATGCAGTCTTGAACAGTGCAGCAACAAAAAGGAAGGTTGCCAAGGTTACCTCAAAAATCTTGAGAATTCATGGAGTGTCTCAAGCATACCTAGACAAAGAAAGGGAAGAGAAGATTGCTTTGAAAATTGAGAATGCAACATCAACAAAGATAGAATCAGAGGATCCTAAGCTAAAAAAGGTAAAAATTGAGATATCTGATGTTACTCCTTCTGCGCCCAAGGAAACCATTGACCTTATTGCCCCTCCTGAGTATAAGGCAATGCCTAAGAGGAAGAAAGAAATCAACATTGGTCATCCATCCTTGCGAGTAACAAGAAATAGGAAGAACACTCAAGATCCTCCTAAAGTAAGTTTCAAACCTAGTCTCAGTGTGTTAAGTACAAGAATCATTAATGAAGATAGGATAGATCAAGTAGAAAAATTATATGAGAAATACAGTGAGATTGAAAAATTAGAGATACATGGGATGATTGTCAAACATATGTTGAAGTTTAAGAAAATAGTCTTAAAACTAAAGACTATGATTCTTGATAGTGTATGGAATATGTTAGAATTCCAAAAGAGACAGGCTATTGAAGAAGACCTAAGGATAAGAGAAAAGATTCTAGATGAAACCCTTCCAGTATGTTCTCTAGAGGAGAAATCTTTGTTGCTAGAACTAGTAAAGCCTCATCTCAGAACAAAGTCAAGGACCCTGCACATAATGGACAAAAACTATGAACTGGTGGCTAAGGAAACATAGAAGGCATTTGAGAAAGTCTTTATGAATAGATGGGTATGTGCAAGATCATGAGGGGCCAAAAAGTGGCGATGTCAGTTCAAAACTTTGACAATGTAGCTGATGACTTTTTTTTCACCTGAATTTAATAAAATGAAAAGGGTATCTTAAGGAGATTATCAACTTTCTATTGATATAATTGTTGTCAAATTTTGAATTCAGTAAGTAATTATTAGTTATTTTCTAATTGAGCTACCTCTAAAGTGCTGATTTATATACCAATTGAAAAACAACTATAACTTTTAGACGATATAACATTTTTTAAATTCAAATAATGCGTCACATTCTATGCTTTGCCTAATATAAGGAAATTTTTTTTTTTTTGAATTTTGTAAAGTTTTAAATGAGTTAAGGTGGTCAGACACGGGAGTTTTTCTATTCTAAAAATGTTGTAGCAAAAAAAACATAATTAATTATTTTTTTGGAATAAAATTACAAAAAAATATGTGTCACATCTGGACATGAGTCTACTACTTATATATAAAATCTTATAATAAAATATTGTCATTTGATTATGATTAAGGTGGTCAGACATACACCTACTTCTTATTTTTTTCCTGAAATTTTTGTACTGCTGCATTGAAATCTATAATTTTCACCAATCATACTAACTTTTTCCCAAAAAAGATCTAGTAGTTTAGAAACTACATTCAATTTTCTATAGATTCTATTCTTACAACTTTTTGATATTAGGTTCATAGCTAGTTGAAATTTTCAAGTCAAGTTGACTAACCCTGATTTGCTGATTTTTCATTGCCACTTAAGGGCATAGTTTGGCCCCTCATGGTCTTGCACATACCCAGACACATGTATCCATCCACTGCGCCTACAGATCAAGTACCCATAATGGTTGTAAAAGAGTCAGAGACCATTAATGTACCATCTACAGGTCCACAAGATTTAGCGCATGCAGTTGATACATCCACAGAGGCAGAGAAGACCATGCCCATGACAGAGACACCTAAGGATGACTCAATCCTTATTGATAATGTAAAAGTTACTATGGCGGCCACAAACATGGATTTGGACAAATTTGAAGAGGCATTTGTAAGCACTCCAGAGGTTGAGAACTTATGCAGTAACACTCCTCCCAATCAACAAGAATAAGTATTGATCAAGGGTATAATAGATGAAAAAGAAGAAGAAAAGATGGAAGAAAAGAAAGAAGAAGAAAAAGGAAAAGAAGCTGAAAAAAAAAAGGGAGAAGAAGAGGTAAAAGGAAGTGAGAAAAAATATGAACCATCAGTTGAAATAATCAAGGTAAAACAAGAAGTGATGGATAACACTCCTATCACTCCCTTAGTAGCATTGTTGTCAAGTTTGACACCTGACACAACTAGTTTAGATTCATGGGGAGAAGAAGACCTAATCAACTTCAGTGTCTTAGCTATGGACAAAGCCAAGGAGAAGTAGGTAATGAGGAATCCCCTCCTTGTATAATTAGTGAACATCTTAAACAACTTGTTACCAGCAGACAAGAAAGTATCCAAGGTACACTCTGTTGATGATGTTAGTACAGTGATTTCTCAGTTCAAGAGTAATTTCTCTAGCCTAGAAGAATCTGCATCCTTAGTTGCATAGGAGAAGTACTTGAAGAAAAGGTTAATTGAATTGGTTAGCAAATTTACACTTGACCTGAGTTCACTAAAGACTAGTCAAGCATCATTGAAGGAGTTTGCAGCAAAGGGAAGAAATATTATTGCTGACTGTATGAACCAGGACAAGTTGACTAGTGATGCATACAAAAAGATACAAGAGGCAAAAACCATGATAGAAAGCATAAGGAAACCAGTGGAAGATCCATCTATTGATGTGAACATGTGTAATAATGTCTACCAAGGATAAATAGATAAGATTGAAAAAGCTGAGAAAGAGATGTCAAAGATAAGGGCAAGGCAAACACAGCTCAGGAATGCTCTTGCACCCTCAATAGATATACTCAATTAGAATATTAAGGAGATTGATGCCACCATGGTGACATATGATCAAGGTCCTAGCATAGATTTGGAGAAGATGGAGAAGCTACAGTATGAACTATGTGCCCATCTCTAGATTGTAAATTCTTTGATCACATTTTAGAAAAAGAGATCCAAAATCTACAGATAGCATATCCGGATGTTCTCTCATAGTAAGTAGTTGTATATACAATTTTTGAAGCACCTTTGTCATTAATGTCAAAGGGGGAGTATGTATAGAATATGGGTTCTAGATATGTATAAGGAGATATAACATAGAAGCTTATGTATAAGGGAGATATAAGACAAAAGTTTTTTTTATTAAGGAACAATTAGCAACTTGGCCATATTCCTTTGTTGTCATCAATGAAAAAGGGGGAGATTGTTGGGAAGTTGGCTATACTAGTGTATATGAATTGGTATAGTGTTTTCATTATAGCAACAAAGTCATCTAGTAGTTTGGAGTCATCGCACTTGATGAGAAGATCAGAAATTGGCTAAGTGTTGAAGACTGGATAGTGTATAGAGTATCTGAAGCTCAGAGCATCAGCGCACGTGCGTATGACCGAGTTATGGTATGCACCCTAGAAGATAAGTTGGTTAGACTATATTCATGCTTAGTCTATGAGAACATGATTAGATATGCAAGTATGAGAAAGTTACAGACAGTTGAAGTTACACAGCCAGTGTGTGCCAGAGAAGAATAGAGTAAGTAGCCGACTATTAGCATTTTGATTTGTGGTTATATTCTAATGATGTAAAGGCTATGCGCCTATTATAATTATGTTTCTAACATGTAAATATGTTTGTTTGTAAACACACTTGAGCCAATTCAATTAGAAGCATTGTATGTAATTGGTTAAAGGGTTGACCTAGTTGTTTGTTTTGTATGCGCATATAAATATGAGATGCACCCATTGTAATTAGTATGGAAGTTAATATAGAGTTGAGATAAGCAGAGAAAAAGTGTACTAAGAGTCTATAAGATGTATTAGAGCTTTTCAAGAGGTTAAAGCATCAGCACATCAAAGAAACTGATCAAATAAGTAGTGTCACAGTAACACTTCATCCAGCAGATATAGTGTGTATCTGAGATCAAAAGGTTGCAGCCTTCACCACTTAAGCAGTGAGCTCTAGGACAGTGCGTCCACACCCCTAACAGGGTTTATTGTAAAAGACTCCTAATAAGGTCTGACCCTTGACAAGGTCTACTGTACTTAATACATTATAAAGAAACTCCTAACAGGGTTAAGGATCTTCTAACAAGGATCATAAAACACTAGTACAAAATATTAGTGGGTGTCAATTCCCACCATATTTTTTACCTATTTGGGTTTCCCTGTAACCATATTGGTGTTATGTGTTGATTTCATGTTTCATGTTTATGTGGATGTTCATTTCAGTACTTAAGTATTTAAGTTCAGTTTGAGATTAAGTAAAAAGATAAAATACAGTGTACACTGATTCAGGCCCCCCCCCTCTCAGTGTCCTCCTTCTTAACAAAAATGAAGCAATTGTGGACACCAAAGAAGAAGATCCAACACAAGCCTTATCAACCAAAGAGACAAGGTAATTCTTATGTTTGGGATTACAACACATGGGCTAACTGTATTGCATGTGGTAGATATGGGCACATTGCAGCAAATTGCATTAGGAAAAGATGGGTTGGACAATCATGAAGCTAGACAAGCACTGGAATGGCATGTTTGCATTGTCATAAGGTCAGTCACCTAAGCAAGGACTATAGAGACTGAGCACCAGAAGAAGGACATGTATTTGAGAGTGGAAATACTATTGCAGATATCATGAGAATCAAGAACACTATGTGGAGAAAGGCATCTAATGAGAATGCTGAGTCAAGCAATGTTGTCGGTGAAACCTCGTCCACTGGATTGGGTGACATCAGTACCTCCACCTAAGGTGATATAGGTATGTATGGGACTAACATTTCAAAATGATCATATTTCACATACAGTTCCTTAAATATGATGTGCACATACCAAATCTGTATGAATAAAGATGCATTGTGGTTTATATGTTATGAGCTAAAAAAGTCACACATTCGGTAAAAGTTAGACCAAGCAAAAGGTTACCTGTCGGTAATAACTATTCAAGGTTAACCGAGTATCAGTTCCAACTGAGTAAAATTGTGTGTTAACCGAGTTGCTAATGTTTTGCAATCGTCACCGAGTTAACAACTATCATCATATCGGAAGTAGGTCAAGCATTTATTGCAAAACTTTTGAGCGGGAATACGAAAAAGCTATATATGGATGGAAGGGTTATCATTTTTCACAAAGCGATTCAGAAGAGTAAAGATTTCACAGAGAGAGTTCGAGCTAAAGGATTTTTTCAGAAGGATTCAAAGATTTTGTAGATCGAACCGATCATGTTCTTCATTGATTCTGAGTAAGTTTATCTACTACCGAATATATTCATAACTTACTTTCATTAAAACCCTAAATTAAGCACAATGGCATCCACATCTACTACAAGTAAATCATCGAATGTTGAAGAGGAAGTAAATCTAATAGTTTCAGCAAACTTTGACGGATCTAAGTACAAGTTACACCCTAAAGTAGCATCTAAAACAGATTTAGCGGAAGCATTTTTGAGTATCCCACCTAGGGTTTTACTGGTTGAGGATGTCAAATCATACATTCACTGTAAAATTGGGGAAGTTGGAGACTTTGAGACGATTGTGGTGTTTCAACAACTTTGTGGTGAGGATGGAAAGCTGAAACTAGAATATAATCAGGTTGAGAAGATAGGTTTAACAAGTGCCATATATTTTCCACATAAATTTAAAATTGAGTCGATTAGGGTCGTATTGAGTCGGTATCATTATGGAAAGTTATAGTTGGATAAACCAGTTATGGTTACAAAGAAAATGATCAATAGGGTTACAGGTTACCCGACTATCGACAAGGCCAAAGCATTCCGAAGCTCATCTGGAGCTAATGTTGAGAAGAACACTGGAGTGGCATGGGATGGTCATGCACTTAAAATTACTATAATCAAAGACCCAGAAGTTAAGTATGCTTCACATGTGATTAACTACAAAAAAATTTAGTCGAGCAGATTAAATAGCATACCTTGTAGTGTTATAGATATGGCATACAAAATGATTAAGAAAGATCACCAGATAAACCTTGCAGAGTTATTGTTGAGTCAAGTAAAGGAGAATATGAAGACAATACGGTCACAAAAGATGAATACATGTAAGTTTGGTTCACTCCTAGTATGTTTGTTTTTCTATCCTCAAAAGTATTTTCTTGGAGTCGGTAAAATGAATTGGTCAACTAAAAAACCGATCATAGTACAAATTTTTGATATATTGAATAGTTTGGGAGATAATATGAATAGAGTTCTAGATGAATATTTTGAAGACTTTACGATTAAGATGAATCTTAGAAGTAGGATTCCAAGTTCATTGGTCGAGAAGTATGAGATGGATATTTGTTTCCTAGTGGACACTGACCATACAATGATTAAAGTTGTAGAGCCAAAGACTAAATGGCTAGCCCCCATGGGATATGAATGGATCATGATTTCGGTTTGAAATCAATCAAGGCTTTACTGGCTTTACCAAAGGACAAGAAGGCCGAGAGGTTTGGAACCTATGAAGAGGTGAAATCGAGAATTGAAACAGGTCTTGTCATTGGGCAATTCACTAGGAAAGCTAAGAAAATGAAGAAAGTTTTAACATAGAAGTTTGGAGATGTATCTAACTCATCTGAGGAGTCACCAGTTGAACTTGCAACTGAAGCCCAGTTAATGTTGGTTGACAAACCATATGATAGTGAGGAAACCAAGTCCGAAGAAGAACAAGACTTTATACCAGTGTCCCCCACTCCAGTTCCAAAGAAGAAGCAGTTGCCAATGCATACACTGCACGAACAAGGTCAGCAACTGGAGCTTCACCTCAGAAAAAGGGAGCCAAGAAAATAATAAAACCTAAGGCAGCTACACCGACCAAAACTTATGCAAAAAGAAATACCAAGGTTGTAACTGAGGCACCAAGGAAAAGGACAAGATTAATAAGAGGTAAGGAAGACCTAGAGGATGAGGAACTTGATAATGAACAATTCAAGGTGGTCAAAAATAAAGTAAGATCTATTGATGATATTGCTGCTATATACACTTAAAAATGGTCATCTAGACTATTAGCCCCTTGCTAGCATTATTTGCTAAATTCATCAATTGCTTATTCTTGATCAAATCCTAGTTCTATGATTTATTCGATTATTTTCTATGGGCTAACCATTTTATCCTAAGTCTTTATTTATTAAAAGGAATATTTCCTCCCCTTTTATTAAATAAAAAGCCCCCACTTTCCTCTTATCCTAAGTTGCACAAATAAAGCATTATTCTTATTTTATAAAAAGAAGAAAAACACTTTTTGTCTCATATGGACACAAAAGTCAACTCTTATTTTCTCATTGGAGGATATTTGTGCACATGGATTGCTCCTCTTTCAAACTCCACCCTTGATTAAATCTTTTGCCTCTTAATCTCCATGGTCCATTCCTTCTCATTTCTTATAAAAGGAGAGCTCTCTTCTTCATTCTAGATCTCCAACTTTTTATGCTGCAGGATTTCTTGCAGACTTTGGAGCTTTTGAAGACTTTACAGCTTTTTGAAGACATTCTTGCATCTAACCTTCATTTCTTGCATCATAGCTTCATATTCTTGCGTTCTTAGCTTAGTTTCCTTTATGCTTAAGATTAATTCATCTAGCTTAACTAGGAGGCTTTGTAATACTTGTTCTTTCATTTCCATAGTTTAGCTTGCATATTCATCTTAATCTAGCTTGCATTGTATTGCATTTGATTCTTGAGGATATTGGCATTCTTTCCCTTGTCTTCATTTGAATCTCCCATTGCATGGTTTACTAGCAAGGTTATTGGCTTAATAGCTCTAGCTGAGAGCATTCTTAAACACCCTTGCACTCCATGCCTAGGGAGCTCTAAATTGATTTCTCAAGGTTTCCAATCCATGGATTCTCTTGGAAGCAATGATTTAGAGAAGTGCACATTTTAGTGTGTACATTTTTGGCACCCACCATGGGGCAGAGCATTAGTGTTTTGTCCTTCATTTTCTGCATTTTCGCACTTTTTTTCATCAATTTTTAGCTTACTATTTTCGGCAATTTTACAGTTTTTTGGAAAATTATCGGGCGATACTTTGCCAGTATCGTGCGATATTTTCTACTATACTGGCACGATACTTTACCAGTTAAAGTATCGCTCGGTTATTACAGATTATATCACACTATTCGGAACATATTATCGCCTGGTGTAAGACGAAGTATCACCCAGAAATATACTATCACTCCAGTATACTGTAAAGTATCACGTGATATTTTTGGTGACTGTACTATCACCTGTGCCTGAAAGTGGTTGTTTTTAGCTCTTTTTGATTTTTTTGAAAATTTCAGTGTTTTCAGAATCTGTGCCTCTGGAAAACTGGCACCCATTTTTTTAGAAATTTTCACATACAGTATCAAAAATTTAAGTGTGATATATCATTGGAAAGCTCTTTCCAAGCCTATTCCAACCATGTTGGTTTCATTTTCAAATTTTTCCATTTGATCAACTATTTTACTTTCATATTATCTGATTTTTGATGTGCTAACCATTGTGGGGCTAACAAGTTGTGCTTGTAGGTGCTCTCATTACTTGAAATATTTTGCCAAAAGAATGCATGTCAAAGCTCCAAATGCTAAAGGGCTACTAATGGTTTTTGCAGCGCTGCCCTAAGCATAAAAACCAAATCAAGTGCTTGTTTAATTACTTTCTTTTCAAGTGTGGCATATACTAGTTGTTTCATTTACTAGGCACTTAATATCTTGTGGAAGGAATTTTGAGGTGGTAGGAGAAGTATGCTCTTCACCCTTGTGGTGAACCAGAAAATCTTGACCCATCTTGGGATTTTGGAAGCAAGAGAGTAATTGAAATCTTCTTGGTGTGTTTGGGAGAAATTCTTGAGATAGGGGAGTATGCTCTTCACCCTTGTGGTGAACCAAAAACCTTGAACCTCAAGAGTTAATCCATTCTTTGTTTAGTATAGAATCCTTTAGCGGGCTTACTCTTGAGCAATCAAGAGGAACGACCCAAGTGGGGACAAGCTAATACCGAGCTATTCCAACCCACTATAATCTCAAGGCTATCGAGGACACAAAACCTTGGTAGACATAGCACTTATCTTCGCTTGATGTGAGTACTTGTGGGATTGTGACCATGAGGAAAATGTTGAGCAAGAATGCTTAAGGTACTCTTGAGGCCGTGAGGTCCTAGTCCTTTATGAGGAGCAAGAGGGGTGCTATGAATGGAAGCCCTTACTAAGAACCATAGTTAGAAGCCACCCTATTTTTCCACTTAGCTTCTTGGTGCAAGGATTGATCCAAGTGGAATAACCCGGATCACCCCAAGATTACTCACCATATGTGTTCCTTTGGTTGTGTCTTTGGCACTTCCATGGCAAAGCCAATATCTATTGTGGGCAACCACTTTGTGTGAGGCAATGAAGCATCAAGTTGTGGGCTAAGTTGTTAAGTATTGAGCCTTGTCTTTTTAGGGTAGAAAGTGCTTGAAGTGTTCTCGTTGTGCTATACCTGTGTAAACGTTCATGCATACTCAATATCTTGGTAGCATTCATAGGGTTTTTCAATTTTGATATCACAATTGTTTGTCTTGGCAAGGTTGCTTTTGCCCTTGTTTCAAGTGTTTAAAGACATGTTTGATCCCATACTGTTTGCAAACCTGTCAATTTACTGCTATCATTGTGATTGAAATCAAAAAAATCAACCCTCAAACTGAAAATTTTGAACAAACAATCCCAAAAACTGAGATTTTGCACTTCACTGATCAAGAGTCGTACAATTTAGCAACAGTATCATGCCTTGTGGAGAGAAATATCGTGTGATAGTTCACTCCTACTAGACTATCACCCCGCCTGCCTGGAAAGTATCGCCCGGACTTATTGGAAACCATCACCTGACTTAAGGTGAAGTATCACCTCACTATAAACTATCACCCTACTTGCCTAGAAAGTATCACTCTGAGTCATTATGTTGTCCTGTAACTGTTGCAATCTGGAGCTGCTAAACTTGAGTTTTAACTAGTCATAGAATGTCTTTTCTTGTTCTTATCTGAATCTGGCTTGTTGTCTACATGCTTAGATTTGTTCTAGACTGAAAAAAATGAGTTAAAACTATTGGATTTGAGCCTAACAAATGCTACTCTTGATCACTTGTCACATTACGGTTACCGTTATAGCTACTTGCTAATCAAGCTTCTTGCTCATCTCTCGGCTTAAGTCAATTGATTGTTGTAAGTTCTTGAGAACCTTTGGCAAGCCATCTCTATTGTTCTATCTTGACAAGTGATCTTTATTAGCTTTTTCTTATCTCAATATCTGAGAAACTTTGTCTCATTTTATTAGTCAACCAACAATTCTTTTTCATGATGGTTACAACTTGGTCTCAATTTGAGCAAGAGAATCATCCTCTGTTTAATTACACTCAGTTACCTTCTCCAACCAGATGCTCACAAGTGCCCGCTCGCAATGATAGCTCTAGTTCTAACCAATCTAAGGATTCTAAGGCTACCCCGTGGTACAAAGGAGGCTTCCTCTTTTCCATGTTCAAAACCCCCAAAAACACAAACAGTGTCTCACTTACTATGAATGAACAAGAGAGATATCGTCATATGCAAGAACACTTTGAGAAAAGAGATAAACAAGAACTCTTGGATAGAGAGTATAGTAAAAGATTAATGGAAGCTGCTAGGTGCATGACCTCAAGAGAAATGTCCCATGAACAACCCAGGACTAGTAGCAATGAAAATAGACCTTTCTTTGGCACTGGTGGCAATAACAGAAACAACACGCCACCAAGGTCTCCTCTGAGATGAACTTTTGTTGTACCTTCTTCACCTCCTAGACCACCTCCCTCTCACCATGAGGAAGAGGCTGTTGATGAGATTTCTAGTGAGGATCTTATTGCATTTGAACAAGATGAGGACTCCCAACGAAAGATGCTTAAGCTTTTAGAGCGCAATGGTGACCAATATTTCCAATATATGACTTCTAGAGGATACAAGCTTCCTCCCGGCTATGATGTCAAAAAAATTGTCCAACAAAGAGTACCATCTAAATTGGAAGTCCTTCAGGAAGAACTACGTCAAACAAATCAACAGCTTACCCAAATGGTAATAGAAAGAGAGCCTCCAAAGGTCTCTTTTGTAGAATCAATTTGTGCTCTTCCTTTTGATAAAAGTCTATACATGGTCCCATTTCCTAGGGATATTGAGGTTCCCAAGTACAACAAGTATGATGGAAATGGTGATCCCCATGACCATGTGAATCACTTTTACGCTCTTAGCATGGACTTTCTTCATGAAGACACATTTTTGCTACGATTGTTCCCTCGAAGCTTAGGAGGACAAGCTTTAGAATGGTTTGCAAAGTTGACACCTCCTTTGAAGACTTTTGATGAGTTAGCTATGTGCTTCACACAACACTATTCATACAATATCCAATAGCCTATCACCATGATAGATCTTGGTGCTTTGAGACAAAACCAAGGAGAGTTATTTTCTACTTATTTGCAATGTTGGAGGTCATTGTATTCTCGGTATCCTTGTCAGCTACCCGAAAGAGAAAAGATTGATATTTTTGTCAACACTCTTGTGCCTGAGTTGTATTATGATCTAAGGAAACAACTGTTCTCCTCTTTCAATGACATGGTTGAAAGTGCATATCGGATTGAGGATGTGGCCATCAAAAAGGGGGATATTGTTATTAATAAAGATACTAGAAACAATGGCAAAGACAAGAACAAACCTTGGAACAGAAACAAGTATGTTGTTAATGATGGGGTTGTAGATGTCCCAAAAGCCAAAGAGACTACTTTCAACCTCTCTAATGCTATCTACGCAGCAAAAAAACAAGCTGCCAACACTCAAAATGTTCCTAAGCCTCAAAATGCAGACAAACCTAAGAAGTAATACCAATGATGGGTCTATACCCCACTGGCTGAACCATATGATGTGATTCTTAAGACTTTGGTTGCCAATAACTATCTTATGCTTCCTGAGAAAACTCGTCCCTATGATCCACTAGTTAAGCCTGATTGGTGGAGAGAGGACCATTACTGCCACTATCACAGAAACAAGGGACACAAGACTGACAATTGTTTCACACTTAAAGATGCTATACAAGATCTCATTGACAGAGGCACAATTCTCATAGATGGCTTAGTTAAAAATTCTGATCACACGGCTTTCAAAGATCCTCTATCTAAGTATGACAAGGGGGAGTCCTCTCAAACACATAAGAAGAATCATGATGCTAAGATCAACTATACATATACTTCTGATTCGCCTATGATCAACATGGTAGAGCCTATTGAGAGTGTTCTTATGATGAGACCTCAAGATGATAATAAAGCCAATCATGGTATGCCAAAGTTGGTCTTGCAAACATGTGGTAGTTCATCGTCCCGAAGTGAGACACTGAATGTTGTTACTAGGGGGCAAGCTAAAATGGTCCTTAAAACTGCACCTGATCCTAAACAAGCCTCATCTTCCAAACCAACGGTTCCTTCAACTTTGTCTAGCTATGATCTTGTCCATCAGTTGCAATGGACACCCGCACAAATTTCTATTTTTGAGTTTCTTGAGCTATCCCCTTTGCACAAGGAGATCCTTGAAAAGGCTTTACGTACAGCTAATGTCCCTAATGACATTGACCCAAATAGGTTCCAGGCTGTGGTCAACCACATCTCATCACCTCATTATCTATCCTTTTCTGCAGAAGATGACATATCTATTAGTCACCCTCACAATCTTGCCTTACATATTGAAGTTATGGTCTACCATACCCGAGTTTGCCGAGTCCTGATAGACAATGGTGCAGGGTTAAACATTGTTTCTTTCAATGTGGTGCAACAGTTGGGTTTATCATAATTTGTTGTAGATCCTAAACGGAAAATTACTATAAAGGCATATGATGAAGTTGAAAGCTCTTCCAAAGGTCTTGTCACGCTACCTGTCCGAGTGGGCCCTATCATGAAAGATATTATGTTTCAAGTATTGGACATCCCACTTGCTTATAACATTCTTTTGGGTCATCCTTGGATCCATGACATGCAAGCTATGCCTTCTACATACCATCAATGTGTCAAATTCCCACATAACGGAGTTGAAATTGTGATTCTCGGGGATCATTCTATTGCTATCAATACTCTTGTTGTTGCTAAAATGTTTGTTCCTCACAAAAAACCCTCTAATGATCCTACTACATCCCTGGTTTCCACTGAGAAAACTTTTAAAATGATGAGCCTTGGTATGGGTGATTACACGCTGGACTCTATTGCTGCTATACCTACTTCTCCTAGATCATATGGGAGACCTTCTAATAAGATGAAGCCTTATGCTTCTGCCATGACAATTTTTGGTAATTTTGTTCAAGTGTCCGTACCCCTAGAGGTAGAAAGAGAAGAACAAGCTGTTAGAGAATGGATCTATAGAGACGAAGAAGATAGTACCACTATTGCTACTCCCATTTCTCCTAAACGCTATGGTAAAGGCTATAATTTTTTGTAGAAAATGGGCTATCAAGGTCAAGGACCTATAAATGATAATGGACATGCCCTAGTCGAGCCTTTGAGTCATACTAATGGCCGACCCTCTAAGATTACAACAGGTCTAGGATATGGTGCCGATGATGACCTCCCTACATGTTCTAGGAATGCTCCTATAATTAGTGATTCAGACATAGATATAGATGAGTCACCACTGCACACTATGGCTCAAATGGGAGACAATCTTCCTTCCACTTCACTCCTTTGGGGAGAAGAACACATACCTACTGAGGACATAGCTGAAGCTGCTACACCTAGAAGCCGACAATGTAGGAATATTTTGCGGTTAATGAAAAAAGGAGATCTCACACATAATGATGTTGAAGCCTCTACTTCTAAAGGTCCTAAACCTTCTTGGTGCAAGCATCCCAGTCGAAGCATAACAATAGATTCAAATGAATATGAATGGGATACTCTCTTTGACGGCTCTTCCACAGTGGATATGGAAGTGGATGTGGTTCATACTTATGGTGACCAACCTGACATAGTTGATGAGTCTTGCATAGGGTCTGATGAGTTTAATCCATGTATTGCTTTAGTGGACCACGCTGGTCCTTCTATGACAAGTCTAGATCTTAAAACTTTTGGAGCTTACCCTATAGGCTCGACCTCTCTTGTCACCAGAGATGACATCGTTCGCATAAATACTATTGAACCAGTCACTTCATTTCATCTCGCAAAATTAGATCTGATAACTTGGTCCACCCTGGATCAACATGCCATTGAACCTGTTACTTCTTCCACCAGTGAACCAGCAACAAAAAGGACTGAATCAGAAATCAAGTATCTCAATCATCAACTCAAAAGAAATGAGCAATGGTCAGATGGAGAACACCACATTGTGGCAGTATCCGCACCTAAACAAAGTAAAAATAAAAACCCGCTAAAAAATGATGATTATCAAATAAAAGATGACAAGTTGATTCTCTACAAAAAAATGGTGAACTTTTTCACATCTGTCATATTTCAGCACATTTCTAGCACTCCGATCAAAGCTTCTAATGCCTTGGTTACTTCGGCATCCATTTTATAATTGAAAAAGCATAAATCCCACTTCAAGTTCTTGGTGGAAGAATTATGCTATCCTGCCCACAATTCCTACCATGCCACCATCTTTTCCCATTTCCACGATCACGTTATCCTTGAAAATCTCATCCATAATGCCTCGTACTTTACGCTCATCTCTATTGACTTATATCGGAAGGGTCTAGATGGAACTCTCCTTAAGTGTCTAGAAATAGAGGAGTCAGAAATGATGCTCGTTGAAACCCACGATGGCATATGTGGATCACACTTTGATGATCCCGCGCTAGCTTGGAAATTGCTTAGAGTCAGTTCCTATTAGTTAGGGCCGTGTATTATCATAGCATCATTTGGGTCTGAGGCCTCTCCTCTATCTACACCATAGGGAGAAGAGCTTACTGGGCCTACCAATTATCTACATCAGAAGAAGTTCTATGCCTAAGGTTCTTGAGCTCTTTGTACATATTTTATTGATCCTGAAAAAATTTCAAAAAAATTCATATGTGATGCTAAAAAAATCCTTAAAAGCATATAAAGTCCTGAAAAAGAGCATCCTAGTGAAAACCTAGCAATAGGCACTTTGATGTCTCACCCAAAAAAAAATTGAAAAAATTGAAAAAATTGAAAAATCAAAAAAATTTGTCAAACGGTGAAAACCTAGAAATAGGCATTGTTTGGGACCCTTGCACCTATGTCTATCAGTCTTGTGTGGCGCTCTTTCACTCCACTTCTCACTTTGCCTCTCCTAGCCTGGAATTGACTCTTGTCTTAGTCTAGGGGGTATACATTGTTCTAGCTTATCTTGGGTCTCTTTGTGCATCTAGGTTTCTTAGGCACCTCACAAATGGTATTTTTCAACACCACCCCAACTATGTGTTTCAACACTACCCTAGTGTCAAGTGTTTCTTAACACTTATCAGATATCCTACCCATAGTCTAGATGATGCAATATTTCTCACTAGCAGATGCGATACTCAAAGTTTGACTCTATGACCTACACACACGCACTTCAACACTTGACTTGCTGACATTTGCTTTATTTCTTTGTGTGCTATCTATGATGATTTCTTTGCTGAGTGTTCTATCCCTAATAGTTTTCGATGATGCTGAGCTAGAAGACTGGGGTATGAGGACATGTTTTATTTGCTTTTTGCTTGTGGGTATATTTTGTTGGTCCTCACTATCATTAGCATTTATGCTTGTTCCACTTGACATTGGGATCTACAAGGTATTATCCTTGACTATTTTTCACAAGTGCATACTTGTAGTCATCTTGACTTTCTTGTGTCTCTATGCGAGTATAATCTTGCTATACTAAACTTAGGAAATCTCACTGCACTAGTCATCTTGACCTACATGTCTTTGGTGCCTAGGTGGGATTTCCACATTTTTATCTGATATAGATCATATTTAGATCCACATAGTTATGCTAGTGTGTATTGTATGATCTTGTGATGCTACCAATAACGCTCGATGATGAATATTAGAGTCTAATGGTTTTGTAACCTTTCAAGTAAACCACTTTTCATAGTAGCTTGCATTCTTAGGTTCATGTTAGTTTAGTTTTGCATCTTGCATATGGAGAGAGCTCTCCTTTCATCTTTCATGAACTTATTAATCAAACTGCACTCACCTTTCACTTCTTCCCGATCATGTCTTTCACTTTTTGTCTTTCATATCACATCTTTCTCTTCATTTCAGGATCAAAACTGAAATCCAAGTTCACCTTGATCATCAAAATTGCATTTCACCCTCTTCTGCATAGTTGGCTGACCATTTGAGGCCCGATCCTTTGATCTTTGCCGGGGCATCTTCATTTCTTCATCTCCATCTCTCTCACCCTTCTAGTCTTTCATTCATTTCATTCATCTCTCTCTGAGGTCTTGACTGGGGCATATCTTCACTGCTTGATGGTTATTCTCTTATCTTTCATCTTTGATTATGATTTCTAGTGATTTGATCATGTTTCTCTTTGCTTCTGCATTCCTTCTACCTGATTTCGCTTTTGATCCCAAGGGGGCAGACACATCATATCCTATTGGCTATTCTCTAGAGCATATGCTTGACCATTCCATTTTCTCTGATTGATCTATCTTTGTGCTTACATGTTAGTTCTCATCTCAAGTTTTGATACTGTCCATCTCTTTCCTAAGTGTTCAGTACTATCGCTACCAGGCTGACCATGCAGGATTTACTATCTCTCTACACTTCATTCTTTGGAGTCAGATCTCTATCTATTGCCTTCTTGGCTGATGTATTCTTTGATGCAATGTGTTCCTAGATCGATCACACATTAGTCAAAGAGGGGAAAATGTATACACCTAAAAATGGTCATCTAGACTATTAGCCCCTTGCTAGCATTATTTGCTAAATTCATCAATTGCTTATTCTTGATCAAATCCTAGTTCTATCATTTATTCGATTATTTTCTATGGGCTAACCATCTTATCCTAAGTCTTTATTTATTAAAAGGAATATTTCCTCCCCTTTTATTAAATAAAAAGCCCCCACTTTCCTCTTATCCTAAGTTGCAATAATAAATCATTATTCTTATTTTATAAAAAGAAGAAAAGTACTTTTTGTCTCATATGGACACAAAAGTCAACTCTTATTTTCTCATTGGAGGATATTTGTGCACATGGATTGCTCCTCTTTCAAACTCCACCCTTGATTAAATCTTTTTCCTCTTAATATCCATGGTCCATTTCTTCTCATTTCTTATAAAAGGAGAGCTCTCTTCTTCATTCTAGATCCCCAACTTTTTATGCTAACTTTATGCTGCAGGATTTCTTGGAGACTTTGGAGCTTTTGAAGACTTTAGAGCTTTTTGAAGACATTCTTGCATCTAACCTTCATTTCTTGCATCATAGCTTCATATTCTTGCATTCTTAGCTTAGTTTCCTTTATGCTTTAGATTAATTCATCTAGCTTAACTAGGAGGCTTTGTAATACTTATTCTTTCATTTCCATAGTTTAGCTTGCATATTCATCTTAATCTAGCTTGCATTGCATTTCAGTTGATTCTTGAGGATATTGGCATTCTTGCCCTTGTCTTCATTTGAATCTTCCATTGCATGGTTTACTAGCAAGGTTATTGGCTTAATAGCTCTAGCTGAGAGCATTCTTAAACACCCTTGCACTCCATGCCTAGGGAGCTCTAAATTGATTTCTCAAGGTTTCCAATCCATGGATTCTCTTAGAAGCAATGATTTAGAGAAGTGCACATTTTAGTGTGTACAACTGCAGACATAATTGAGAATGGAGATCTTGCAGATCCGAAACTCAGTCGGTTTGACAAAATATCTACCAAGGACCAAAACAAAATTGAGGAAGTAGTCATCTAGATGATGATACACTTCAAACAAGTTCCATTAGAGTTTGAACTATCACTGCCCAAGGCATTAGAAAAAAGAATTAATCAGAAGTGGTCCTATGCCTTAGACACCGAGAAGAAAATGAGGGAATGATCCCTAGTTTAGGCAGCCCCACATTTAAGTCTTGCATAAATTGATGAACACATGAACAATTACTATAAGAGATTCAAAATGAAAAACTGGGCTATGCAAATTTTAGATAAAAATATGGCAGATGTCGATGAGACTGGTCATCTCATGTGGACTTGAATTTTTAAAGCTAGAAAGCAAGCTGAGAAAAATGCCTTTATGAATCTATCTAAGAAGAGACAAAAGTCAAAAGGTAAAGGTATTTACATTGATGATAATATAGCAGAAAAGACAAAAGAATCAAGTGTATCATTTACCGAGGTGATTGATACAACTCTTGAAAAAGAAGGTATAAGCATTTAACAAGATTCACTAAATCCAGTAGAGATCCAAGTTAAGGAGAAAAATGATAATGATGTACTCATTGAGGACATCACAAATGGTGATCCTGATGACAAGAATGAAGATGATGATGTAAACATAGCACCCGATAATACACAGGATGAAGGTCAAGTTACCGAGTGTGCATTTACATCATTTTTGGGAAAGCTTCTTGTTCTTGTTGAAGCAGTTGAAATCTTATCACAAGAAAAACCCAATGGCTCACACCTTGAGAAACCACAAGACACAATAGGGGAACAAAGCACCAAGACACTTGTAGAAGCAAATAAGCCTGAAGAGAAAGAGGCACTAGAGGTCGAAACAAAGGATCAAGAGAATCCTATTGTAACTAAGGCTAGTCCACCAGACACTACATCAAAGGCTCAATCATAGTCAACTGACACCAAGGTTGTTGAGGAGTAGCAAAAGTTAGATACAATGTCAACCGGGCAGGTTACACCAAGTTCTGAGGTAAAAGACATAGCTTTGATTGCAAAGAGTTCACCTCCAGAACTAGAGAAGAAAAAGAAAGGAAAAGGGTCGGTCACATTAGATGAAGTCATTGTTATGCCTAATGGTGACCCAATGACCCTAAGCCCTGAGGAACTCAGAAAATATAGGGAGTTATGTACAAGAAAATCAGCACAGGAGAAATTGAAACAAGAGAGCAAAAGCAAGGAAATATTAGAAAATATAAGAGATATCTTACAATAGGTTGTACTTGAGGTACATGTAGATGAGGATACTCTGATTATGGACCAACTTGCTACACTTGCTGAAGGAATCAATGCCCTAGATGTCGATGCCGACAAGAGAATAAAAGAAAGGGCCGAATCAAAGATACATGATCAACTTGCAGAAAGAATCAGCCAAGAAGTTGCAATTAACAAGGTTAAGCTATCCGAGGTAATAACTGAAATTCAAGGTATTACTAAATTAATTTGTCAAATCTTGTTTAAGCTATGCATTGTGGAAACATTTACTACCAAGATTAGTGAAAAGATTAAACAATTTGAAAATGAAATCAAAGCCAGTGCACAAGAAACTATAACCGAGCCACAAGCTTTTGCAAAGCATATATTAAGAGTTCACGAAATCAGGCAGTTAATAGAAGATCTCAGGAAGCAGGAAGAAAGAACAAGTGATTAGGTCACTGAGTTACAAACCGAGCTCCTACCCTACCTGAAATTTTTTGAGAAACACATTGTTGAGGTACAAACGCTTGTTGCAACACTAGAAATTTATGTGTTGGACAATATATTTGACATCCATGCACAAATCGGTCTTGAGCACATTGCTCTCACCAGCTTGAAAGAGGAATGGGAAAACCTCTTGGAATCATTGAAGAAAACTCATTAGCACATTTTTTATAAGTTGTAAGTATACATTTTTCATTTGGCATTATTATCAAAAAGGGGGATAACAATGTATATGCCAAATATGTACATAAAATACTAAGTGTCATGCCCCGCAAGGGAACCAGGGAAGAGAACAAAGATTCTCTTAACAAAAGAAAACCTAAGTAAAAATTTATGAAAAATTTTGAACTTTAAAAAGAATTATGTAATCAAAACTTAAACTTAGATTCCTTCCAAGGTTCCCTTTTCATTTAAATGCATGATTCATTCAATTCCATTAAGTAAACTAACAACAAGATTTAATTCTCAAAGCAAACTGCATCATATCTTAAGAAATACCAAAATATTTTCATTTCAACTTTCCATTTAGAAATCATCTATATTCCTAAGTATCCTTTATGAACAATGTAACTTATAAAATTTATCCAACTCATTTGATACATTAAAATATACTACATTTGGTTTTTCAATAGCTTCACTTAAACAACAATAATGAAAGCATGTTACATAATTTGGAATGTTACAAAATCCTTTTTCTTTCCAACATACAACTTAAACATAAAGTTCACATTTCCCTTTTCCCTTCTTCCTAAGTCTACCCATTCCAATTACATCATTTTGAAATACATTATTGATTACATTGCATTCAACTCCTCATAAGAGGTAACAAGATTATGCATCATGAAATATAATCACAAGGCCTTCATTCTTCAAATCTGGTACATAAGCAAGCATGAATCTTCAAGCATGTATCTGCAAAAGATACCTCGATAAAAATGTTTACCACCCAACCACGTGGGTACCTATAAGGCCCACTCCCCCGTGCTAGGAGATAAACACCAAGGTCCACAAAGAAGGAATAGCTAGGCCAAACCTAGGGTTGGGTAATCTTTCCCAAAATAGCAAATGAAAAGAGAATCAAAGTATAGATCTTTCCCAAAAGGTTCTAAGGCTTGGGTAGAAACTCTAAGCAACAACCTAAGTGAGTGTCATCGCATAGCCCTCACCCCTTGGGTTGTCCTGGTACTAGCCACTCTGGGCCCCGGCCCCCAAGTAGGCACATGCGGGATAGAATGCCTTTCGTACAGACAAGTGCCATTCGATCGTACCTACGCATAGGTACCTTCTCCCACTCCCATCCATAGCCTTTACTAGCACTAATGGCATGGGCGAGGCACATTTAATCTTTTTAATGTTTTAACCCATTCCCATCAGTTTAATTAAATTTCCACTTGTTAAATAACTCTTCAGTCGGTTATCCTGGTTCTAGCCACTTTAGGGCCCCGACCCCGCACTGAGAGCCACTCACTAGGTGTCGTTAGGTTTTCTACCCTCAACCCATACATCACAATTACATCATACACATAGTAAAAGCATATTGCAAACACATTTGAGAACTACTACCAAGAATTGAAAATAATAGGATAGTTATGTATGTTTAGAGAAATTAGGTATGTTAAGAATGTTTAGAATGTCTTGACTCTAAACCCTAAACTGCTCCTTACAAACATTCTATCTCAATAAAGACATCTAAATGTACTAAAAATAATCTCCACTAAACAAGGAATGAACAATCTTCAGGTTTAAACAAAATTTCTTTCTAGACCTAAAACCTGGCTGATCCTGAAAATTGACTAAGTCTGATTTAATTGAAAATCTAAAATTTAAAAGTTACAACTTAACTCCTAGGAACCTGAAACCTATTCCAATGGATTCAAAGGGTACCTAATCCCTTTATACAAGTATAACTTAAAGTATAAGAAATTACTTAAATGTTATAATTGTATAAAGTCTGAATCCTATTTTCCTCGGTTAGCACACTACCGACCTAGCTCGGTTAACACACTACTGACCTAGCTCGGTTGACACATTACCGACCTCACTCGGTTCACACATTACCGACCTTACTCGGTTAACACATTACCGACCTAACTCGGTTCACACATTACCGACCTAACTCGGTTAACACATTACCGACCTAACTCAGTTCACACATTACCGACCTAACTCGGTTAACACTGAGCCGACCTAACTCGGTAAACACATTACCGACCTTACTCGGTTAACACACTGAACCGACCTAACTCGGTAAACACATTACCGACCTTACTCGGTTAACACACTGAGCCGACTGGAACTGCAGAGAACGACTGTCAACTTTGTCTTGCGGGTAAAACTGGGTGTTATGGGGACTAAGGTTGCCTAATATGAGCATGACCCATTTGAGATATCCCAGTTTCCCTTTAGAAACGGCCCATCAATCCTCCCTATCTATCTAACAAATATATTCTAGATCTGGGAAAAGAAAGGTGGCACATAAATGGACATGAAACAGTAAGGTTGCAACAAAAGTTCTAAAATCTGGAAGTGTTCATAATACATCCAGTGACAGTAAAATACACTACCCTACCAGATCAAAACCACTTCTACCCTTCCAGGGAGGTTTCACCACAGTGAACATTCAAACATTCGTAAAATAACTTTCCACAAACACATTTCAAATACATAGAAAATAAAGCATATATATATATTTTTCAACCATAGCACAATATACAGAAACTTTTCCAGAAATCTAGATTTTACTTTCATTCTACAAGATAAATCTACTTCTCAGGATGGATTCCAACCTGGAGTCCTGCGAAGACCAGTTGGAGAAGAAGGAAGATCAAACCCTCTCCAATGTTTCCAACACTCCTTTGAATCCCTTTGCTCGCAATCTTCCAGCCTCTACCCGTAACAATCCAAATGCCAAACTCACAGGATAAATTTTCTACAATAATAATACTCATCCTCCTCCCCCAACACAGGAAATCTTTCCTGTAAATAGGATGGAGGAGGAGGTTGCACAGGTAATCCAACCGGTGCAACCATCTCAACTATCCATCCGTTAATGAGATGGTTTTGAAAACTCATTCCCGTAAAGGAATAAATAAACTATAATCTGAGTCCCCAAATTTAATGATATTAAAATAAATATTATGATCTTAAAACAATTTATTAAATTATTCAACTATGGTAATAGGATAATCCTATTTACCATACCGCTAATTGATCTAATTATTTATTAATATAATAAATAACTACATGGCACTAATTATATATAAATATATGTATGCATATGCATATGTGTGCACCCATATGCCTATGTGTACATATATTATTATTATTACAAATATTATTACAAGCATAATATTATTATTATAAAACATATTATTATTTTTATTGCTATAGACTCTTTGTCATTATTAGTATTATAAAATAATACCATAAATAAGGTACATTATTATTAATGTTAAACATTAGAATAACATTATTATAAACTATATTGTTTATTCATACCTTAATCCCCATTCTAAAATATATATGCATATATTAAGTAGCCACTAACATAGGTTAGAATTTTACCACTATTATTATTTAAAACCTTTTATTATTAATATTTCCTTAGACATTAAAATACCATAAAATTAATCCTTATCATGGGTATTAAAACCACATGATTTAATTGCACTCAAAAATCGCTCCTTATGAGATACGCTACTAAATCATACCCTCAAATGAACAATAATCTACATCCATGATCTACTAACAGAATTGAACATATCATGAAGGCAAGAACTAGCTACAAGATCCACAATTCCATCAATTACAAAACCACATAAGACATTCACACAAGGGACTGACTCGACACTTCCCACCTAAGGATAAAAGGATCAAAGGTGAAGTTTCTTCCTGTGGACCTGGTGATATCTCCGTAACAACAACAATGATCGAGGATTTTGAGGGATCGCTCAGACCTGTGAAGCCAGGTGGAGACGACACCCGGTACCTGCAATCCTGCATCACCAAGAAGAGATACATATATATACATATGGAGATACAAATCAGATATATGCAAGCAGATGACCAGGATCGATACATCGTGTGGACCTCAACTAAGTGAGTAACTACGACTTCATCCTGGAGTCATGAAAAACACATCAGACACCTCCATGAAACATAAAACATCATGATAGTGGTTAGATTCAAATAATTGGGTTAGATCCATATAAAAAAAAATAAGATAATTTTCTAAACATGTAATTACTAACCATAAATGAGCATATTCATCATGTCATCATCCACAAAACATAAATGTAAATGTATAGTCTTGACCATAATAATAATAAAATGTCCAAATCAGAAAAGTCTAAGTATCACCATAGGAGAGGTATTACACTAAGTATACTACACATTACCAGAACATGCACCGAGGGGGAGTATATAGAAATTTTTTGATATATGTATATGGCGGAGATATAATTTTTGAGACATAAGGTCTGTATACATTAAGGTTTTGATACTAATGCCAAAGGGGGAGGTTGTTATCTCTAGTTGAGCATTAAAGGTTGTCAGTAGTATCAAAGACATTAGTCGGTTACCTATACTACTCTAGTTGGTAACTGCAAGCAATGCAAGCTAGTCGGTTAAGTCTTCACACCGAGCACCCGGGTAGTTTTACTGAGCATCAAACACTGAAACTGAGTGATAGTAAACACCAAGCACCAATGTAATCACTGAGCAGTATATATAGTGTTAACGAGGATTACAAAAAATGGCATAGGAATCAGGAATGGCACATCTATCTATGCAAAATGGTTACAACAGAATCAAAAAATGTTTTACCAAGATCGAGGGTCATTTATTGTAAGATTCCATCATTAATTGCAATGATCTTTATGTATTTGCTAGATCTAGGTTACTTTTGTACACCATAGATCTTAGGGTTTTCTCTAAGATATTGTAACCTAAATTTTGTTAAGCGGCAAAGCAGTATTCTATATAAATATAATTCCATATTATTTCTATATGTGTGAGAGAGAAGCTTGACAAGGAGTTAAGAACAAGCAATGAAGTTCTTGAAGTATTATCCAACTTCATGAATATTAGTTATCAGATAGAGCAGGACAGTATTAAGAGTTATTCAGATTAAGCAGAATTAGACCAGGCTACCGAGTAGTTTAGAGCAAAGAATCTTCACAGAGAAGGTGATATCTATTCAGTACTTCATAGATTTGTATCAAACAAGTTGAGCTGTCATTAGTAGATAGATACCTATTGCTTTCTAATCATTGTAATAGAGTTTTGGTAAAATCTCTTAACAGAGTAGACCTAATAGTCTTTTTATAAATCTCTTAACCGAGTGCACACTCAAGTAGTGTTGCTAAAATCCTATCACTAGGTAGATCTAATCAATCTAACTTGTTACTCCTAATAGGGTAAGATCATCAAAAGTGATCAACATTTGTAGCCCTAACAAGCAAACCTTTTCTATCTGCAGTAGTAAAGAATTTGTGGGTGTCATCCCCACTGCAGTTTTTACCTTCTAACAAGGGTTTCTGTGTTACCAAAATACTTTTGTTATGTGATGATTATCTTGTTGATTTCATGCTATTTACCTTTAATAATTAAATGAATGAATGATGTATGCAATGTATTCAAGTTATAGTTGAAGGTTACTACTGTTTGCTATTTTAGATCTGAAAGGTTTATGAGTTGAAAGTTTTTGTGGGCACTGATTCACCCCTCCCCTCTCAGTACCCTATCTCTCCAATCCAACTCTCTAGTCATAACTCCTCCAAATATATTCCTCCCCTCATAAATGAGGTTTGAAGACTAAATGGAGTTGAGATGATGGCTTGCCCAAATTCTCAAAACTCGGATCTTGACTTTAGGTGCACTTTTCAAGGTTCATTTATGAGTCTAGGGTCTTCTAATGACCTAAATTTAACCCCTAACCTCAAGTATACCAAGTGGGGTGGTCAAATTTAACCCTAACTACACTCTAGAAGCTTCCTAGACCCTAGGTAAGCACGGGGACTCTACAAGTTAACTCCCTAGGTGTCATACTAATCCTAGTTAAAATGGTTAGTCATGCTAACACCTCATACACTCATGTGTCAAGTGACACAACATAAATTCCAACTCATTCACACATAGCATGACTAACATAAAATAATTAACTTTAATTTAAATACAACATTTAACATTTTACTTTCACGAATAAAAACACAAGACAAGGACGTTCATGTCTCTTCATTAGACAGAACCTTAGTTTTATAGTTTATAACATAGTTTCACTCTTTGTTCCCCGCATTTAGAACCATGGTCAAAATATTGCACATTTATTGCACACATCAGTAGATCGAATAACATAAAAAATTAAATAACATAAATCCACACGCATCAATAAGTACTTTCATTTACGTATTCCTCATAACATAATCAAATATCAACATTTGATCCCACTATGCAAAACATGTATCTTTAAATCAATTTGCATTATAAACATCTCATATATCCAAAATACTACATCATCAAATCATAAGCCTAACATAGGTGCATCATGATCAAATATTAAACATCAAATAAGTGTTCCAAACAACATAATCAAGATGCGGAATATACATAGCATAGGTTTCATCAATCCTCAAAATAATAACATATGTCCAAGTATGTCAAAAATAATATATCAACTGAAGTGTCTGACTAGAAATCAAAGCTAAACTATGACTGTTGGGGTAGGCCTCACAAATTTGTGAATGATGAAGATGAGATTGAGTTTGTTTCTATTAAAGATGAAGATCGTATTCATGAAGAAAAATGTTTGTTTTCACATGTAGAAAATAAATCTGAATCAATTATAGATAGTGGATGCTCTCATCACATAATTGGTGGTAAAGACAAATTTGTGCAGCTTAAAAAGTATGATGGGGGTGTAGTTAGATTTGGAGATAATACTCCTCGCTTGATCATAGGAAGAGTATCTATAATTATTGATGGTAAAACTAATACTGATGATGTTTTGTTTGTTGATGGACTAAAACATAATCTATTAAGTGTTGGACAACTTGTGGATAAAGGTTATCATTTGCAATTCAAGAATGGAAAATGTACAATCAAAGATCAGTTAGGCAATCTGATCGCATCAAGTACTAAGACTAAAGGTAATGTGTTCCAATTGAATTCAAATGAAGCAAGTTGTTTTGTTGCGAAGATAGATGACAGTTAGTTATGGCACAATAGGTTATGTGATATAAATTTTGATAACATTGTGAGGGTCAGTAACACTATTGCAGTTAGAGATTTACCAAATATTGTGAAGCCTACTAACATGTTGTGCAAAGAATGTGTTATGGGAAAACAAACCAGGACTAGCTTTCAAAGAAAGACTTATTCAACAAAAGGGAATCCTAAAACACAAAGGTATGTATCAACGAATCATTCTGATAAAAAAATAATTGGAGATGTAAATAAAGGTGTGATGAAAAGGTCAAAGATTAGAAATGAATTGTGCTTAATTTCACAAGTAGAACCTAAGACTACTGATGAAGCTCATAAAGATGAATCTTGGATTAAGGAAATGTAAGAAGAAATAGATCAAATTCAAAAGAATGATACTTGGGAGCTTGTACCAAGGCCTAAAGACAAAAATGTTATAGGAACTAAATGGGTTTTTAGGAATAAGATGAATGATCAAGGTAAAGTTGTAAGAAATAAATCAAGACTTGTTTGTAAAGGATACTCATAGTAAGAAGGTATTGAATTTTATGAGACTTTTGCACCTAAGGATAGATTGGAGGCTGTTAGATTGTTTCTTTCTTTTACATATCATAAAAATTTAAGGTTTATCATATGGATGTAAAATTTGCATTTTTGAATGACAAACTTGAAGATGAAACCTACATAGAGAAACCTGATGGATTCACATTAATTGGGCATGCCGATATGATATGAAAACTAAAGAAATCATTATATGGCTTAAAGCAAGCACCAAGGGCATGGTATGCTAGATTGGACAAGTATTTATTATATCTTGGTTTCAGAAAAGGTGATGCTAACAATAATTTGAATTTAAGGATTAATTTCGATGGTATCTTAATTGTTGAGGTATTTGTTGATGATATCATATTTGGTGGGAATGATGCTATAATTAATAAGTTCATTGATGATATGAAAGGTGAATTTGAGATGTCTATGGTAAGGGAAATGAATTTTTTTCTTGGTTTTCAAATCACTCAAAGTAAGGAAGGAATTTTCATATCTCAAACTGCGTATCTTAAGGAATTATTGAAAAAGTTTGGAATGGAGGACTATAAGCCAATAGGAACACCTATGGTTATAGGTTGTAAAATAACTACTATTGATAATTGACCAAATGTTTTTCAGAAAAAGCATAGGTCAATGATTGGAGGATTGTAGTACTTGACTCATACTAGGCCAGATATATCTAGTGCAGTTGGAATTGTTGCTAGATTCCAAGATGAACCTAAGGAAACTCATTTTGTTGCTATGAAAATAATACTTAGATATTTGTAGAGAACCTTAGACTATGGCTTGTGGTATGATAGATTTGATTACTTTACTTTACATGCATTTACTGATGCAGACTGGGCAAGTAGTGTGGATGACAAAAAAACACAAGTGGGGGAGCCTTCTTCCTTGGAAAGAGATAGGTTTCTTGGTTGAGGAAGAAAAAAGATTGTGTATCACAATCTACTATTGAATCAAAATATGTTCTTGCTACTATTCATTACACTCAAATTGTTTGGATGAAATAGATGTTGAAGGATATTGGAGTAAGCATTGAAGAGCCTATTGTAATTCACTGTGATAACACAAGTACAGTCAATATGTCAAAGAATTCAATATTACACTCTAAGACAAAGCATATATCAATTAAATATCACTTTTTGAGAGAAAAAGTTACAAAGAAGTCAGTTTGGAATACATGAGCACAAAGGAACAGATTACATACATTTTTACAAAAGCATTTCCAAAAGAGACCTTTGAGTATCTCATAGGTATTCTTGGGGTGATGACCCCACCTTGTGACAATTAAATGATGTGGGAATGTATCAATCCAATGATTATTAGAGCTTCATTATTCTTGTATACTTGATACTTGGTCCTACTCCTTAGGGGGAGTAGTTGCAGAGGTTGAACTGATGAAGTGTTTGTGAACAAAGCACCAGGTATGTTGTACACATGAAGATTTAAAAAAACTAAATCATAGGGGGAGACATTTTTTTAAATCAGAGTTGGCACCATTGACACCCTTTTCCATTGATGTTAATGGGGGAGAGAGTTATGTGAAAAAACTCCTCCTATCTTAGGGGGAGCATTATTGAAGATATTGAGAAGGTTGTATTGAGTTGAATGCTTTTGGGTTGATGGTTTTTCACTCATATGTTGCCATCAATACAAAAGGGAGAGATTGTTAGATATTGGTTGGAATTATTGTTGTTGTTTTTCAATTTTTTTCATTGATGTCAACATATGACATATACTTCACTTTTGAGCTGGTTATATAATACAAATTGTGTTTCTAGTTTTTTATTATGTAAAACAGGTTTTACAAGGTACCTGAAACCCACTACAGAGTATTTAATAGAAATAAACAATAAAAGTTCAGAGCTAAAGTTTCAAAAAACCAAGGAACAGGCCACATAAAGGCCAAGAAAGAAACAAGCATAAAAAAGGATAGACAAAATAGGGCAAAAAAGATAGGCACTGGAATGAACTAGACCAAAGTTCTGAGCATGACCGCAACGTTACTTTCAAGGGCCTCCATTAGCTCTGCAACTTCTTTAACATTCTGAATGTCTTGGGATCCTTGGGGACCTTTGTTCTCCCTATTTTTCTTTGTTCTGGCTCTGGTTCTTTTACCTGGTCCTTTGTTGGTCTCCTTCTTCTCATCCTCCATAGTCCTTTGGTCAGCCATGGTGTCCATTTTTCCTTCTATTTTGTTAATTAACAGCTTCAAGTTGTTGTTGGACACCTTGAGAATGTTAAAGTTTTTCTCTGCTATGCCCTTAAGGGTATTCTCGAGGCTGATCATTTTAGATTCTAGGTGCTGGACCCTAGCCTCTAGGCTTTGCTTTCTCTCAATGGTCTTGTGGTCCTTGTAGTCAGAACTCTGAATTTTGTCTTTTAGGTCTTCGATTTCATGGTAGAGCCATTTGAAGGACTTGTACTGATCCAACATACTATTCTTAGTGTTATTGAGGAAATCCATATCCATTTCCCTGGCTTTATCACTCAGAACCACCATAGCGCGGTCAATCAGCTCCTCCTTATGGATTTTGCCTTCAGTGTCCTTCATAGTTTTAGGGTAAATAGCCTCCCTAATGATCCCCATTTGCACAGTATTGATGTTGAAGCTCCTTTAGACCTTTTTCCCTCTTCTATAATCTTGACTATGATAATTGTTAGGATTAACAAGGCATAAATAACAATTATGTGCAAATATAACTAATATCAGAAAACAATAAACCACACAGAAGAGAACACAAGACATAAATATTTAACGTGGTTCACCCAATCCCTGGGCTACGTCCACCAACAATGAGTCCAATATTATTATTACCCAGTGATTACAACTTGATTACAATCCATAATCCATTACAGCTCAATTCCACCGCAAGTACTAAAATCATACATATGAAAAAATCCCTAACCCTAAGCCATATTATACAATATTTTTGCCGCTTTAGGGTTAGAATGAATTATAACATGTCAGCCCAAATAACCAAAAAGTAGTACAGTACTTTCCTGGATAGTACTTTCCTGATTAGTCACCACAAGCTAACAATCTCCCACTTGGTGACTGACAAGTATCCACACTATACAAAAAAAAACCTCCCACTTGGAGATTGATCCTGTAGCAATACCGCTACCATATGAGGCTCCCACTGGATCGAACCACCCTGGACTCAGCTGTTCCTTTATTTTGTTCAGTCTAGAAGACCAACTGAAGCTAAACATGAGTTCAAATTCTCCCTTGTTACTACCTTTGTAAACATATCTGTTGGATTATCATCAGTATGAATCTTTTCCAGCCTTAACTTCCCATCATCCAAAACTGACCGAATGAAATGGTACCGCAACTGTATGTGTTTTGTCTTTGAGTGCAAAGCAAAATTCTTTGCAAGATGAATGGCACTTTGGCTATATGTATGTAGAAAATTATCCTTTTATGGATGTCCCAATTCTTCCATGAAGAATTGAAGCGATATCATCTCCTTGGCTGCCTCTGTAGCAGCAACATACTCTACCTCTATAGTGGATAAAGCAACCACCTTTTATAGTTGAGAAATCCAACTCACTGCTGTCCCACCAATAGTAAATATATAACCTGTAGTACTCTTGCTATCTATATCTCCTGCCAAATCTGAGTCAACATAGCCTTGTACAGTAGTAGTAGAACCCCCAAAGTGTAAACCCTTACTGGATGTACCTCTCAAATATCTGAGAATCTATTTGACTGCATTCCAATGCTCAATACCAGGGTTACTCATATATCGCTAACGACTCCCACTGTGTGTGCAATATCTAGCCTAGTACATACCATAGCATACATTAAGCTCCCTACAACTGAAGCATAAGGTACCTTAGACATTTTAGTCTCTTCTTCTGGTGTCTTGGGACACATATCCTTAGTCAATTTCAAATGACCAGGCAAAGGTGTGCTGACAGCTTTGGCATTTTCCATAGAGAAACGTTGCAACACCTTCTCAATATAATCAGCCTAAGATAGAGACAATTTCCTATTTTTCCTATCTCTATAAATTTTCATACCAAGGATTTGTTTTGCTGCCCCCAAATCCTTCATAGCAAAATATTTTGCTAACTGTTGTTTCAACCCCTGAATATGATCCATGTTAGACCCAGCTACAAGCATATCATCAACATATAAACATAAAATAATGTAGCTATCATCATCCAACCTCTTAAAATAAACACAATGGTTAGAATGACACCGACTATATCCATGCTCATTCATAAAAGTGTCAAATTTAATATACCATTGCTGAGGTGCTTGCTTCAAGCCATATAAACTTTTCTACAATCTGCACACCAAATTCTCCTTACCCTTGACCTCAAATCCTTGTGGCTGAACCATATATATTTCTTCATCCAAATCACCATGAAGAAAAGCTGTTTTAACATCAAGCTGCTCTAAATGCAAATCTTCAGTAGCCATAATACTTAAAACAGTACGGATAGAAGTCATTTTAACAATAGGAGAAAATATCTCATCAAAATCAATACCATGTTTCTGTACAAATCCTTTTACGACTAATCTGGCTTTAAATCTTTTCTTACTTCCATCCTCTTCTTTTATCCTGTAAACCCATTTATTCTGTAAAGCCCTTTTACCTGCAGGTGGCTTACATAAATCCCATGTTTGATTTTTCAGCAAAGAGTCCATTTCATCTGTCATTGTAGACTCCCACTAAAGCTTTGTATCCACTTGCATAGCTTCATTATAACATTCAGGTTCACCAGCATCTATTAACAAAATAGAATACAAAGATGGAGAAAATCTTTCTGGAGGTCTACTTAGCCTTGTTGACCGTCTAACATTCACTGGTGTGTGTGGTATTTGTTGTTGCTGTTGTTGCGGAGCATAAGGAACTACTAGAACATGAACTTGTGGAGTATCATCCAGTACTACATAATCATTTTCTTTCTTCTCATGCTACAACAACAGATCTTTGTACAATACTTTCTCATTGAATATGACATCTGTGCTTCTTACAATTTTATGATTTTCAAAATCCCAAAGCCTATAACCAAATTCATCAATGCCATATCCAACAAATACACATTTCTTTGACTTAGCTTCTAGCTTGGTTTTGTTTTTAGAATCTATAAGTGCAAAAGCTTCACAACCAAAGATTTTGAGAAAAGAATAACTCACCTTCTTACCACTCCATGCTTCCTCTAGAATACCACAGTCCAAAGGAGTAGAGGGGCCTCTATTGATTAAATAAACAATAGTGTTCACAGCCTCTACCCACATTTTTTGGGTAGCCTAGCATGCAACCTCATACTCCTTGCATGCTCCATTATTGTCTGTTCATGCGTTTAGCCACTCCATTTTTTGTGTGGAGTCCTTGGTACAGTTTTCTACCTACGAATACCATTAGAGGAACAATATTCTTCAAATTCTGTGCTGCAATACTCACCACCATTATCAGATTTGAGACATTTTAACTTTTTACTAGTCTCATTCTCAACCAAGCATTTCCATTTCTTAAAAGTTTGAAATACATCAGATTTCTGTCTAAGGAAATAAATCCATACTTTTCTTGTTGCATCATCTATAAATGTAACATAATACAAAGAGCCACCAAGGGAAGATACCTGAGCTGGTCCCCATACATCTGTATGCACAAGCTCCAATCTCTCATTTTTCTTTCCCTTCCCATTCTTCACAAAACTAACTCTCTTTTGTTTTCCATAAACACAACTTTCACAGAAATCCATATTGACACATTTCAGACCAGGTAAAACTTTCTTTGAATGAAGTAATTTCATACCTTTTTCACTCATGTGCTCGAGTCTGTTGTGCCACAGTCCTGTGTCAGAATCTACAGCAACGGTCTGATGTTCTTCCTACTCAACTGCAGCCACTGTTCCTGAACATTCATTTTCTTCTGAAATAATTAAAGTAGAAGGAACAATATGACCTGTACAAAGATATAAGGTGCCTACTTTCACACCTTTTTCTACTACTAAGGAACCTTTTGAAACCTTCTAATTTCTATCATTAAAAGTAACTGTGCAACCCTCATCACCCAGTTGCCCTGCTGAAATTAAATTTCTACTCAACCTTGGAACATGTCTTACCTCTTGTAGTAGCCAATGATTCCCATTCTGCAACTTAATCTTGATTTTTCCTTTTCCAACAATTTGATAGGGTTCATTATCTCCCAAATAAACTAGCCCAAAATCCCCTTGGACATAATCAAGAAAATAACCTCTATGGGGTGTAGCATGAAATGAAGCCCCTGAATCTAACACCCATGAATCATCAACATTTTCTAAAGACAAAAGCAAAGCATCCTCTTCGGATTTGTTACTTACCACATTTGCCTCCTTGTTTCCATCATTTTTGTCTCCTTGATCTTTCTTCCGAGACCAACAATCTTTCTTCTTATGTCCTGGTTTTCCATAGTACCAACAATCATTTGGCCCTTTGGATTCAGACCTCTTTCCCTTTGATTTGCCTCTTGATTTCCCACAATTTCCAGAGTTGTTTCCTCTATCTCTTGTTCTGCCTCTACTTTCTGCATTGAATACACTACTTGATGTGGATGCCCCTGAGCTTTTCCTACGAATTTCCTCACTCAATATAACACCAACAACATCGTCAAAATTTAGGGTATTTGAACCAGAAACAGAATTACTAACAGCCATTACCAAGCCATTCCATCTTTCTGGCAAAGAACACAAAATCAAGAGAGCCCTAACCTCATCATCAAAAGTAATTTTAATTGAGGTTAACTGACTTGTAACTGTATTAAACTCATTCAAATGATCAATGACTGATCCACCTTCTACCATTTTCATATTAAATAAACGCTTCATAAGAAATACCTTGTTTGAAGCTGAAGGCTTTTCATACAACTTCGCTAGGGTGTCCATCAGATCTTTAGCTTTTGTTGCTCCAGTAATATTGAATGCCACCGATTGTGCCAGGCATAGATGAATACTCCCTAGTGCCTTCCTATCCAAAATATCTCAATCTTCCTAAGACATTGCTGCCTCTTTCTTGGCTATTCCCTCTAATGGCCGCCATAGATCCTTCTAATAGAGATAGTCCTCCATTTGCATCTTCCATAACTGGAAGTTCCGCACATTAAACTTATCAACCTTCAGCCTACCCTCGTCTGCCATTTCTCCCACTTAACCGAGAGACTCTCCCACTAACTCGTGAGACCTGCTTCAAAGAATAGATGAAAGAATGAACAAAATAACCTCACTCTGATACCACTTGTTAGGATTAACAAGGTAGAAATAACAATTATGTGCAAATATAACTAATATCAGAAAATAATAAACCATATAGAAGAGAACACAAGACACAAAGATTTAACGTGGTTCACCCAATCCCTAGGCTACGTCCACCAACAACGAGTCCAATATTATTATTATCCAGTGATTACAACCTGATTACAATCCGTAATCCATTATAGCTTAATTCCGCTGCAAGTACTAAAATCATACATACAAAAAAATCCCTAACCCTAAGCCATATTATACAATATTTTTGCCGCTTTAGGGTTAGAATGAATTATAACATGTCGGCCCAAATAATTGAAAAGTAGTCGGGAGGAAAAATGTATAGTACTTTCCAGGATAGTACTTTCCTGATTAGTCACCACAAGCTAACAATAATCCCCTCCAGAATTATCTTCTGAGTTATCAAGCCTGATAGGAGACTGGGTAGAGGGGTTACCCTATTCTTCTTTGTGGTCTTCAGAAACAGGGTCTTGAGTCTCATTTTTGGTGCCAGAAGGGGGCTGAGGAGGAAGGGAGTTATCCTCGCTGATCGTGAGATTGACAGACAGGCAGCCCGAGCAGTCCTTCATGGTATTGGGGTTTTCCCCTTTGACCTGTTCCAACATTTTATTAGCTTCCATATTTAGGTTACCCTCCTCATCTTCAGTGTTCATTTCTTCATCATTGTCATTGTACTCGTCCTTCAAGTTAACCTCCTTTCTGTCTTGCTTTTTTGAGGTTTTTTCAATTTTGACAGCACTCAGGGGTCTCTTCTTGGATGAAGATCCCTTATTCCTATTCTTCTGATCAACGTCCTCACTATCCTCAGAGAGAATGCCCTCAAAATTTCTTGAAGGGACGTAATCCAACCCAAAATCTTCACTATTTGCTTTACTATCCTCAATTTCCTTGCCCATAATTTGGGCTTTAAAGAATTCGTAAATCAAGAGTAAGAATCCTTCATATCTTAATGCTTTAATATAAATGGTTTTGGGTTCGATTCAAAACCTATTTTTACCTTAATAGAAAACAATCCTTCATGCAGGGTAGGGTTAGCAATGTTCTTCTCTCTAAAACCATTTATATTATCATTTATAGAGGAGTACAGATAAAATGGAATGGAAATATTTTTTCCATGCCTAAAGTGATTTAGCAAGACAAAATGATAGGTGCGAATTCTATCAAACCTGGTCTCTAGAGTGACGTAAGAAATGAAGGCCTTGATAACATACTGCCACAAAATCTTCAAACTTGCAGACTAGTAGTAAGTGCCCGCCTTGACAATAGCTTTTGTCTCCTGGTCGTCTCTCACAAACTTTTTAACAGCATTGTCTGAAATTTTATGGTCTCTATAGAATTTTTTCCCAACAATGGGGATGTTGATGACCTTTGAAATGACCTCCTCAGTGACAGTAAAAGACTTTCCCTCTATCTCCACCATCCCTTCATTCTAGCTTTTGACAAAATTTTTGGTGATCTCCTTCCTACTACCATGGAGTCTTTCAATGAAGGTGGTGATTTCTCCTTTTTGAAGGGCATTCTAGACTTTTGTGCACTTCTTCCAAATTGCACTATCATTCTCCAGTTCTCTTCTATGTCTTTCCCCAACCATGGCTCTCTTCTAGGCTCTGGTATCTCTCTGGTTTGGTCGTGCCTTGATGTTGTCTATCTTTTTTGCTACCGTAGTTGCTACATGTAGTTGGACATAAATATAAGAACATTTTATGATAGTTTAGAGTATGCGAGCTTGGTTTCATCATTCTAAAGATATATAGACCTTATGTCTAAGGTTGTATAGCTTAATATGATGATTTGAGTGAGTTATAGTTATTTTTGTGAAGATTCGTTACAAGACAGAGACAATGAATTTGACAGAGTTATTTGTTGAGTTTTGAGAATAAGTTAGTTGTGAGATGGAATTGTGTTATGAGAGCTTTACACATAGAATAAAATATAGGATGGATTAAACTCTGAGATTTGTGACTTGATTGGGTCATGTTAATGATAATGCTAGCATATAAACTTGGATACTTTCTTTTGGGAGTCGACTAGGTGGTGTAACATGTTCCATGGATTGGCGAGCATTAATTACGGATCCTGGCATATAAATTAATATTTCTAATTATTTTATATTTGTATCAAGTACCGTGTGTTCCTTATCATTGTGTAATGCAATTTTTGTGCATTGGGGAGTCCCTAATAGGCCAACCTAATTGAAACTTGTAACTTGTATAAAGGAGATTAAATTCTCTAATATAATGTGAGGAATGTGTATAGGAGGTATGTGTGATTATGCATGCAAGCATTGTACTAAGAGAAGAGATGAAGAGAAGAAGTATGAGTGGAGTATATGATCATTCTGTGTGCACTTCAATAGAATTGTAAAGGCAAGTAAGTTTCTATTAGTCAGTTCAATCATTTGAATAGTAAGTTCACTTCATTGTATTTGGACAGCGAGTCCTAAAGGTGGGTTTAACCTTCTTGAAGATGTGTGTTTGGATAGTGTGCCTTTTTGTTATCATCAACTCCTAACAAGGTTGAAGGACCTTTTAACATGGGTTATTTCCTTTAACATGGACTATTGTAATGGATGTATTATATCAGCTCCTAATAGGGCTAGGTCTCCTAATGAAGACATTTTTATACTAGTGCACTATCTAGTGGGTTCCATCCCTACTGGGGCTTTTCCCTTAATAGGGTTTTCCTCAAGAAAAAATCCATGTATTATGGTGTTGTTTTCTATCTTCTTTAACACTTTTATATTCTTAATTAATGTTCTGGTTCATAAGTTTAAAGTTTACAATTATTATAGTACATAACTATTTCACCCCTCCCCTCCGAATTATCGGTGTGGATTTATATTGCTAACAATTGTTAGAGTAATAAGTTATTTTTCTTATTAATTAAATCTTATTGATTTAATTATTAAGTCACTTATTACCTCTTTCTTTACTTAATCTAAACTTTAGGTATATAATGATTAATTCTTTTATTAATTATTATTATGCAACCTAGGTTTCCTTTTTAGGGTTTTGATCTCCTTTTATAAGGATTGATCTCTCTTGTAAATATAACATGTTCATTTTTATTTGATTGCAACTTTTATTTTTGCACATGAAAAATGTCTCATCTTTCATGGATCCTTACGTTCAGGCCTCCATAGATTTTCTACTCTCTTTCTATGATAGGTGTTTGCATGCAGGCGTTCTTGGGAGCTATGGTTTGTTTTCTCATCAACTCCAATACGGTATCAGAGCTTTAGATCTTCATGCCCCAGTCCTCTTCCCGAAAGATTTAGTTGTGTCCGTCATATCTGCATTTTTTAGAGGGTTTTCTACCGGATATGGGGGAACTCTCTTTTTGGTCACTTTGGGCTCAAATGTACCTCATCGTAAAGCTTAGAGCACCCAAGAACCCCTATTTCCATATAAAATTTGTCTAATTTTGACAACTTTGCAATTTGAGGCAAAAACATTTTGAACTAGGGTTGTGTAGCCCTGACATGCACTTCAAGGAGCATTCAAAGAAAAATTGTAAGGCGCGCCACCCGATGGCCTACGATGCAGCTCAATTATCACCGTCGGTGAGCCATGCGGTATCACTGTCACTGTCACTGTTGGTGTCACTACGTGGCGATCAGTGTTGTGCCCGCTATAGTAACCGTCAGATTAATCGCCATGGTGACTGGTGGTCACCGCCAGATTTTTGGCCCCCTTTGCCAAGCCATAGGGTCACATACATGCCCAAGGGCTTTTTCTCTAGCCCCTTTCTGCCGACCCCCTTGCCACCACATGATAGGGGTCCAGTGTTTTTGGCCCCCAGGCCTGATTGATTTTTTATGGTGATGACCATTTGGATGTCAAATGTAGCCCTATGGATCGCTAACATTAGCACTACATCAACGCCTTCTTGCACACCTTTTGGGCCTTCTAAAGTACCTGCCGGATGTTTTCTCATAACTTGAGCATACAGTGTCAAAATTGAGAAAATGAGATATGCTCGAAAATCTCTTTCTGAGCTCTATCCATATATGGAGGTTTGAATTTTTTATTTTTCTTTTTTGATTGTGTTTTTTTCTTTCAAAGCCAAAAGTGCCTTTTTGCACTCCGGGAGATATATCTTGCGCATTCATACTACTTTTTTGGCAAACAAGATATAGTTAGAAAGCTTGTTCTATAAAATTTCCAGTGTTGTGAGTCATTTTTCCAGATTCTACTCCAAATATATTTTATTCATTTTTTTCATTTATGCACTGTGGTGAATATCTTGGATGTTTCAGGTCATGGGATCTCTTCCCTGTATGGGATGGCTCATCTTTTGTTTTTATTCATGTTTATACAACCTTTTATATTCTTTGAACATTGTATACATGTTTTGTAAGCATCTTTTTATGCCAACGCACTGAGATAAAGTTCCATTCTATTACATGCTTGGGATCTTGTACATGTTTGTGCCTTTTGTACATGCACTGTACATTATAAAGTGCCATGGGGGGTTTGATGTTTTCTTTTATTTTCCATCTAACTTTGTTACATGAGTGTTCCTTCCATGACATTAGCCTAAGGATGTCTTTATATATGTTTGTACTTTCTCTACACCTTTGATGTTCCTGGTTCTTCATGATGCAGTTCTTAATGGCAATTCTTTTTAGTATACCTATCACCTCTCCCTTGTCAGCATTATGGGGGGTTTTGTACTATTGGTTCTTGTGCTTCCTTGGTTTGATGGAATGAGCTATGTATTCAGTATTTGTTTTTGTGTACTAGGCATATGTAGTGGTTGGGTACTTATACATTCCAGTGAGATGGATCATTTACCATATGGACACTCTTTCATTCCTATTTTTGGAGGCACACTTCCATATTTGATTGATTAGCTCTTCAAGCTTTGGTGTTTTATGCCATATGTATCTTTGAATTCAGTTGTTTGCCTCTTGATTTGAGTGGTATCATTTGAGGTCACTCGTGTGGATTATAGTCTTCTCTACCTAGTCATGTTCTATTTCAGTGGAGGTTCTTCAGATCACCAGTTACTTATTGACAGATTTTGCAACTTCTTGCTTCAATGGTGTTTTGCATGTTCATCCTTTGTTCCTATTTTCTGGAACATTCCATAGTTTTGGAGGCTTCTTTAGTCTTCAACTAGTCATTGTCTCTTTTTGGAGTAGAGTTTTTCCCATGTGGTTTTCTCTATTTTTGCTCTTTATAGAGACTCTCTTTTGTATTTGGGTACCTGATCAGGCCTTTGTTGCCAGGACCCATTTTCTTCCAATAGTAGTTCTAGGTTTTTAGCTACTCCTTAAGTTTATCTTAAGGGGGGTGCTAGAGTAATCAGTTGTTTTTCTTATTAATTAAATCATATTGATTTAATTATTAAGTCACATATTACCTTTTTCTTTACTTAAGCTAAACTTTAGGCATATAATGATTAATTATAAACTATAAACTATTATTATGCAACCTAGGTTTTCTTTTTAGGGTTTTGATCTCCTTTTATAAGGATTTATCTCTCGTGTAAATATAACACATTCAGTTTATTTGATTGCAAATTTTGTTTTTGCACATCAAGAATGTCTCCTCTTTCATGGATCCTTGCGTTGAGGCATCCATAGCTTTTTCTAATCTCTTTCTGTGACAAGTATTTGTATGTAGGTGTTCTTGGAAGCTGTGGGTTTTTTTCTCATCAACTCTATTAATAAAACCATCCACAAATCTCCATGGGCCATCTCCTATCGGGAGACCAACACAGGGCTTAAATATTCCCACTATGGGTAGTGTACCACCCACCCACTTTGGCTTTATACAAAGCCACATTTCCCTTAAAGCCTCCTCCTAACTACCTAGCTACAATTCCTAGGCAAGAAAATAGATGAAATATCTAAATTCATCCATGGGTGTAGATCCATTTTTAGGTATTCTTCCCCCAACATCTACATTACCTACCCCCAAAAATACTCATCATCAAATTTAAAGACCTCTCTCATTCTCCTCATAGTGATGTCTCCTCTAAAATTCGACAGCTGATTTGGTGAGTTGAGTGAAAAATTTGCCTCCATACTTTTGGCTCTATCCCTTTTCACTCTTTACCAAAGTTTCTTTCAGATTAATTTTCCAAACTCAAATGAAATAGGTAAAATTCAATCTAGAAGGTTCTAGATTATTCTCATGCTTCCACCACTATCATCATCTTTATGACGTTGCCATGATTGCCTAATGATATCTTTAAAACACATCCCTAACTTGTTTATGTTGTAAAGCTCGTTATGTGCCTTTTCATTTTGTTTTGAACCTTAGTTATTTATGGCACCGCATACCACTTGGCATTAATACTAATAAAAAGCTTTATCCTTTCATATCTAAGAATAATGTCCCATTCAAATCACACACACACACACCTCTCTCCAATCTATGTCTCTACCACCCTCTCTACCTCACCTTCCCTTTTAAGGATGCATTTCCTATATTGATAGGTCTTTTATCTCCCTCGCCCTCTCCCTCTCAATATCTCTCTCATAAATCCACTCTCCTTAGGTCTCTCCCTCCCTTTCTTCCTCTCATCCTATCCCCCTCCCTCTTTACCGCATATATCTCTCCCTCTCTGACTCTCTCTTATTTTCTATCTTTTTTCTTTAGGTTATCACCTATCTCTCCCACCCTCTCTATTTCATCTCTAAGTATCTTTCTCCCTCTCTCTCCACCTCTATACTTCTCTATCCATGTCTTATTACACACCTTTCTCTATCCCCTTCTATCTATCTCATCACTCTCTCCCCATTTGGGTCTTTATCTCCTCTCTCCCCCTCTAGGTACCTCACCATCCTATCTATCCCTCTCTAGTTATATCCCTATCTCTCCTCCTTTCTCCCCATCCCTTTTTACCAATCTCTCTCTCTCTCTCTCTCTCTCTCTCTCTCTCTCTCTCTCTCTCTCTCTCTCTCTCTCTCTCTCTCTCTCTCTCTCTCTCTCTCATAGTTACCTAAATCCATTACATATAACTCTTCGTCCATCCTTTCTTACTCCAGTCTCTCTTTGTGTTTATGTCTCTCCTCCTCTCCCTCCCTCTCACCTCTAGGTAATTGCCTCCCCCTCTATAAGGTATAGGGTTTAGGGTATATAAATTGTTTAGGATATAGATAATTAGAAATAGGGTGCAAGATATAGTGTTTAGGGTTGAGGATATTGGTAGAGGGTTTAAGGCATAAGATTGACGGTACAAGGTTTAGGGTACATATGGTTGATGATATTTCCTATGTGTATGCTTTTCTCCATCTTTATTTTCTCTCTACCTCTCTAGGTCTTTCCCTACCTTTCATTTTCTTTATTGAAAGCATGACAAGAAGAGGGAGAAAGTAAATAAGAGGCACCATCAAGACAAATTAGGGAGAAACTGAAGGTTATCAAACTAAAAAGGAAGCTAGAGTCCATGGCAGCACCTTAGTGAGAGGACATTGATCATATCAATTACTTAATTGGCAAGGAAATCGATAGGCCCATTAGCTTCCTGATAGCAATGATACATAATGTATGAATTAAACAACTTTAATTGGTTAATAATAGAAAACATATAGTTATATTGCTAAATATGGCAAGTCTTGTTGGAAATTGCATAAAAAGTGAATATCGAGCTACCCTCAAGAACAACATCCTTCATTTCTAAGGAGAGGGCTCAAGGGATAAAGCGTGTAGCTCAGCAAAATTTTTAATTACTATTTTACATTTATTTATTCTCTTTTATAGTAAGTTTACTTTTTATAAATATTTTAATTATATTGAAATTCTAAATTTATTAACACATATTTTATTCATATTCTATACATTGATTTTATATTATGTTTAATTTTATTTTAAAATTATAAATATATACAAACATAGTGAATAAAGAGGAGAGGATAAAGGGATATATATATATATATATATATATATAGAGAGAGAGAGAGAGAGAGAGAGAGAGAGAGAGAGAGAGAGAGAGATCATTTTACATTTTTTCTTTTGTATTTTTATGTATTCAATTTTATAAGTTTACTCTTAACATATCTTTAATTTGTAATAAACTAAAAAAATAGTACTATTGTTCCATTAATTACTTATTTACTTAAGAAATTTTATCTATAGTAAGTTTACTCTTATTTATTATTAATTTTATTTATTTAAATTTTGTAGAGAGAGAGAGAGAGAGAGAGAGAGAGAGCAAACCTTATTATCTTTCTAGTTAAAAAAATTAGTTTCAAGCATGTTTGGTCTATGTTAGTGAATACATAGTTATAATCAAATTGCTTTTGTATTCGATTGCGTGTTATTGTTTTCATCAATGTTTTAGATCACACTTTGTGATCCATCACTAGGATGTCAGAGAACAAACAAAATGCCAAATGTTATAGTGGCAGACCTAGAATGTTAAAAAGACAAGGGGAAAGGATGACACAAAAAACAAGACCAAAAAGGAAAAAAAGAGAACACAAATTAAAGGAAAAAAGGCCCCAAGGAAAATGTCAAGAATTAATAGAAAAAAGAAAAAAACAAAAACAAAAAACAAGAAAAAATAAGAAAAGAACACTTAAAACTAATACAAGAAGAAAAAAGAAAAAAAGAGATGAGACCAAAAATTCAAAAAGTCTAAAACACAAATAATAAAGACAATTAAAATAAACAAAACTAAACACAACAAATAATAATAATAATCATAATCATATATTAATCTATATAATAAAAAATATTAAAGAAAATAAGTAAATTAAAAATAATATATAATAAAAAAATATAGAAAGAATATATATAAGCTAACTAAAAATAAAAAGAACCAACATATAAAAAGAAAATTAGAGAAATAGTTTAGAGATACCAAAAAGATTAATAAGGAAATGTACCGAAGGATAAAAACAAAGTAGAGAAAGGAGCGACGAAGGCGCGGAAGAGAAAACGATCTAAGATAAGGATAAAACGACGCACCCATCAAACACGGAAGTAGAGAAAACAACATACCCATCACACAATAAAGTACGATTGCTTGTAAAACAATAAATATTAGTTATGTAGTAGGCAACATTTATCAGATATGATAATCTAGCTCCGTGGCAACATTTTACTTTCTTTTTTTGTCCTTTCAAAGGTACACTTTAACGTGTTACCCACGGGTACATGGGCTCTTATTTGATTTTGAACCTGTGGGAACTTCACAACATATGGTCCTTAGCTTTTGCTTTGCTTTGGTATTCCTTGCTGCCCTATGTTTCTATTCCAATAACCAGACCGCTTGAGAAGAGAAAACGCGAAGAAGAAATGGAAATTTTGCATTACACAAAAAGGTAAATCTGTATCATTTTGTAAGCTGGATTTAGTCATCCACCCCCACCATTCATAGGTGTATTTCATTTCAATTTTGGCTTGTGCGGCAATAATTATTTCAATGTTGCCCATCCGCCTGAAGTTTTCTTTTGGATTTTGATATATGTTGCTCATTATGTTCGAACAGGATATCGAAATTGAGCTTGAGCTCGACAGTGGATGGCTTGACCATGTTTCTTTTAGTTTTCCTCCTCCCTACCTCGCTTACTGCCCAAGCCCACACAAATTTTATCTACAACCATTTCAATGTGTCGACCCTCCAATTGTTTGGGAATGCTTCAGTGCGGTCCAATGCCGTCTCCCTTAATCAACCATCACAATATAGTATGGGCCGTGCTTTCTATCGATATCCGGTGCGTATGAAAGATCCCGCCTCTCTGAATTTTACTTTCTCTTTCAGTACAACTTTTGTGTTTTCCATTGTTCCTTCTTCAGATACAACCGGCGGGCACGGGCTGGCGTTTATAATGACGCCCCACAGATCTCCAGAGGGATTCTTACCAGGTCCCTACCTTGCCTTGATTAGCAATTTATCAGTTATGGGAGAGCCCTCTAACAATCTGTTTGCTGTCGAGTTTGACACAACAAAGAACTATGAAGTTGCGGATATCGACGCCAACCACGTTGGTGTGGATCTCAACGACATTATGTCTGTAGACTCTAAGGCTGCGGGCTACTGGATTAACAGTAGCCAGTTCCAGGAATTGAATCTCAAAAGCGGACAGAATATTCAAGCTTGGATTGATTATGACGATCCTCTAAACGAGCTCAAAGTCACCATTGCGAAGGCTGGTCTTGATCGTCCAAAGAAACCACTGTTATATATGAAGAATTTATCCCTTTCCAACATTTTTGAAGAAGAAATCTACGTTGGGTTCTCCGCAGCTACGGCAAGCATTTATGAAGAGAATTACATCCTGGCCTGGAGCTTTGCCACAAACGGAATTGCCCCGCCCCTGAATACATCTAATCTTCCATCATTTGTACACAGAAAATCCAAGAGCTCAAACTCCAAAATGATAGCTGGTGTTAGCACTGCTTGCCTCCTCGTGATTCTCCTGGTGGTGGCAGCATCACTTGTGTGGTTGAAGAGAAACCAATACAGAGAAACTATCGAAGAATGGGAGGTGGAGTTTTGGCCTCACAGATTTAACTACAAAGACCTACATATTGCAACCAAGGGTTTCCACGAGGAAGAACTTTTGGGATCCGGAGGCTTCGGTCGAGTATACAAAGGAGTACTTCCCACAAATGGACTCCAAGTAGCGGTGAAATGTATCCATCGAGAAACCGATGATGGAGTGAAAGAATTCATTGCAGAAATATCCAGTCTTGGTCGGCTTCAACATCGAAACCTTGTGCAGATCAAAGGCTATTGCAGGCGGGGCAAGCAGCTATTCATAGTATATGACTACATGCCAAATGGTAGCCTGGACAAGATGATATTTGGAAAACCAGGGAAGGTGCTGGACTGGGATCAGAGGTACAGAGTCGTCGGAGATGTTGCTGCGGGGCTTCTGTATCTTCATGAAGAGTGGGAGCAGTGCGTAGTGCACAGAGACATCAAGTCCAGCAACGTTTTGCTGGACTCGGAGCTGAATGGAAAGTTAGGGGATTTTGGGCTTGCCCGTCTGTACGAGCATAACGAAAACTCACACACTACTCGTGTGGTTGGAACACTGGGGTACATTGCACCAGAGTTAGTAGAGAGAGGAAAGGCTAGCCCAGCCACAGATGTGTTCAGTTTTGGTATTTTTATGTTGGAGGTTGCATGCGGAAAGAGAACTCTGCATTTCTCCCTCCAATCTGATAACATAGTTCTGGTGGACTGGGTGAGAGAATTACAAGGCACAGGCAGTCTGATGGATGCAGCCGACCCAAATCTTGATGGGCAATATGTTGAAGGTGAGATGGAGAGAGTACTGAAACTGGGATTGATCTGTTCGAATCCTCAGCCAGAAGGCAGGCTCGGCATGAGACAAGTCCTCCAGATACTTGCAGAAGAAGCTCGACTACCAGGTTTTGACTAGGTATAGCTTTAACATTAGCATTGATGTAGTTAGAATTCTGTGGTTTATTTTCAAGGTCTCAACAGTCCATTTCCAATTTGACGAGTTAAAATCGTTAACTTGACTTGACTTTTGATGTGACTATTAAAATCTCCTCCTCCCCACACGTTAAACTCCTCTCCTTATCAGATTCCACATAATCCCATATACTTTAAAGATCACATACGGCCAAAAAAATATCTTGCCGACTTAGATCTTCGACTTCATGTGATGGCTGAACAGCATTAACAATACAACTAAAGACAGCCTGGACTTGAAAAGACTTGTCATGTTGATTTGTACAATATAATAATTAAGAGTCTTTAACTATTATTGTCATTCTTGGAATCTTGCTCGTCCTTCCTACATCGCTCACTGTGCAAGTCTACCAACATTTATGTGGAACGAAATTCATCCGACCTGCAATAAATTATTTAGCCAGGGGCACATTTGGAACTCTTATTTTAACATATGTTGAGTTAAAGTCCTTTTAAGTGGCACTTTAAGTTGGTGACAAAAACTGACAGTTGAGAGATGAAATGGATGATGTTTCATCATCTTTTTTCACCTTCTAGTGTTTGTTGAGGTTGGTCTGGAGTTGATATTTGAGTCACCAATAGAAGTTTCTTGAAAGGAAGAATCTCTCAATTTTAATGACCTATTAAGAAAATAAGAATCCTTAGGATTTATGATGAAATGTGAAAATGACAAGTGTAACTCTTACATATTGGAGGATTTTATGGGGTTTCTTCTATTTCTTTTCCTTGTCTAAGTATGGAAAGGTATGAAAAGGGTTCTTGCATTTGGTTACAATTTCATTTTTCTTTCCATCTTTTTTATTTAATAGATGCTACTTTTGATTTAAAATTTTTCATTTAATAGATAAAAGAAAGAATTTTGATGGATTTAAAGAAAGAAGAAGCAATATTAAATCAAATGATTTTTTAATATGAAAAATGGAAGATGCTCTCCCTTACAATTAATGTAGAAAGACAAGTCTCACTAAATAGTTTGGATTGAAACCTCATCTTTTCAAGGAAAGTTCGCCTTTCAACTTATTGTACAAGGGCTAAGGTTTACCCTTTAAATTTTCTTGCTTTCCCAGAGAACACGCAGAAGCAATGGAAACTTTACTATTCCCTAAAAGGTAAATCTGCGCCATTTTGTATGCTTAGTTTACTCAAATTTATTTTGTAACTCTTGAGTGCATTTATCTTTCAATTTTGGCTCCTCCGGAAAACCACTCTTTCAACCTGTTGGCCATCTGTTTTGAATTTTTCTTTTGGATTTTGATATATTGTTGGTCATTACGTTCCGACAGGATATCGAAGTCGACCTGGAGCTCCACAGTGGAAGGCTTGGGCGTGGTTCTACTTTTCCTCCTCCCCACCTCGCTTATTGCCCAAGCCCACACGAATTTCATTTTCAACCAATTCAATGCGTCGACTCTCGAATTGTATGGGAATGCTTCAGTGCAGTCCAAGGCCATCTCCCTTAATGGTCGACTCCAATACAGTATGGGCCGAGCTTTCTATCCACATCCTGTGCGCATGAAAGATCCTGGCTCCCTGAATTCCACTTTCTCTTTCAGCACAACTTTTGTGTTTAGCATTGTTCCTGCTTCGCCTTCACAACCTGGGTTTGGATTGGCGTTTATGATGACGCCCCAAAGATCTCTTGAGGGATTTTTCCCATGTCCGTACCTTGGCTTGATTAGAAATTCATCAGTTATGGGAGATTCCTCTAATCATCTGTTTGCAGTCGAGTTCGACACATTGAAGAACTTGGAATTTCACGACATCAACAAAAATCACGTTGGCGTGGATCTCAACGACCTCTGGTCTGTAAACTCTACGCCTGCAGGATACTGGATTAACAGCAGCCGATTTCAGGATTTAGATCTCGAAAGTGGACAGAATATTCAAGCTTGGATTGATTATGACAATCTGCAGAAGGAGCTCAAAGTCACCATTGCGGAGGCTGGTCTAGATCGCCCACGAAAACCTCTGTTATATATAAAGAATATGTCCCTATCCAACATTCTAGAAGAAGAGATGTACGTTGGTTTCTCAGCAGCTACGGCCATCGTTTATGAAGAGAATTACATCCTGTCCTGGAGTTTTACTACAAACGGAAGCGCTCTGCCCCTGAATACATCTAATCTTCCATCCTTCGCACACAGAAAGTCTAAGAGCTCAAACTCCAAATTGATAGCTGGTGTTAGCACAGCTTGCGTCGTCCTGGTGGTGGTAGTGGCAGCATCCCTTGTGCAGTTGAAGAGAAACCAGTACAGAGAAGTTATCGAAGAATGGGAAATGGAGTATTGGCCTCACAGGTTTAAGTACAAAGACCTACACACTGCAACCAAGGGCTTCCGAGAGGATGAACTTTTGGGATCGGGAGGGTTCGGTCGGGTATACAGAGGAGTCCTTCCCACAAATGGCCTCCAAGTAGCGGTGAAATGTATTCTTCGAGAAACGGATGAGGGGGTGAAGGAATTCATAGCAGAAATCTCCAGTCTTGGTCGCCTTAAACACCGAAACATTGTGGAGATCAGAGGCTTCAGCAGGCGGGGCAAGCAGCTATTCATAGTTTATGACTACATGCCAAATGGTAGCCTAGAGAAGAAGATATTTGGAAACCCAAAAAACGTGCTTGACTGGGGTCACAGGTACAGAGTCGTGAGGGATGTGGCTGCAGGTTTGCTGTATCTTCACGAAGAGTGGGAGCAGTGCGTAGTGCACAGAGACATCAAGTCCAGCAATGTTTTGCTAGACTCCGAGCTGAATGGGAAGTTAGGGGATTTTGGGCTCGCTCGTCTGTTCGAGCACAACCAAAACTCACACACTACTCGTGTGGTTGGAACGCTGGGGTACATCGCACCGGAGCTGGTACACACAGGAAGGGCAAGCCCGGCCACAGATGTGTTCAGCTTTGGTATTTTTATGTTGGAGGTTGCATGCGGAAGGAGACCTGTCAATCCCTCTCTCGAACCTGCTCAGACGATCATGGTGGAGTGGGTGAGAGAGCTCCATGCGAAAAGCAGTCTGATGGAAGCAGCAGATCCGAATCTTGGTGGGCAATATGTTGAAGGTGAGATGGAGAGAGTACTGAAACTGGGGCTGCTCTGTTCTAGCCGTCAGCCAGAAGGTAGGCTTGGGATGAGACAAGTTGTGCAAATACTTGAAGAAGAAGTCCCAATTCCAGATTTTGAAGCCCGTTTTTATTTGGAGTTGAGCGCATCAAGCAGTGCTACGAAGTCTTTTCCAGATTACAGTCACAGCACTATCAGTGACGCTTCCATTTCTAAATCTCTGGACGCTCGATAGACTCTGCCAAATCAGGTCAAGATCGTTTCCTGATGGCATCAATGTCAATGTGTATAAGAAGGCAGGCTTGGCATTAGACAGGTGCTCCACCAGGTATTGACTCTCCATTTTATTTGTATATAAATTCACCCAGTAGTACTTAGAACTCTCTTCCATATTCCAGTCGCAGCACAAATGCTTCCATTTCCAAGTCAAACTCTGTTTTTGGCGGCGTCACGGAATAAGATCGATCTCGGAGTGGTTTCTTTGTTGGTATTGTAACCTTGTTAGTCTGGAATATTTACAGATCCAAGCATTTGCACAAAATTCACGTTTATTGCTTTTTAACGTTGCCATTTACTTAGAATTCTTTGGTTTTATGGGTATTATCATTATTAATTCTTGTCACGTAGGAATATCAATGTATTCGACTTTGTGGAGATACGAATACGAGGATCTTTAACATTAAGATCATACTATACAGTAAGGTACTTTTTTCCAGCCTGCCGCGTGAAGAGCTTATTGTATTGGACAAATACCAAATGCTGTTGGGAACCTGACAAATCTTAATTTTTTCTAAGACCATACTTAACTTTTCTCTGTGTCATTGAGAGATAATTTGGCATTTGAATCTAGGAAACATAGACAGAAATATGGAAGTTTACAGATAATATTTATTTTTAATAGGGCTTTTTATTTAAATAAGTTCACAGGTCCAATTCTCTCAACTCTGGGTAACCAGTTGACCAATTTAAATTCAAGTCTGGGTAACCAGTTGACCAATTTAAAATGGCTTGAATAAAAACAACTTATTGGTGCTCTTCCAGTCTCATAGTCAATTTGAATTAGAAAAACTTGTAAATGTACATCACTTGTAAGTAAGAAATACAACTTTTTGTTAGTATGTGTTTAGTTGTCATAGGAATGAAACATTTAATAATAATTTTTTTTTTAAAAACCATTTCAATCTAAACAATCTCTAAGGCACTACTCCACCTAAACTCTGTAGCAAGAATCTGAATGTGTTTCATGTGTGAGTGAAATACATTGTTCTTCATATGTCATGACTTTCTCATTATTATATTGCATTTGACGAATGTCTTTTGGAATCTAAAGCCTCAAGAGTAGCATTATATTGCATTGAAGAAGTGTACTAATCGAATGGAAAGTTTTCGCTAATAGTTCTTTTATTTATGACATTTTGTAGTGGATTGCAATGTATGCCATATCCAAATTAAGCATTAGTTAAATATGTAAAGTGAATTTTCATTTAGCAATGTGTATTTTGGAAATTGTTGTATGTAAGTGCGCAGTCTTCAAATTGCCTCTTTAAATTTCAATGAGATGATAGATTCAAATTGTTTGTATAAATTTCAATAAGATGTTTAAATTGACTGTATAAGATGAATGATTTAAATCAATTCTCAATTTTGTTGAGATAAATGATTCAAAATGTCTCTTTAAATTTATTGGGAAGAATGATTTCAAAGTACTTGATTAAATTTCATTGAGATGAATTATTCAAAATTCCCGTTTAAATATCATTGATATTAATATTTCTAAATGTGTCTTTAAATTTCATTGATTTTATATGTCTATTAAAATTTCTTTGAGATGAATGATATTAAATGCCTATTCAAACTTTTTTTTAGATAGATGATTCTGATTGCCTAATGTTGTTCTTTGTAAAAGAATGTATTTCTAGAAGGATTTGTCATGATTCAACTCAGATCAAGCACATAAGAAATTGGATTCTAGTGGGTTCTTTGCAATTTCAATTTTCTCACCAGTAAAATGTCTCATCTAATATGCTTAGTTTAACAACCAAGGGCAATGTAGTTTCTTGAAATTTTTCATGTTGTATCTTCCAACATAGCATTTGATTGTTAGCCAACACTTTTACATGTGATGAACATGGATGAATGGGCATTTATGGTGAAATTAATCTATACACCCTACTATCATGTCATGCAATACACATAAATTTTATTTTAAAGTTGTGTTTCAAACTATAGATTTGGTGAGAAAGCACCCATTAACCTCACGCTCTTTGATTGCACATGGCACTTAACTCAAGCCTTGTCAAGCTTGACCTCCTGACATTGCAATCCCTTAAATAACGCATGCCATTAATGTAATATATAATATTACATTTGGTGGCAAGCTAGAAGAATTATTATAGGTTAAAGATCCATAGGCTAAAACCACTGTTTTCCTCAACATTATAAAATATAGATCCCAATCTTATATTTGTTCATAATATTAACAGAGTATATGTTCCTTGGTAATATATGTTGATCCCCTTATCTTTCCCCAAATTGTTAAATACAAACTATTAAGTTATGGCTAAACTTAATTATATAGGAATATATACTAATCATAATAATTTATCATAATGTTATTAAATTAAATATTAAACTAATAACTATTATATAATTTGTAGAAAATATAATATATACAACTATCTTATATATTTATATACTATTATTTGATTCAACTATCCATATTATAACATACAATTGTATATGGATAGTTGTATACCTACAAAATTGAGTTGTATGATATACAAAATATAAGTATGCATTAATATAATTATTTACATATACAAATTTATTGTATATTATATAGGTATTAGAAGATAGTTAAATCAAATATTTTGTAGTTTAAAAATATTAATCATAAACTTCATCCATTTTATCACATTTAATTAGTTTACATGTATCATCTTCAAATTCCAAACATAAATATCATTTTTATATTATTGAAGTTGAACAACTTTGATTTTGTTAGCCTTTTCCTTTGTAAAAGGGTGACAACTTATTGTGCTTTTACCCTAAAAGTTCTAACCTTTGTGAGATTGTCTTGACCAAGCGGGATCGAGGACAGACAGATTGAGTAGGTGGGAATGCTAGAATAGTAGGTATACTTAATTTTTTTTTGTTATTTTTTGTATAGGATTTTTTTACTAACAAACTCGAAGGATCGCTTGTATGACCTATGGGATTTCTAGTTCCAGAGTGTATTGTGTAGGTCGGAGGAACTGTTTGGATGAAAGGCGGGATCACTAATTATTTTTTATTTTAACAAAATTCACTCATTTTTTATTTGGTGTTTTAAAATTGACCTTGTATGTGCCACATCACTTCACACTTCAGATTTGGGTTTTAAATTTGAACATTGGTTAAAATTGGACAGCTCAATCAAACATTTCATTTGGTGCTCTAAAATTCAACAAAGGAAAATTTCACATTTGGATTTGGTGCACTAAAATTGAAGAACTCAATCACACATTTTGTTTTGGGCTTTAAAAATTGGACAAATCAATCAAACATTTCATTTGGTTCTCTAAAATTGAACAAAGGACAATTTCACATTTGGATTTGGTGCACTAAAATTGAACAACTCAATCACACTTCTAATTTTGGGCTTTAAGAATTGGATAAACAATCAACATTTGGGTTTGGTGCACTAAAATTGAACAAGGGAAACAAAACATTTCATTTTGGGCTTAAGAATTGAACAAAACAAATGAACATCTTTGGATTTGGTGCATAAAATTTACCCACTTGCAAGTTTAACTATATTCTAGCTTACAAAACATTGCCTAACTTGTTGGAAAAATAATCATGTATTTTGATTCTTTGGTGCACTTGCACAAAATTTGTTAGGGCACAACCTCACATCATATAATATCCTCTCCCACTGGCTCTCTTGGTTGTTGATGCAAGAGAAAAATGGTTCTGACCGCTTAAATTTTGTCTTTTTAGAGGGCCTGCCATTTGAGGAAACAATCTTGTGGGAATGACCAAAGTGGGAACAAAGAAAAGCCAACTATATTGACCCACTATAATCAAATACATCCTTGAGATTAAATTCTTAGAGGACGAAGTTATCTTGTTCCTGGTATTCATGGAACTATAGGTCTCAATCATTCTTTTGTGACCACGTTGCCTTGTATGGTTAACACAAGATATCTTTGAATGGATACCCTTACTAGACACACCTTAGAGTAGAAGCTTACCTAATCTACCTAAGCATTTTAAAGTAGATAATACAACATTGTGTAGTCTCCTTTGACTGTATTGCACATAGCTTTTATAAAGGGAAAAACTCATGCACCCTCTAGGGGGTGACACAAAATGTGTGAGATGCAGGGATATCGATCCTAGGAAAAGGTTTTGATGACTAAGCCAATTCCAAGGATAGAAAGTGCTTGAACTATTTTTGATGTGTTGACCTAATAAAAATATAAGTGGTTTGAAAAGATCGCTTGAACATACACAAATCAAAGTCTTTACAATAATTCCTTTTCTAAAGAGATCAATAACAAAATTCCCAAACTATGTTGTTCTCGCAAGCTTTCTTTGTCTCTCGCGGGATTGTTTTCTCACGATTCCAAAAAGTCCAAAGGTTCATGTCCAAAATCAAGCCAAGGTATACTTAGTGCAGTGACTAGTTAGTTTGATAACTCCCAAAACCTTTTCATTATTTCCATTCATGCTTAGAATTTTGACCAATGTTTGAACACATGTCCGACTCAGGGAAACACAAGAAAGCAAAGCTCCCACTACCCCACGTGTACACAGAAAAGAAAGTAGATGATCGAGAAGCCAAGAAATCCAACATGTTATAAAATCAATCCAACAAGAAATCCAAGAGTGTGAGAATGAGAAACATGACAAGATCATCTTCAACAACATCTTTCACATTTCATGATAAAATATCACTTGAACCATGCCTTTGTCAACTTTGAGAGATACGACTAGTTGGCACACAACAAACCTATCCTTTCACTCATTTTCATCAGAAAGCTTGTATTTCCATCATTGCATTTTAAGGACACCCTTAGACATTTGGTCATCCTCTAGAAGGAATCATCACCCAATCTAACCTCATCGAAACTCAAGTAAAAAATCCAAAATCAAACATCCCTACTTTGGTGTCACATCCCTTTGAGTTTCTTAGAACCTATATCTTAAATCAAACCCATCATTATAGCCTTACTCTTTGACCAAGAATTGTCTAGGGTAGCTTATTTTTATCCTTGTGACATCATCACCTTGATCCAAAGGTTGGTTTACATTGACAAAAAATACCATCTTCCAAAAAACCATCAATCTCTTTTAGGTTGACAAGTCACATCCATTTAAAATTACACTAGGAAAAGCAACTCACATCTTTTTGACACCAAGTTATCCTCTAGGTCTTTCAGACACCCTCATCAATCACCATCATCCTTTAGTATCTTAGGCGAGCATCGACACATCAATCCTAAGTCTTGCATTATCATTTGTCCTTAGATGTTTTAGGACCATGTTGCACAACATCTCTTCTTGCATTGTCTACATTAACTTTAGGTGTCTTACCTTAGTCTCATCTTGTATCTGCCATCCTAGGTCATACATTTCATGACACCTAAAAAATGTTCAAAGAAGAGAAAGGTTATGGATGCTAATCTTTCCCCTAGTTTGTCTGACCCAACACTCTATCCCAACAATGTCATCGTTTCCTTTGATCCCCAACAACAAGTACAAATTGAACAAGTATGTTCTAATCCAGACGATGTCCCTACCACTAGTTATGTGGAAGCCTCCATGAATCACCTAGGACATGCAAAGATGGTTAGTTCTATCATAGTAAGAAATCACGATACCATCCTTGTTCAATTTGCACGATAGGGAAGTCACATGCCATCAGGGATTCTAGAATTCAATCATGCATGCCTATTAGTCATCCCAAAGGGAGTATTTGACACAATTGTGGAAGAAATTGTTGATCTATGACTAAAGTCTACCCAAGTTGGCTCATCTATCCCCCACCTAATCCAATTAGCGGCCACCTAGCCCATAGCGCATATAGTGCAACAACACAACCTCTTCTCTATCATGGGGGAAGATCTCTATCACGGGGGAAGAACCTCAACCTTCACATCCTGCTCTCTTGCAAGCACCACCTCTGCCTCCCGCATCACAAATCTCCATCCAAGCACCACCTCTTCCTGATGAATAAAAAATCTTCACCCAAGCACCATCTTCGCCTCGAGCATCTCAAGTCTCCAATCAAGCACCACCTCCACCCCCTACACAACAAGGAGCAACACAAGAACCACTGTTTGCCATTTAGCAAATCCCTACAGAAGCACCTCCACCACCCGTTATCCAATAAATCTTGACGCAAGTCTTACTCATGTCTCTTAATATTAGATCAATTTTGATGATTGTCATGTAGTATTTTGATATCAAAGATATTTATATTATTATCTTTTGGCTTGAAGGTATAAATACAGATATTGGTTATTAATTAGAAGTAATTGGTTTTGGTAAAACCAATTTGATAAAGTTATTAACATAGAAAACAAATCTTTTTGTGAAAATCATTATTCTCTTCAAAAGAAGTTTAAGTTTTGACTTAGACTTTAATGGGAAGGATAAAATTATTTTGGCAACTGATTTTTATCACTTTTGTTAAAGTGAAATCGATCCAATATGATGATGGATCAACGACCAATTTATTGAAGATTATGTCGATTTTTAATAAAACAAATTTGTTCCAAATTTAAAAGAAGTGATATCGATTTTTTAAAAGAAGAAAGTCTGATCATTTATTTTTAAGATATCAGCTTTGTCGTATAACATTAATGACGGATTTTACAAAATATGAGTTGTTTAAAATAAATCGGTTTGGTAGCCGATCTGGACAGATATGTAATCAATTAAATAAGTATCGATTTCTTTCATTCGAATTATATCAAGAACGTTTGGTTAAGTCTTTCAGAATAAGTGTTGAGTGGCGGCTTAACAATTATCTTGGTCATGTAACCGATTTGTGTAAAGAAGTTTCCATTCGGTTGTAATCTCTCTCTCTCTCTCTGTTTATGAGAGGATCGATAAACAAGATGTGAAGGGTGAACTCGTAAGTGTGATAGAGTTGTATGAGAAATCTGATCTTAAAAAGTTTATTTTAATGGAGATTGTTGTTTATTGAGAACATTTAAAGACCACATAATGAATCAGAATTGGTGATCTATATTGAAGGAAATGAATTTAGAAAGAAGATTGATGACGGTATGAGAATGATGAAGAATTGCGGACAATGACAGTAAGAAGGGTATTTTTAATTAAGCTGATAGGCTTTCTTCCGGAGGAACCCCGCCGGCTTTTTAAGACTATCTGACAGTCTTTTGCTGGGAAAAGTGGAACCGGTGCGGAGAAAAAAGTGACGGCAAATGCAATATTGCAGACATAAACTCTTAGCCATGAGCTGTGAGCGTGCCACCAAAGGGTCCCTTCTTGGTCAGTAATGATGAATCGGTAGATACCGCTTGGCTTCTGCTCGCTAGTAATTGACAGTTCTTTAGAGCTGGCGAGCTTGCCATCCGCCAAAAGAAATTCGGGCATCAATGATCCTCTACCTTCAACAAATGCTTCTCTACTTAGACACCATTCAATTAGACATGTGTATATATACATACATGTATATATATACACAAATATGTGTATATGTATATATACATACATGTGTGTATTTGTGTATATATACACACATGTGTATATGTGTATACATGTGTGTATATACATGTGTATGTGTGTATATATACACGTGTGTATATGTGTGTATATATAAACATGTGTGCATATGTGTATATATACACACATGTATGTGTGTAGATATATAGACATATACACACTATATTTAAAGAAATTAAAATAAAGAATTAAAACTTCTTATGCATCTTCTTAGTCATCTTCCGGGTGACCAAACGGGTCAGCCAATATTCTGGAAATCATTTTCAGGATTTGTATCTACCAGAATTGCAGCATCTTCCAGAATTGACTGGAATTGGCATTTGGTATTCCAGCACCCAAACGGGCCCAAAGAGTTGGGCCTAGAAATTGGTTGTTCATTGTGATAGTATTATGCGTCCCTCAAAGTTTTGTCAAAGTGAGAGATTTAACTTGCAGTGTAGATCAAACATCAAGCTTTTATAATTTCAGTGAAACTATTCATTGATATTAATATGGAATTAAGTTTTTACAGTTCAAAAATTTGAATCTAATTTTTTTTTCATTAAATGCTGGTAGATCGCCGGTAATGGTGACTGAATTGGGTTTTTCATTTCTTAATCGCATTTCCCTGTATACTCTCAAGGCTTCACTGCATTGCCCTTTTAGTGAACATCCTACAATCATTCCATTCCAAGTGCTAGCATTTGGTTTTTCTCCCGAAATCTCCATTTCATGAAAAAGTTTCACAACTTTCTCAAAACACCCATTCTGAGCATAGCCTGCAATCATTGTCTTCCATGAAACTACATCAGTATCAATCATTCCGTCAAACACATGGCGGTCTTCATCTAAACTCCCACACTTAGCATACAAGGTTATCAAGGCATTCTACATCAAAGCATCTGCCTGAATTCCACTAATCTTTATATAACTATGAATCTCTTTGCCCTGCATTAAATATCCCGAATATGCATAGGCTAGAAGAACGCTCGCAATGGTAATGGAGTTTGGTTTCATGCCCATCAACATAATTTGATGAAAAAGATGCAGTGCGTCATCAAAATAGATGTTCTGAGCATACCCAATAATTACAGAATTCCAGGAAACCGAATCTCTCACAAACATTTTGTCAAACACTCTTGCGTGCATCTGCAGTTCTCCTACATTTGGCATACATAGCCAAGAGGGCATTATGTAAAGACTGAAATTTTGACAAAAAAATCACATTAGCAATTTCCATAAAAGACAATGGAGTCGGTCAACAAGTCAAAGGTCGAATATACAAATCGACTAGATACAAAGAGATTTCTGAGAATATAGGAATAAAATAAGTAGAATTATAACCAAAACAGTCGAAAAGATAAGGAATACCTCTAAGTCCAAGAAAAGTGGAATGTCAACCCTTTGTCGAATGTACTAGCATAATCACAATAATAGATGTTATATCAACTTAATAAAAAGATTTCGACCAACTTGTCTAAATACCAAAACAATATAAGATTAGAATTAGATCAAACATGAACTTCCATTTCTACTGATAAATGTAAACATCAAAGTATATAAATACCACCATGTTGAATTCCAAGAAGCGTATAGCACTGTAAAGGAAAGTTCTTCCTGAAAGAAGCTTCAAAAACTTATTCACAAAAGTCAGCAAGGGGAGGAATATTGTGGGAGTGCATTTCCACCCTACCACAAAGCAGTAACACTTCCCCGGAATCCTTCCTGACATGAAGGATACCCAGCTCAGCTAGAAGTAATCTAACAAAGTAAAACTAAGGAGTAATGAAATTTGTGCAAGTCAAAATACATACTTCAAATGCAAGAAAATGTCATCATTATGATCAATCATAAATTTTGCATCAACATGAATTACTTTTTCAATGGTATTATACCAATTCAAATTTACAGCCCAACTCATAAAGTACACTTAGAGATAGCTCAAGAGTGTGTCCCATCATTTAGTTTTAGAATAGAGGATTATCAAAATTCACTAAGCATCAAGATTACCAATGTCTTGAATACATACATAAATAAACCAAGATATGATCAAACATTTTATTGATAGGGACATTCCTTTCTTATCCAGAAAACATCTGTTTACATCATTCATAGATATGTTTACAAAAAAAGATAGGTTCACAAAACCTTTGCAACTAGGGTTGTAATAGGCTTTAAACTAAAAAGCCAAGTGTACATAAATTAAAGCACTCATGGACAAAGTAAGCACCCAACTAGGTATTACCTTCTATATAAGTTTTCTTTCAAATACTGTTTCATTCACATTGTATTATTAAAAGAAATCAAACCACTAAGTTTTAAAATCTTATATGACATAAGCCTATCTCAATACAAGATATTGTTAATCAAATGGACATAACTACTATATTCAAGAGTGATTCTCAATCTCTTAAGAAATGATAACATTTAATTTTCACACAAGAACATAGTTCATATCGAACAAACATTATCCTAATAGAGTCTTCCTTGGTCTAAAACTAATATATCATAGTACGCTACTATTCATGAACTTTTAAGCACAAATAATTATTTTTAGTAAAGTAAATATCCATATTCTCATTTTGTAATTCACATAACAACTGTTCAATCAGGTACAAACAAAACTTCATCAAACATTGATTTGATAGATCATTTTTTAATAGAACAAGTGAGAAGAGTATTTCAACAGTTTGCATTAATAAGGAATTCCAATAATACTTTGTTTCCTACAAAACCACAATCTTTTGTCATGTTGGAAAACCATCATTAACATGCATTTACCTATATATCCCTTGAATGTCGCCTTCAAATGGATTAGAATGATTCAATGGACTTAGTATGTTGATAATTTCATATGGCAACTAAGGATTGTAGGTTACAGTTCATATTATCCATAACGTTTCCCAAATCAGTGTTGTTATATTGATTAATAGTGTGTTTTCATAGGGAAGGAAGAAGATGTGATGTTTAGCAATCTGAGAATATGAGAAATAGACATAAACTAAATTTCAAGCCATTAATTTTTGACTTAAATTATTGAGTTTTACTATGATTCTAACTACTTATCAATCTTTAGACTAAGTAGAAATCATAAACACAGGTGGTAGAGAGAATTTACATTATGAGACAAGAGGAATTCTAAAATGCTTGAGTGTTTAGTCTATACAAGATTAAATTAGATTTGTTAACTTGAAATTAAATGATAATGCAAGGACATCAGATCCATGGTCTAGAATTTCAATGGCTGTAATCCTTATGAAAAATACTCTGGATGCTGCTCACAATGCTTACCAAGATTGAAAGTTTATTAAACATGGCATGAGGCTACGCATACAAATTTTAAGTGTTGTTGACCATTTTTACACTCCAGCTACATTTGTTATGGCATTCAAATGAGATTACTAATGATTAGACTGCGTAGGGAATGTCACTTGAGAGGCTAGGTTCTTAACTACAAAGTCAATTAAAAGAACTAGTGCATGTTGTGAAAAGACAAGATTGGTTAGAATGATTCAAAAAAAAAAATTGGTGTTACGGCCTTTGACAAACTTGAAAAGGCAGAAATCAAAGTTTAATGTGATAATTAATAAAAGATGATAAATTTAATGTGCTATGAAGCGGTTACCATATATGTTCATTTCATAAAGCTCGGTTTCACCAAATAAACGAAAGGATTAGTGCAACAGAAAGGATTGGAAGAATAAAAATTAAAAGAATCATAATCAACCATTATGTACTGACAACGATCTACACAAGGGAGATAATTTTTAAGTAGGCTGAACAAGTAGCTAAGGAACATTTAAAAGATTTTGCTGACAAGGAGTTTTTGTTCAGTTGCCAATTGTATGCACATTTAACTGACAATTCAACTCACTCATCTATATTACCCGACAACTCCCAAACAAACAATCAAAAGGTGCAACATGTGGCTATAGCATTCTTGTACAGAGGAAAAAATAAAAATAAAAGAATGGTGGGGAACATCCAGATTAAAAACTTTCAAGAAAATTAAATCACACTCTAAGTCTTGGTGTTGCGCGGTGCAGAGACTAAGAACTCAATTTAAGTATTGAGTTAAAAAAAAAACTGAAACTTTAAACTACTAGCAGCTTACACAATGTTGTAGAAATAATGGATTTTTCAAAAATAATTCTACTAATTTATGGGTGCACAACTCAATTATAAACCACCAATTTATTTTTTCTTAAATTTATCTACAAATTAAGAAGTAAATTTTAATAAGAACCTGGAGATTTTGATGCAATTATTCTAGAACCTCCCTTGTACAATCCACCACTTTCCTTGTCTTTTCTTCAATGATTTCCTTTGCGTATCTCCTTTCCCCAATGGTTTTCCCCCACTCTCATTCCCTAATGCCTACCTTTTTACCTATGGGGCATGATCTCTCCTCCATAACTCCCCTTTTTCCCCTTTTCCATTCAAACTTTTTAATATTTTGTGCAATTATCTTCCATGCCGATAATCAAGGTCAAAGTTGAGATTTGTATTTCAGTTGGTCTACTCATCTCGAGTCCACCTCCGATATGAACAAGTAGTTCTTTATTATTTTTGTTTCCCATTATTATTTCTACTTGAGTGAAATAATTTTTCCCGGTCCAACTCATCCGATTTTATAGGATATGATTAACGGTTTAATGTAATGGGTTGTGACATCCTTCCCCCCTTAAAGAATGCATCGTCTCGATGCTTTGATCAAAAAGTTTGCAATCGTCAAAGAAAAATCAAGAAACTCACACTTTACAAGATTTATATTCTAACTCCCATTATTCAAGTATTAAAGGTAATGCATGTATACACTTTTAGATTCTATCATTAAATCAACAAGATTCAATTTCATTTTCTTACATAATGTTAAATTTTCATCAGTTTTGCATTGTAGTAAGTACATGGACCAAAACAAAATGCATTTGGAGAAAAAAAAAACAAACACAGTTGAATCATAATTACTTCAAGAACATTTTCTATGTGAGTGTGTGAGTTCCATTACCACCCTTCAGTTTTACAAGGTTAGAGTTACCTCTCTCCGACAATATTCCCCCTCTATTATAATGTGTCATTCCATCTATGATACACAAGAACAACATCAAAGCATCAGTTCATGTCGCTATCGAAATCAAAATTGAAAATCAAAATTTCTCATAACTCAATGCTTTCATAAATAACTTACATGATACTCTTAATTAGCAACAAAGTACCCACATACCTGTGCTTACTATACCTTACTGTGGTATCACAATAAATTGAGTACATTTATGGTTGTCTTGGATCCACATTCTTGGCATAATCACAATATTTTTAGCTTAATCATAGTGTCAATACTTCAGAAAAGAAATTTTTTAATATTCCATATTCAAGAGAAATGAGTCATTTGAAGATTGCAAAAATTTAACTAAAATATTCTTTAAATCACAATTTTATCACAAGTAAATCATTAATACATACCTTCTAACATGTGGTACTTACTAAGTGAGAAAGTCATCCATCCATTTTACAATCACCTGTAAAGGTTAGTGGATCCATTTTTCCATTTATATGACCTAAGTCCTCATAGCTATCTCGTCACAAAAATATTCAAAAGAAAATTTGATCTCATTTCATCATAGCATTTATATTTCATCTCTAAAACAATATAAGTCCTTCAAGTGTTACATCTTATTATGAATAAGCATTCACATTTGCATCAATGTACTGCAAGTGTGCTTCATCTAAGAATAAGCATCAAAATAAATCATGATAATTCATCACCATATAAAATCAACACATCAATGTATGTTATACATCTATAACAATGCATCCAAAAACATAGCCATAGAGGTCAATCATGAAACAATACACTTAATTGTAATTGGACATATGTCCTTCTATAAGTCCATGTCTCCTATGCCATTGGACAGTTAGTCATCCATCTGCAAATCTTGAGACAAGAATGTGGCTCGGACGCTTGTCTGTTCTATCCACAAAACCTTACACTTCCTTGGGATTCTATCACCCTTTAGAATTCCCAACCCTAAAATGCCCAAAAGAAATAAAAGGCAGGGGGTATCTGGTGTAGCCATGAAACTTTCTATTGTTCATGAATGTGGTAGGGAGATGAAACATGGGTAGCATATTTATGAAAACATATGCGAACAAGCTTTGGCCAAAGCATCTTTTTATCACCAGGAATGAAAACTGGTAGGTAGAGAAACATCCCTTTCTACCCTTCCCTATTTACTTCTTCCACATTAGCACCCTCACCAAAAGGCAAGCTTTCCAATACTCATATAAAGTAAGCAAAAAGATGCATTTCATATAATTTCCTTTCATGCAATAATACATTTAACAAGAGCATGCAAGTCATACAACAATCAACTAATCCAAAAGAATTATGCCCTTCATCATGAAAAATCTCATTAATCATAAGCAATCACATAGTTTGAATCATCTAGTCAAATAAAAATACACATAAAAATAAGGGGGTGTTGACCATTCTATCAAAAATACCAATTATGCGTCATAACCAAAGAACTCTATTTCATTTGCATAAAAATATGTCGACCTACTCGTTGATCCTCAAATGCATCAAATGGTATATCTATTTCAATCATCTCATAATAATTTCATGCAAGGTCTCAAATATAATCACCCATGTGATAGTAATATCATATTAATATCAAAAAGATATATTTTCTCCAGATTCCATCATTCTATGAATATCCATGCAATGCTCCTCATAGCATCAAAACTCACATCAAAGAATATCAATCATTGGTAATTATTTCATAAAATGCATTTTTAATATACACAACCCTTTTCATGTCAATTCAATTGAAACATATTTCAAATAACATATGAATACAAGATTAGAATTGGTGTGTTCTTCACAATCTAGTCCCTTTCACAATATATCAATGTTATATGTTGAACATGATAGATGACATTACTTCACATCATAAGACTAGAAACTTAAAACACATATTCTAGCTACCCTAAGATCATTATATTTCAAGTTGCAAATTTTAATTTAGACCCTCAATGGTCATAAGAAAAATCAAGAAGTAAGTGTGAACAAAATCTCAGTTGATTGAAAAACTCAAAATTGGTGGCTAGGTGGTTACAAGAGAACTTAAAATTTCAAGATAGTCCTTCACCTCTTTCAAAGTTTAACAAAGTTCAAAAATAAAACATAAATTGAAACCAAATCACATTTACAGAGTGACTAACACTAGCCACTAGGAGGGAATAAAAGCTACACATCACCTTGCATCAAGGTATGCTAAAGAACACGACCATAATTTTAGAACATAAATCACAAAGTTTACATCATCATGTAATAACACATTCAATTACCTTAAACAACATTGCTCTATCCAATAAAGCCAACCCACATGAATTGTTAATTGTCTCTTTTCTTTTGAAATCTCATGCCATGCAAGGTAAGACATAAATATATTTTCACAATTTTCTACAAATTTATGTTTCATATAAAACATGTTGAATTCTTCTTCCCTAAGAATTTCATAAGGTTCTAGTATTAAAATCATTTCATAAAACTTGCAAATATACCTTACAATAGTACATATTTCCTTCATTTATCACAAGCCAAGTCCTAAATTCTGGCAAGATCTCTTACCTTATTGCATAACCATCGTTATTTAACTACACAATATCTCATAAAATTTTATCTTATTTCTTTGCTATACTAATGTAGAGAAAAATGCATTAAATTTTAAAGTGTATCCCATAGACAAAGTACCTCAATTTTTTTTACATGTTCTAACATTTTACAATATGGAACATGAAGCAATCACACCACTCAAGGTAGACAGTTGCTAGGCTCACATAACAATTTCAAACTTTCATAGTTTTAAGAGCTACCAGGGACATTTAGAAAATTTCACACGCATTTAAGAAATATTGTCCCTCAAGTGTCTATTTCCCATAATACAAGGAACATCCTATCCTTTCCTATCAAGATAGATTGAAATCAAAAGACACTCTAGTCAATCTAGGGAACTACAATTACATTCATAGACCAAGCATTAATCGACTCACAATTTATGTGACTAAGCATTGCAACTAAGCATAGTGAACTCAAGGCCCTAGTATGGAACCCAGAGCTCTGATACCATATGTAAAGACTGAAATTTTGACACAAAAATCACATCAGCAATTTGAATAAAAGATAATGGAGTTAGTCAACAAGTCAAAGGTCAAATATACAAATCGACTATATACAAAGAGATTTATGAGAATATAGGAATAAAATAAGTAGAATTATGACCAAAATAGTCGAAAAGATAAGGAATACCTCTAAGTCCAAGAAAAGTGGAATGTCAACCCTCTGTTGAATGTACTAGCATAATCACAATAACAGATGTTATATCAACTCAATAAAAAGATTTTGACCAACTTGTCTAAATACCAAAACAATGTAAGATTAGAATTAGATCAAACATGAACTTCCATTTCTACTGATAAATGTAAACATCAAAGTATAGAAATACTACCACGTTGAATTCTAAGAAGCGTATAGCACTGTAAAGGAAAGTTCTTCCTGAAAGAAGCTTCAGAAACATATTCACAAAAGTCAACAAGGGCGGGAATATTGTGGGAGTGCATTTCCACCCTACCACGAAGCAGTAACACTTCTCCGGAATCCTTCCTGACATGAAGGATACCCCAGCTAGAAGTAATCTAACAAAGTAAAACTAAGGAGTAATGGAATTTGTGCAAGTCAAAATACATACTTCAAATGCAAGAAAATGTCATCATTATGATCAATCATAAATTTTGCATCAACATGAATTACTTTTTCAATGGTATTATACAAATTCAAATTTCCAGCCCAACTCATAAAGTACACTTAGAGATAGCTCAAGAGTGTGTCCCATCATTTAGTTTTAGAATAGAGGATTATCAAAACTCACTAAACATCAAGTTTACCAATGTCTTGAATACATACATAAATAAACCAAGATATGATCAAACATTTTATTGATAAGCACATTCCTTTCTTATCTAGAAAATATCTGTTTACATCATTCATAGATATGTTTACAAAAAAAGATAGGTTCACAAAACCTTTGCAACTAGGGTTGTAATAGGCTTTAAACTAAAAAGCCAAGTGTACATAAATTAAAGCACTCATGGACAAAGTAAGCACCCAACTAGGTATTACCTTTTATATAAGTTTTCTTTCAAATACTATTTCATTCACATTGCATTATTAAAAGAAATCAAATCACTAAGTTTTCAAATCTTATATGACATAAGCCTATCTCAATACAAGATATTGTTAATCAAATGGACATAACTACTATATTCAAGAGTGATTCTCAATCTCTTAAGAAATGATAACATTTAATTTTCACACAAGAACATAGTTCATATCGAACAAACATTATCCTAATAGAGTCTTCCTTGGTTTAAAACTAATATATCATAGTGCGCTACTATTCATGAACTTTTAAGCACAAATAACTATTTTTAGTAAAGTAAATATCCATATTCTCATTTTGTAATTCATATAACAACTGTTCAATCAGGTACAAACAAAACTTCATCAAACATTGATTTGATAGATCATTTTTTAATAGAACAAGTGAGAAGAGTATTTCAACAGTTTGCATTAATAAGGAATTCCAATAATACTTTGTTTCCTACAAAACCACAATCTTTTGTTGTGTTGGAAAACCATCATTAACATGCATTTACCTATATATCCCTTGAATGTCGCCTTCAAATGGATTAGAATAATTCAATGGACTTAGTGTGCTGATAATTTTATATGGCAACTAAGGATTGTAGGTTACGGTTCATATTATCCATAACGTTTCCCAAATCAGTGTTGTTATATTGATTAATAGCGTGTTTTCATAGGGAAGGAAGAAGATGCGATGTTTAGCAATCTGAGAATATGAGAAACAGACAGAAACTGAATTTCAAGCCATTAATTTTTGACTTAAATTATTGAGTTTTACTGTGATTCTAACCACTTATCAATCTTTAGACTAAGTAGAAATCATAAACACAGGTGGCAGAGAGAATTTACATTATGAGACAAAAGGAATTCTAAAATGCTTGAGTGTCTAGTCTAAACGAGATTAAATTAGATCTGTTAACTTGAAATTAAACGATAATGCAAGGACATTAGATCCATGGTCTAGAATTTCAATGGCTGTAATCCTTATGAAAAATTCTCCGGATGCTGCTCATAGTGCTTACCAAGATTGAAAGTTTATTAAACATGGCATGAGGCTATGCATACAAATTTTAAGTGTTGTTGACTATTTTTACACTCCAGCTACATTTGTTATGGTGTTCAAGTGAGATTACTGGTGATTAGACCGCGTAGGGAATGTCACTTGAGAGGCTAGGTTCTTAAATACAAAGTCAATATAAAAGAACTTGTGCATGTTGCGAAAAGACAAGATTGGTTAGAACGATTAAAAAAAAAATTGGTGTTACGGCCTTTAACGAACTTGAAAAGGTAGAAATTAAAGTTTAATGTGATAATTAATAAAAAATGATAAATTTAATGTGCTATGAAGCGGTTACCATATATGTTCATTTCATAAAGCTCAGTTTGACCAAATAAATGAAAGGATTAGTGCAACAGAAAGGATTGGAAGAATAAATATTAAAAGAATCATAATCAACCATTATGTACCGACAATGATCTACACAAGGGAGATAATTTTTAAGTAGGCTGAACAAGTAGCTAAGGAACATTTAAAAGATTTTGCTGACAAGGAGTTTTTGTTCAGTTGCCAATTGCATGCACATTTAACCGGCAATTCAACTCACTCATCTATATTACCCGACAACTCCCAAACAAACAATCAAAAGGCACAACATGTGGCTATAGCATTCTTGTACAAAGGAAAAATAAATAAATAAAAGAATGGTGGGGAACATCCAGGATAAAAAATTTCAAGAAAATTAAATCGCACCCTAAGTCTTGGTGTTGCACGATGCAGAGACTAAGAACTCAATTTAAGTATTGAGTTAAAAAAAAAACTGAAACTTTAAACTACTAGCAACTTACACAATGTTGTAGAAATAATGAATTTTTCAAAAACAATTCTACTGATTTATGGGTGCACAACTCAATTATAAACCACCAATTCATCTTTTCTTAAATTTATATATAAATTAAGAAGTAAATTTTAATAAGAACTTGGAGATTTTGATGCAATTATTCCAAAACCTCCCTTGTACAATCCACCGCTTTCCCTGTCTTTTCTTCAATGATTTCCTCTGTGTATCTCCTTTCCCCAGCCATTTTCCCCCACTCTCATTCCCTAATGCCAACCTTTTTACCTATCGAGCATGATCTCTCCTCCATAACTCCCCTTTTTCCCCTTTTCCATTCAAACTTTTTAATATTTTGTGCGGTTGTCTTCCATGCCGATAATCAAGGTCAAAGTTGAGATTTGTATTTCCATTGTTCTACTCATCTCGAGTCCACCTCTGATATGAACAAGTAGTTCTTTATTATTTCTGTTTCCCATTATTATTTCTACTTGAGTGAAATAATTTTTCTCGGTACAACTCATTCGCTTTTATAGGATATGATTAACGGTTTAATGTAACGGGTTGTGACACATTAGCTGTGAAAACATCGGATTGAAACCCACTTCTCATAATAAAACCATGAATCTCCTGACCATAATCCACAACTTATAGAGTACCACAAGCCTTGACAATACAATGAAATGCACAATTATTCAGACAAACTCCTTTTCTCAGCATATGGCTTACAAATTCAAGGGTGTCCGTTGAGGAACCATGGCATGAAAATGATCTGATCATAGCATTACAGCTAAATAAATTTTTAGCTGGCATGTTTGAAAAAGCTAGGATTGCATTAGACAAATTCCCACACTTGGCATAGGTAGTTAACAGGTTGGATTCTGTATAACCATCAACTGCATTTTGAACATCACTTGTAATCATGTGGGTGTGGACTTTCTTAGCTTCTCATAGTGCTTTGAGTTTCCCACAAGCCACAAACATGTTGCCATAGATGTTGCAGTCCACACATATGGATCTCTACAAAATGTTCAATGCCTCCTTCAATCTATTTTCTCTACAGAGGATATCAATATAGATGTTTGGGTTTTTTTTGTGTTCCAATGGCATTGGCATAGTGCTCATCTGCACAAACCCAGACAATAGATGCTTGTTGCCATTGTTGTGGAGGTTCACCGAGAATGCCATTCAATTTATAAATAGTGAAAATATGATGATTGTGGCAGCAGATAATGCCAATTTTGGGGTAGAATCCATCGCCACCAGCAAATGTTATTCGAACCAAAAATTTAACAAATGTAGAAACATATAATTCAATGGGAATGGAAACAATATGAATGGGTAGTAGTAAAATTAGCATGCCCATGACAACTTGATATATCTATGTAGGGATCTGGATGCATCTTTCAATGGTATTTTTTAACTATATAAAAATACGAAATGGTCTATTTAATTAATTAATGAATATAAAAAAGTGCATCTTGCTCTCCATATAATTTTTTCTAATATAGAAGAAAAAAAAGAAAAAAAGAAAATGTAGATGATCACAAGTCTTAAATGTAATAATAATATTTTCTCTTAATATAGAAGAAAAAAAGAAAATGCAGATGATCATAAGTCTTAAATGCAATAATAATAATATAAGTCTTAAATGTAATAATAATAATATATTTGATAAGTAGGAGATATTTTCCATAGCAAGTCAAATTGTGATAACACTCATTGGATTAAGATTATCCTCACATAGGTGAAGCATTGGGACTTCCCGAGAGGTCAAATGGTGATATTTCTATTAGGATTCAATCGTGGAGTTTTTTGAGTCAAACTAATTGACCCATGTTTCATAAGTAGTGGTTCAAATGAACCCATCTCTCATGAAACTGAATGCAACACTTAGCACTCATTGGATCAAGGCGATGCTTACAGAGGTGAAGCACTAGGACTTCTCAGGAGGTCACCCATCCTAGTACTACTCCAGTTTGAACGCTTAACTACGGAGTTTCCTCCATGGTTAAACCCACTCTTATTGCAACCCCATTTGCAAAACCTTCACCAAGTGTTGTGCCTTATGATCCATTCATTAGAAATCCCTTTAAGCTCATCAATTGATAAGTAGGAGATAGTCCACAACAAGTCAAATTGTGATATTTCTACGAGGATTCAACTTTGGAGTTTTTTTAGTCAAACTAATTGGTCCATGTTCCAGGAGTAGCAATTCACACGAGAATGAATGCAACATTAATAGAATGACTAAATACTTAACTTATACTTTAACAAAAGTATTTAATTTAATTTTAATTGAATTTATTAGAACATTCATTTTTATTTCTTATATTTTTAATAAAAAATATAAAAGTCAATAAAAATGAAAATAAAAAATAGTTGCATTAATGATATTAATTTTTTTTTGAAAAGCTTTTAATTAATGTTAAGTTTTCATGATATAAGATCTATAGATATAGAGTAAGATGGAGAGGAAGAGATGGAGCCAATTTTGAATTATTGATTTGAAAAAGTTAGGTTGTCTCCTATCATTATAGGTAAATGATAGTTAGAGGGATATGGTAGTATAAGGAAAGATAAGGGGAAAGAAAGGGGTGGAGAGAGTAAGATGAATAATATAAAGAGAAAAGAGAGATAGGGTAGTATAGGGAAACATAAGGGGAAAGAAAGGGGTGGAGAGAGTGATTAAGATGAATAATATAAAAAGAAAAGAGAGATAGAGAATAGTTAGAGGGATAGGGTAGTATAGGGAAATATAAGGGAGAAAGAAAGGGGTGGAGAGAGTGAGTAAGATGAATAATATAAAGAGAAAAGGGAGATAGGGAAGTATAGGGAAATATAAGGGGAAAGAAAGGGGTGGAAAGAGTGAGTAAGATGAGTAATATAAAGAGAAAAGAGAGATAGAGAGGTGAAAAGAAAATAGGGAGGACAACATAGGAGAGAATTTTTATTTATCATGTAGAAGGCCTAGATCTCTATTAGAGACAATGAAGTAGAGTTATACTCTACTATTGTCATGCCATTATTCACTATTTTCATCTAGATTAATGTGTGTGACTTATAAGCCTCACTTAAAGAAGATATAATTATATTATGTGCTAGATATTGAATCTTACGAGATAGAAGAAATCATATAGAGAAATAAGTATAAAGGGGAGTTGTATAGGACTGGAGTCTAGAGACAAAGAAATAAAAGGATAGAAACAAAGGGATATGTGGAAGGAGAAATATGGATAAATAGAGATAGAGATGCAAATAGATATATGCATACATAGAAAGATGAATATGGAGAGAGAGAGAGAGAGAGAGAGTGTAAATGGGATATGGCTAGGGAGAGGTGAAAGGAAGAAAGAGGGATAAGATACAATTGTTGCCTATATATAGTATACATCCTATTACATACTCCCCATAACATGCCAAAGATGTATAATTGGTTTCTATATATAGTATACATATTGTTACTTGCTTCTCACAACTTACCAAAGACGTATTAGCCTCAGCTCTGGTTTTCCCATCACTTCCAGATACAACTATTTGCCTCCTACACCTCAAGTGGTAATTTTATTGTCTACCTATTCAGTAACTTCAACTCATCTTATTCATATTATGAAGGGTTACATTTGAATAAATTCTAATTCTACATAATATATGAAGATACAACATAGTAAAGCGTTGATTGTATTCAAGTTCTGCACAAAGTTGTCCTACATTAAAATTAATGACAAAGATACAACATAGTAAAGCATCGAGTGTATTCAAGTTCTACACAATGTTGTCCTACATTAAAATTAATGACAAATAAAGTGTAACAATGAAGAAGATCTAATATTATCTTGGATCATATAAATAATTTTGATAAATATAAAAAAGGATTATAATTAATTAGATTACTAAGTTACATTAGTTTTGGATTATTACAACATATGATTTTTTAATTTGTACTAGACTTCATAATTTCAATCTGTGAATAGAGCTAAAGATGCAAACACACGCGTGTACACACACACACACAAAATCTTTGATTGTAAGGTATTAAGGGAGAGACAAAGAAGAGGGGAGTGGGACAGAGAAAAATAGGAAGATGAGAGATGAGAGAGGGTGATGAAGAGATAAAAAGATAAAAATATATATGAGGTAACATATAAAAAATATGTGTGTAGATAAATAGATAGATAAATCAAGTCGATTAAAGAAAAATAGAAGAATTGGGTTATAGATAGAGATAGCTAAAAGGTAAAGATGGGGGGTAAGATAAGATAGAGAGGGAGAGGGAGCAAGGAGTGTCTATGTGTGTGAGTGATAAAGATATAACGGTAGGCATAAGGAGGTATATAGGAAGAGTGTGTGAGTTAGAGAGAGACATATAGATATAAAAATAGAGAGGGATCATATAGATAGAGAAATAAAGAGGGATAAAGATCTATGAATATATCAAAATATCATTATTAAAAATATATTTACAGATAGCTGGATTAGAATCAAACATCAAAGTGGGTGACATTTATAAAGGGAGACACAAAGAGGAAGGGACTAGAAGGGAGAGAAATAGGAGGAGGAGAGAGGAGAAGGGGGAGATAAAGAGAGAATGATAAAGATATATGGGGTGATAGATAGATAGATAGATAGATAGAAAATGTGATATAGATAGAGAAAGATGAAAGGAAAGAGAGGGATAAGATAAGATATAGATAGGGACATAGATAGGGAGAGTGTGTGAGTTAGAGAGAGACATATGGGTATAGAAATAGAGTGAAGTGTTTAAACGGTCTCCGTATTCAACCCAATTTTACATCTGACATAACCAAATGTTCCACATCAACAATACAACGTGATCATTATATATATATATATATATATATATATATATATATATATATATATATATATATATATATATATATATATATATATATATATATATATATATATATTGTAAAGTATAAAATGTGGATGGGGTCCTAGAACAATGGTTTGCACATAAAAGAGACCCCAAAGCCAATATTTTACACATACATTTGAATTGTAAGGGAAATACTTGAAATCAGATAAAATAAGATACATACCTCATGATGAAAGTAATTTGGAAAAACCTATTTTTTGGTGTCTATGTACAGTTTAGGGAAATTCTGCAACCTATCCTGGACTGGAAATGCCGAGATGAAGAAAACCCATAAATCATTTATCTTTTTGATAGCAGGTAGTTTTTGACCCTCATAAAAGGTCAAAGGCTACATTAATAGTTTGAAGGTCGATTTTGACCTTGTTCACACATCTCGAAAGTTCGGCAAAAAGGATATCCAAATCTACTCTCAGATTCAAAATTTTGCATTTGTACCTGCAAGAAAAATGGTTTTGTTTGTTTGTTTGGGGGGTTTGCCTTGGTCAAACCCTGGATTGGAATCAACCTTAATATTGAAATTGAAATGGAGAATGCTAGCAAGTAGTAGAAGTAGATCTAACAATGAAGCTATGATATTCAATATATATGCAAATTGTATTTGAAATATAATCAAGTATGTTAATATGAAAACTTGAACATAACATCAATAAATATAAATCAAACCTCCATGATTGTATGCTTGGAATGCACCTTGAGGGAAGAATGAATGGATCTTGAAGATGACCAAAAGGATCTTGAAGGAATACCACACCATCATGATGGTTAGATCTAGGGTTTGAATGATGAATCTTGAATGCTTGAACCAAATCCCTTCAATGGCTTGAATGCTTGAATCCTTGATCTTCAATGGATAACTTGGATGGAGAAGAGGACTTGAATGCTTGAATGGATGCTTTCTTGAATGAATGCTTGCTTGATCTTTCTTGAGGGAGAACTTGATTGCCAAAACTTGATCACCAATGTCTCCTTTAGAGTGCTTAATGCATGAAGGAATGAGATGGAGAAAATGAGAGAGGAAGGCTTCCTTTTATAGTGATCTAGGGCACAATCCTCTAGAGGGGTCACCTTGGGGAATTAAATTATAATTAGGCCTCAAACCTATAGGAATGGACCTAAATTAAATATAATTTAAGAGTTTACCATTTCAGAGACCAAAACAGCGGACTCGAAAGCGGGAAAACAATTATTTTTGAAACCCAACAACCGGAGATCCCGGGACCTTGAAATTTGAACCTAGGGTCAAAGATGAGCTCAATCCTAGCTAGGTTAGGGTTGAGGGCAACTTTGACCCCTTTAGGTCAACTTTGACCTTAAGGGCATAGATTTCAGGGTCTCAGTTAGAGTGAGAAACAGGAGGTCCTGGGGGTGCTCGGAGACCTAGAAATGATGCCAGAACAGGGTAGAGTGCTAGGGAGAGGCACAAAATCCTATGATGAACATGATGAATTCTAGGAGGACCTATTTTTAAGTCCTACCTAGGAAATAGAGCCATAGAAGAGGGAAATTAGGGAGAATCCTCGGGATCCTAACCCTAATTTCACCTAGAATGAAGGAATCAAGTGCAGAAAAGAAGTGGAAAGTGGGGAAGAAGCCATATACAAGAAAAGATCAATTCAAGGCATTTGACATGACCCCAAAAAACTTACTTGAAGGGCTAAATGCTCTTAACATGGAAGTGCTTCCATTTTAAGACGATACATTAAGCCCCCACTTTAGCAAGAGTATGGATTCGATGCAAACTCTTGGTAAAGGAGAAGAAAGAGGAGATCCAAGTGGATTCAAAAAGAGATAAAATAACACTAAGCTAAGGACACAAGCCCCCAGGATAAGGACTCTAAATCAACATACATGCACGAGGGTACGAAATGAGAAAACCAAAAGAACAAGGGTTAGTACTAAATAACCCAAATCAATTAGCATAAGAAACCTCGCTAAGAAATATTTATCATACTAATATAATATTTGGAAAGCTATCATAAAAGCATAAATGATTACATTAGAAAGACTAGAGAAACACTATAAATAACATAGCTTCATGATCCTGTCCTACTAGCATGAAAGCGAAAAGAGAGAATGGAGAAAGTGATTACCTTGCCCAGTAAGATGTCCACCTTACTGTGAATCACCCTAGAGGGAGATCCCAATAGGTTCACCCATAAACTATGCCTTGAAATTGTAATGCGTCTTCTGATGGCTTCTAGAATACCCATAGATCCACCTTCTTGTATCACTATGAATATGAAATGCGTGTCTCCTCAGGATTTAGCAACTTATGTGCGTTACCATTGGAAGATTTAGCATATTGGAAATGCATGTCCCTTTAGGATTTAACAACTTATGTGCATTACCTTAAGAGGATTTAGCATATTTGAAATTGGAAATGCGTGTCTCTTCAGGATTTAGCAACTTATGTGCGTTACCTTCCAAGATTTAGCATGCTGCAAAACAAAAGGTTAGAACAAAAATACATAATATAAAATGAGGGAGGCCATATATATGCCCCCCTCCATAATATGGAAAAACATACTATTTTGACATGTTAAGGAAAGAAATGAACAAGGATAAAACCTTCTTCATCATCAAGACAATATCCATAGACAACACCTAGTCCAAGCGAAGAAGGTCACAACTCCTATGAGGCCATGGAAGGGATGAATGTAAAGAGAAATCATGCAAGAATTGGAAAAGTAACCATTGTGAGGGATAGCACATTGTTCAATTTCCAAGGTGAGATATATATTAACCATGGAAACCCAATGTCAAACAATGAAATCAGTTTTGATCAAGGAAAAAGATCCTTAATGCAAACCAAAATGTTCATGTATAATTGGATATCACATAATAGATAGATACTGCTCAACCAAGGAAAGAGGTGAATCCCGAAAAGACAAAAAAGAAGGAGATGACATCCTTGCCCCCAAGTAGGAACAAAGATGAAGGGGGACCTATTATATCACTTGCAACACTATGCAAGACAACGAGCCCCCAAGTATTAGGCTACCATTGTTTACATAATGTGGAGATCCATAATAGGAACATAAATGTTATTTAGAGAAAATAGGATTGAAATACAACTCATTGCCACATGATATATAAATAACATTATTATCAATGAGCTGCCTAATCTTATAATGTAAAGCTTGACATTCATTAGTAGAGTGATCATGAAATCTATGACATAAACAAAAAGGAAGAGTCTTCAAGTGTGGACTACGTTTCTTTTTGCGTTTAGGTCTAGTAATCATCTTAGCACGAAGGAGTTTAGGAAAAATAACTTCTTGGTCAAATTCCTTCATAGGTTTATGATGTCTTGAGGTGTTATTTGAGATGTTGTTAACATTGATTTGTTGTTGAGGACTAAATCCCAATCCATAAGAATGCTCATACCCCCCAGTGTGTAAGGGCATTTCAATTCCCTATTTATACTTACCACATGCTTGACTATTGAATCCTTGTTTAACAAGGAAATGATAACCAGGACCATAGCAAGAAGCCATATCAGAAGAAGTCAATGGAACTTCAGTAGTCACCATATCATCCTTAGTAGATTTGACAGATTCATTGTGGGTAGAAGTAGCAAAAAAGTTATTATGAAGGGTATTAGAAGTAGAAGCAAAAACTCGTTGTTCAAACTCTCTTTGTTTCTTCATAAAATCAAGATCATTAATCTTATACTCTCCAATAAAGGTAGGATTAAAATCCAAGGTTCCCCAATCATCGCTAGGAAGATCATTAGAGGAAGAAGGATTACTATTAGGAGTAGGAGTAGTGTGGGTTTGAATATTCAGACAAGGATTAGGCACATCATCCGCATGAAGCGAATACGTCTCATTGTTATGTATAAACTTGACTTTTCGGTGAAGGGTGGAAAGAATGACATGCATCTCATGCAACCAAGGTCTACCCAAAAGAAGGTTATAATTGAGAGGTCCAGGCATAACATGAATAGGTGTATTTAGGATGACTGGTCCTACTTTGATAGGTAAGGTAATGATGCCTAAAGTGTTCTTAGCAATGTTATCAAAGCCATGAATAGGAACATTGTCAAGTTGAATAGTTGAAAGATCGACGTTAATTGCTTTGAGCATGTCCATGCTACAAACATTAAGTCCAGATCCATTATCAATCAAGGTCCTACGAATGATACTTTTATTGATAGAAACAACAACCATAAGAGCATCATATTGATTCTAAACTTCTTTAGAAGGTAAATCTTTTTTAGTAAATACAATATCAGGAGGACTCGGGGTAGCATGCATGCATTGTAAGAAGTTATTGATGCTCTCATGATTAGGAGGTGAAGTGGAAAGAGTTGCTAGAGCTCTTTGTAAGGCTTCATAGTAGGTAGGTGAAGTTTGAAGAAGCTCCCATAAAGAAATCTTGACAGGAGTATTTTGCAATTGGTTTATCAAATCATACTCCTTACTAGGAAGATGGGGTGGAGGAGGAAGAATAGGTTGAGAAGGTCACAATGAAGTAGAAACCACCGGATTAGGTTGAGGGTTATTCCTTGTACAATATGTGTGAGCTATCGAATCTTGATCATTGAAAGACTCCATAGGTTTACCTTTGATAGTAATGCAAGGACAACCTTTGACAGTCAACAAGGGTTTAGGATAAACCATTTTAGTTGTCTCAACACTACAAATAGATTCATAGGAAGGAAACAAAGAAGACATCCTAGGAGGAGATGCGGTAAGATCTTGATTCTCCATAGGATCATCACTAAAAGGGAGAGCATTAAGGGAATTCATATTATTCTCCACTAATACCTCATCACTAGAATGAATCTCAAATGGAGGTAAAGGATCTATACTATCATCTTCTTTCACTAAAATGTCCACATGTGTTTTAGAAAAAGAGTTATCATCATGTATGAATATGTAATCTATTAATAAATCACCCTCTTGTATCAAATCTTCTTTGCGAGGAGGGGATAAATCAATGTTGTTATCCAAGGGATCATCCAAAATGGTTTCATGAGGAAGAGAGTAATCAACATCCAAATCCAAAGGTTCATCCCAAATAGGAGGATTATCATCCCTACCAATATAGTACATTGTAGGATCCCTAGAGGGGAAAGAAGGTAAATTATATTCTAAAGTAGGCTCATAGAAAAGACATGTATTAGGAGAAGAATTAACATCAATCCCTAACTCATCTCCATAAAGAGAAATATGATGGAGATATAGATTAAAGTCATCTTCTTGCTCTAATACATCCTTAAAAGGAAATTCAAAAGAGGACAAAGCAACATCACATGCACTAGATAAAGTCTTTCTAGGTGTAACATCATGCAATGGTAAGGTAAGAGGAGGATGTTGTGTAATCCCAAAAGTTATAGAAGAATGTTTGGAAAACACTTGAAATAACTTGTGCAACATGATAACAAATAAAGAAATGCATAGAAAATAGATCTAGATATATCCCAATGCATTCAAATGAAACTTATAAGCATGAAAAGGAAATCAAACACAATAGGGCATCTAATTCCTCAATGCAATGTAAATGTTTTTGTATTTCTAAATAAATTTTGCAACTTTTTTGTATTTTTGAAATATAAATGCAAGAGCATAAACCTACTTTTGTAAGATCTAATAGAAAATGTAAATCTAACACCAAAAAGAAAGAGTTTTCTATCGCGGGTCCACCAAAATGTAAAGTATAAAATGTGGATGGGGTCCTAGAACAAAGGTTTGCACATAAAAGAGACCCCAAAGCCAATATTTTACACATACATTTGAATTGTAATGGAAATACTTGAAATCAGATAAAATAAGATACATACCTCATGATGAAATTAATTTGGAAATACCTATTTTCTAGTGTTTGTGTACAGTTTAGGGCAATTCTACAACTTGTCCCAGACTGGAAATGCTGAGACGAAGAAAACCCATAAATCGTTTATCTTTCTGATAGCAGGTAGTCTTTGACCCTCATAAAAGGTCAAAGGCTACATTTTTAGTTTGAAGGTCAATTTTGACCTTGTTCATAGATCTCGGAAGTTCAGCGAAAAGGGTATCCAAATCTACTCTCAGATCCAAAATTCCGCACCTGCACCTGCAAGAAAAATGTTTTTGTTTGTTTGTTTGGGGGGTTTGCCTTGGTCAAACCCCAGTTTGGAATAAACCTTAATATTGAAATTGAAATGGAGAATGCTAGCAAGTAGTAGAAGCAGATCTAACAATGAAGCTATGATATTCAATGGATATGTAAATTGTATTTGAAATGTAATCAAGTATGTTAATATGAAAGCTTGAACATAACATCAACAAATGTAAATCAAACCTCCATGATTGTATGCTTGGAATCCACCTTGAGGGAAGAATGAATGGATCTTGAAGATGAACAAAAGGATCTTGAAGGAAGATCACACCATCATGATGGTTAGATCTAGGGTTTGAATGATGAATCTTGAATGCTTGAACCAAATCCCTTCAATGGCTTGAATGCTTGAATCCTTGATCTTCAATGGAGAACTTGGCTGGAGAAGAGGACTTGAATGCTTGAATGGATACTGGCTTGAATGAATACTTTCTTCATCTTTCTTGAGGGAGAACTTGATTGCCAAAACTTGATCATGAATGTCTCCTTTAGAGTGCTTAATGCATGAAGGAATGAGATGGAGAAAATGAGAGAGGAAGGCTTCCTTTTATAGTGATCTAGGGCACAATCCTCTAGAGGGGTCACCTTGGGAAATTAAATTCCAATTAGGCCTCGAACCTATAGGAATGGACCTAAATTAAATATAATTTAAGAGTTTACCATTTCGGAGACCAAAATAGCGGACCCAGAAGCGGGAAAACAATTATTTATGAAACCCGACAACCGGAGATCCCGAGACCTTGAAATTTGAACCCAGGGTCAAAGATGAGCTCAATACTGACTAGGTCAGGGTCAAGGTTGAATTTGACCCCTTTAGGTCAACTTTGACCTTAAGGGTACAGATTTCAGGGTCTCAGTCAGAGTGAGAAACAGGAGGTCTTGGGGGTGCCTGGAGACCTAGAAATGATGACAAAATAGGGTAGATTGCCAGGGAGAGGCACAAAATCCTATGATGAACATGATGAAGTCTAGGAGGACCTATTTGTAAGTCCTACCTAGAAAATAGAGCCATAGAAGAGGGAAATTAAGGAGAATCCTCGGGATCCTAACCCTAATTTCACCTAGAATGAAGGGATCAAGTGCAGAAAAGAAGTGGAAAGTGGGGAAAAAGTCAAATCCAAGAAAAGATCAATTCAAGGTGTTTGACATGACCCCAAACCACTTACTTAAAGGGCTAAATACTCTTAACATGGAAGTGCTTCCATTTTAAGATGATACATATACATATACATATACAGATACAGATACAGATACAGATACAGATACATATACATATACATATACATATACATATACATATACATATACATATACATATACATATACATATACATATACATATATATATATATATATATATATATAGACACATACACACACACACACACACACATATATATATATGTATATACACACACACACATATATATGTATATACATACATACATACACACACACACACACACACACACACATACACACACACACACACATATATATATATATATATATATATATATATATATATATTTGGCATTAAGTATGTTTGTCATTAGTGACAACACTTATTCAGATTCTGTGTGCTTACCGAGCTTCGCAGTGTTTACCGAGTGCCAGCATAGTAAATAGGGAATTCAGTTTCTACCGAGTGACACTGTATCTACCGAGTCTCCAGTGTATACCGAGTTTGAAAATATGACCGAGTGGTTAGTATGGACTGAGCCTCCACTCTTATGGAGAGCATGATGATGCCGAGTATTGCAGTGGATGCCGAGTATCAGAAAGTCACCGAGTTAGTTTGCAGGAACTTTGTAACTACATCAGGGCTGACTCAGTAATACTTGTGTTGACTTGTATTTTAGCAGCCGACTTTGTAATTATTTTGGATTGATATATAAGCAATGTTTTGTATCATATCAAAAGTGTAGTAATGTGTGAAAAAGAAAAGAAAGGCAGAGATAGGTGAATTACAAAGGGCTACAATAGTATAAGGAGCAGCAGAGACATATCTATCACAGAAGATGATCAGTACATCAAAGAATCTCAATCAGCAAGTACAGTTGCAAGTAAAAGATCTACTGTTTCATCCTAACAGGTGAATCAGCTTGAAATCCTTTAACAGGGTAGACTTAACAGTCTTTTGTAAAATATCTTAACCGAGTGCATAGTTCATTGTATGTTTGTAAATCCTCTAACAAGGTGGACCTAGTAGTTCTAATTCCTCCTAATAGGGTAGATCATCAGAAGTGATCATTGTAAGCCTTACCCAGCCAACTTTATACTACAGTATTGAAGTTTTGTGGGTATCATCCCCACCCTAGTTTTACTTTCTATTTGGAAGGTTTCTGGGTAACCAAATCTCTATGTTCAAAGTGTTATGAATGTTTTATTCTTTTTGTTACTCATGCATGCAGTTAGCTTATTGATCTAAATGCTATTTTGTTAAGATCTGCAATTTGTAAAAAGTTTTGAAGTTACTGATTCACCCCTCCCCTCTCAGTAACTTGGCTAGTCTTGAATATTTCCAACAATTGGTATCAGAGCATTGTGGTTCTCAAGATAAAGCTTGACAACTTGAGCAAAGATTTAGGACAATGGAGATATTCAGACTTAACAAAGTAATTGAAAATAAAAAGCTAGATCTAGAAATGGCCATAGCTCAACTCAAGGAAGCAAAAGAGCATCTTTCCCAATCCCTAAAAAGAAGTAAGGAACTTTCAAATCAGATGAATGACCACCAGTATGTTGAAGAAAAGATTGAAGATTTTTTCCCTTCAAGCAGCTCAGATGAAGCAGACAATGCAATCAAAGAACTCCTAGAAAAGAATGGATCTCTGCAAGAAGAAGTAAGAAAATTGAAAAGAGAACAGGAAATTCAGTCAACAAGATTTTGTGAAATCTTGGAACAAAGAAATAAGATGAAAGATGAAATAGATGGAAAGAAAAATGAAATCCATAATCAAACTCTTCAGATAGAAAACCTTATTGATCAAGTCTCCAATACAAATGAAGAAATCTCGACTCTGAGATTAGAAAATGAAAGGATAACAGAGGAGCTGAGATCTGAAAAGCAAATCAGTTTAAGATTGGTGAATGACCTAAACATTGAAAGGCAAATCAATGAGAGAATGATGAAATCTCAAGAAGATATGAATCAGCTGTATAAGCAAAAAAGAAAAGCAGGACTTGGATACAAAGAGGAAGGTGAATCCTCCAATCAAGGTACTCAAAAGAATCAGAAACCCACTTGTAATCACTGTGGAAAATTAGGTCATACTTCAAACAAATGTTGGAGCAATGGAAAAGAAAAATTCAATGGAAAATGCTACAATTGCAATCAGCATGGTCATAAAGAAAATGAATGCAAGGAGAAACCAAGATTTGAAGGCAAATGTCACAAATGTAACAAACAAGGTCACAAGGCATCAGAATGCAGATCTAAAACATCCAATCTAGTAGAATAGATTGTGAAAGCAATATTTGGTTGGGATTACAACACTTGGTGTAGGTGTCATTATTGTGGAGAATATGGACACATTGGCATAAATTGTGTAAGGCATCACTTTAGAAAAAGGGATACTACCATAAGATGTTATACATGCATTGAACTTGGTCATATAGCTAAAAATTGCATGAATACATGCAGAGTTGAAGATGAAAAGAAAGCTAAAGTAGATAGCATCAGGAAGCATATGAGACAACAGTGGATTCCTAAACCTACCGAGCAAACCAGTCCAAGTAATGTAGTCACTCATGAAGTGGGTGGCTCTATCAATTCCAACTAAGTCTCCAAGAAAGCACTGGAATTGTATCTTCATAGACATATTCCAAAATAGTTCCAAAATTGAAAGGAAGAAAGATCCAAATCTGTATGTAAGATACAATAGGATCACTAAGAAGGTCGGTATCAGTTACCACCGAGCAAGGTCAAAAGTAACCAAATTTCATGTGGTTACCGAGTATAGTCAGAGTAGTATGAATTCTTATATTTGCCGAGTTGCGGAGTCTTCACCGAGCAATCAATGCAATAGTGGATGACAGCCTGTCCTATACAATGCCGAACTTACCTACTTCTGTACTAAGCATTAATGGAAAAGTTTTAACAAAAAGCATGAAATCAAGTTCATTCTTCACTGTGAATTTTAGCATATTGAGAGCAGAGAGATTTTCTAGTGTGATCAAGAGATTCGAAGCAAAATTTGCAGGAGAAATTTTTTCAAAGAATTTTCTTTGTCTACCAAGCAACCATGGCATCATCTAGCACCAAAGTAAAGAAAGGTTTGGAAATGTTGGTCCAAGGAGAATGGAAGGCACCAGATTTCAAACTCATGCCCGTGGTTGCAGAAACCTTAGACCCGAGTGGAGCTCAATCTCATATCCCTCCCAAGGTACTTCTTGTTAACGGTATTCACAGTCATTTTAAAGGTACAATTCAAGAGCTTGGAACCCTAGAGATAGATGTTGCTCGAAATGAACTGTGTGTTGATGGTGTTCTCAAACCGGAGTACAAACATTTGGAAGATAAGGGTTTGACACATATCACCCACTTGCCTCAGAGTTTCCAAATAAAATGGATTAGATATATCCTAAGCCGAGTGCATGAAGGTAAAATTTGGCTTGAGAAACTAGTGGAAATAACAAAGAAGATGATTCATCAAATCACTAGTCTTCCCATGCTTGCCAAGGCAAAATATACAAAAACCCTAGGTCGGGTAGAGCTGGAAAAGAAAACCCTAGCCGAGTGGAACGGTAGAGGTATGAAGATAAGTAGTATAACTGATGTAGATTTGAAATTTGGGACATATGTCATAGCTCACAAGACATACAGTTCTAGTCGGCAGAATAGTGTTCCGTGTGAAGTAGTTGACCTAGCTTACAAAATTGTGAAGAACAACTTGTCATTTGACCTAGCAGATTTGTTGTTGAAGCAGTTCAACAAGAATATGGAGAGCATTCAAAATTCAAAGAACAATCCATGTAAGTTTGGCTCATTGTTGGTTTGTTTATTCTTCTATGCTCAAAAGCTTTTCCCATCTAAAGGCACGGTAAAATGGAGGAAAGATGTGCCTGTTCTATATCAGATAAATGAGTACATTGCTGAAATGGGAGAGAATTTTGTGAGCATAATGGATAACTATTTTGAATCCTTTAAAGAGAAGATGAATAAAAAATTCTGGATTCCACAAAAGTTGGTGGAAGATTATAAGGATGATATTTGTTTTATGGTTGATTGTGACAGAGTGTACATTCAGGAAGTAAGGCCAAGAACTGTATGGGTGAAAGCTCTTCCCTATGAGGTAAATATTGATGAAACCAAGGAAAGAATTGAAGCCCTAATAAATCAACCTGTTGATCCAAAGGCTCCATACTTTGGAACATATGATGAAGCAAAGATAAGAATAGAACTAAGCATAAAGCTTCCATAGGCAGTTAACAAAGGCATAAAGAGGATGGCCAAGATGCAATCTAGCACACCTCTAATGTTAACCAAAGGAAAAGGAGAGGACATTGAAGAAGAAGAAGAAAAGAATGAGAGTGAAGAAGAACAAGTACTTGTGAAGAAGAAAGGGAAGGCAACCATCACCAAGGCACCTAAATAATCTACTGTAGTCTTCACAAGAAAAACAAGGGGCAAGGTAGGTAAAAATAGTGGTGATGTAGTATTTAAAAGGCCTCCTCCCACATTTAAAGAAGACATTAAGAGTTTGAGAGAAGGATCTGGAATGGAAAACTTCAAATCTCTCAAGTATAAAATTAGAACAAAGACAGAGTAGAAGGAGATTGAAGATGCTGTTATTGAGAAAATTGGGCAATGGAAGTACTCACTTGATGATATGGCTCCACACATTCTAGATGTTCTATTGGAGAAAGTCAAGATGAGATGGGAGAATGCAAGGCAAACTATCAAAGATATATATGCTCAAACCTTAAGACAGTTAATGCCAAATTTGAAAAATGATGAAGTTAATAAGGCATTGAAAGAAAATGAGAGTAAGATGACACTCAGATTCAACACTTGTCTGATTTTGATGAAAAATGTAGAATTGGTTGTAAAGAGTGCCACTACTACATGGAAAACATCTATCATCTTCACCAACCGAGTGTTGAAACTGTTGTGATAAAAGATATTAAAGATGACAATGATGAAGATAAAGAAGAAGATGCTACCATAGAAACAGTTCAGCTAGATAGTGTTGAAATAGAAGAAGTAGCAGAGGAAGAAGCTACTGAGGAAGCCAAGCAGAATGATGAGGAAGATGATACAGTTCGGATAGCTGCAGAAGTAATTGCCTCACTTCCTCACTCTCTAGTGAAAATTGCTACATCTAGCTCAGAGATAGCTTCAACAAGTGTGATTGTGACAAAACCAATAGATACATCAAATGTCCAATCATCCTCAGCATAGCTCAATGTATCAATGATAGAAGTGGCTACCACTTCATCCACCGAGCTTCAGCCTCCTTCTTCTACTGAGTTGCAGCTTCCAACAAGTACTTTAGCACCCTTTACAATTTTGAGTCCTACTTCAGTAAGTACTTCAATTTTTTATTCTACAATTGTAAATACTTCAGTTTTGGGTTTATCAAGTCTTCCAGTGAGCATTCCATCAGTTGGAAGTTTATCATTTTTCATTGCAAGTCCTACCGTGTCTACAATAACTTCTACTTCAAAGGCATTAAGTACAATGATAGTTGGACCTAAGGTTCAACCGAGCATAAGATTTTTGAGCAGGAGTAAAGATATAGAAGAAGATATAGATTTGGATGAGTAGATAGAAATTCCACAATTAGATTTTGCAAATCTTTCTGCAGATCAAATGCAATTGGTTGGTCAACTCCTCTAGAAGAAAGCAAAGAAAAAGAAACTAAAAGAGGAAAGAGATAAGGAATATAAGATCATTGAGGATGCCAAGAATATTTTGATAGAAACAATAGGTGTTGAAGTTGATTCCTCTCAACACATTTTGTTACAGTTGGCAGAGGCAGTCACTAAGTTCAATGAGGACTCTTCTGGTCAAGAAAAGTTGCTTGAGAAGGCTGAAAAGAAGTTTGACAATAAAGTGCTTGAGCATATTGCTCAGCAAATAGCTATAAATCAAGTTGAGTTATCTTTAGTTTTGACTAACATTGAATCCTCCTATTCCAATGTAACATCATTGTTTGTCAAGCTATGTAATGTTTCCGAGTTCTCTAAGGAAATTAAGGACAAATTGAATAAAATTGACAAGGATCTGAAAGTCAGTGCACAAAAGTTGCAACTTGAACCTAGTTCAAGCTCTGGACATCATATGAAAGTTAGATTCCTATCTGATAAGTAGTCAGAGTTATTGAGAGAAGATGCAAGGATCAGGTCAACATTAATAGATATTTAGAACATGATCCTTCCCATCATGGATACAATGCATAAGCATATTGCACACTCAAAAACATTGATCCATGACAATCAGTTTTCAATTGTAGATCACATGATTGAACTCTCTGCAGAAGTCCAAGTTGCACTCCATACATGCAAGATTCTACAAGAGAATTGGGATAGAAATCTGGCATTGATTGGCAAGGTACATTCTAATTTTCTCTCACATTTTGGCATCTCCGTGTAAAATATTTGTATATACACCTTTGGCATTATTGTCAAAAAGGGGGAGAGTATATGGTGAATGGGGGAGATATGAGAAGAGATATGAGAATAGGTAATATAGGAGATATAAGATACTTGTATATATGTATACTGTATGAGGGAGACATAAAATGTATATACAACATATTGACAAAGACAAATTTTGAAAAATCAAAAATAGATTCAGCATGATTTTTGTATATAAGTTTTGGGCAATAAGTGTTTTTGTCACTAATGCCAAAGGGGGAGATTGTTGGCATTAAGTATGTTTGTCATTAGTGACAACACTTATTCAGATTCTATGTGCTTACCGAGCTTCGCAGTGTTTACCAAGCAATTCAAGCAGACCGAGCTTCGTAGTGCTTACCGAGTTATCATTACCGAGTGATGAGATGAGCAGTGTTTACTGAGTGCCAGCATAGTAAACAGGGAATTTAGTTTCTACCGAGTGACACTGTATCTACCGAGTCTCCAGTGTATACCGAGTTTGAAACTATGACCGAGTGGTTAGTATGGACCGAGCCTCCACTACTACCGAGAGTATGACGATGTTGAGTATTGCAGTGGATGTCGAGTATCAGAAAGTCACCGAGTTAGTTTGCGGGAACTTTGTAACTACATCAGGGCTGACTCAGTAATACTTGTGCTGACTTGTATTTTAGCAGCCGACTTTGTAATTATTTTGGATTGATATATAAGCAATGTTTTGTATCATATCAAAAGTGTAGTAATGTGTGAAAAAGAAAAGAAAGGCAAAGATAGGTGAATTACAAAGGGTTATAGCAGTATAAGGAGCAGCATAGACATATCTATCATAGAAGGTGATCAGTACATCAAAGAATCTCAATCAACAAGTATAGTTGCAAGTAAGAGATATACTGTTTCATCCTAATAGGTGAATCAACTTGAAATCCTTTAACAGGGTAGACTTAACAGTCTTTTGTAAAATCTCTTAACCGAGTGCATAGTTCATTGTATGTTTGTAAATCCTCTAACAAGGTGGACCTAGCAGTTCTAATTGCTCCTAATAGGGTAGATCATCAGAAGTGATCA